>FR990138.1:10976250-11592500 GCA_905404295.2 Ochlodes sylvanus
TTCTGAATTATTTTCCAGCAATTCAAGTAATTCCTGTCATTGTCGTAAGGTAAATGCGCAGGCGCATGTTGTCAAGAACAATTGTAATAAAAAACTTTGCGATTTAGATATTTTATTACATACTATAAAACGTCAATTTGCGTGGAGCATTAATAAAAAATGCTTTGAAAAACAAAATAAAATTTGAAATAAACTATGGGTGGTCGATTATTTAGAATTCGTGAAAAAATATTTTTTGGATTTATACCTTCTTATCGCCTTTTAGGTATAATTAATTAAAAATATCTCTCAACGACGCCTTCGCTTAAGTGTCAACCCTAAAACCAAGCCAGAATGAACCACGTGTATGAAAATAGCAAAACATAATAGATACTTTCATTTTCAATAGAATTATAGTAATATACGACAACAACGGTGTAAAATTACTTCAATAGCAATTAATAGAATATTACCTATAGTGACGTCCGTACGTCACTACGCTGGTCATACCAGTTTATTTTCCTGGTTGTAATTAATCATAAATTGACGTAAATGTAAGAACCGCTCAAAAACTAAACTCATATAATTTTCTAGCAATGCAAACTAAAATTTTTTTGTCCTAATAAGTTTTTGTTTCCTGTTATGCTGGTAACAGTGAGTGATTAAAAATTGTTCTCGGCTTACTATTATAAAGTAAAGGACGCATATTATAAAGTCGGAAAATAGAAAAGTCTGGAAGACTCTTACTCTTCAGCATAAGACAATAAAAAAAATTTGTTCTCTTGACTTTTAGCGGTGTTGACAAACAATTGAAGCTTACAAAGGTTTAAAAGTATGATGTCAAGTTCAATTCTTTCAAGCATTGTCTTGCAAGCAAGTCTAGAGCTGAGTCTCCCAACCCTTATTTCGCCGAGCCTCCCCGAACCAAAAATAATAGTATGCCCCCCCCTGAATTGTCTCTCTCTCGCGTGTCACACCGGTTGAGAAGTCCTGATCTAGAGCCTAGTGCAAAAGTAGTTATTAGGCATCCCAATTGTTTTATCTTCTATCTAGGCCCAATTGTTTTATATTCTATCTTGAAATATTTAAGAAATATTCTTGTTTTTGTTTTATGCAGCAGATGTAAATGACGTCAGGGGCTTGGCGAAAAAAAGGTTGGGAAACACTGCTCTATGTCATTTTAACCAACGAACTAGATGCAATAATAACTATCTATCCGGCAGATAAACATCTGATTTGGCTGGGAATAGAACCTTAATCGTTTAGATAACCTACTAGTAATCCATCCTAGGTCTCAATGTTACATTTCTGGGGTGTAACGTTCACAAGTCTTAATGTTACCACATTTTTAATTTCAACGTACTCGTAACGCTTTTATAATGAATGTTATATTGAAACAAAATGAATTTAGTTAATATAACATATAATAACAAAGTAATTAAAATGGCTAAAGTTTTATCCAAAATAGTAGGTATAGGAATTTATGGTTAAGTGTGATAGTTATTGTTTCCCGAGAGACTTTATTACATAAAATACTTTTATTAAAATATCAATATTACGAAATGTATTTTAGTTCTAAGATAACATATTATTTTTGTCCTCATTTTAGTTGTTAATGTGCGATATTACTGAATTGCATAAATTTGGCATGTGATACACGTGACACATGTGACAATAAATTTTAATTTAAAAAATAAAATAAAAATCGACATAATAACGAGATATATCTTATTTAGAGTTATGGTTGTCCATGATAATTTTTTCTCCGATTAATAGAGGCCTACTTAGATGTTGATATCCAAAAATTCATCAAGAAAAGTTATCATAGAATATGAGATTGGGACCAATAAAAATATTTTTTTCTAAAACAGTGTTGCAACAAAGATACTCGTTAGTGAATTTGCACATCATTTTTTCGTGATAAAATTTAAATAAAGATTCTGATACACTAAAAACTTCAGTATGTATCGTTCATACATACGAGTATATTCCGATTTTAATTAAAATGATAGTATCATATGTATTTCCGTCTTATTTAATTATCTTTGGAATAACGTTATAGATCTTCATGCGATGTTTTCCACTATAAGAATAATATGGTAGAACCAGTATCTAATGAGGGCGTGCAACTCTTATTGTTTATATAAAAATCAAGAATGTTACAGATTAACAAACATATCATTTTGTTTTATATGATGTTAGGTTAGTCAGAAAAGTAGTATATGGTTAATTGATATTTACAAATGTAGGTAAATGCTGAAAATGTATATCAAATTTTTTATTTAACAGTTGTCTCATATAGGGTTTCAAAATCATAGTAGTTCACATCTACTATACCTACACCAAATCAATTCTTGCCTACAGTATTAAACATAGTACTCGTAACTTTATTATACATTAAATTATATTATTACAAATACATACTAACATACATAACATTATTCTTATGTTTAATTTATAAACTAATGTTATTATGATACCAACATGTATTACTCAATAATAACTAGGGTATTTATAATAAACGTAGACTTTACCTTAATCTCTTTTAAATTATTTATTAATATTCATAAAAGCTGTGACCTCTTTATATTATTGTTGAAAGTGGCTAATTTATCGTTCTTATGATTATTACCAGATGTTATATTATAGTTACTTGTAAGTGCTGAATAAATTCATTATTGTTTTAATTGATCTTGTTTCTGTTCTAAAACTGGTTTTATTACACTTAAACTAAGTGCAGACATAGGTACCCCAAAATTTACTTGGCTGTATAATTCTGCATAGGTAAAGTATGCGTAAAATTTGAAGCGAGATACTTGGATTTTAAAAAGAAACATAATTATAAATGCCAGCAAACAATAAGGCCATTAAATTACTTATAATGTCATTACCAGCAATTTAGCTGAATAAAAATTTCCATTTTCACTCTTTATTGTACAGATGAGGTGGTGTTGTGACCAATGACATTATATGAAGTATGTATATGACATCTTAAGTGTGACCACCTTCAATGTTTCTAATAGAGACATGTGGTCCTTCAAGAAACGGGTCCATGGCTTCCTTCGTGGCCGGCAACGGTTGGTGACGCCCCTGGTGTTGCTAACGTCCATGGGCGACGGTGTTCACGGTGGCATCAGGTCTGTTTGTTTGCCTGCTTATGGCATTAAAAAATAAAAACACGCGTCTATTATAGTGAGACTTCTAACGGGTAGTGAGCGACAATAAGTTATGTTTTAATGTTAAAATAAGTAGTATACCATCTCGTGGAGAAGAGAATAGAAGTAGGGAAGACCATATCATATTGATGACAAGTTGAAAAGGTGTATAGTTGCGAGCAGTAAATAACAGTTCAGAAACCCATCAAAACGGGGCTAGAGCGTAGCAGGTGTAAGCAAACCTCTAGGTACTATTCGCGTAGCTTAAAATAAGTATACTATGTAATAAGTGTAAATAACGTATAATTATGTAAATTATGATGGTATAGTTCTTGCTCCTTATAAGAAAGTTTAGCAAAATTACAAAAATTGTATGTTACTGTTTTATCTGCATTGCGCATTACGAACTTATTGCTATTAGCATTTTGAAGGCGCAAAAGAACAGCAATGAATGAGCTTTCTTTTTCCTTCTAGGTAAGTATGCTTTTGGGATTCTCAGGTATGAGGAGAAATCCGTGCTCAGTAGAAGTCATTTTAATTCAAAATAAAAAAAAAAACAATACCGAATATACCGATCTCGAAATTCAAATCCACTCTATTACAGAGATCGATTGATCACCTTGCCCAGAGCTTACATTGAAATGCAGTTGATAATGAACTTTACCACGAATTGACTTAGTTTGTTTTTTATTGGAATATTTATAAGGCGTTATCGGTTCAATTGATCTATTGATATATTCGGGCGCCGATCTAATCGCTTCGTGTTCACACCTAAGCCTACGCAATTTGTCACGGTATCACAATCCGCAGGTCATAGACAATAGTAGGTATGACAGATGACATTTTGGTTAACGGTTAATTTTTTTATTGCTGTAATTGGCACGGACTTGGTGCTGGTATCTAGAAAATAGATCTGTAAAGTCTAATCTATACAAATAAATAAAATTGGAGTGTCTGTTTGTAATATTAAAATAACCGCTTTTTATTAATACACGGTGCCTACACCAAAATATCATTTTTTACAATTTTTGACTGTCTGTAAAAAAATTACATCCCTAAATTAATAGCATTACGCATTATAATTTACGGCATTACGCATAGTAGTTACTTGCTATGCGTAATGCTGTAAATGACGAAAAAAAATACCATACACGGGTCAAGTAGGTGGTAAATTGTTAATTTATTTTATAAATTATCATTACCTATTTATATTATTTCATAAATTAATAAAATAATATGAATTTTATTTTACACTGTTGATGGCTATTAATATATTCAATTCAGAATGATCAGTTATCTTTTCTTGATTGTGTTAACATTTTAAATATAATCTTACACTGTTCCTATCGACTTCCTGTAAAGTTATTAGAAGTACAGTTGACTCAGTATACTTAGCAGCCATCGAGCTATTCTATGGGCAAAACGATCACGACCATCAAATAACTCATCTGCACATTTATCGGCTAACAGAATTGGGAAATAGACTCAGGTCACATCCTTATTTTACTTTCAAACTTCACATCTGGAAAGTCACTGCGCAATTTACAATCTACATATTCAAAGGTAATTTATGTCTGTGCCTACAAAAAAACCGAGCGAGTCGACGAATCAATTCATTCTTATTAGGATATTCCTAGGAATAACACGGATGATGGATGCTATGTGCGCGAAAGAGGCATAAATATAAAACAATATGGCCCCGAGATATATGACGTGTCAGCTCGTGATTTATTCGCGCGCCTACGTGAGAGATGTGGAGGTGCGCGTGAGCTGAGCTAATAAATTGAGGAAATGGACTTGTTACTGACCCGGTAATCTTGGTATCCTGTCTTAGTTTGGCTTTAAATAACCTCGTATATATAAAATTGTGTCTGCACCCGAAATTATTGTTACTCATTTTTGTCAGTTTTTTCTATGTTTTAAGCTATTGCATAGCTTTTATCGCGGGCCTTGAGCGTGGGGACCGAATTCAGAAATTCCGTAAAACCTCCAATCAGCGCCATCTTACTACTAATGTATGGTACGTATGTTTTCTACAAACTAGATGGCGCTGCTCTGATATAACTATATAACTAATAATTATAATTTCATAAGTTGATAAAAAATGCTATGCAATAGCTTTACAGTCTCCGAGTGCCACATTTATATTTTTTTTATGCTTTTTTATATCTCAGGAACCGTTAATTGTCTATTATTAAACACACTTTAAAATTATTTTTATTGCTCATTGAGTTTTTTAAGGCATGATTATTTAACAAGGAACTTAATTTTATGTACCCCTTATAAAAGAAGTACGTACCTACATTTTCGAATGCGAAACACTAAATTTTTTTTTAAACCCAAGAACCCTAACGACCCTACTAATTCATATTTCCGATCTCGTGGGAACAAAAACAATTCCTGAGGTAAGTATCCTAGTATAATTATGATGTCCTATGATATAAGTTACAAATACGCCAAGTATCGAAATATTCTAACCAAAATAAAAAAAATACATCACTGTTGTATTGTCCCCCTTGGTATCATATGGACGGTTGACGGTTGGATGGATAGATGCTATAATACTTATTTAAACACGAGCTTAAAACATTTGAATTGGTAGTTATAAATTTTATTCATAGTCTTTAACTTTATTAAATATGTTAATCGGATATTTCGTAACAGTAATTAGTAAATTCTCTAACCTTGAGATTACCCTAATAACATCAATGATATTTACATACTCGGCTCAAGACCTTGTGTTAAAGATCATTTAAGTAATTCATTCACACGTTTTTGTCTAGTTTCACGTGACATTTTTATCGGCAACAATATTTAATTAAAATAAACAGATAATAACCACAAAAAATCTATTAAGGTACGTATTAATTTAATTGCCAGTGCAATAAAATATATTATTAGCTTGATAATCATTTATGATATCGCAAGCTATTTGTGTTTTTATCTTGGACTAGCGGAACGCCCTTGCTTCGCTAACTTCGCTTCGCTAAACTTGTTTTAAATGTTACTATTAGATATTTTTTTTTTTTTTTTTTGGAATGTAATTATCATAATTCTAATTAGTCTTTATTGTTCTATTAATATTACTTAGTATTAATTATACACAAAACCTAAAACTAAAAAGTTAAAAAATAACATAATAACTAAAAAATATTATTAAAAGGAGTCCCTTTAGGCAAGGTTCCGAAGATACTGGCAGCGTTCCCCCTTTGAATAGCTAGGCTAATTCTTTGTCCGAGGTAGCTGCCAGCTCTTCGGTCTCCTGTGATGTCGACTAACCTTTTTGCTATTTCCTTAAAAAGCTTAATAGCACTAGGACCCCACGGACCAAGGGTCTCGACACCGAATGAGACAAAATCGTATTCGGAGCCTAGACCCCGGTATTTCGATGCTTTCGCTTTTTCAGCCGCTTCACAAGCCGCACCAGCTGTGTTGTTGGTTCCATGTAGATGGGAAGGGGCCAGCGTGTCTGAACAGGTTGCATCCCATACCAGCACCCGGCCCATCTTCCATGGAATCAAACTCATACCATCCGGTCTCTTGCCATCGTCTCTGGCAATACCAGTCGGCTCAAGTAGACTTGGCACGTTGACGGTGGCAAGGGACCGGCGTATGATATCGTTAAGTGCGGCATGTCTCGAGAAGCGGCCTGCACTTTTTTGGCATGACAGTCCATGATGTCCTAGCTTGTCGACATCACTGCCACAGGGACATTTATGAGGATATTTATTTATATCTCAGGTTCTAAGCGGAATATTAAGATGAAACATGCACCAGTTTTTAAGTTAGATCTCCAGCAATACAACTGCGACACTGCGAGACATCAAATATTATTCAGTATTTACTTTTTGTACTGAATTATAGACAGACATAAAAAAATTCTAAAAATAATATTTTTGGCTTCTAATAGTCCTATTTTTTTTAAATGACTAACCGGACAGACATAAACCATTATTACAGTTTTATTATCGGTTAAGTTAGATATCAGTTGTGTTAGATTTTCGTTAATAAATATTTGGCAGGCAGTGAAGCCCCGACTGCCGAGTTGTCGAACTTGTATACATGCGAGCGATGTAGAAAACTTTGATAGCGTGATTTAGGCTTCGTGACGTCACCGTGAAGTGTGTGATGTCGCCACATCACCCCTGCTCAGACCGGAGGTCGATGTATAGTTTCAGTAACACATACAAGTAAAACGTGGTTATTTTGTTGTAATAAAGCCTTTTCCATACTTTTGTTAACATTTTCACGTCTGAACTACAGAACGATTTCCTTTCGGAATGCGAAAATCTTTTAAAAGTAAAATACATGTAGCATTTTAATTTAGACGTTTGATACATAGCCTCTCGTTCTAGCCCTAGCCAGTGTGCTATTAAATTCCGATGGAAATGTGTCTCCATTATTCATAAGGAAATGTGAACGCGTTTTTGCTTTCCGCTGTGTTAGCAATTTTAAACCTCTCTTATGTTTGCTTTTCCCTTTGACAAAATTATAAGCTTTCAATTCAACAGTTGCTACATGAGGGATTTGGTATGTAAAAAACTACTCAAGAAATAACTCACAGTCTGCCTAGTAATGTCGCCAATATTTTTGTTTTGCGTATAATGTCACTCAGCATTTCTCTTCATTAATTTTTTTTAATATCATAAGTGGCGTCGTAGTCTTGTGTGGTAAATCGCGCTTACTATAAGTAGAAGCCTATTCACAACGATTCATTCAGTCTTTTTTACTCAGATTCAAAAAAGATAATTCTTTCAATAAATTAACAAATCAATGCATAAGCATTTAGTTTGCATGAAGAACATTCTGCTAGGTAAGTAGGTATATTAAGTTTGGCAATGGTTTTTGGACATTGAAATTTTATTAGTTCGTATTCTATTTTTTTATTATTCATCATTGAGGTCTGCAGAAGTACGTGTTTGAGTAAAAAAAAATACGTAGTACCTATTTATATTTTAGTAAGAATTTTAGTAACTACGAGAAAATGGCGCAATTTTCTTGCAATGTCACTTATCCAGAACTTGACTTGTATTTTGTCGTTTGTTATTGTATAAAAGAAATAAAATTATGTTTGTTATTGATAAAGGTTTTGCGTTGTCAAGCAAAAAATGTGACACCTAACACTCCTAATGGCACACACCGAGACATGACCGAGTACGCGATCGTATGATTACAGAATATATAACCTCGTGTTGCGCACTACACCGGTACACCGAGGGCGGCAAATGATCCGATTAGTTTCCTACCATAAATGGACGCAATTTGTCGGGGTGTATAAAATATATGCCCTCTCAGGTTTTGCAGTTTTTACAAATGTAACTATTACATAAATATTTTAACGTGTCAACTTGGCTATGATAATAATAAATATTATTTGAAAAATTATAAATGCCTTACATCGTTTTGGAAAAGAGCTGATACTCTTACACTGCTGGACCGATATTAACAAAACAGGATATTATGAACTATCGCAAGGAAACTGGCTTTCAAATCAAAAGAACCGCATCGAAATCGGTCCATCCGTTTGAGTGCTACGATGCCACAGACAGACTGTGTGTCTGAGTGTGACAGAGAGACAGACAACGACGTGAACCTTACATAATTATGTAACACCCCTCTTTTTGTATGAACAGAATCAAAGCTCATCTACGAAAATCAGATAAGTATGCTGATATCCGTTAGGACTCCCCACATTGTAAAATATGTAAGCATTAGTGAGGTTGATGAGGGCCTTAGTACGTAGTAAAGTGGTATTATGCCCAAACATGGGTTAGGTCGTTAGGTGCCCTTAAATGGCAATTTTTTGGTCATTAGGCCTTCATTATTCTGTAAATCTACATGCAGAATGCCGTTGAACACGTTGTATTTGCTTGGGAAGAAGATTTAGCAAACACTTCACGTTACAAGTTAGGAGACTATTAAATTGTCTTTATTGAATGTTTTTGCTACAACCAGATAAGGTCTATGGAAATTAGTAGGAGTACATCGCTACAAACTACTCACGTGTTTACCCATTAAATGTTTTTTTTAATTAACTTGCTAACTTTTAATTAACTTGCTAACTTTTAATTAACTTGCTAACTTTTAATTAACTTGCTAACTTTTAATTAACTTGCTAACTTTTATTTAACTTCCTCAATTCGTATTGTATGTTCGGGTCAAATCTTGTTACAGAGATTAGCCAAAACAAACAGACAGAGACACAGGCAAAAATTGTAATACGGTTATTTTAATATTACAAACAGACACTCCAATTTTTATTTATTTGTATAGATATGCCATGGGGGTTGTCTAAAAAAGGGGTAGGTAAAATCGGGGTTCTGCTTCAGTGTTGAGGATTCATTCGCTCCCCTGGTGATGCTCGTGTCCAAGGCGACGATTAGGTACTAATTAGTAGTAATTACCATCAGGCGGCTAGTCTGCTTTTACTTCAGCCCTTCAGGCCATAAAAAATTGTCGTTCATAAGCGTAAAGATACTGTGATCGCAACCTACATGTAATAAATTATTCTAAGATAAGGTTTAATGCAGTCGTTTTAAAGATATCCATTACCAATGCATCGGTTCAAATCTTAACGATGTGTCGGCCAGTTCATTAAGCACCGAGACACGTCAGATTAACGGTTCCAATTACAAAAATAACACGTTGCACAAACGTCGGGATTAAGATCTCGTTAGATTGGCTTTACTAAATTCTATTTTGAATGCCACAAAAAATTGGCTCATTTTTTATCTGTATTCAAGCTGTGTTTAATCTGTGGACGGGTTCCGTGAATGGCGTCGTGTGTGTCGGCTTGGCATGGCAGACGTTCTACGGTTCTAGCACCATTGTTGTCGTTTAAGAGAAAATACTTTGTGTACTTAAATTTTGAGTGCGAGAGTGAAAGAAAAGACTTATTATTCTTTGAAAGTGTCAGTGACAATAAAGAGTGAGGGTAGATGAAATTAAATTTTAAACATAGAATCAATATATGAAAACGAATATTTTTGGGTCAACGCCCCATGTATAGGTACCGTAGTTGCACGTCCTAATATAATGATTTAGGTGGCAGCTTTTTGTTTGATACAAAACATTTTTTTTTAACTTCGTTATTTATATATAATATTTTCGTGTATTTTTTCATATTTAGTTGCCTTATTTCATTACTTCATTATAACACATACATAGCAGGTTAAAGTTCATTGTATATTAAAAAAAATCTCTCAATATTTCGATATAATATATCCAACAATATCGTTAATATACCACTCATATGATAGGCAAGAAAGTCTCTTGAATCTCTCAGCTAAGAAGAGAGACGAACGGACGCGCGGACGCGTGATGACGGACATAGCGAAATTATAAGGGTTCCTCATTAACTCCGGAATCCTAAAAACGTGTACCCTGACCTTAAGTTTTACTTTTTGCGCGTGCTTATACACGCATATTTTAACGACGGACATAGCGGATTATGACGGTAGTCAACAAGAGTACACATGGAACCTTAAAAATGTGTATGTATGTACTATGTACATATTACATTAAGAATTTTCACTTTATATTTTTACATGCACTTTATGTCGTCATCGTCACTTGTGTTTCAGTAGCGAGTAAACTTCAGTATTTTCTATATTTTTACATAACTGCGCAAACGAAGGCGCAATATACAAGGTGATTTTTTACTCACTTGACATATTGATACTTGTATTCGATTCTCATTGTGGACAAACTGAGCGCGCGGTATAAACTACTCCACTAAAGGTCATTAACCCCAGCCACTCGGCCCCGCTCTAAGGCAGTTAGCTGTTGTTCATACATTCCGAGTATTTTTAGATAACTTTTTAACAATGTCTGCTTACAACCTGGCTCACCGAGTTCTTGTTGGTCGGCCCACGTCGTTGATGCCTCTGATACGTATGAGCTGCGGCGATCACCTATCACCATGTTTCCTGTATGATTTTTTGCCAGTTGTCACCATATAAAAACATCAAAGGCGTGCGATCGCACAGACTTTGCATGCCTGGTTAGCATTTTGGGTCATTCACTCCTTTTTATAGCAAGAAGCTTAAACACAAAACTGATGAGATAACTACTTAGTGCTAAATTGACCACGATCATCTGAAGACATGGCCAACACTGACAGATATTCCACCCTAACTATTATGACATTTACTACTCTTATTATTAAAGTGAAACTTTTATTACATCGTCTCAAACTTTTTCGTCTGTGTGTTGCATGTCGCGTGACGGTCGGCCGCGGAGTAGGGATAAAGTGAAAGGCGCTCGTCAGAGCAGCCAAGGCCAATATGGCGGCGCCTATAGTTCGCAGCAGCTGACCGTGTAGTGTATAGACTATTACTCATTTGTGCCAGTGCTCCACTTTATTTTGTTTGTTTTTGTCTAAATGTCTATAATGTGAAAAAAAGTTTCACTTTACCGTGGTTTCATAAAACCACACAATCCTTTTTATAGATTTTTGTGCCCCATGTCGAATAGTTTGAATGGTAGTGTACAAGAGCATTGTTACGACGCAAAATCTCTTCATACAATCTCTTTGTAATTTAAATCGAACTTGTAACCTTTGGCGCTGAAGGCTACAACGCGGTTAACCGACACGTCACGCTTGCGTGTATCTAACCTAATGTGCGTCGTACGTTACGGTGTCCTGGTTTTAGGAGGGTTTAGGAAAGTGTCATGAAAATTAAGTAAAGTAACGTGAGGTGAGGTGCGGAGAGCTGAGGCGATATAGGTTAGGTAAGGTAAAGTGAGGTGAGGTGATTCAAAGAAGTATCTGTGATGAATGTCTGTATCTATAGTTATATGGTTCATATTTAAGAAAAATTATTAATGTGGACATTCATTGACGCTTTAGATCTCATTATAATGTTTATTTTTTATTTTTGTGTTTTTCTGTGCGTTTGATACCAATTACTCTGCGACGACTTAACCGATTTGAATGCGGTTTTCACTGATGTAGTGTAGTAAGCTTTTTTATTCCAATCTATTTACTAGTATGAAAGATATGTTAATTTAAATATTGTAATCGAAATATAGGCCGAATCAAAGTGAGATGGGATTTCTAGTTTAATAAAAATAAAAATATAATTTTACTTAATAACTTTAATACCTACTTTAATAACAACATAAATCCGTTCTTTATTCAGTTCCTTTTGGAGCGAGGTTCACTGGTACCAATTTAGTTCTCAATTTATTTGTTCTGTAATTATAATAAGGAGGAATAATAACTTCATTTTAAATTAGTACAAAAAAATATTACGGTGAATCCGCGTAAGTACAAACATAACCAATTACTTAACCCTAAAATCAAAATCCGACCTCCACAGATCCTAACCGACCCTGACAACTTCACGTGTAACTACCAAACGGTATCCCCGACACGTGTCCCGTCAAAAAACAAACTGCGTCTCGATCCCACGAGCACTCGGCCCATGTTTGCGGCGACTTATCTCAAATCATGAATTAATACATCGGTCACAGCCTCACTGAGGAGTGAGGACTGAATTCGAGAACTGTTCTTAGTATAGTATAAACCCGTGGAGCGTTTGCACGCGAGCGGCGTTCGAATTTCGAAAATGACGTTTGCAACGTAAACATGCGTTCGGATACTTGAATTGAATTTTGTCTCGGTTGTGGTTGTGTGTGTTCAGTGAGTGTTTTGTGTGACGTGACAATGCGTACAAACAACACGGGTACACGTTTGCACAAATTTTCGTAAACACAGGTCAGATACACAGAAATTGGTAACAAACACACTTCGAATATCTCTTTACACCCATTTATTTCCACAGATCTAAGTAGACTGAAGTTACAATTCAATTACCTAAATCCTGAAATTGAATTATATTTAAAACTTCAAAATGAATCGATAAGTTTAATTGAATTAAATTAACCTTCCGATTTTATGGGATAATACACCAACACAATTAATATGACGATCAAATGTCTTTCAGAAAATATATTTACAAGAAGAACTTGGCTTGGTCTTTATCTTAAAATTTAAGTAAAGATCTTTACAATACTCATGTATATACATACAATATTATTACACAATATTTTATTATAAGTGTAATATTATTTTGATTCTTTTCCACGATTATCGCCTTCTAAAATTCAATTTATGTATATGAGGTAACATTTTTTGTAAACGGTACAACACTATTAACACTACTGCTAAGTAGTTTGTTCAAAACTGTTGACATTCAGATTAGGATCATTTATTTACATTTAATGGTTCCTACCAATGACGCTGACATTACTTCGCAATGTAGGCACTAGGCAGTCATCGACTCATATTCTAATATTGTTGTTGATTAATAAGATAATCGATAATATTAACCCGTGGGAATCGATGTATCGACCCAATAATAATCGATTGAGTCCTCACGGGCTACTTAAGAAAACTAAGAAACCTCAACTAAACTCTGTGTCGAATAAGATATCCGAAACTAATTTGTAAGTGAAACCAATCGAATTCGTTTCGGAGTTTTAATTCAGTGCTTCAACTGTTGACAAAACGTTAACTGGAAACTGAATTTTAATTAAATGACGAATATGGCAAGCAGTTAATCTTACATGACATTTTGTTGTTTACATTTTTAATGAGTAGTTAATACAGTAATATTAGACAATTTTATGAACACAATTTCCAATTTTGCAAATGATATATAGGTAGCTACATACTTTATAAACACTCATAATTTGAAAATAAACTCACTTATTTTATTTGTCTCTACCATCGAGATGTCTCTACCCTCTTCTGTCTTGGCCAGCAACGCTTAAGTGATGCCACAGTATAAAGATCATACAGTATGGAAACTACCCACAAACCGTCGAAACCGTCGAATGTTTTAATTCAAAAACAGTAGGTAGGTACCATAAAACATTACAAGTAACAACCCTGTTGCATCAGCGGAGCGTAGGTAGTTATTTTATCAATCTGGCTTAGTTTCCATACTGTATGATCTTTATACTGTGGTGATGCTTTGGCTTTGTACTCAAACTCAAATCATTTATTTCACGTAGGTATTTTGAATACACTTATGAACGTCATTTTTTGCATTTACCGCCGTTTCGCTAAGGTGCCTTTAAATTTTAAATCTTAGAGGAGAAAAAGAAACGGCGAAAGAAAACTCCTCGGCACATCTTTTAAAAATAGTGCTTAAAAACTAATTACAATCTTTTTGCTAGGTACTACCATTTTATACCTAAATACTAACTTGAGCGGAACTGGTTGCGGATGTCTATATACTATACATACAGATATATACTACTACTACTACTACTACTACTACTACTAATACTGTTACTAATGTGTATGGACGATGATCACCATTCATCATCACGTTGCTCAATACATATTTCAGAAAAAAATACCTTCATATAAATTGGCCTCGCTCGGAAATCGAACCAGGAATCGAAACGCCAGGAAAGTTCACTGCCTACTGGCTCTAGGGCTGTCCAATATGATTTCTCAGTATGATTATAATCATACATTATCTAAAAGCGTACAATCTTAACGGCATCGCAACGGGTGGTGCGCCGTGTAAAACATGTTTTCGACTGTCGTGAGCCCTTTATTTAACTTGCTTCACTAACCGGCGATGACAGGCATTTATCTTGTGGACAGATACATATTTTGTAATTATACAGGTGTATGGGACACGATTATTACGACTTTTTATGAATTCCGGATTATGGTTCCGCTGCCGCCCATGACAACTGTGAGCGGCCGAAAGTAGACTCAAATCGGGGTTTTGTCGAATCACGGCTCCACCTTGAAAGGGCTCCAAACTTTTTTCTATCGTTCTTTATCACTAGTTGTATGTGCGGGTAGTAGAAATCAATGACAAGGGTTGTTATTGTTTTTTTGAGTACCTAGAGGTAAAAAGAAAAGATTGTTAACCGTTTTGCCATTTTTGTAGGTAACTTCAATATTGGTTCCACTAGTATATCAACACTATATAAAATAGTAGTTAATTAAAAAAATAAACAGACTTCAATAACGCCACTTAAAATTATAAAAAAAACAAACAGGCAAACAAAACTCTACAATTTTTGTTTGACGTCAGTGCGGTTTGATACACGACGGTTTTGTTGGCACCGACTGTGACGAACAAGCAAACATACAAGTGTAAAATTTTGTAATAATTATTTGGAAGCTCTAATAGATTTATCATACATGAATATTCCGCAATTCCAACAATATTACATACCTTTATACATCAAATTGATAACCTTCTTTTGTCGTTTCAAATGATGCGATCAGCACCAAACAAGCTCAAATTAACAGACACAAAAATGTAATCATGATAATATCCAATGTATTTAAAATAGAGATCTGTGGGTTGATGGAAGTAATCTGGCCACTGATCTCCACGATTGAGGTCTCGGTGACGCTAATTGCTGGTAGCCAACGGTAATTATCTCGGGTTATATCAATTTACCTTCAAAAGTTTAAAACACGTTTGGCGGTCGCATTTACCGCCGTTTTGGTAAGGTGCCTTTAAACTATTTTTCTAACACCGTTTCCTAACTGGACTAACCATCCTAGTCCCCATTTAAGTCTTGTTCTAGGTCGGTCGCAGTTGTCATGGGCGGCAGCGGAAGGTGGTGCTGCATGCTCGTTTGCTATCTTAATTCCATAACAAAAAAAAAGTCATTTGGTTATTATAGTTAAATAAATTATAATAACCAAATGATAATTATACTACCTACTTATATAGGTACCTATTTATTTAAATTTTTATGATACGATAATATTACAATAATAACAACATAATTGAATAGTGAATAACAAAAATAAATAAAATAAAATTAAAAATCGAATCAAATCGGAATAAATCAAATAAATTATAATAACCAAATGATAATTATACTACCTACTTATAAAGGTACCTATAGGTAGGTATAAAAAGTACGTAAAAATGTTTAAAGATGTCTCTCTTTTTTCTTCTCTTTCTTGCCTGAAAAGTCTGAAAACCCATCGGTGATGGTTTTGGTATTGCTTACTTCCATGAGCGACGTAAACCACTTATCATCAATCGCGTCTGCTAGTTCGTCGGCTATTTACATAAAAAATACAGTTTTTTCTGTCTGTCGACGCAGGGAAACGATCTTGTAGTATCTCGGAAAAATGCGAATATGAGTTATAATATACATACTTAATTGGAAGCAGAAAAAAAAAGTAGAATTATTCCATTAATTGCAAAAAGATTTCAGTGTAAAATTCAATTGAATAAAAAAAGGATAAGGGTTGAATTTTTAAAATAGTTTTTAGGCACTGTTGTAAAATGGAATTAAAATTTTATCGAGATATAGGACAAGATCACTTTCCTGCGTCGTCGGTGTGTAACAGTATGGATGTGTGTGTTAAAAAAAAAATTAAAAGTAAAAAGAACTTTTAAAATCCGGAAGTTCTTCAAGGAGAAAGCTTCATACGTCATCGTTCTTTAAATGTGTCTAGGAGATACAGCGTAGTATGAAATAGTATGAATCTATTTAAAGTTATACGATTATCAATTAATATTGAGCGCGCGGACATTAATTTAGATGAGAAATTTTAGAAAGTGTATGCGTAAATGTACTTGTAGGCATCTGTGATACACATTAATTTGTGTTCGAATTGATAATATACTTATTTAGTTAATTGAAATGTCCGTATGTTAGTAATAACACGAGGTGTTGTAGAAGCCGATAATGATGTAAGAAATACATATAATATAGGAGAGACGTGAAACTTTCGGTACCACCTGCAAGATAGCATAATTACTTACTAGATATCATAATGATCAATCAGAATTGAGAAGATCAATGAGAAATGAATTTAGAAACACCGGTCAAGTAGGTACGATTCAGACTCGCACACAGGGTTACGTACTATCGAGCGATATGAACCATAATTATTTGGTCACTAAGACTTTTTAATTGGAGCTTTAACCAATACAATGTGTAGAGAAATGTCAGAGCTATGTAAAATTACAAAGCTTGTGAAGTTGGGCGAAAATATTGGATCGGAGGCGGCTCCCAACATTGCCTAATGGGTTAGCCGTCCCTCAGATTGTTACATGAAATCTCTGCCAGAAATAGAATCCCAACATTTATCCTTTACGGAATGTATAAAAGCCATAAATATATTTAGAATAATAACAGAGCAGACATGTGCAACACATGGCCGGCTCTAACCGGGAAATCTGTAATAGGTACCAACATTATTTTTAGCAGATTACGAGTGAAACCTTATATATAACATATTGTATGTATCTATCTATTTCTATTTAAGGTTCATTTTCCATGCACTTTGAATAGAACTCATTATTGTAAAGAGTTTATTCCTCAAAATAATAACAATAATCACTTATAGAGAAATATCAATTGAACACAAATTATGTACCACATATTAAATTTAGAGAAGAGCGGATTGCGCGTAGCCTAGTTGGCAGTGACCCTGCTTGAGAAGCAGGAGGTCCTGGGTTCGCTTCCCCCTAGTTAATTTTGCGGTAAGCTGTAAGTATTATTGAGTGGAAGATAGTAAAAAAATATTTAATCTCAGCGTAGACTAGTACAGTTCAGAAGTAAATTTTCCTAGTCTGAATCAAGCTGAAATAATAAACTCCTTTTAATAATTATAAACAGTATGTTATACATTCTTTAAGTTATTCAGACGTCAGTGTTTGCAACAAAGTTTCGAGTATATTATAATGCATTATGCAGACGATTTTCAATCTTATGGCGTAAATTATTGCTTCTATGATCACACGTGCTCAAAGGTGCCAACGGAACACTATGATGGACTCAACTGCCCATACGTTCGTTCGTCACTGTATCTGTGGTGCTGGGCTGGGGCTGTATCTTTTTAAAAGCTTTTTCAATAAAGGAGGAGGTTCTACGTTCGACTGTATATTTTTTTTATGTATGTTCACCGATTTCTCCTTCAATTGTGGACCGATTTCGATTATTATTTTTATTTGAAAGAATGTACGACCCAGGCGGTCCCACTGCCACCCAGTCAGGATCTGATGATGGAATCCCAGGGAAATAGAGGAAATTCTCAATTTTTTTTATTATTTGTCGATTGTAAAATTCGAAAAAAAAACGAAGATTTTGCAGAAAATAATCTATGTTCGTGTCAAATCTTGCAAACTGAATAAGAATTACTTCCTCGTATTCTACGGGTTTGAAATTTTGCATATTGATTTAGTTCAGATAACAATGCAATTTAATGACAAGCATGGCCGGATACAACGGTCAGGATTGGCTCCAGACAAGCGATCTCCACAACGGTTAACAGTGCACTAACTAAATAATATAGTTTTTATTACTGAATATTTAGCTTTTCAAAGATTTTTTTTAGTTTTTCAAAATATTTACTTAAAAACGAGAGCTTAAATTGTCACAAGTTAAGGGGGAAGGAGGGGTGAACAAATGTGACAGCAAACGGTTCATAAGCTTCGTGACATCTCATGTATACTAAACTCAAATTCCACTGCAAAGTATTTAAATTGCAAAATATGACACACACCCGGGGTGGGGGTCACACATTTGTGGGTGACAATGAAGTTTGGGACTTAAAAATTGTGAAATTCGTGTGATGCAATGTTTATAGACGGGCTCTAGGTCTAGGCAGGCACTTGAATATTTTTCAGAGGTTGTAGAGGTAGGTATAGGTAGGTACTACTATGGTCGAAACCACGTTCCGAAGACAAGTTTTTTTCGTTCCTTTTCCTTCTTCCTTGGTAGAGAATGCGTCGTTGATGTCTTTGGCTCTTAAAAAAGTTATTTTAAAGCCCCTACACACAACTTCATTTTTATTACGTCTTACGTAAATAAAAAATTTTAATTGTACATTATAATAAGTAAATTTTATATAATAAATAAATATAAGTACCTATCTAATAAGTTAATTTTCATAAAATAATTATTTTGTTATTCTTTACACTATTGTTCGCACTTTTAAATTAGGATACTTAAACTTAAATATTAAAATAATTGCTTCTCTTAAACTTTATTGTCCATTGTCATAATAATAAACTTTAAATAGCTATTTAACTACCAGGTTATATGACTGAAAATGTCTTTAATAAAATGAGCATAATAAATTTGAGTTACCACAAGTTATTGCCGATTGTTTATGCAATTTCCTTTCCAAATGCGGTATATAAATTGTAATTCTAAATGCATTTATTCATACAGTCATGTAGTCTTGTCAGTGGTATTTATTTAGCATACATGAACGTCAAAATATATCGCAATGTCCGCCTAACGGCTGTCATGTTCGACGCAAGAACAAGCGGTACGACATGTTTAATGATGATCTATAACTATCACTACGTAGTAAGTAGTACGTAAAAATAAATTTTGAACGGAGTGTTTGAACCCGATAATCTGAGAACCGACGTCGCGGAGTTTTATGAGAATTTTACTGTGATAGGTTCAGGTGGAAGTTTTAAGTTTAACTAAACATGCAATATGCCTGATGCATTTTAAAATTGTTTTTAAAATTGTTATTATATTACTAAAAATACTATATTCCTTCTATTGTTATGGATGGATTTGCAAATTGAATGTAAACATCATGTTTCCTGAAATCTTTAAATTACAATTATTTTCAATCGTAAGTAATCATTTTTGGAAGCTAATACATAAAGAATAGCAAAGTATTAAAAATTCAGACTTAGATTTTGGACGACTTGGTCTAAGGTATGCGTGACCTACACATTCGGCGATTTATATCAACATTACTGGTGTTACTTTGGTATGTTTAAAATAAAGTGGCGTTTAAATTAAGTCGCATTTAACATTTTATGGACATAAGTTTTCTTTTTCGAATGCCATTTCAGTGGGACCGCGTCCCGCTGTGACACAGGTATTCGAGAGATTGCCAAATTACACTCAAATAGTGATCGAAGAGTAATTAATGAAGAATTCTGCACCGATGGGGCTTGCCAGGGTTGCTACAAATAGAAAACTTTTTTATGTTTCCGTCACTTTTATTCTAACGCCAAGTAAAACGGAATATACACGTATGTAACATTTCAAGAATAATTGTGATTGTAAGGGAGTGATAGTCAGGTAGGCCCGTTACACACTTCCGTCATTTGGAAATGTCACCATCTCTACTCATAGAGTAGAGTATGTATGTATGTTCGTCACTTAACGCAGTAGGTTCTTCTAAAAGGTTTCGTTTGAAGCGTCTTGATATACATACTTATAAGCTATGTGACGTCAAATTAAATCCAATATTACTCCTTCGAGAGAACATAAAGTCCAAATAAAAAGGTACCTTTTGTAAGGTTGTTCGTATCAATTGACTTCCTATTGGTACGTTATAAATATATTACTCACTTTATATAACGTAATTTTTACGTAGTTGGGTTTTAGTTTTTACAGACTTAAGATAGCAAACGAGCATTCATTACAACCCTTTCGTTGCCGCCTATGGCGACTGTGACCGATACAAAACACGACTCAAATCAAAGGGTTTAAACTTTTTTTTAACCAATTTAAACACCATAACTAACAACCCTACGTTAAATTCCAGCTGCGCTGATCGACTGGCTTCCAGTAAAGCCTCATGAATCAAATTACTCTCAAATATCTTAGCATACAATTAATTGCATAATTACTGAAATCAATATAAACGGTTGATCAACTCAACGTGACAGTTGAAGAATGCCGGCACTCCAACCGAATCGTAACTTAACTCTGTAACCCCATACAGCCGTGAGACACATGCTATGTCCTTATTAAGAATACCTAATTGAATACAATATACCTAAAGGTAATAATTATTGATTCAAGTTATAACAATTTGGAGGCAGTGCTTATATGACGACTACGCTGTTGGTAATGACAATGCCTGCGAGGCGAGGGGTCCCCTCAGTGGTTTTTATAATGCTATCCTATCATTGTACCTATGTAACTTTTGTTAAATGATAAATATATATAAAAAAAAAGATATTATTTGGTCTTGAATTATGGTTGTTAGTAATGTTTTATTTGTGTTGTTCATACCACCAGCGACTCAGGGGATGCGCAGGGGATGTATTGGGAGTAAGAGTGTGTACGTTAGCTTTTATTTAAATATTTCATCCCTTTGGATGGACCTGTGCTGAGCTAGACCATCGCAGGGATGTTACGGGCAATCCATCTTGAATTCCAAAGCGAAAATCTATACCTAAGTACCCCGTAAAAATGTTTAGACGGGATGTGAAAATAAACAAATTATAATGCAAAACACTCTTAACCCCACACTAGAATTCCTTGTGTCTTGGGCACATGGACAACACACAAAGACACAAACACCCAGTCCGGGAACAGGAATGTAAGCCCATAATACAAATTTCCGCCTCGTTGGGAATCGAACCCGGGACCCTACGAACGACAGTCCAACATGATAAGCACACAATAACAAAAACAAACACCTAATAACCACTAAACATAATAGGCAAATGAGGTTGCGGTCTCTGCCAACATAATTATACATAAGTATAAAAAGTTGACCATACGATTATTACTTAATAATAGCACTTCGATCGATATCGATCGACATGTACTACACGCGCGATTTACCGATCTTATCTCCGGTTAATTAGGCAAGATGAAGCAATTACCAAAACTTAATACCGACCCCGCTAAGGCGATATAATAAAATGTAAAATAATATCGCCATATTGGACCAACTAATAAATTCTCGTAAAAAGGTACACGACAAATTGTAAGAATTTCTTGGCTTTAATGAATATTTATTGATACAGACGTAAGGACTAGGGATCCTCTACACTTATTCGGTGTGGTTGCTATCGAAATATTATTAAATGTTTTATTTTGGGGCTACTTTGTTGAGATTATTAAATTTATCGTTTCGATTCGTAGCGTGTAGGCGCGTATATTATTTGGTGTAAAATGACCCAACCGCATTCATGTTATAAAATATCTTTGCTCAACCTTAATTCGTTAAATTTGGGGCAGTTTTAGTGAAAAATGTGAATGTGTTTAAATTGTGTTTCGACTTTTAACAAATATGTACTTTACTTTGTAGTGGTTTTTATTATTTATCTCTCTTGAACATGATTAGTGTAGGAGAAGCTTGGCACAATTTTTTTGAGATAATTACGGCATGCATCTATTTTATTAATCATCTAATCTAATTGTCAGGTTCAGCATTTCAAACTTGGGGCGTGTTTGTTGAGTTGATAAATTTGTTGGTTCCGATTCGTACCGTATATTTGTGTATATATCTTTTACAGATACATATATGTAATCTATTGGATTCATGGGATCGGCGATAATTGATGTAATTGGGGTTAAAAATGTAAAATATGGCTTTGAATTAAAAGTTGTTTTGTGGAATTCTACGTAGCTACTTTTATGTTATACCTACTTCGGTATTTGTACAACCATCGACTGGTGACGATAAGCGAATAATTCATAGCTAAAGGTAAAGTGGAAGCGATCGACCGAGCTAAGTAATTGAAATGTGACCGCTAGTGGCAATTCTTGAGCGTTTCATGTAGTTCATGTGTTTCGGAGGACACGTAAAGTGTTGGTCTATGAATGAATTGTATAACTGTCAGTGTTTTTACAAATCGCAAACCATTATCATTATTTTTTTTCTATTTTGATATAAAACATCTATCAATTCCATCGTCACTTACCATCAGGTGGGATTTTTGTCAAGCATTAACTTATGTTATGTAAAAAAAGTCTGTCAAAAAAATAAACGTCAAAGTTAAAATACTGATCTCTAATAGTTTATCTTTTGCAGTAATGATACTGAAGGGCTACGTTTGACTATGGCAAGAACCTACATAGGTACGAGTTGAGGTTTGATAGTAGTTAATCGTTTACAATTACGAGAATGACGCGTACGGCGCACGGCGTGCTGCTTTGGCGCGGCACTTTCCATGTCTCGCTGCACGTGGAGAGGGCTGGGGACTGAGGACTGATGTTATCTATAACGGTGAACTTTAACGGTCATGCGGTCGTGTTTGAAGTTTTCTGTTGATTGTTGATTTTGACACAAATTTGGAACGATCGCTTTGTCACAAGCCTTGCTAAAATTTTGTGGGTACTTCTATACCCGATAAAATCAATCAGTTTTGTAATTTGTCTGTGTGTGTGTGTGTGTGTGTGTGTGTACTGTAGCTGATCGATGTTTGTACATGAAAGATATTTGGAAAAAAAAATATTGAGCATATCTATTTATTACCTACATTGTGATAGATCTCATAACAATGGATTTGTATGTCGGTTTTTTTTTAATCCCGTGTTAAGATTTTTCGTGTGAGTAATAATGTGTAGGTCCGAAGCGAACCAAGGGCGGGTGCTAGAAGCTACATAATACAAATAATATTATTAATTTACGCATTGTAACGTGTGTGGAGTCCCAGCTGGTTTCGTTAGTAGGTTGGCCAGTGGCACACGTGGACAGCACGCCACTTGGGAATTATGTTTGTCAATCTTTTTGACTGCCGCGGTAGTCTAGCGGTTTGAAAACTAATCTCATACTCAGGGAGGTGTTGGTTCGATTTCTGAACCCACCTTTAAACGTAAAACTTTAACACACTCATACCCCGCACTAGGATTTACTTACCTTTACTTTACTTTTTTCAATTCTTCATCACTTGTTCGAAATCTTGTTAGTTGTTACTAACAGTTTTCCATATTGTTTTTAAATGGGTGTGAAATTTGCCAATCCCGACACAAAGGAAGCGGAAAAGGTGTTGTGATTAGAACAACAGAAATATATACTTTAGTTGCTATACCCCTCACATCGTTAGAGTAGAACCTTACCCAGCAGTGGGAAAGTTGAGGTTGCGATGAGGATGTTAGTTGCTGTAACTGAATTTCGCGTTTCAATTGACAAAGTTTACATTTCTACATAAACTTAATCAAGTTTTCTGCAATCTGTCATTTATCAAAGATACGTAAAGCATATTTATTTATTTATTTTATTAATTAAAGAGTACCTAACGTATCATTAACCACAGTAAGACATAGGGTATAGAAACTAGCCGTAAGTTAATACGTATAAATAAATAATTAAGTCCCGTAATCCAACGACTGATTAAATTCATTGACTTTGTTTCAATGCACCAATAACTTGCAGTTTAGTACCAATTACAGACTGACTTCCAATTGTACATCGGATACGGGTCTATGCACGACTTTCCCTAATTGGTCGGGCATTATTTACTTGTCAGGAAAATGTATGTTTTGTAGAGCACTGGCCTATAAATTGTACATGGAAGTAACTTTTATTAAATCTATACTACTTAATAATAAATCTGTAACTGGTTACTGTTTGTACATAGAAGATATATGACTTTTACTGGGGGTCTTTATTAACGCAATAGAACCCAAAATAATTATTTTTAGATGTACATACAATAACTATTGCTTTTTATCGTTAGGTGGACGTCGTTAAATTCCTTTATGCAGAAAATACATGTCATCTCGTTTATACCTCAATTACTACTAATACTACCGATAAGTGCACTCCACGTTGGAGGCCGGGTTCCAATCCTGGTAACGTCACATTAAATACAGTTACTGATAATTAAAACGGTCTTAAAATTACTATAAATTTTGAATATAACACGGATTTTTAAATGGCACTTAAGTTTTTAAGGCCTTTTAGATACAAATTTAAATCAAAGTTTTATTAGTTTTACATTTAAATACCAAAATTTTATAACATTCTGCTTTATACAACAGTGCTCGACACTTGTTAGAGAATATCACTTTCTATTTATGTAGTTCGAGATTATACTTTTACTAGGGTTTTGTAGGTTAGTTGAATAATACGTGACCCTAAAAGGATCTAGCATGTGCCTAGCGATTTTTGAATCTCACCGCATTTACATTATCTAATATTATTCTATAATTATCTTACATACCTTTATCCCTTCCATAAACCATTACCATTTTGGGCGCTGAGCCTGTAATTGGGTAGCTAGTTAGACCGACATTGAAGTGCTTGTATTTTGATAGTATCTGGTATAAATTAATAATTATACCTACGCTTTATATGCATTTTATCTGTATGTATGTGTTAAACACACGTGTTGTATGTATGTAATCGTTTTGTATTTCCTCCTAATTCCAGACATCTATATTGTATTTTATACCTATGTTAACTGATGAACCATCTGTGGCGTTTAAGGATATGTACGTTAATACAAAACAGGAACCGATAGATGGAAAGGAAACAGCCGTAGATGTCAATCAATTATTTTATTATAGCCTCTTTCATTAATCGCCCACTACAAGCACGGGTCTCCTCAAAAATGAGGAGGCCTGTAAGATATTTCTCTTTGCTGCATCCGTGCAGATAGGTGGAAGGGTTTGTGGCCAACCTGAGTGTCAGAAGTTTTAATGCCGCCCGAAGGCCTCCTACAACTTCCGATAATAACCGGAATCGATTGCATGAATTGCCGTCCGAAGCACGAAACAACCAACTAACTACCGACATTTTTTATTTCCTACATAAAATCGTGTATTTTTATTTTACAATACAAATATCATTCGAATTCCATACCGAAATACAACGTACTACAAGGCACACTCGCTCAGTTGGATATAGAAGTCAGTGTATATGGCGTTGCGTGTTTTTTCCCATACTACCCACATAAGGCCATACCAGTCTGATTTGTACGCCATTCAAGAGTCCATTTGCTGGTCTCTTGATTTGGACTCGTTGGAAAGATATCGATACTATTATTCAATTGTAATTTTAATTTAGCAGCAAACGCTTAATATAACTCACTTTATTTGTGCAAAAGACCTTCCTCTCTATATAATAATAATATAAATATAGATTTTTATTTATGTTCCTGGTGAAGGTTCGATTTTTAAAGGAACGTTAGATTTTCTGAAGCAAAACACGTGCCACATCCACCCCCATGACATGAGCGATTTATTAATAAAATCAAAAGCAACATACTTATTATTATATTTTTGTTACAAGTGACGACTTGTAGGTGGTAACTTATTGGTAAATATTGTTACCAGCTCGTCGGAGATTGATATCGTAATCGGTACGCAAATGTTTTGCCTTGTCCGAACGTATTCCTCGCTTTGTCGAATCCGATCAATGTTTCGATCGGTCAATTATGTCGATGCGATGATTCGTGTCGACAATACCCGAATATAACAGAAAGTGATTATTATAAAAAGTGAATTGTTGGACATCAAAAGGTACATCGTCTTCATCACCATCATTGCTATCCATAACGTAGTCTTACAGCGTGTTAATTAAAAGTAATCGATCCAGTTAAATCTTTCTTACGTTACCCTATTATCCCATTCCTTACCATAAAACTTCTTATCAAAACCTTTGACGCCTTTCCTTAATTATGGTTTAGAGGTTTCATAAAATATTACACTGTTTAGCTAGAATATATTTCATCTCGTTATAATTAAAGCTTTGTTTTATATGACAAATAAAAATCTTTAAAGCCCGTCAAGAGTTAAACGGGTGAACGAAAACTAACAATTTCTTGCTACTGCCATAAATAACCAAAAATTGAGTTAATTTTGCGACATTCAATATCCCATATCTCTGAATTAGTTACTCGTGAGAAACTTTAGTAGACTCAAAGTTTGATCTCTGATTTGTTTGTTGCGCGCCCGCGTGTGCGTGTGTGTGCGTTTGTGCGCGCGTGTATGTGTGTGTGTACTGTTCGCTACTTATGCATTAATGTTAATAATATGCAAGTACAGACCCGGCTGCTTATAATATAAGTTCTATTAAGAATCTTGCTTGAATCAGCCGCCAACCGACTCGTGGTTCAGCTGGAAGCTCGTAAACCAGAACATTCTTTCTTTCTTCGGCAACGGATATGTCATGCCTAAGTTTTTAAGGTGTCCGTGGGCGACGGTGACCACTTACCAATAGGTGGTTTGTCTGCTTGTTAGTCGGCAATTTAAATAAAAAAAGCATGTTGATGGCCACTAGTCATTAAATAAATCTATGCATATAGTATAGCCGTAACAGATCGCTGTCTGTACATGGAATATACTTATAATGTCAAAAACTTTTATAGAAGGTCTAAAAACAATGATTTTCTGTTACATGACATCTGATGTACAATAGGCTAGTTGACAGTAAGAAAATATTTTGAAGACTTCTATTTTTTTTTATGGTAGATTAATCTTTACAAATGCGAAAAATCGATCTTATTGATTAAATAAATCATGATTATTTAATATTTTTGAGAAATAAAATCCCGAAATTACAGTCACTAGTCACGTGACAGCGAACGCCAATACGACGCGTGACGTCACACGTTGCCAAACTAAACAAACTTGCCATAGCATTTTGGTCTTCCCGCCTAACCAAACAGCTCTTCGTTTTCCAACATATGACGTCACACGAGTCGCCATGACAGTTTGACGCGTTTTTTGACGGAAACGTCAAATAGTTCATGAAAATATAAATTAAAATATGTTACAGTTAGTATTTTACTGAAATATTAATATTTCAGTTAAATTGGACCATATGGCAAACTATGATTTAGTTTTTCAAAATTAGTCAACTAGCCTAATGTGGTTTTGTGCGCGCTAATCTCAGAAACGACATAACTGATTTGGGTGCGGTTTTCATAAATAAACGCTTACATACTCATAACTCCCGCACTAGGAATCCCCGTGTTGCGGGTGGCGTAGACCTCCCTAGTTGGTAGTAGGTACTACCAACTAGGCTACAGAGTCAGGTCAATGAAACTATTTTTTTTAATGTACTATGATACATAGAATGTGTGGGGGTCAAACACATACATTAATGTAAACGAATTACTTAATACAGAATTCAATTTTGGAATTTATGTAACTCCATATCAGATAGATCAGACATGCTCGTATTAATACTAGAATTAACAATATTATTCACTTTGCACAGATCTGATCGAACGGAATGCGATACGATCGTGCCGTGTATTGACGTCGGCCCTGTGACGTGGACACACGTCTAGATTCTAGACTATAGCAATTTGTTTCGTTTGAATACGGCGTTAATTTTAGTCGTGAATTTAGTGACACGATTTATAAGCTCGCATAGCTAGTTGCTACACTAAGGACGGTTAGCGATAAACGATGATTTTTCTTGTTGGTAAAAGTTATAATTATTTCATAATACTATTTTCATAGTTTGGGAGTCTCCAAGAGGAGAGTGAATAGGCTTTTATAAGTAAGTGCGTTCAACAACTTGGCCACTTACCATCAGGTGGCATCGTTGTCAAGTAATAAGTTAATCAAGTAATACTTAAATAGAATCTGTGTGGTCGGTGCTTAAAATAAACCCGCGACCAACCGAACACTGTTTGTGATTGTTACAGAGCGTGATTTCAATTAAATTCAAAACTATTGTGTCTTGATTTAGTTACACAAATAAATATAATTTAAAACTTACGACGGTGACGACCCGGATGGCGCAATGGTTACCACGCCGGATCGCCGTTCCGAGGGTCCTGGGTTCGATTCCCGGCAAGGCGGAAATTTGAATGATGAATTTAAATTTCCGTTCTTGGTCTGGGTTGTGTGTTCTTGTCTTGTGTGTTGTCCATGGCACCCACGACACAGGGAATCCTAGTGTGGGGCTATGAGTGTGTAGCGTTATTTATTTATTTATTACTTAATCAACAATCTAATAGACTATAAACAATTCATTATTTTGAGAGCAGAATAATAAACAAAGGCTATACCTATAACCTTATTTAAATCAATCGAAAAAAGCAGTTAATGAACTCGCAAGAATATTCATACGGGTAATTAATCAATTATGTATTCTGTAGTCGGTAAATTGTTTGACTTATTGGGCGGTAATACGTTACATTCAATCAGATAAAATTAATTTATAGCGACCGAGCGATGCCTCTTCAGTTTTTCACCAGCATGTCTCCCTGTACGGTAACCAGTCATCGTAAGAAGCTGGTTCATCGGAGATCGGACAATCATGTTAAAGTTTTTTTCATCTTCAATGTAATGTCAATAGTTTTTTGTTTAATCAAGTTTCGTTTTATGTTCTGTTTTTTTAAAAGCGAGTAATAAATGACAAGTACGCTTGTCAGACTCGATAAAATTGGTGGTAGAATATTTTGCTATCTACATGGAATTCTTCTATCCGTTCCGTATCATTCGATTGTTAACATGTTCAGAAGAACGATAATACGAACTGTGTAAAGAATTTCGAAACTAGATGAAATGCGATTACCGATTGTATATCAAATGAACTGAATGATAATCATAAAAGTTCCCAATTTGGCTCTCTAAGAGATTGTATTTTGGAAAACATAATTATTTCTGATTATAATTACTCAAATATGTGATGTTGGAGAATATTAAAACTTCACAGACTGTATCAAATGAATTAGCTTAATGAGTATTCAGTACATTTCAAACCTTGTAACTTGTTCCAAAGATTACTATCAACGGAAGCATTTTTTACGACACTAAACTATCTAAATGGACTGTGTAGTCAATTAGACTAATGAATTTCAAATCATTCGCTTCAGGCCGCACATTAATACAGCTGTCATTTTAGAAATTCGTAGTTCATACGTTGTCCAAATGCAGCTCTTATTCGGGAGATCGATAGAGCTTTCAAAGTTATTAATGATTCGCCAACTGTTTTGGACAACATGCTCTGATGATTTATCGAGGATTGACAATAGGGTTGGGTTAGTTTATGCGACTTATTAACGCCCTTTTCATCGATAATCTCTGGAGAAGCTTATGGCGAAGTAAGGCTTCAACCCATTAAAGCCCCACTCACTACTGATACTATATTACTGGAGATAATAGCATTAATTTCGCCGTTGTATCTGTACTTTAAAGTTTTTAATATATAGATTCAAAATACCCAATGAGTTCCCAAAGACAGCTGCCGCGTTTGTGAATCTTCACATCACAAAGACCTTCGTGGGCAGTAATAGATGATCATTATCCTGTTAAAGAAGCATTACCCAAGGCACCGACGCCCATGCCTTTGTTCAAGCTATTTTGTTCTGTTAAACTAAGACCATTATTAACAACACAGTAGTGTAGCTGAATGTATTCTGTGTTTGAGTTCGATCTTATATGGCTTCGTTATTTATGTCGTTATGTTAAACCGACTTATCAAAATGAGATATTTAAACAATAAACAATAACATAAACAAACAAGCAATGAAACCATAATTTATAGTGGCGCGAGTTCCGTTGGAAATAAAAATTCTTAGCAACTCAGATGTAAGCGAATAAACTTAACTCACATGTGCCGAAATAAATTAGGTTGAACTGCCTGAAAATTGTGCAACTTTTGCAATGAAAAACCGGTCAATTACGAGTCGGACTCTCACAGGGGTATCATCGAGCAATATTAACAAATATTTTTTTTTAATAATAAGATACATATAATAGAATAAGATATAATAGAATAGATAGTAGAACCTAGAGTTCGCGGGGTAGTATTAACTTACTACTGCCCGCCACGGTACATAGTACCATTTCTACCGTGGAATAATTATTTTAACAGGAATTGTGTTCCGGTTTTTGCTTTTTAGAGGCGACCATCTCAGTTCTCAACGGTAGCTACGCAGCAGTGACCGAATTAGAACAAGACTCTTATACTGTTACTAATTGGACAATTACTAACAACAACTAACTGGACTCACAGTCATCTAACTGGACTAGTTAACCAAGTAAACATCACAGTCACTAATTTTGTCTTGTTCTACGTCGTGAACAGTTGTCATCGGTGGCAGCGAAAGGGTGGTGCTGCATGCTCGTGTGTTATCTTAAAACCATAAAAAAAGTAGAAATCTCCCATTTTTTTTTAAGATTAGGTAGGTATATAAGGTATATGGGGATCATTTTGGGATCAATTTTTTTTATTATTTAGTTGTTGCGAATTGTGATAGCGGCCACAATAACACACATTCTATGAATATATATGGCATCTACATAATTATTTCTGTTTAAGCCCTGTGACAGACAGACAAAGAGCGGAAGCGTATTAAAAAGGTTCCATGTCACCCTTTGAGTAAGGAACCCCAAAAACGAGAACCAGCCAACGACGCGGCTGTAAATGACTTTATCTCATTGATTACGATCAATAAATATTTCTTCAACGACTTACCCGACCCGCTTAATCCGCCGCGCCGCCTTGGTTGGCGAGGAAGTATTTTGAATGTCACAACAATTGTCGTATATATTTACGATGCTATTGAACTTCATGGTGCTAAACTTACCCTGAAGTAACATTGGTACATATAAAGCTGCGTCTCTACCAAACGAAAGTTGTAACCAACGAGTGCTGACCACACAAAACTTGGCTGTCGTTGGGTGGAGACCTAGCTTACATGATTATAAGTTTAAGTTTTAATGCGATAATACTGAGTTATGAGAATGATTTATAAATTACATTCGGCCTTTTCAATTTGAGACTAAATTGGGCTACTTGAACTCAGAACGCAATGAATTTATTTTTATTGTAAAAAATGATGGGATAGTGTTTATTTAATTTAATTTTAAACATACATAATTACTACGTCAGTACTAGAACATGTAATATTTGCTGTCTAAAATAATTATAAAATGTGTACAAGTGTTACAAGTACGTGGTGCCTACCCACAGTCCGTTTAAAGAGATGACTTGAGTCGTTAAAGCAATTTTGACAGGCTTCGGTGAACTCGTGAATATTTAAGTAGTGTTCTTGCCAAAACAATCTTTAAATTGTCGATCGCTCTTGATTGACTGCCAATAAAAAAGTTTCGGGTGTAATTAGCGATGAAGATTTAAGCTCACGACGTCATACGTGAGTAAGAGTGTAGGTATGTCGATATTTTATGTGGTAGCTGGTGGGTGAGTAATAGATTAGTAATTTGAAAGTTGGCAAAGAATATCTTGCTTTTCTAGTCTTTTTCAACTTTTCTAGCTTTACGGGCTAGTTTTTTGTAAAACCTACATGTTGCACACGTACACAACAAGTTATACAATGTGCGTATTAGAAATAAATTATCACCTGCATGACATATTTTTATAATTTTCTGTAAAGGTCTGTGAAGTCCGCCAATCGCCATTACATCAGCACGGTACGGTTACGGTTTCCAATACATTTTTATTTCGGATATCCGAATCCGACAGTTTCGATTACGGTTACGGAACTCCATAGGGATGCATCCCTGGTATATTTACTTTTATTTATTTACTTTTCGTCTACAGATGAGGTCTGAGAAAACTAGAACATATTATTTAATTCCTAAAATTAAACTAGTGTCGTACCACAACGACACCACTTCACAACGACTAGAAGTGGTTAAGCACTGGTTACGTGTGAATAGACACAGGTTTGCTTTCCGGTTTTATTCGGTTTATTTTTACTATTTTGATTAAGATTCTGTTTCATCCATCCATCACAGTTTATAGATAGGATTTTGTTTACTGACTTGAAAAAGATCAAAACACATACATTCAATCAGAACACATACATTCATGTATTTTTAAATAAGCTTATGAATGTCATTTTTTTTTCTTAAACCATTAAAAAATAAATTTCTGTTAATATACGAGTACAATTTTTTCAGCAAACATCAATTCCATAATATCATAAGTCGTTATAGACTGGTTTAAAAGCTGGTCCATTTATGTGTATGAGCTTTTATGACTGACTTGCATAACTGAAAGCTTTCGGAGAAACAATATGGGGATCTTACCATAGCTTGTACATCATCTCTTTAATGTCGAATGCCAAGAGTTTTATTAGACCTGACTCTTAAAGGGTTTACATTTTATTGTTCATAATTACTAGAACTGAACGGGTAATTTGTACCAACTCATTGGATGCAATAAAGATGAGTTGGACATACCTCTTTGTGATGAATACCGCTGAATCGGCATTGAAAACAGAATTTATGTACCTACCTACATAAAAATATTCAAGCAATGCACAATCTGAATTATTATTTAATTGTTCAGGTCGAAGATGCCACTACGAACGCGATTAAGCCAAAAAGCGAAGAGTTATGTTATGGGTTTTTCCTTTTACGGTAATGCGGAAAATAAAATTTATATTAATAGTACCTATTTTAAAATAGAATATAATATTATTAATTTACAATATTCACTTATTAATTTACTAGTCTCTTCATTTAACAAAATTATACAAAGATTAAGTTTATACTGACAACTATATTAGTAGGTAGACATTTAGCACAACAGGAAATACCGAGAGAAATGTCTATATATACCTGTAGAATATGAGAAGAGAACTAGAAGTTTAATGAGTTATCAATAGATGGGAAGAGTTTCAGAGAATGACTGCACCATACATGCTTGGTTTCAACCCGTTAATGACCCACTGACGACTGATGATGATGATGAATGATGACTGAGCACGGGTCTCTCCTCAGAACTGAGAAGGTCTTGAGCATACTCCACTATACTGCGTCCATTGTGGATTAGTAGGTACGGTTTTAATTTCAATTTTTCGTGGTCAGTTAATAATGGAGCGTAATATTTAAGTCATTTTTTATGTAAAATTAATTAAGTAATTCCACTTCACTTACTTTAATTCACTTTCCGCGGTCGTATTAATGCGTAATCAATCATGGTGACCACTCATTAATTATTCCACTCAATCACGTCTAGTGATAAGGGTTGGGATTGGGATTCTGTCGCGGTATGTTTTACTCGTATACTTATCTTATCTTGTTTTACTCGGCTTGGTCGTGTTATAATTACTGTTCATTAGTTTACTGGTTTTTGAAAGCTGTAAAGCTGTTGCTCGTAAACTTAACAATAAGGAATTCTTTGGATATTCGAGTGTAACATGGGTGATCGCTAGTGGCAAAAATTTCTAGGGCGCTTCCGTGCTGCCGAGGGCACGTCAAGCCGTCGGTTCCGGCTGTTACCATTCGGTAGCAGACCATGTTAAGCCATGTCGGATGCCATCGGGTGGCATAAAAAATCCGACACTTGGGTTGGCCGCTCACTCCTCCACCAATTCGCACTGGAGCGGCGTAGTGTAGTGGAGTATGCTCTAAGCCTCCTCAGGTATGAGGAGAGACTCGTGGTCAGTAGTGGGCCATTAATGGGTTGAAGCCAAGCATGAATCAGCATGACACAAACCGTGTGTAACCGAAATTTTGGCGGTCGTTAAGCTGTTAAACGCAGTGCGTAATAACAGTGTGAAACTGCGAATGAATGCTCGCGAAGTGAAATAACGACTTGTCCTGGTAAAGTAAATACTCGTACATACCGTGTTTACCTGCGTCTCGGGTTTACCTCACGTGTTATTATTATCCCATTAATGTCGATCATTGTAATAACACCAGCTTTTAAAATACATATTTCATCCTATTCAAGTTGTATCGTCAGAATTCCTTATTAAGAAGTAAGGTTCTGTAGACTAAAGTTACTATTTAAATAATCGGAGAAAGCTTAATTTTATTTATAATATAATTACGTTAAAATTATATTTATTTCTAGGAAATAAAACATTGTTGACAACAGCAAGTAACAGCTAATAATATCTATAAAACCAGATTTAGTTTTCCTGACTAACGTGTTTTAGTATTAAGTAGGTATAGGTAATACTCAACTTGATCCGTTTCGTTATAATTATAGTTAATAAGGAGACGTAGTGATGTAATTATCCGTTTAAACCGGACATCGTCCCTATAAATCTAATCAAGCGGGGATTAGCTTATATTTTAATTACCACAGAGCATGTAAACGAGGATCTAATAGAAGTCGCTATAAGTAACAAAAACTTACTGAACTTATTTTTTGCTTCTCACTCATAGCCCCACACTAGGATTCCCTGTGTCGTGGGTGTTATGGACAACACACAATACAAGAACACACACACCCAGACCAAGAACATAATTGAAACTAATTCAAATTAAAATCTCTGCCTCGCTGGGAATCGAACCCAGGAAGACCGGCAGTCCGGCGCGGTAACCATTACGCCGCAGGTTATCAAAATTCAATTTAAATAAGTTTAAATTCCATTTACACAGACATCGATCACTTATGGTTTATTAGCTATGTTACTAGCTAGTCATCGTCATCGCAAACCATTACTTTCCCACTGCTGGGCACGGTCTCCTCTCACAATGTGAGGGGTATTTAGTGCACCACGCTGGCCAAGTGCGGATTAGCGGACTTCACACACCTTTGAGAACATTATGGAGAACTATCAGGTGTGCAGGTTCCCTCACGATGCGTTCCTTCACCGAAAGTGATAATTAAATTTTAATACGCACATAATTTTTGATAATTAGAGGTGCGTGATTTTAGTATGGCTAGTACTTACTCTACACTACACATATACTAGCTGCACATTGTGGCAAGTCCCAAGTCGATAAATAGTGCACTCGAGTCCCGTCCAAGTCGCAATTTATGAGACAGCTGAGCTCCGATGATAAACTGCGGTTGGCTGAGTTGTGGGCCTGTAGGCCTCAGTTTACACACCCGATATGCTAGTTTGTCTCAAATAAATCAAATCACTTCACTGATAATATATTATGTGGGGCGCACTGAATGTTTCTGGGATACCATGTAGGTTGCAGATTTAATTATATTTTTAAAATTGTATCCTGCATGTAGGGTTTTATTGAAAAGTACGCGGACATCGCTGTTTTGGAAAAACGAAATGTGACATAAACTATTGATGGTTAAAAAAACATGTTGTACAATGAGGGTTAAATTGGTGTTGATAAAAAAAACAACCTAAGTTACATATTAATTAATAAAAATAATTAATAAAAAACATGAAAATAAATCATCTAAATGTAAATTACACATTGAAATAAACGTATGTAACTTGAATTAATCGAAGATTTGGCTTTGCATAAGTAACGTTAAACCATGTATTATCATCAATCGTAAATCCCAGATCCCTTCAACCTATCTACACTAAAAAATAATATAGCCATAGGTTTTTCTCTCATTCCTAAAATAATAAGCAACTTTCACAATGCCCGCGCTGCCCGTGTGGTCCCATTTCAATTTAGTCCAGTTCTTACAATGGCATCCATGAGAAAACCATTTATGTACATAAGTCTTAAATTTGGATTCTTTTGAAGTCGGTTATTTACTTGTAAGATTATTTATTTTTTCTTCTCTCTTCTCTTCGGGCTGGCTACGCACCGGTGATAATTACAGGTTACCATGGAAGACGGTGGTTACCATCAGGTGGTCGTCTGCGCGTTTGTCGGCTGTTTACATAAACAAAATTGAGGTAATGCAATAAAAACCCAAATTTTTATGGACAATTAATGAATTTAAATGGTTTGTTCTCTGCTGATGGTGAACGGCTTTGCTGCAAGGGCGTGAGATACTTGCACTGCCATTATGGTAGCGGCATCGAGAATAAATAATAATTATGTTATGCAAGTAACTGATCGAAGTCTGTACATGTTGTATTTTAATGTATAAGCAGGGGTATTCATTAACGCAATAAATGCCTTATCAATGATTTTTACAAACCATTGTGTCTTTAATATAATTCAAAGCAGGTAAATGTAGCACATTTCCTCGCGCGCGGAAATTCTATCCGTCGTGGATCTCCCGCCAGCTGTCGCCGACGGGATTGATTATTCCGTCCGCGTGTTTATTTTCTTATAACCATAAAATGTAAACAGAAGATATGTTTATTGAGTTGAGTAAAGAAAGTAACGGGTTATGTGAGTTTCAATGGGGTCTTTTTAGACAAGAGGCTTTAGAGATGGGTTAAAGTTAAACACACAGCATGGTTGGTAGAGAGCCTGGCTACGAAGTGACGGGTCCCGCGTTCGATTCCCGGTTTTTTAATTATGTTTCCATGTCACCCGCGACACGTCAAGTAACGGGCGCGGTCAGTAGTTGGATGAGTGACCGTTAGTGGCAAAAAAATCTTGTCTGTCTCTGTACTTCAGAGGTCGTATAAAGCCGTTGTTTATTATTATCTTATATTATAATATTTAATTAGGTACAATAAATCATTATTTCAATAGCGGCAGTATGCAAAAGCGGTTCGTTTCAAGCCACACACCTCGATTTCAGGAAGTGGCTTAATTAATAATATAATGAGGTCGATTCCAAGTACTCGGCCCCTGATTCATGATCACCCAGGGCGGCGATTAATGTAATCGAGTTTTTGTAGCGGGCAGTGTTTGTGTTTTGGAGATGTACACGTTAGGGTACCTTGTAGGGATGGAAAAACCTTGCACATGCACACGGGTTTGGGTGTTTGACTCTTGCTGGTTGCAGAATAGTTGTTTAAATTGGGTACGTTGCAAGCTGCGGACATGCCAGCAGTGTCATAATTTTCTGGTAGTAATGGTTGGCACAATGAATTCATTATAAATTATTACATCACAAAACATTTACATAAAAAAAATATTTGCCCCAGTCATCGAACCTTTGAAGACATGGCGGCCACCATCTGAGCCACTGAGAACAGAATGTTACAATGACCAATTAAAAATATCAAAAACATAATCGAAATTTTACCGGTCCTGTCTAATGGTTCTTAAATTCGAAACCATTGATACATATATAAAATAAAAAATCTAAAATTTTTTCGTTTGCCAAAATAAGTAGGTATGTATAGGGAAAAACATGACAATTTTGTACGGTTTAAAATATATTAAATAGTATACAGAACACTATTTTATACTAGTCTTGTTCGTACTTGACCGATCTTTACTTCAATAATACTTGGAACGCTAAGAATGTAACGTTGGTATGGACATACGAACAAAGCGGTGAACATTTAGGGCTAATTAAAAATGTTTTAATTAATGTATTTTTTTAAAGGAAATGAAAGAATTATATTGGTGGTACTTACTTAATTAATACTAACCGCATTAGTCTTTAGGCTGGCGTTGAAATGAACACGTAGGTACGTATTTAATTATCAAGGAACAAATAGTGAAAATATTTTTAAGCTATTGCATAGCTTTTATCGCGGGCCTTGAGCGTGGGGACCGAATCCAGAAATTCCGTAACGAAAAAAACCTAACACCCCCCATCAGCGCCATCTAGTACCTTAATACTAAGGTATGGTACGTATGTTTTCTACAAACTAGATGGCGCTGTTCTGATATAACTATATAACTTCTAATAATTATAATTGCATAAGTTGATAAAAAATGCTATGCAATAGCTTTACCGCGGCAGTCTCCGAGTGCCTTTTAGTGTTTTTACCTTTATGCCTACGTCAAAGTATAAAACCACACAAGACTCGAACGCGATATTTTTTTTATGGGCATGCAGCACAACCCTTCCGCTTCCACCCATGACAAATTGACAACTGTGACCGATACAGAACAAGACTCAAACGGGGACTAGAATAGGATGGTTAGGTGAGGTGATTATTATTATCGGCTTACCAATTAGATATCGCGGTTCATGATGGTAAACATGAAATCATAAAATACCTGGTGAAAAGTGTCACAGGTGCTTCAGATTGTAAATACAAGTGTTTCCAGAAGTACAGATGCTGGAGCCAATTGTGTGAAAGAATAGAGATGAATAAAGAAGCAGGACAAGATTGGTGGATGACTCAATCAAGAGTATGTAGCTAGCCAGCCGGCTTCAGGGAAAGGTAATAATAGCAGTCCTAATACAAAATTTATCCTTTCGCAGTCTATACTCAAGCGACTGTAGAGTAGGTACCTACTCGTACTAGGTAGGTATGACATTACTGTAGGTACATCATGTTTGTAGAAAGTAGGTACATCATGTTTGTAGAAAGGGGAGGAAATGGGAGGAGTCTAGTGGGTGGGGTCTGTGAGGGCTCGCCTTGCGCATTACTCAGTCGGCAGCGGTTACCGTTACATTGTCGGCAATAAAACCTATCGACAGTATCGATCATTAGGTACGTAGGTATCTACGGGTACGACGCTATCAAATTCAGAAATTTATTCCCTCATCGAATCTGAAGCGATTTATTTTGAAAGTTTTACGTATAAAATGTATGTGTAGGTACCTAATAATTCAAAACTTATTATCGGTAAACTACCCCTATGAGTACGCGCACCCATAACATGAGTTATTTATTTTAGGCATTATAGATAAATATGTTATCATGTTTACCTCATTTTATCGATATCTTACCAATTTGGGACTTGGAAGATAATTGAGAAAAATTATAATTTGGGCCTAGTTACAGACCTACCTATTTAATACCACCAAAAACCCTAAAAATTAAATTTTTAAAATGTTTGTTCCTCGGTGGGTTGGTCCCGCTAATGTCTTATGACAAAACTTAATCGATTTGTATACGATTCGAGGGTTGTTTTTCTAGCGTACGTAATATGGCACAGTTTTCCTAAGCGAAGTGGATGGATAAAAAAAACTGGATATAAAAAAAATCGTAGGTAGGTAGGTAGGTACGTTACGTTTCAATTGTTACGTTACACAATTGAACGTAACAGTTCATATTATTGAATGCCATAGATAGTTATCTAAAATTTGAAGGCGTCAGTATAATTGTATAAAAGCATTGCCATTTCGATAAATTGAATAGCATTAAGTTAATACAGAGATCTTAGTCAGACCGTCAGCGTCAAGGCGATCGATATCGTAGGTAGGTATCGATACGTGGGAATGACGGCCCACACAATGAGTATTCGTCTAGATCCTGATCCATTAATGGCACACTAAGACACGTACCATTTAACTGTGGAGTCCTAAAGCATAGGTACCTCTATCACTAGTATACAGCTGACTGACATGACTTCGACGGTTGACTAAAACATACAGACACGAAGCTCGTCAAACTATTTCAACTAGTAGGTCCCGCAGAAGAGTAGAAAAAAAATTTAATTATTTATTTATTTCGGTAATCATATATACATATATATGTATATATATATATATATGCGTATACATAGCTTATTTTATTAGAATACAATAATGACATTAATATAGGCCAAAACCGGATTACGACTTTATTAATACGATGGATTATAACTTTAAAACCGTGATTACATGTGTGTAATAACGAGTATATACCTAGAGCTGAAATTTGCAAAACTTGAAAGTAAGTATAACTATTTCAATTTCATTGGTTGAAAAATCAGAGATAACCATGATTTTGACGATATCTTGGAGACAAATTACCTAACTTAGCCGTTCCTTTGTCGCTTTTAGCCGATCGGTTATGAATGGTATGGTCGAAATTAGCCGTTGGACTATGAACACATTGTGTACGACTAGGTCCCGTTACCCAGGCGACCTTAATATGTATCGGAATGGCTTGATTTCGCCAATGATTTATAGATATAAACTGAACGTCGCAATTAGAGTCCGCCTGCCGCCCACGTTGAGGCGCGTCTTGCGTTCAAAATGTATACTGTTGCGGTAGGGAGGGCATATCTTTATAACAATTGTGGACAGATTGGGAAATTTAGGATTTAGTTATTCACGTTAAGCTTCAATATAGTCGGTTGCAATAACTATGAACATCGTTTACACCTTTAAACCTTAGCATTCAATGAAATTTCCTTTTTATATATAACATCATTGCCCGCATTAGGAGCAGGTATAACAGTCCACAACTCAAATAGGTAAATCATCAATAATAAATATTTGTCACATAAATGTAAAGTCACCAACCGTTTTATACATTTTTTAATTCCTAAATTATCATCTTAACTTTTCACCAAGCATCTTAACTGGCTTCTAAAAAGCGCAAAATTTCAACAATTAGAGCTGCCAATATTCGATACCCGGTCTAAGGTCTAAGCCGTAATCATCACACAAACGATTCAACCGGTTTCGAATCTTATACCGATATTGACTCGTATAAAACTAACCTGTCTGTCAAGTGCCGCAGGTGTGATCTACGATGCATTTAGACCAGTACATCTGCGTCTCGCGAGAGGAAACGTCAGTCTTTCTAGTAAGTTTTTTCCAATGGCATCGTATCGACTTATTGCATCTGAGCGTTAGATATTGACAGCCGGATAACTAGCCGTGAAGCCCCACCGGCGAGTCCTGCAGGAAACTGAGAGGCGATAAAATATTGAAATTATAGTTTAGCTTAAGCAATTAAATTTTCTAATATCGTGGGAATACCGCTTATAGGACGTCCAAGTTTATTGGTAACTAGTAGTAGTAGTAGTAGTAGTAGTAGTAGTAGTAGTAGTAGTAGTTGTAAACCCGGCCTCACTTCGCTTCGGGAGACATGTCTCTTAGTACGCATATTCGGAAATTGATAGGCGTAGGAATTGATATAACTTTTTTATTTATGCACCGATTGAAATACACTAATTATTAAATGAAGCTTAGATCAGATAAGTCAGATTTTCTCTTCACGTAATTATATCTACTTACTTATTTATAAATAAATTACAGAATTCATTGCGAATTTTTAGGATTTATCCTATATGTTTTAATTATTGCGTGGACACAACACGGTTAAATTTAACGTTCGGCACACGATGTGCATTTTTACTTTAAATTAACGTACGGGAACGCGTAAAGGGTTTATATTGTTTTTAATAAGTTACTACGATACAGTGTTAACAAATTTTCAGGTCGTCCCATACACGTGGCGTGTATTATATTGTAGAATGTACCTACAGCATTAGGGATATTGTTTCTGTAGGGAGTTAGACAAAAAAACCGTTACATTTTTTTAAACGGAAATAGGAAGTACCTACCTACTGAGTATACGTTTTCCTAATCAATAACCATAAAGTACAGTAAAGTTAACGTCGGAGTCAAATTGAAATAATTTTACGAAACAAACAACCGACTTGAAAATTGACATGTACCTAATAAAAAAAAATGACGATTCGATTTCTCTGGCATGCTATCATCAGATCCTGGTTTCCTTATCATGACACCACCCTTGGGATATCTACTTTCCAACAAAAAAATAATCATCAAAATCCGTTCATATACGACGAAGTTTACCGCGAACACACAAAAAATATGTACATAATGTTATGATCTCCTTTTTCGATGTCCGTTAAAAGTATGGCGTAAAAACGTACAAAGTTTCACTTCGCACGTTCCTCTTCTTCTTAATCTGAAAATATAGTTTTTCTCTTATTATAGCACATATACAATGTTTTGTATCAAGAGAATATGCCGTCAGTAGCAAGACTAGCAAGGCAACAGCCCTAATTTACGGCAATGACATCACAGGTTGCGCCTGCGTCGTCAGTAGAAAAATTCCACCGCAAAATATTTTAACTAAGCACTTACTGTTCCACCTCAATGGTAGTAATGGCGTGTAATTTTCAAGTTAATCGTTCCAAATCGCCTTTCTTGGTCTGCATCGCTCGAGGATTGGTGACGTCTTCTTCTCTTGATTGCTTGTTAGGTCGGATTTAGTGCCAGCGTGGGTTTTAGCTCAGCGGGGGACGAATTCTATATAATTATACAAAATTATTAGACTTACAGGTAATGCCATTACGTGTCCACAACCGGTGTAAAGTGGAGATCGAAGTGTTAGTGATTCTAAAGATAAATTATGGTTTTATTATGTAATACTAGCGACCCGCCCTCGCTTCGCTTCGGGAAACTTATTCCTTCGGTTTATATATTTCGGATAATTCACATTATATCTTGTGTGTAAGCTATATTATTGTAAAGTTTCATCAAAATCCATTTAGTAGTTTTTGCGTGAAAGAGCCACAAACATTCATACATCCATACAAACTTTCGCATTTATAATATTAATAGGATTATGATTCAATATGAAACCGACGACTGACGTCTAATTAAGATCAGACAGACAAACAGACGCAGTTTTACTGCACTGATTTTGATAGGGTTGTCATCAATAAATTGAGTGATTCACAAGAAAATATTCGTGGATAGTTTAGATAAGAAAAATAAGATGTGTGACAGAAATAGAAATAGAGAAATAAATTTTAAATTAAATTAATTGTGACGAAAAGGAGTAGTCTTTCTTCTTAGTTCATTCTAAGCCGGCAACGCGTCGGTGACGCCGTTATTGTTGCTGATGTCCGGGGATGACGGTGACCACTTACCATCAGGTAGATCGCTTGCCCGTTTCTTGGTTAAAACAAAGTAAACATATAAAAGTCAGTGACTCTGTCTGTTGATTTTCGTGTAATTAGTGTGATTGTTTTGTATTTTACCATATTAGTCCAGATGTTGAAAATCAATATCATTTGATTCTGATAAAAAATGTTTTACACCTCTGAAGCCTTCAATTGTTTCATCTCGTTTCGTTGGCTTTGCTAATTGCTATTTTTGGGAGTCGATAATTCACACCTACAATAGAATACGATAGGTGTTTGTATGCAAGATACTAAAAATTTGTTGAACAAGAGTAATATAAATTCTATATTAGTCCTATAACGCTAGAAGGGACTGTATCAAGGCAATAAATCTCATACCACGTAGCCAGTATTACGTCGGTGTCATAATTTTCCACCACGAGGCACGCAGGTGTGTCGCTCGACAACGAGTCGCGGTCGGCTGTGCGCGTGTGGAGCATTAATAACGACCTCCTGAGCTGTAAATATACGTAAAGATAGATAAATAATGCATAAGCGGCCTTATTTCCTGAAGTTATATGCTGGGCACTACGTACATCTCTGATTTTTATGACGCTGTGCTACCCATGATTTAGAAATCGCAAAAACGATCTTATTAAGGGTACCTAATTAGTAATCTCGTCTCGCTTCGCTTCAGGACACTTTTTTGATTATTGTTGTAACTTGAGGATTATTGATAGATAGATTATTGAGGTAGGTAAACCATCACAATCGACAACGATCTGAGATCCGAGAAAAACATTTACCTAACCGTTCTAAAAATAGTTAATAATCTGCCTCTAACGAGATTCAAATCCGGGATCTATCGCTTTGCACATACAATCTCAATCTACAAGGTCATCAAACATTTTAACACATCCAAATAGGTACACGATTGTAATGTTCAAAACTTACAATTTTCAGTTAGCTCTGAAGCAATCGTTTACATAAATTTAGCTTATTACTACACGCCGCCGCCGCGGCAACAAAACAACACGTACTCTAAACCCGACAACAATACTAAACAGGCATCATCAATCGACCGTGAAAAGCATTACGTACGTCCCAATGCGGGCCACGAACACAGCCGCTAAAATGACGTCGTCGCATTGTCGAAGTGTTACTCCGCCATTGTCGCGCGCGTCGTCTTCCGACCTGCCGTCTCTCGCGGACCTCCCGCGTCACCGGGCTCTGTCACCCGACCTGTCACTCGACTTCTCGCGTCACCGGCCGCTGTCACCCGACCTGCTCGAGCGGGCCCTGTCACCCGATCTGCCGCGGCGGTCGCGCTCGCCGGCCAGGCCGCGCTCGCTGATGGAGACGCTGCTCGTCGCGAAGATGGAAGCGCTGAGCTCGGGGAAGCTGGTGCGCACGGACTCGATGGACAGTTGCAGCAGCTTTGGGTCCATGTCGTCCCTACCCAGTGACGTGTGCCGGTGCGATGACTGCTTGCTCGGGATTGTGGACTTTTATATGCCCAACCCTGCCAATGCGAATAGGACCCTGAAAAAGGTGAGCGTTTTATGATTATTACGAGTCTGTTTTGTTCTGTGTTTCGAATGAAATAAGATCTTATCGTGGAATTAGATGAAATAAGATGTTATCTTGGTTAGTGATAGTTAGTCCTGTTAGTTGTTGATAATAATAGTCCAATTAGTAATTGGTTCTAATTGGGTCACAGATGCGTTGCTATCCTTAAGGACTGAGATGGTCGCCTCTAAAAAGTGTAGCCGGCTCCACACCTTTCTATGCGGAACACAAGGTAGAAATGATACTAAGTACCGTGGCGGTCGGTAGTACTAATAGTCGTAGCCTGGCTTCTATAGAATAAATCAACTCAGATGTTCAAGAAAACTTCTTATTGTGGACAATTTTTTGAGCGCTTTCGTTACACAGAAAGGCGCAATTATATCCAGCGGTCTCAGTTATCGTAATAGAGTCGTCAAGCTGTGTCGGTGTCCTTCGGACCTAAAACCTTCTGACACTGGGGCACTGGGGTTGGCAGTGGGAAGGCTTCATCAACTCGCATTGGAGCAGCGTATGTTCCACGCCGTGTCACCCCGTACAATCAATGCATGAATTTATGTTGAATGAATTTATTTTATTAGAATTTTGTTTTAGAAAACAATTTTAGAAAATCGAATAGGTTTGATCTTTGATTATATACACGTCTATAAAATCAAAGGGTTTGATGCTGCATGCGCAATAAATAAGGGAATCTAATGTTTATTCATTAACGTAGCGCCATCTATCGAAGCCGTTAAGTATTATTATAACTGCCAGCGGACTTGCGCACGCACACGACTTACATCAGATGTGAGATGTTCGGTATGGCTAGTAGATGGCGCTGTTATTACTCATATAACTTTATTAATAGAAATATTATTTATATAATATTTCGTTTCAAATTTATACTACTGAATTAACTTAATATATTTTTTCGTTAATTAGTTTCGTTAGTTTCGGTAAGTCGGTAACTAGTACCTACCTACCTATAGTCCATAAAACGTAAGATAATTAGAATGACAGTTGTCAGTAAAACTTGTGATAGAAACTTGTAAGGTCGTCCGAATTTAATTGATTTTGACACACTTAAAATCATTTGTTTATAATGGATTAAAAATATTTGTAGCACAGTATTTTCAGTAAACATATTTTCTAATACTATTCAAGTTTCAAAAACAAACAAAATCTCTACAAAAATAAGTAAACAGAAAATAGCTTTATTATTTATGACGCCTTTACAAGGTTACATCGCGTCACGAAAATCTTAGAGATGGGGCACATCGATAAAGGTAAATTAATTTATTATTGTGATAACCATATATTCTATATGTGACCATGAATTTATAATAAACCTTCCAGAATTTTCTAGCGAATCAGATTCTGATGAAATAGATTTGGGATGTACACCATTACGTCAATAAATGTCTATTATTTTTATTACGTGTATGTGTTTAATGTTATTAACCCTTCTACATATAAAATGTCCCCTTCTAAAAAGTTATTCTAAATGGCATATTCCATAACCAATAAGTACAATATTTTAATATAGGTAATTTATCGATATCGATGCACATTAACTGGCGAATACTTTTCCGCATTAACCACGACATTTTGACAACTGTCATTCTAATCATCTTACGTTTTATGGACTATAAGAAGGTAACTAGGTTAGGTACCTTACGGTATAGGAGACATTACTACTCAATCGTCGGTCGATCATCATCCGTCGATCAACGATCGCCGAAAGAAATTAATTATTTATATGCCGTTAATTTTATACAAAGTCTAGAAAATCTTAAAAAAGGTCTCGTACAATAAAGGTAAAAATGCGCAAGCCTTCTAAACGGTAAATTGTCCTAATTCTGTGATTGTGTCAGCTCATGCAATATGCATAGGTGCGCAATACGGCGCGCCGTCCTATTTACGTCAAAAACTGCGTCAGAAGTCTGGATATAATGCGTCAAATCGCAAACTGTATTCCTATATAATTTGAATTATTAGATATTAGGCGATTTATTTTCGAATTTCAGATTAGAATATTTTCTTGTCTCATACATTTTACAGCAAGATCTTTCAGTAGTGTGCCTTCAGTTTTAAATTTGACTTTTTATGCATTACCTATTTCGTCTGAGGAAGCCCATTTCACTATATTTTAGTTGTAGTATTCCCTCATCCCGTTTCCACCATTGAAAGACACAAGCATTACCGATGCGAGTCGACAGAATTTATAAATTCAAGTATAACCTAATCATTACATATACTACTTATCTACTGACACGAAGCGAAGCGAAGAAAATTTTTGAGTTAGGGACGTTCAGGTCCTGAACTTAGGAGCTTCAAATGAGCTGCGCCTTCGATGAGAAATCTATCTTTTAAACTACCAACCTAGTTATGTAAATAATTAGAATAGTATTAGTAATTCCTTAAATTCCAAGGACTAATGGCATTGCAAACATAGACTAATTAGAAGTTACGGTAGGAATAATTATAATTAGGTATATTTAAGTAATCAGTATTAACGCATCCATTACGCACATCTCAACGGCTCCCGTAATGAAATCTAATTATTAGAAATAGTATGAGTTCGCCGCAAATTCCACAAATGCCGCAATCATCATTAACATGTATAATCAAGTTAATTGTATCACCACGGTCTAGAGGGTTGACGTATTTACAACATTCATTGTTATTCCAACATTATGCTTGGAACATGGATAATACAGTTCATTGGAAAACAGACTTTAGAACTTAGTTTTATGGTAGGATTTCCCTGAAAACCTTTTGTCATTCACAGTCGCAGTCTGTCCCGGTGACGTCACCGGACGCGCTTCACGAGACAGCGCGTGCGTCATTCACACGTCATTCCTTTCTCTCGGCTTTCTAGCGCCATTTTCGGGTCGATTTCGAAATTGGAACATTTTCGAATTCTAGCTAATTCAAGTAGGTACGAGTATGTATTGGCGTCCTTTTTTTTTTTTTTTGTTGTCGAGGGGGAAACCTTCAAAAGGTACCCGGCGCCGTGGGAGCGACGCCGGGGTATGTGGGATTTTTACCGCACTAAAACCCCCCCGGTGGCCTTCCTCAGCGCTGTTTGGAGGACTCCGGGATCTCCAAAGGAACGCAACCGGAGTCCTCCAAGCGCGGTGCCCTTATGTTGGGCTCTACCAGCGGGGGAGTGTTGCTCCCCCGGTAGCCGTCGCTGCTATTTACGACGGTATGCGGCCACACATACCGTCGTCCTTCTCGGGGCTGTTGGTGAGCGGTTCGAGCTCCCACTCTAGCCGCCCGCAGCCCCAAAGCCCCCTTTTAGTCGCCTCTTACGACAGGCAGGGGATACCGAAGCTCGTATTCTGGTCCCGAGCCACAGGGACAATGTATTGGCGTCCTAGAGCTCTATTTTCGGGCCGATAATTTCGAAATTGGAACATTTTCGAATTCGATCCAGTTCCAAGTATTTATAAAATAAAGTTAAATTGCGTACGATCTACTTTTCCTTATTAATTGGCCGCGATTTATTTGTCGTTAAGTTCAAAGGGTTATTTAAGCCAGTCCACAATCGAGTCTGCTTGTAATTAATGTAAGGAAAGCGTATTTAATGCGCTTCGTATTTTAAAATGGCACTAATTAAGCTGAAGAGCCGTACCACTTTTACATTTACAAATGGAATATAATTAATGACTTCTACCATAAGCGGCATTATAGGGCACTGGTCTTTTTCGTAACTGAGGAAGTCTGGAACATATTGAAACATAATTAATATTGTTGCAACTTGCAATATGCATATTTCGTAGTAGTCGTAGTATCAACTATCTTGAGCGGCTTTCGGGCGGCTAGAGTCGATCTTTTGTGATCGACAAAGTTAAGCAACAGCGGGCGGTCGGAAGCAGACTCAGCTCTAGTACATGCAGCGTCCGGGTGCAGTCAATACCTGGCACCCTTTTGTATGAAGCTTAGAATAGTATAGAAAGACAGTCTTCATACAAACGCTCTGTCTAAAGTGAAGCACTAAACCAAAACTTTCCCGAAAGCGGGGAATGATTCGGCTGCGGATAATTATGTTTTTAAGCAACAATACATAAATATCTTTTCAGATATTTTGTAACACAATTTAACTGGACCAATCGTCATAATTCTTTTTTTTTCGCGAGACACGTTTGGCGTGCGTTGACATGAGCTGCCCGGTGTTTGGAGTCATTTATGACTCCAATGAAGGTGCTTCAAAACGGCCACGTGGACTTCGTTTCTATAATTTAATTATTCTAAGGTATCAATGGATCGAAATGGAATAGGTACCTACTTACAAGACGCTCTCGGCGCCCCCTAACAACCGGCGCCCGGGTGCACCGCACCCCCTGCACTATAGGTGAAGCCGTCCCTGGTCGGAAGGTGGATAGGTGACCGCTATGGTTATGTATGGTTATGTTTCTTCAGCGGTGCCTTGCTTCAGAGATCACGTTAAATCGTCGCTCTCTGTTGTAATCATTCGGCAGCCGTGAAGTAATGTTGGATACAGCACACATTAAGAACCTTCGACATTTGGTAATTCTGACTCTTGGGTTGATGAATAACCTCATCCATCATGCAAAGCAGTGTGATGAGGAACTAGGCCTTCTCGATTATGAGGTGAGAGTAAGACCAGTGTTCTATGATGGTGTGTAAGACACGTAATGGGTGTAAACCAAAGTTCCAGTGTGATGGTAAGAAACACACTCATAGCCCCACATTAGGATTCCCTGTGTCGTGGGTGCCATGGACAACACACAAGACGAGAACACACACACCCAGACCAAGAACGGAAATTTAAATTCATCATTCAAATTTCCGCCTCGCTGGGTATCGAACCCAGGACCCTCGGAACGGCGATCCGGCGTGTTAACCATTGCGCCATCCGGGTCGTCATGTACATGACTATGTACAGGGGTTATCTATCTGGTGTGGGGAGTACGAAGAAAAGTTTTTTAATCTGTTGCTGTATGTTTTAGTTATCTGTAAACAAATAGAATGATATTCTGTGGTCGGTTCCCACGAACTCTCTCTTAACTGACTGTCACTTCCCTTCTCTGTTCTCTACTCTTAGGTATGTATTACCGTGTGCGTGTTCTACCTGAAAAAAATGTTTAATTTTCTCCTTAAACCCTTCATAATCATCCCCTAAAGCAGTTAAATGAGAGTTAAAATTTGATATGAATATAAAATAATAATTATTTTCGAGGACAAAATGGCAGGCTTTACCTAGTACAATCATAAAACGATAACCGTTACCTACATACATAATTAGGAATAAAAGTAAAAGGCAATTTAAGGAGATTAAGTAATAATGAGATATTTAATAAAATAGGGTACCGTAGCGTATTATTACGCTGAGTGCCGATGGTACCGAAATGTCAATAACGTTTTTAACCAAAAACTGCTCAATGTCATTCAATTAACGTAATGATTGTTAACTACGTTGGTTCGTTGTGGTTTTGTTTGATGACACCGCGTTTGATACTTTTTACAATAGTCTTACAAGAGAATACTTTTACAAGAGTCTATTGTAAAATGTACGTAAGCATGTCTCCTTTTATGTGGTCGGAGAATGGAGATTTAGCAGTTCATTTCAAAAATAATTCCGTTAACAACATGTATATACGCCTATTATAAATTAGCTTGTAAGTTTTTAGGTAAAACAAGAAACATGTCATCGTGTATCTTCCATTAGAAATGTAACTTTTGAATAACTGTGTTAATTATTTATTTATTTATTTATTTATTTATTTATTTATTTATTTATTTATTTACCCTTTTATTGTATGTCTACAATGGGCGGACTTAATGCCTAGAGGCATTCTCTACCAGTCAACCCTTGGAGTTGTTGAGAATGTGCGGTAGGCGTAAACGTAACTAACAATTATATTGTATTTTTTATACGACAAGATACAATTTTAACTCCAGAAGTGAAATGTTTGTTACTTGTACTATACTGTTGTATATTTACTAGTAAACCCGTCCTCACTTCGCTTCGGGAAACCTGTCCCTCAGTACGCACCACAGAACATTCTTTTTAAATGTTATTTGGTACCCACACTCCAAAATTGTTAGATGTAATTATGTAATGTATATGGCAACAGTAAGCGACAGAGTTAGATCCACGCTCGAATATATTTTCATTAAAATGTTAATATAAATTAACACCTTAAAAATTCATTTCAATTATATGGTGTAGAGGATTATCATAATGAGCTACTGAACTACTTAAGGTGACTAACGTATTTAAATCGATTAGGATTTAAATACTTTATCTTTATTCTTAATATAACTCGGAAAGAGTTATATTTCTTTATTTTTATATATGTAAGTATGCATATAATTATAGTAGTATCAAATGCACTGACCATATCTCGACTGCGGAGGTAATCATGACCACGCTTCAGTGAAATTGCCCCGGTGCAGTTATTATACGGGTACCTACATGACTGGTTTCTATCGAATATGGAGAAAATTTTAACGGTAGGTACCAATAATACCATAACCATGTGATTATAACAAGTGTTTAATTTTAATACTCGGGTATTGGTCCGGTTATATAGTTGCTGATTTTGAAAAAGTTTCCTTTTTTTGCGCTACGCTTTTTGAGGCGACCATCTCAGTCCTCAAGGGTAGCAACACATCTGTGACCGAATTATAACGAGACTCTTACTGGACCGGACTAATCATTATAGTCCCCATTTGAGTCTTGTTCTCTGTCGGTAACAGTTGTAATGGCGGCAGTGGAAGTGTGGTGCTGCATGCTCGTTCGCTACCTTAAATCCTTAAAAAATATAAGGAGCTTCATAAATATGATTGTTTAGCAAACTTTTAAATATCTAATCATTCGCAGGCAATGTCACAGGCGACGTCTCTATAAACGCACCCACCCCAAACGGTTGCTTAATTATCTTTTATCACAATTATCTCACGCAATCGATATTACATGCCAATTCTTGCCAATTAAGGGGTAAGATATTTCTCACGCCCCGAATTTATGAAGACATTTTCGTTTTTGAGAAGTGAAAGGACTTTATGTGTATAAAGTCACTCGTACTTATATAATATCATTGGTGTCAATAGTATTACTATTGACACTCGCCAATCTAGACCGTATAAGAACTGAAAATGCGGCAGGTGGTGACTTGCCGCTCACTAGATGGGCCCCCGTAAAGTGGCATATGCCTGGGGGCAACATTGGCATGAGCAGCTAGGGGTGTAGAGAGGCGCGGCACCGATTTCACCATCTAGGGGGGATTGGACCCCCATGAGCGGGTGTCCTCGCTATTACGCCATAGAGGCTTCCACCCCCGAGCATATAGCTCTAATGCCTCCACTCTGGCCGTCTGGTTAAGGCAAGCACAGAGGTTAGGGCATGTTCCCCAATCTCCACTCCACCTACTGAAGATAAGGAACAGGGGGTTCCCCGGGAGCACTCGGGTCCATGGTGTCGCTGCTCACCAACATCTCGTCACAAGCTGCCCTGAAGGCTTATTATAATTATGTACGTTCACTGGAACACATCAAAGCGGATAATAACTGCCATATTACCTAACACAAGCCGTCAACATGTTGACAAGTGTCGGTAGATGATATTCCCAAGCACTCATCAACAGTTCATCGTCACGTGGTAATTCAATCCTAGATCGTGGTTGATAAGCCGTCCGTCACACCTATCACACCTCATCGAATGGTTAGGTTAGGATGGACGCGTACTGCGACATGTTAGCAGCATTCATCTATCTATAGTACGGCCGGCGGTGCTAGGCCGCTCTGAACTTTGTTCGGATCGCTGCGCAAAAGTCAATTTTAGGGTCGAAATGGTGGCAAGACGCGCGGGGTGTCACTTTGATTGTTTGTTTCGGTCACACGCTCAGTGTTCGTGTCGCTATCTCTCTCTAAAGTACAATACCTGCGCACTATATCCGAAAGCCTTACTTCAGAGCGGCCCAGAACCGTCAGCCGTACTATACCTATTGCCTGCGACGCGACAGTATTCCCGTTCGATTACATGTAAGTGTTTTCAAAGCAAGCAATATTCTAAATTTTTACCTCCCACTTTTAATAAATCTTGGCCCTTTGGGGTTGTCTTAGATAACTCTGTTAGATCTACTTAGCTTTTAGCTCCAAAACGAGGCTCGAATCAATAATTATCATCAACACCATTTAGAGTTTAGACAAAAGCCGCTCAAAGCTTGGTGGAAGGGTTGAGGACTGGTTGGATAGCTCCTACTCTCTTGTTTGAATCAGCCACCAAACGAACTTGACACGTAATATAATTTTTTCTTGTTCCTTCTTTGTTGGCCAGCAACGCATTGGTGATAACTGTTATTTTACTGATGACCAACTACCATCAAATTTAATGATATGCTTGTTTGTAGGTTATTTAAATAAACACAAAATTGTAAAAATATTAAAATGTGTGCAATTCACACGTGCTAGAAGTGAAAACTTTAAAAAAACCCTACTGTCAGTCCTTATATTGATGTTTGGCTTTGCTTACGTAAGCCGCCATTTTACCGATGCTTCCTATCTCATTTTCTCCCACATTAAAATGTGTCTGTTTCTTTTTAGTTTCCGTTTCAATTCAATTCGCGTCATTTCCGTTTCATCGAATTCCAAATCGCAACGATAGATACTATAGAAGCTTTCACTTCAAAAATCATCACGCTGCTGTTTTCCCAGTGTGCGCCTACCCTTACACGTGTATTGTTTTTGCGACTGACGTTGTGTTGGAGGTTTTTTGTCGGTAATGTCGATTCACGAGGCGGTTACATTATCTCCGTGGAATGTAGACGTTGTTTTTTGTTATCGCATTAATGCTAGATACAGACTGGGCTCATGGTTTATTAATTTCGTGTATGGTTTGCTTCTCCGGTATGTAGCGGATGTTTTTTTATTGTGGTTTTTGGTGGCATTAACCCTTATTGCGGTTGTTGTGCTCGCTATATATTTTATTAATCTATTAAAACTTATAATTTTTTATGTGATAGTTGCTGACCCGGCAGATGTTGTTCTGCAACACATTTTTATTTATCTTTACCACCTTGCTAAACATGTTAAGTATAATAATTCATACAAAACTACCATCCGAAGTCTCCACTTTCTGATAAATAAAAAAAATTCACACAAACCTTGTTTATCCTCATGATTAAAAAAACAACAAAAAATAATTATCCAATTTGGTGCAGTCGTTCCGAAGTAATGCGTGAAAGAAAAAGCGTGCATGCACACTAAGGTGATCCATTTTTATTTACTTATATAGATTATTATTAAAAAAATCATGCATAGCTTCACAAAATCTTAGTTTTTAGATAAATTCAGTACATTTTTTATATAAGATAAGCTAATGCTTGACAACATCATGTAGGTATTCAGATGCATATTTACTCAGCCTTAGAGCATTTGGACTTCGGAACGGAGTTGAGGATGGTAAATTGTGAGCGACTCCACGCCTTTCTAACCGGAGCACAATTGCTGTTAAAACAATTAGAAAATGGTACTGAGTACCGTGTCGGGCGGTAGTAGTTACTACCCCGGGCGAACTCTAGGCTCTACTACCTATTAATTGCATCGCCCTTTAGAATCTGATGTCCAATTTGTCCATGGGTGGGACAACCACTAAACACAGGTGGCTCGTTTCCTCATTCGTCGTCAACTCACATAAAAAGGCGTTTATTAATTTCTAATACGCACATAATTCAAAAACTAGGGCTGCTTATAGATTTCAAACTAAAGTTCCACGACCAATAAGGATAATTATGATAATTCTAAATTCAATACAAATTACGTTCTTGTGGCATCACCTCGTACACAAATGCGAACAAAAAAGGCTACTTCAGAATCTAATATTAGGTACACTTCACTAAAACTAATAATATACGAGTAATGTGATGTATAGTTAAGTACTTTTTGATATCATCATCATTATGTTATCAAGAATATTGACCTCAATGGCGTAATAATCGTTACTAGATACCCACTCTGCGCCCGACAATCGACCGTAATTCATTCTGTCAAACGGTTACTTTACATTGACACTATAAACGCATACATTTCAAACTACGTGTCAAAGGCATGTTAGTGTGCATAGAGTAACTAACATTAGTAAGTAAGTAAATAAAACCTTTATTTAGGAATAAACTACAACATAACATAACAAACAAAGTCATTAGTGTTGTATTTTAAAAAAATATTCGGCACTCCTCTATATAAACTATATAATGTGCCAAATATATTCCTCCGTCGGCGCAATTTTCGTAAAAAGGGGTACAAAGTACAAAGTTTTTGCTTCACGTAAGGTTAAAGTATGTACGTACAAGGTTTCTTCTGAGGTAGTGCACTTACCACGCTCACCGCGCTTACCACCCAAGACCACACACTTACCATCAGGTGGGATTGTTGTCAAGCATTTAGTTATCCATACTAATATTATATGCAAAAGTAACGCTGTCTGTCTGTCTGTCGCTGGCGGGTTCTTAATATTTACATATTTTATTTAAATTATTGCGGAGCCAAAACGCACGAAATAGTTGATTCGGCAATCGGAATTTAGAAGGCGTGGAAATACTCGTAGGTTAAGCCTTTGTACGACTCCTCTGTCACACTTTAATTTTAATAAAATATAGGCATCTACCTTGATATAAATAACACTAGTTTCCCTCGCGGCTTTACCGTCGTCGAAGTTGGGAAATGCCGAAATACCATAAAATAACAGCAAGGGAACGTCTTACTGGGTATAGAGTGTTCTATGTCCCAGACCTTGTCATGGTCTACCCGTTTGCATAATATCACAATCCGATAACAATATAACTTGATGACTAATTGAGTATTATCCCTTCCTTGAGAAATAATTTATTCCCTAAACAAAATTCCATCCTCTTTTTAAATCCTTAAGGCAAGGATTTCCGCGATAAAAACTACCATACTCGTATATTCGTTGTAGGATTTAAAACTATCTGCATACAAAATTTCATTGAAATCTATTCGGAGGATTACGCGTGGAAAGGGCGTAGACAGAGACAAACGGATGTAAGTACAAACAGTCGCATTAAATATATAGTATGGATACTTTATTACGTTTGTATTAATGTACATACATACTTGTTATATACATTACAGTTACGTCACTTTAAATGTTTAATTAAAGACATTGATTGTAACATAATACGTAAAACTAACATACTCGTACGTCAGTCGCAATTACAAAATTTACCATAGTTTACCATTATAACTAGAATAACATCTGTCGAAACTTGCTAATTAAACCTGTACTATTAGTCACGTGGTGCTGTCCATCCATAATGTATTTAAATGGATAATTCCGGTTTTGGCAAACTAGATAACTTGACAATAACATCACCTATTTTGATTCTGTGATAGCTATTAACCATCACAGTCCAGACGAGACAGATTATGTCGGCAAATTAAGTACTATAGGACCCGTCTCGCGTCGTTTCGGGGAACTTGTTTATAGAGATTTCTTTCAGATGGTGCTAGAGATTTCTTTCAACCACTTCCTCTGTGGGTGTGACGTGTCTTGGCGTACATACACGAAATATTCTTCCTCTGTATAAGCATTCTGTATACGTTGGAATTTATTTTTACTCGCGTTTGTGTTCCTATTGGGATGACTACTAAGATATTCATTTAAATTAGGTATAATTATGGTGTAATCATAATGTGCCTGAAATGCTTAAGGTGACTCATGGTAAATATCAGGATTAATACTGTACCTACCCGTCTAAATAGATTTCCAATTACATTGTACGTGACCATTTTTTAGAACATACTCGTAGAATGGGTATAGTAAGTAGCCTTTGAGATATATTGAAATAATATATGGGTATATATTATTTTAATATAATCTCAAAGGGATTAGGCAGCGTTCTCGCTGAAAGGTCCCAGGCGGCCTATTTTTTTCGATTTTCTCAACAGTTATCGTCATAATTATTTCAATCAATTTAGAATATTCTCTATAACAGCCCTTCTTTAAGTAAGTTAGGTAGGAAAGTACCTACATGTGCTGTAAGGAATTTTGTTACGACAAAGGTGAGGCGGATGGGAAATCACTGAAAAGTTGTTTGCATTTTTCAATCAGGAAAAATGATGTTACAAAATAAATAAAAAATTATTTATTGTTCCATGTTTTAATCTACTTTCCAATTTCGTGGTTGTAATGTTTCACTTGCTTTACTTTAATATTATGCAAAGAATAAGAAAAGCAGCAAAATCTAATTGTGTACACAAGGTGTTGACAATTCATCATAACATCTACCTACCTACTTATATTATTATGTTACAAAAAGGCTTCGTTTACAAATCAAAAAGTTTTGCTGCGAAGAAGTTTGTAGCACGCGCTACTGAGGCTACTGGGGCAGCAGCAGACGTGAACCGCAGTACGCACAACGCAACGCGCAGCGCGTACTGCGCAGTCCGGCGACCGCGCGCTCCGCTGCCGCCCGCGTCCCTCGCCTTCGGACCATGCGCGCACGCACTCCAAAATAAGGCAACTTGTAACCCAACAATGTCGTTGACCCTTCTCCCGAAAACAGGCGGGAGACAGTTCTACGTTCTGTGACCCTCGTCACCATGCCGGAGTATCCCGAGCTACCTTTCACGATCCCGATCATAAGATACACCATGGAGTCTGATGATCGATCGACGACTGAAAGGCCGCAGAAGCAGTCGAAGAAGATGTCTCTTCTCGCGCCGGTCAAGATAGAGACGCCGGATAGCGGTAGAAGACTGTCGGAACCCACTAGGTATTACATCCCCCCGCAGTGCAATAACAAACTGTCCCCGCGAAGTGCTAGAAAAAGTGATTCAAGAAGGAACTCTAGAACGGACTTGAAAGGTGATTCGCCTACCAAGGAGACTTTCGGCCTGAAGCCGTGCAATTGTGAGGATTGCAGAGCGTCCAGTCCATTGCCTCCCGGGTATGGCCCACCTACGTTTTCCCCGGGTTACGATCAAATGAAAAGATCGTTGTTGGAAGTGCCCTGGAATGAGGATTTTACTGAAGCATCGAGTGATGATCTCAGCTCGGAGTGGGACTCTGATGTACCGGAACCGCCGCCACCCATCCCAAAGGTATATTTTTTAATGTTCATTCGATTGTTCTGTAATATTGTTATGGTATTCTTATGAGATAGGGAATAATTTCAAAGTTTACCTTAAATTTTGTTATCATAATCCTCGAAAAGTATTTTCAGGATATTTTTGAAATTCTCTTGGGATAAGTGATAAAGAGGATTTTTATTTTCCATTACTAAATTTAATAAAGAATCTTGGTAAAAGCTTTTCTCATACAGGAATATCCACATGCACTGAAATCGGTTGCAGATTTATCATATGTATAGATTATAGACTTAAAATTTGGCATGGAACTCCCACCATTGTAATTAAAAACGGAATTTCAATAGGGAATAACATTCTTGCTTTAAATCAGACTCAAATTTTCCTGCTAGTGTGTAGTAAACAACAAGTAACTATTTTCAATCGAATTCCCACGGAATATAGAATTACGATCATAATATAATTTCAAAAAAACACGATATGCAAAAAAAAAAAATCCGAGCCAAGCTCGGTCATCCAGCTGTTCTTTAATAAGTTATCCAGTGACTATTTTTGTTATGTTATCGTTATTATAATAAAAAATGTAAACGTTGATATTTATTCAAATCCTTATAAAAGTTCCAAAATTATCAGAATCTGGTTTAGAATTGTAAAGTAATTAATTAAAAACCTGATTTCTTTATATTATTAGCAAAACCAATGAAACGCGTCGTCACAGAATTGCAAATTGTGAATTATCAAAGGTAAAATGTTCTCTTGAATTAATTAACAGTCTGCATGTGATTAACACCGCAAATTGAAACGACACGATCGTATCAAATCAAATTGTTGTGTAGATAAGATCGCGAACGATTATATACTTAATTTAATGTCACACTACCACGACTTGGTTTGGTGGTCACAGAGTATTTTGTTGTGTGAATGAATAGTATAAATACGGTGTCGATGTTGTAAACCGACAACGTGTAGAGTCTAGACCTCTATGGGCTTCAGTACTTCCCAGTCGGCAGTGAGCCTTTTTTCCTGAGTTTGAATCTAGGCCGGGTAAAAACTAGAAGACAATTAAATTGTTTTTAGTTGGGTCTTTGCGTTGTTTTATTTGTACATCTCTGGCAACCACAGCATAAGGAGCAGTCCTTTATATCCTGTCTGCGGGTGTATATGTGTGTGAGCTTCACATCACTTGGGTATGGAACTTCCAAACATCCAAAGACTTGTCCTCACAATTGAGGCTGAACGCGCTCTGCTACGCCGCTTCAGTTTCGAATAGTTCATGTAAAAGTGCTAAGTTTTTAAAACCATCATACACAATATGTATACAATGCGATTAAACAATTTTTTCCGAGCAGTGGAGCCCACTGATGTTATATAATTACTATCTCGAGCTTTCACCGATGCCTTGGCTAAAAAGAATCAAGAGGATCGGATTAATATTAGTTCTTCTAAGATAAGGTATTATAAATTTAACTACCAAGTAATATGGCTATTAATTCGTCTAAATTTATACGAAATAAGAAGTAGAACGCATTAAAAGAAAAAAGTACTGTCGTAATTCGTTAAGAGTGGCCGGTATAAATATGTTGATTGATTTCATTGGGTCCAATCTCATTATCAATGAAGAATGTTATTGGCATAAAAATAGGTAGTTGCTAATTGAATATGAGAGTAAAAAATATCGTGGAGTTCGAAGTTTAGGCTCGTTTGCTTATTGGTAGACTAGGTATAATTATAAAAGTGTCACATTGAATTGTAGCCTATAGACACTTTGAAATTACATTCCTATTTATACATAGTACCGTAAGTAAGACATGAGATTACACTTTGAAATACGTCCATTTAGAATTCAATACAACTAGCACGAAATATAGAGATTATGTGCGCAATAGACAGTTTACAACCTCAATATTTACAAACAGTAATGCAAAATCCAATACTTATGCACTTTATTTTTTTAACTCTATGCAATATCGAAACTATTCAAACAAACTGAAATGAACGTATTGAAAACCAAATGTCAGCGAGCTATTTGGGCAGCGTGGATCTTATCGGCTATCGGCGCATTATCTGAGCTTTCTCCGGTCGGGAGCCAGTTGCCAGGCCCGCAGTTACCGTTAGCCAAACTGCCGACCGCGCCCCGCACCCCACGCGGTAGGGTTGCCAGTCACGACGTTTTAATTCCGGGACATTGTACTAGGGTAACGTAATCGTGTCGCAAGTAAAAAATATGTTTATGGAAATAAGTGGGAATTTAACTAAAATTGGATAGTATTTTTACTTGTTTTATCCTTTAAACGGAAAAAAGGAAGTCATTATCCGATGTATTAAACTTACTCTTACTATTTAAAAGTTATCTATCCTATTATAGATTATAATAAAAGCATCCACAACGCTTAGGCATTGATAAGGTAAACTAGAAACATGACACGAATAATAAATAAAAAGAATAGGTGTACGGAATCTGGGCCTGCAATTCTTATGATTGGGAAAGACAAAAAATTCCGGGGAATTCCCGGAATTCCCGGCCATATGGTAGCCCTAGACGCATCGCACACAACGTGTCGCGTCATTGTTTGATCCATTGTGTGGTATGGTTACCTCTCGTTAGTGGTGTACTGACGTGTCATGTAGGTGGTATTTATTAACTGGCTGATTCGTGACTTTCTTTTTGATGGATATCGCGGGTATACTTGAGATGCGAATACTAGCTGACAATAAATTATGTTTTAACCCCATGTCTAATACAAAGCCTGGCTACATTAAAATATCCAGTGTACCTACAGATTTCACTACATTTCAGTTCTATTATTAGTATGGATTACTATAGAGAATGCAATAGTACAAGTCACAATTTATAAAACATTTTATCTTTCCTTGCAACTGAAGATGCATACCACCACACTGCTGCAGTTCAGATTGGTAGAAAGTGTAGCACGGCAGCATTTGATGATCGCCACGAATGCTTTAAAGTTTAAATGAAGGCAGCATTAGAGTGGTAATACTGGCATTATCATTGCGTGAAGCCCGTTCAGCTAGGGTGTCCATCTTGCTCGATCCAGCCGAAGCCTCACTGTGTTTCGGTTGGGGCTTGAGATCCAGCACTTGAGATTCTTTATCAGCCATTGGTGCAGTCGACGCAAAAACAGGCATTATAAGCATCCCGAATTTTTTAAGATCTTAACGTGACTGAAAGCCTATGTTAAATGATTAGGTACTATCTTCTTATTTATGACACGAAAGCCAACGCTCATTCTAACGTCCAACCACGATCGCATCCAAACTTGCTTATCTCTCAATAACATGCTATCACCAGCCACTTGAACTTAAACTTGAATTTATATTCATCCAAATGTAATCAATCATCTCTCTTGCAACATATTCCGCTGCCGGCAACGGTAAAAGAATAATTGTATTATTATAATAAATTATGGGGACGTTCCAAAAACCTAATTTTGGTGTACATCATCATTTCTTTTTACATTATTTATCAATGCTTTTGTCAGCATTTGTTAATGGTAATCAAACAGTGGTTTCTGAAACAATCCCTTCTTTGCAATGTATGTAGAGTCACATCATACAGTCTACACTTTTAATTACATTTAAAGTTAACAATGCTGTACCTAATGTTAATTAAATTAATGATACCTACTAAGTTAAATCACTGTGCAGTATAATGTAACCGACTTCACTTGGTGGTCCTGTCTCCATCTTAGGTCTGCTATTGTTGGTAATGTAAAAAAGGCACTGCTTTTTAAATATACGGAACATTTTACAGTCTCTAGGATCATAAGACCTGTCAGCATTGGCAGCTCCAGTCAGACAATGACTTTTAGAGGCCTACCTTTTGCTCTTTGTCGGTGATTATGGGACACTGGAGGATTAGTACTTATAAATCCTAAATAACCCGGGATTTACCCTCCGAAAAAGCCTATTCCAAAAGAAGTAAAAACCATCTCCTAAGTTCATTAAACGTTGATCCGTCATATCGCACCATCGGTGAGACAAGGGCCAAAGTGCTAATTTTCAAATTGTTCAGGACAGACGTTTTAAGGGTTTTTTTAGATTATTATAGTGTTATTCTACCAATATTAATTTAAAATAGTTTTTTTGAATGTGAAGAAGTTTTTTGAAGTGAATGTCTTTGCTCCTACGGGTAGAAATTAGCTTTTAAGGCACATTGGCACATTTAACTCGGTTTCAGAATTTTTAGCACTTCGGCCCTTGTCCTACCGAAGGTGCGATATCTTTAAATTGAAATTGAAATTGAAAATACTTGTATATTATACATACCCTACATAGATTCCAACGAGCCAATACGTTCAAATCAATAAGCAATGAACTGATAATAATTATGTCTTTATATCTGGTTTAAATGTGAACGAAAATCGTGCGCGTATTGACGTAAGTGTAACAAAATAAACACTAAATAAATTGAGGTCACACGCGACAATATTATTATTCTGCTACGTCACTACTCATAATATAATAACTTTCATTTAAGAAATTAACATTTAAATTGGGTCACCATATACGCTAGGGTGTGCCTCACAGGTTTGCCTGTACAGTTCAACTGTACATATGAGCGTGTATTTTGCTTAACTGCACATGCATGTCCTCTACGTAGCCCAAGTTTACTTGGTAAGCATACGCTAGCCATACACAATAGGGGGTACCGAACATGTAAACTGTACAGGTAAACTTGAGCGTGTATGTTGTACAACTATATGCATGTTCTCTACGTAGCCTTAGTTTACTTAATAAGCATAAGCTAGCCATACACACTAGGGTGTACCTCACATGTTTTCCTGTACAGTTAAAGTTATCAAGTAAACTTGAGCTATGTAGTGGACATACATACATACTCAGCTTTGTAACATACACGCTCACAGTGTACAGTTTAACTGTACAAACAAACCTGGCAGGTACAACTAGCGTGCATGGCCAGCTTTAGGGCAGCATTTTATGAAAATAAATTCCTCTGTATATTTTCCATGACGCACTTCGCTCGATACACATAATTATCACCTCCAGCACTATTATGGAGCTCATGAATGCGGTATCAGTGTCTGCGAAAAACGCTAAGTACTTACTCACGGCTTGAAATATGTTTAAATATTAGCACCAAAATTAACCCTATAAAAATAGAATTGAAGCGGGTCTAAACGAAGTGCTTATAGCTGTAAATATTCACATTTCATATTAAATTGTTATTATCATTTAAGTTAGTTATTTATACTTACGTATTTTGTTGGAAGCTGTCTTAAACTTCTATAGAAGAATTGATATGATTAATTAATAGCCATTGTTTTTTTTTGTTAAACTGTAATATGTTTTATTAAACAGATACATCATACTTTTTTGCGTTTTTATTATTATTAAAGACTTCAATTATAGCATGAAACCGGCGTAAAATGTAAACTTTGAATGTGGCATCTAAGTGGGTAATTTCCATCACTGTTGTCTATTTTCAGGGTATTTAAATTTCTTGCGGGCCACACAGTTATATTTTGCTTTTAATTGGCCTTATATCCATAATAAAATTGCGGAGTTTTTCAAATGCCCGCGAATGTAGCCAGTAGCTAGCTAGAATACAAAGTAGTTGTAACATATAACGTTATAGGAATTGTTTATAAGTCAATGACTCAGTGTTATGTCTTGAGTTTAGACATAATAAAACTATTGAGAGAGTCGAGTACAATCAATGCTTGTCTTGTACGCACAAGGGTACAACAGCGCCTTTGAACCGACGCGCGACGCGCTGCATTGCTTCAGACCTACGCACGGAGTTTTGTTTTGTTACTTGTTGTTTCTTACGCACTTAGCTTGTTACTCTACGCCAGCAGTAATACGGTCGTTCTTTATTTGTTAAACCACATATTTATGTTAAATACGTTATGGTTAAAATTAGGACGATACAAGGCAATACTCATACATCAACATCGACTGCAGCCGTGCAGGCCGTAGCCCACCGCCAAGTCCAGATAGAAAGATTTCGCCCATGTTTAGAATATTGTGGTGGAATGTGGTGGAGAACACTAGGTGTGTAGGTTTCCTGTAGATGTTTTTCTTCACGGAATCAAATGATTAATTAATTTTTGATATCATTTTTGAAAATTACCGGGAATTTGAATTTGAATTCGGGAATTCAAAGCTCCTTTTCGAAACGGTGGTAAAACTAAAGTTACCTTTAAAAAATTGCAGAGGAAGGCAAAGTAAGGAACGGATATCTTTACACCTATCGGAAACAGTTTAAATTTTTATGACACGGAGGTACTTCATTGCTGACGTCAAGGTTTCATATCGTAAGTCAAATTATAATGTTCGCGACGCGCGATGTACAGATTTTCTGCTATTTTCCTACCTGTTAAACAATCAAGGACATGAAGTGACAGTATGTTTTTAATAGTCTGCACCTGCGTCAAATTTGCATTTCGGTGCAGCTTACGTGGACAGAAAATTCTACAGAGCAGCTCAATATTTTATTGTAATCTAAATAGGCATTTGACAAAACTAGTTTTAATGAACATCCATTACCGTTTAGGTTTTTGTTGGAATATTCAGAAAGATTTTATTTTAAAAAGCAACATATTAGTAGGTACCCATTTTTTTTCATCATGGTCAGTATTATTTTTACAGTATTCTTTTTCTCTATGTATATTGTTATTGCAGTTTTCTTATCAAATAAAAAATATATTCTATAAACAATTTTGCAGTACCCATAGAGAAACAGGGCGTATTGTTCGCTATCATGTGCAAGTCAAAGGGAATATATCTTCTCTAAGATCCAAATGGCTAGAAAAAGAAAACATATTCAATTTCACTTGCATATGATGGAGAACTATTTATGCGTCATGTGATGCTTGTATAGTGAAACAAAACGCACGTTGTTCGACTGCGTAGTAATATTTTGCAACGTTCGTCAGTTCACTATCGTGGGTATATAGAAATTTAAACATATAATTCAAGTTTCTGCGGCCTGGTAATCGAACCTAAGACCCTTGGAACGGCAGTCCGGTAATCATTGTGCAATAAGGGTTGTCAAATCAACCATCAATCATTTATTAGTAGTTAGGTGGTACCAGGATTACAGCGCATTCAGTGTATTCTAGACTGGACTTAGCACACCGGTTATTGGCCCTAGAGACGATGCGACCCGTCCATTGCCAATTCAGTTTTTATTTCTCCAGACACGACTTACCATAAGCAGAAATGGTTGCTTTAATTCAAGTGGACATCGCACACTACTGCCGTTTTAATAAAAAACGTCATACTATGTCGGGCCTGCTACTTACCTCTAATAGCCGTAATTTATGTCGATTGGTTTTCTATGGCAAGACGTCAATTACAGCGTTTTTCTTTCGATATCTCTCTTCCTTTCGAACGCGTTAATTTATAAAGTTATAAAACGTTAACTGGTGTGTCCGAATGTTGATGTGTTTATTAATATCTGTGTGTACTTTGTAAGTACACAAGGTATTTGAGACATTCGAAACGGATGTGATATTTGTCGTAAAAATGCTTGTGAAATTTTTTGTAGTTTTTTTTGGTGTAACGGGACGGCTACGTAGGTACCTACATATGTACCTACTAGTACCATATGCACCTGCTAGACCTGTTTTCGTACCGATTTATTGTTGATGAATACTTTTATTTATGTAGGTAAGTATCTACTAATAAATCCACCTCGCTTCGTTTGAGAAAACTAATTTCTTACGTTGCCTTTAAAGTGAACTTTTTTATTTTTAAACTGATAAAATAAAACAAACAGAACATCTTACGTGAAGATTACCGCAATATGTTAATGAAAACCGCACCTAGTTAAGCCGTTTCTGAGATTAGCGCGCACAAACGCACAGACTAACAGACAAAAATTCTAACAATCATCATCAATCAGTTTTGAGTTCAGCCCGCCAATAATGGGTTTTCTCATATATCTTTCATGTACAGATAGCGATCACCTAAGTACATTTTTATTATATGTATCTAAAGATGATATTATCATAATTCGATATGCATTGAGTTTTCATAGATGTCATCGTCTCCACTCGTCTGATCGATGGTCACATAAAAATGAAACCAGCAAAAGTCGGGATCAAAAGCTACAGTTGTATAAAAAGAGGGAATTACTTGATTGAGTTAGTACTCAGAACCGAACGGCGGAACGTGGGTACCCGACGCTCCTAATACGTAAAGTGGTGCTAATAGTGCTTGACGACCGTAGCTATGCTAACTATAGTAACGGCAAATAATTAAGGCCCCTTTGACACATTAAAATAGTGACGTGAAAAATGTTAATTTAGTATCGAAAAAATATGGTCAAGTGCGAGTCGCATCGATACATTTTTGGAATAAAAAATTTAAGCACCCTTTTTAATTACATATTTTGGAATGAGAATCGAATACTGAGTACCCCCTATTAATATCACAAGAGTCTTACGAATCACCTTATATTTAAGGTCTCCTCGGCTTTGAGCTTAGTAGTGGACCTTGTTGGGTTGAGATGATATATAGTATATTCATTTATGTAATTGACTTACTTACTTTATTAAAGGTGGCACTGTATTTTGTTAGTAAAAACGTGAAGGAATTTGTTCGCGGTACCATATACTTTGTTTATATGGTCCCGAATTAGTCCATAATATTTAAATATATATATTGTTTCAATATCCATGTAATTAATTAACTTGGGGTCTTAAAGTTATACATTCGATAAATTTTATGACTTTTTGCACATCACTATAGACCATGAAGAACAGCAATTTGCTCCTTCAAATTTATGTAATAATTTATACAAAACTTGATGATCGGACAGACGTCAAATAAACTTCATCGGGGCCTTCCTTTTGTGCCGCACCTATACTGCGTTTTGTATCTAACGCCCATAAAAGTATATTGTATACTTTTATAGGTTACTTACTTGTAATAGAAGCTAACTTCGGTTAGCTTCGGCAAACCTTAGCCCTAGTACTCGCCCTCGAAAAAGGACATTGGAAATAGGAAAAAATGTGTCGACATATTTCTTTAATTTGACATATTTTGACTATGGTGTGGAGGTTGTGAAATTAGGGCTTGTAGAGTTAGAGCGTGTAGAGTTAGCTTAGCTCTACATGATATCTGATGACTTTTTCTCAGTGCACGCCATGTGGTCTAGCAACATTAATAGAATTATGAAACATTATTGGGCAACAGATTAAAATAAAATAATAAATGTTACCCTAAGCTTACAATAATACATCAGTGAAAGCGGCATATAAATGAGATGAGGTGATTTTGAGATTACCGTGAACAAACGTACATACAAACTGACAAACAGGCAAATAGACAAACGACAGAGATAAAAATGTTTTGGGACATATTATGTATATATCTCTTCTTTATACACTCGTACATGCATCCTCTCAGTAGGTATATAAATGTTTCAAATATCTTTCATGTCAGTTAACGATCAGTTACAGTCATTATAATATTTATAACTAGCAGCCCACCCCGGCTTCGCACGGGTGGACATTTTTTTTTGACATTTGGTGTCATATCGACAGCAGCGCCACCTACCGGGTCCAATTGTAGATCTAAACCGTTTTCGGCTCCACCTGAAGACACAGAAAAAATTTCAACCAAATCGGTACAGATGTTTGACCATTTGAGACCAATAATAGTATTACATTTTTCAAGTTAACATGTTTCAACCCCCGTATCTCTTACACCTTTTTATCTATCGACTTGCATTCACCATAGTGCACGATGGGAGACTTCTACATACAAACACTTTTCGCCTGCGATGCGTATTTTTGGCTGAAAACTGAAATATAGGGACACACACCTCCAATTTTATATATATAATGGATTTATAATATATAATGTACCTACTTATTTAGGTATAGACATTGGACATTGAATCGCTCCGCTGAACTTGCGTCAACTGACCGAGCTATCGAGGTTGAATTGAAGTAAAATGATCGCTAGTGGCAAAACACAGCGTATTTCGAAAGGCCGTATTGAGCTGTCCAGATTACTTAAATGCTAAGGATATAAACAAAAGGATTATGCCATTCACGAAACAAAATAAACTGAGCTGTGGATAATCATTTAAACGCTCCGTTCAAAACAACCCGTAATAAAGTGAAATAATTTGTAAGTTAATATTGCTCGAGTCTTGTTTATTCAATACTCGTACATGCCTTTTTTGCTGTCCGTATGCGGGATTTATTTTACGAGCTGCATTTCTCAGTGTTTTGCAAGGCAAGTATTGCAGTCACTCGAGAAAATATGCGCGATCATTCGTCGCTCACGAGATGTTCTCTCCAAAGTATTGAAGGAATGTCGATTTTTTACTGCACGTTCTGACTTGTTTGTTTGGTTGAGATAATTTGTTTATTTATGCTTCTGATGTGATTCGCTGCTTATGCGCTCTTTGGATATCCAACAGAGTTGAAAAAAGTAGGAGGTTATAATACCTACCTATGTATTATGTTCGACGACTATTAAGTTTTTAATGTCCAGCGATTTCTTCGTTATTTGTCAACCGAGGTTTTTTTGTATTCGAATGCAGGTGCTTGTCTTGTAATAGTATCATACTATTACCGTGGTGATGTTATGTCTCATTAGATTTGTGATGTCCAAGCCTATCGCGACATGGGATTCCTAGTAAGGGATTATTGGAACGAAGTTCCTTATCGCGCGTTGCGAAAGGGGGCTAGACGGAAAAAATTCTTACGAAAAGTTGTCACGACACTTTTTGCTATTTGTAAGCCGTGCGGCGTGCGCATGTTTCTCTGTCTGTCTCTCTCTCTCTGTTATAGAAAGTCTATATTAAGTATTTATTCTATTATTAGCAGTATTATTATTTAAGTTTATATTACATTATATTTGTTAATAATAAAAAAAATATTATTATAACTTAAAAAAAATAAAATTTAATACAATTCCTTCATTAATTAATCGAAAGGAACTTCGTTCCATCCGGGCGTCCCTTGACACCTCTCAAGTTTTAGTTTTATTATTATATTTCTTTTGACAAGTAGATCCAGTATGTCGCAATAGTTACCGCGCCTGATTTCCCTTCGAAAGGTTCTTGGTTCGATGATCAATTAAGCGAAAATTTTAATTGAGTATGAATTTCTGTTCGCGATTGGCGTGTATGTCCTTGTTTATGTTTTGTCTATGATGCCTATGACTCAGGGAAAAATTTAAATTGAGTATAAATTTCTGTTCGCGATTGGCGTGTATGTCCTTGTTTATGTTTTGTCTATGATGCCTATGACTCAGGGAAAAATTTAAATTGAGTATAAATTTCTGTTCGCGATTGGCGTGTATGTCCTTGTTTATGTTTTGTCTATGATGCCTATGACTCAGGGAAAAATTTAAATTGAGTATAAATTTCTGTTCGCGATCGGCGTGTATGTTCTTGTTTTTTGTGTTATCTATGGTGCCTATGACTCAAGGAATCCTACTGTGAGGTATGAGTGCAGCGCTAAGAAAAACACTGTTGAGCGTATCCTTGAGGTTAAAATACGTTCAATGCACTTACAAATTCTACAGTCATTCTGTTGATTGCATTCCATACGTCATATAAAACCGCAAACCGGAAAAGTCGTTAACTAGCAACACTGGATTCCTAGGTCTATCTTTTCTGGCGGCTTCGCCCGCTTGAGAGTTGGAAAACGACAATTGTATTTTTAGCTCATTATTTTGGGTATAGTGGATTCCACATAAAAGGTATATGTTGTCGCGGACTTTTATTTAAGACTATATAAGACAATCAATCTTACGGTACATTATTTAATTCCAACAGTTTAGGCAACGCGTACCAAGATCGCTCTCAGAGGCAAGGATTTTTTCCGACTTATCGTTATATTATAGCCAAATTGTAGAAAATTTATGGTATGTTAATGTATAAGCTATATTACTGTGAAGTTTCATCTAAACCCGTTCTGTAGTTTTTGCGTGAAAGAGTAACAAACAAACATCCATACATCCAAACTTATTCATTTATAATATAAGTAGGATTAAGCATCCTAGTTTTTTTTAATTGGTATAAGGTAGGGTAGGTCGCCTCTTAAAAAAGTGTAGCTAAATAATCTTCAATAAGTGTATTCAGTAAGTGTTACAAAACTATCTTCATTCTCATGTTTAATAAGTGGTTAAACCGCTCGAAAATCACCTACGTAAGAGTATCTTTATATATTTGCAAATATTTGTTCAATTGGTTCAATGTTGACTGAATATAATAAAAATATTTGTCAATTAATATTCTATAAAGTTTGACGTATGTGTATAATTGTATATATTAAGTATATGTTATGTTCTTGCTAGGTGGTTGTGTCTATAGATACAATTCATGAGTCCTATCCTATTGGGTTTTTCCCCTTAATTAATTACTATAATTCTGCGGTTATTCTCGGTTTTTTTGCAACCTTTTAATATCCTCGGTACGTTAATGCAAAAAATGCTGTTGATTTTGCAATTGAAATAAGGCTGTGATTTTCAATTATACTATTACAGTAATGTAAAAAAATACTACTCGACCTGGTTAATTAGACAAATGTCAAAGGTGACGTCATCCGCAAAATGTGCAGATGCGGACAACAAAAAGTATGAAACCGATGTCATTAATGATGCACGTCTTGTTTTAACCGACTTCAATAAAAAAGAGGTTCTTAATTCGTCGGGTCCTTTTTATGTATGTTTTCCGATTACTTAAAAACGCATGGACCGATTGAAAATCCGTTTGGTATTTTTTTTCAAAATTTTCCCCAATTTGACCTTAAGGTAGACAACATAAAGCTCATATTTGAATTGTTTCCTATTAGTTAAATCTGAGTCGAGCTGGAGTTCAGTTGATGTAATGTTCACAAAACAAAATATACCCTAAACTTCTCGCCGAACGTCTTATTTATATTTTTCATTTACGGTTCATATTGATACTTGTAAACAGTTGATAATTACGCAAACGATAATTCTTCACGTGTCTGATAACCCCAAGTCTCAAGTGTACATCGTCCAATACCGGTACGATTACGCGAATATAGCCCTTATTTCTTGACATATTGAGTGTCAATCAATTCACGGTCTGCAGAAAAACTCCAGCAGACGATTTGGTACTATGTCTACGGACTTTAGACTTTGATAATGGACCTAGTTTGTTTTAGGGATATTCCATTGATGAATCGAGGCTATATCCGGTTTAGGGATGGAGAGTGAGAATCGTCGCACCGAAACTAGGACATATAAGTGTGTCGCATACTAAACACTGCGGAAACGTTTTATACCGGTTCTTATATTTAACCAATTTAACCAACGACGACCCGGATTGCGCAATGGGCCGTTCCGAGGGTCCTGGGTTCGATTCCCACCGAGGCGGAAATTTGAATGATGAATTTAAATTTCCGTTCTTGGTCTGGGTGTGTGTTCTTGTCTTGTGTGTTGTCCATGGCACCCACGACACAGGGAATCCTAGTGTGGGGCTATGAGTGTGTAGTGTTATTTATTTATTTAATCGTTAAACCGGATCGTTTTCGGGATACCAGTAACGAGTCGTTAAAGTCGTTCCATAATATAATCTTTTTTCTTAGACACAATGGCTCGTTAGATAGTTCTACTATTCGCAATATAGGAACCGGGCATCAATGGATCGTGGATCCGAACTACTTGACTTATGAAGATGAAATTCGGCATTAAAGTAGTTTATGAGTAAGAGATGGCAGCTAAGAACTTTGTGATAATCCACCCTTAAGGGGGGTTTACTTAATTGGGGGTTGTATATTAATTAGATTTAATTATTTGGTCATGCTGCATATACGGTCTTTACATAGTTAATCAAATGAGAGACATGGCGCTTCATTAAGTGAATATTAGAAATTAATAATTGTTTGTAAATATCGAAACCTGGATACATTCATGTTAATTATTATCTTTGAGACGACGCCGACGTTTTCTATTCCACACTTGGTCATCTCATTTATACTTAACTAGTTGTCCCAGCGTACTTCGTACCGCATTATGATTAAAAAATGTTTTGGTGATATATCGACAGCAACGCCACCTATCGGGTCCAATTGTGAATCTAAACCATTCCCAGATCCCCTTGAACACACACAAAAAATTTCATCCAAATCGGTTCAGTCGTTAAAAAATGTTTTGGTGATATATCGACAGCAACGCCACCTACCGGGTCCAATTGTAAATCTAAACCATTCTCGGATCCACCTGAAGACACACAAAAAATTTCAACCAAATCGGTCAAGCCGTTTAGGAGGAGTTCAGTGACATACACACTCACACTCGAATTATATATATTAAGATAAGTAGTTTGTGATGAGTGAAGTGAGACGTAAAATGTATGTTTGTTACTATCGATAAATAATAATTAACGATAGTACAATTATATAATTGTACTATCGTTAATAATTGGTTAAGTTATAACGATAGTACAATTATATAATTGTACTATGGTTAATTTAATAATTGGTTAAGTTATAACGATAGTACAATTATATAATTGTACTATGGTTAATTTGAAACAAAATTGTCCTTGTGTAAACAATTTCTTTTTGACGTAGAGGTAGCGAAAATGATATTAATATAATATTATATTAATAATATATATATATTAATAATATATATATTATATTAATAATATATATTTATATTAATAATATAATATTATATAGAGGTAGCGAAAATGATATTAATATAATATTATATTAATATCATTTTCGCTACCTCGCTTTCACTTGGGACCTGTTTAATGAGTTTTACAAATTGTAAAATAAAATTACAAGTTCTTTTTTGATAAAAATTATAATGCGTAAAGTCGGTTTGAGTAATTTACAAATTTGTACCTACAATTTTACGTACTTACATTTAAAGTATATTGCAGGGAACAATTTACATAATTGTCGGGTAAACATACATTGTAATTGCAAATTTACATATTTTGTAAGTTGTAATAAAAAATTTATTGGAATTTTTCACCTAAACTTTTATCGCCACGGACATTAAACATTTAAAACGTAACGAATAGGTGCCTACGGGTTTAATACTTAACAACAATACCAGTTGACGTCATACGTGAATATGTTTAACTAAATCAGACAAAATTTATTACACTCATAATATTTATCTATCTAATACCTTTAAACGAGCAATTCTTCTATATAATTGGAATTTTGGAATCGGCTTCAACGATTTTCATCTAGCTAGGAATCATTTTTAGAAAATGTCATTTTATTCGTGTTTTTGTAGTCCCAATTTAAACTGAAAAATATGACTCTTCCTGACATCTATTGGCGAATAATAATACTTTTTTGTGAGCAACTAATTGCATTAACGACACAACAGCAGATGGCGTTGTTAAGTAACACGAAGTCAAAAAACATCCAGATATTTATTTATTATATACTCAAACCTTTACTAACACACTCTAGCCCCAATAGACTAGCACCACTTAGAATAATTATTATTCTAAGCCACTAGGATAGCCTGTGTTACAGGGGGCATAGACAACACAAATCACACATCATTAACACCCATGACCCGAGAACAAACACTTATCTGTCACATAAACATCTGCCCCGGCCGGGAATCGAACCCGGGACCCCTCGCTTCGCTACCAACTAGGATAAGGCGCGTTTATATGACGCGAAAGTTTTCGCGCAGCCGCCGCGTGGTCTCTGCGGGCTCCCCTCCTGCATAGCAAATTAAACTATATTGACTAGTCAACTACGTACAAATTCTTAGCAGTTATCTAACTGCGCGTCCGTCGTGCATCCGCCGCGCGGCGGCTGCGCGAAAACTTTCGCGTCGTCTAACTGGGGCTTTACGGGGTCGTTGTTGTTTTTATGTTAATTAAATCTCTCATTTTACCCTAACGTAGGTACATATATTGTTTTTTCAGGAAGGATATTGTGGTAGGGTTCCTGAATAGATATTATAAACAAGGACAATGAAAAATAAAAGGACATTAATGTGCTTCGAAAGAGCCTCAAGGCCTTGTCAGTTATGATACCTGATACCCATGCCCAATCGATGCCACCGCTAGGTTACTTGCCTTTTTATTTACCTACCTGCTTTTTAAAATTATAGTAGGTACCTACCAGAAACCATAATATTTCGAATGAATGAACATAGCCAGTTGTAAATAACTTTATTTACAAGTTTGACATACAACACGTGATACTTCATTTATTTAACGAGAACTTAACTTTGTAGCACAGATCGTATCGCCGATTTCACAGAATAATATAATAATATCAACCGATTTTTAATTACAAAGGGCAAACTCTCACGGGTGATTTACGTTCAACATTATAAATACGTCGTTTAAATATCGGGCATTAATAAAGAAATTTAAATTAACATATTTATATGTTTTTTGGTCTGGAACAATGTTTTGACGTGTCTGATGGCAGTGCTCATTAACATTAATGACCTTTTTGTATCAGAATATCAGTAAATCGAAAGTGGATAATTCTACACAATCTTTTGATCTTTGTATTTAAGTATATCTAAATGCGTGAAGTGAAAACTTTGTCAATCTTTTTACCTTAGAGTATATATTACGGTAGCTTTTTACGAAAATTACGCGGACGGAGTAGGTGTCACTTTAGCACAGGTAGTTAAAGTTTTAGAAATTAGGTCTTAATGCATTTAGAAATACATTATATTAATAAATAAAACATTATAGACTCAAACGTTTCAGTTACTCTATGCACACTACCATGCCTTTAACTCGCTTGTCACAACATGACACATGTTCATGGTCATAGTGTCACCTAAGTACCTAACCAACCATTCGTCACGGTCGAATTTCGAGCGCCGAGTGGGTCTCTAGTGTTATTAAAACGAGCAAAACTTCACCGGGTTTTCTGTAATCAATGGATCAACATGCTAATACCAACGCCCCTCTGTTGATACACTGATTACGTAAGATTCTACGGATTTCGATGGCAATTCCGAGAGATTTCAATGTGAAATGACTACGTGCAAAAATAGAGGCAAATTATGTTACAATATGCATTTTTTGGCTTAACTAATTCACAAAATGGCATTAATTGGTTGAATCTATTGAACTATGAACAATCGTTTTAGGGTTCCGTACCCAAAGGGTGACAAACAGAACCATGTAACAAGCCTGCGCTGGTATCGCTTGGTGGGACGGAACCCTACTTGTGCGTGTCCGAGTCACACTTGACCGGATTTTACTAGAATATCTTCTAATTCGATTTCAACGCAGAACTCACACGACCTAATGGATCCACCAAAGACCATCCTCATTCATATTACGAAGATAAAACGATAAAACGATAAATTGCGAAATTGTGTTTCAAGTTCTATTAATAAAACTATAGAAGTGTCTGTACGCTCAATGTTTTTATATGCAGATATTAAAATTATTTGAATAATAGCGTACTTAAGCCAGTTGGCATGGCCAGTGCCCGTATGGAGGACTATTTAGCGATAAACGTGCGAATGTTTGTCAATGCAAAGTTCATGGTGGTCTTACACGTTCGCTATTTTGATGGAACAATGGCATTGATGGTGTTACGTAACTGTTTCGGTAACTATTTTATAAATAATATGCTTAATAAATACATAACTGTTGCTGACTGACAGCTAACGTATCTATAGACTGCCGGTGGATCTAGAAGTAAGTATGAAACTTTGTACAAGGGTAACTAACTTAGGGTATCTGAAAATTAATTCCCTAGTGGAGTAAAAGGAGGTACCCTATAGACATTTTCACAGTTTTAAAAGTGACAGGTAGGGGGCCGTTCAAGTATTACGGAAGCAGATTTTTTGCAATCTTTAATCCCCCCGCCCCCCTCGTCAGCAAAAGTAAGCAAATCTCCCTCCCCCCCCATGCTTACGTAAACATTGGTACTTGCATTCAATGGTTTCTATATTGATTCAAGAGAATTTTGAAAAAAAAAATGGGACATCTGAAAATGTGAAAAAAATATACTGCTGACGTAATCACTATCTAAACTCCCCCACCCCCCCATGTCATCAAAAATAAGCAAAGCAAAGACCCCCCGCCCCCCTTTTGTGCTTACGTAATACTTGAATGACCCCTAGGTACGAGTTAGTAGAGAAATTATTTTCATCCATATCACTGTTATGTGGATAAAAACTGTCAGTAAAATTATTATGAGGAGCTCATTGAGGCCTGTAACAGATACAAGGTTTCTGCTCCGCTGTGGGTAGCGGATTCAAAACTCTTTCGTCGGACGACGCGGCGTGGGATATAGGCAAGCGTCCACAGCTTTGCGTCATACACAATATGACAATAGACACATTGGATGCCTTCTAGAGTGGACGAGAATCAACAAGTTTCGCTACCCATATCAGTAGCGATATTTGCTTTGGCCTGCACACAAATAATACCGCTTATTACTTACCGCTCAATGTTGTTTGTCCGTATGTGTTTATTTTATTTTTCTAATTAATGTAATTGTCTTGAAGGACTGTATTTTCTTTTTTTTTCTCTTTTCTTTCTTCGTCAACAATGTATGTGTGATGACTTTGGTGTTACAGATGTTGAAGGGCAACATTGACCATTTGCCATCAGCTTGTCTGTGTGTTTGTCGGCTAATTCACACAAAAAATATAAAAACTTCCACAAACTGATATCATTGAACTATGTACGTTCTCCGCTCCGCTGACTCGTACCAGCGTGTTTGACGCACGTTATAATTACTCTGTTGTTAGATTAAATTCTATTGCAATTATTCCTATTGCCACTGCAGTCGAAGGACGAAGGGCTTATCGGTGACTAGCCCATTGACGTCACGCGGCGTTTGACGTCACAGCAATGATGAAAATAATTATGAACTCATTAAGCTTAATAGTGGTTCTGGTCAGTGACAATGGCCTCTCAATTAGCGGTGCGTGTAATTATGCTTGAGGTCGACATGCTATATGCTAGTTGAACTAAAGGTATGTTGACTTGGCCGTTCCATGATTACTGTCAAATTACCGGCTAACGACATAATGATGACGTAATAACCATCCAACTAACGAGGACTACTTAGGATTTAACTGGTAGAAGTAGACTAAATTGTCAATAGAAATCAACAATTCAACTAATCTTCTCCTTAAATCGCTTCTATGAAGGGAGCTACGATCGCTGTTTCAACGATCGAATTCCAAAAGATAAGATCTGTTGACCAACAAGGAGTACTCACATGGCTCGAAGAAATAGCTGGCTCAATTGGAATTGGGGCAATGACCATCGCGATATAATTTCACGTGGTCACAACATGGGAAGGTAGTTGATACGAAGCTACCAAATCTAGTCGAAAGATAACCTAAAGAAGCTGCGATGGAGTCAAAAGGTTCAAGACTGTTTGAGGAGGTATTTTATATATTTCCAGCACTCACTTTTTAAAGGTCGATGAACTGTGTGCACGTTTCTATAGTATCGATGGTGGTAGATAAAATAAATATCTGATGCATGAATTTAGTATATCATAAATTTTTTGGCTCAATGTAAATGTAGCTGTAAATTTGTCGATTTTTAGTTTAACATATTTTTTACATTTGGTTTTACGTCAGGGGCCGTTCAAGTACTATGTAAGCAGATTTTTTGCATTATTTTTAAAAAATATTAGCATTCGGCACTCCTCTATAATATAAACTATAAGTGTGCCATATTTCATACTCCTTCGTCTGCGCAATTTTCGAAAAAGGGGTACAAATTTTTTGCTTTGCGTATTATAGATATCCCACAAACGAGAAGACTTAACGTAAAGCATATTCTGCATACATATTATGTATATCTGTTTCAGCGTAAATTGGTCACAACTCATAGTCGTCATTCCGCATGATTTCATTCAACTTTTTAGCAGGAAGCGCTGCACCATTTGCGTTTTATAGAACTTTAACTACATATTTACGATCAATCATTAAGATTAAAACACAGACAACATCGGAATTGGCGTGGCGGAGAAATAAATATCAATATTTATGGTACAAAATGCCGCAATCGACCCACAAATGTGCGCGATTGTAAGTGAAACACGATTTGTGGCCGGATAATTTTTATCTGATGGAATTAATCGATCTTAATTGTAAATCGGAGGAAATTATCGATTTATACGCAATGTTGAGCACAAGCTATAAATAATGTAGGACGTGGCTTTTTAAGCTTTTTCAACAGGTTTACGAAAGATTTGATCAGCCGTCATGATTATTAATGAATTGTTATTTTTACAGTTAACGTTTGCAATAAAACTTTATGTGCTTTTAATTTTATTTTGTGATTTGAAATTCAATTCCGGTGACTTGAATTTATTCAAGAGCAGGTCTTTGATAGTCATAAGTGTAATTCGAATAATTATAGCAAACGTTCTGAAAAAAAAAATGCAGTGGAGTGCTACCCTTTTTTTCGATTAATTTACCTACGCTAAATTAAAAGCTTTATAGGCAAATTCAATGGCATCTTCTTTCTGCCGTAACTTCTTACAATTCTCAGTAGAACAGATTGCAGGAGGTTAGTCTAGACACGAGAATAAATTAAGGGATTGTTGGCTTTTGTGTATTTATTAACATACTACATCATTGAATTTATTATTAATTTGTCTGTTAATCGTGCGTTTGTTTCCGCTAAAGTTATTAGAAGCAGTCATGTTGTAACGGTGGAAGCTTGGAATAACGTAATACATATAGTGCTTTTTTATTTCAGTCGGTTCATAAATGAAAAAGTTAATACATAATATGAGATTATATAGGTCAATTTAAATAATACCGTCTACTCCTACTACTACCGGTACTAATTTGCCAATGAGAATTGAATGCATTTCAAGTTACTAGTGTTGATATAAAAGGGACACAGAATATCCTTGAACTTTTGAAACAGTATTATTAATAACTTACTACCCGTTATCTCAGTTTATCATCAATGTAGCGCCTGTTTTATTCCCAGTAATGAGGTTAAATAAGTACCGTCTAGACGTACGTACATTTCTTATCAGGATCCGGCTGCTGCTGATAACTACGTATTTTGTTTATTAAAATATACTAATTAGTAAACATAGACAACCGTCATTGTAGTAAACTCCTTGTTGTTAATATTAATTGCTTCTTAAAACTGAATAGCCAATCAGTCTTTTAAACGGTCTAAAGCTAATTATGTTAACTTGGCATATCAAAATGATAGAAATTTACGGATATTAGCAAAAGATAGTATAAGCTCATTCTCGACGATCTCGACGCTCAAGAACGACTCGGATCGTGGATATTTGTGGTAGCTGAGCGCAGGTCCCGGGTTCAATACCCGGCCGGGGTAAATGTTTACGTTACAGATAAAGTTCTAGGAACGTGTACTGTGTTTGTGATGTCTGCCGTATGTTTTATGCACACAGGGATTCCCATGTGATGTGAATACGGAAAAATGTGTATCAAATACGTCACACTGTCGGCCCCCCATATCTATACTCCAATGATATTTAATCATAATGTTAATGATATAATACAGTTAATTATTGAACGCTGGTTCAGACAACAGGAAAATATTTCCAATCCCCTGACGATGATTACGCAGAACTGTTCAGATTACTCTATAAACAAGTGTAAATAAATCATTTTGTTTGTTGTTGTTTGTGAAATGTCAATTGCGCGATGTCGTTTTATAAATGTATCGATAACTTTAACTGGGTGTAGGTTAGTTTACGCGTAAGTGTACCCAAGTAAACTAAAGTGCGCAAGTATGTCAGAGTGTAAGTGTGTGCGAGTGGAGTATATTTTATTTAAATAACAAGTGCATAATATTTACCCCAAAATTTATTAAATTAATTAAACATAGGTACTAGTGGGCATCTTTTATTATTAACTTTGATTAAATACTCTATGAAGTATGCAATTGGGTCGCGGGATATTAGCCCATAATAATTATTTGTAACACTACGATAAAAATTGTCAACTCTGCGTGATATAGAATGTAAAGTATCTATCTAACATAAAGTATTTTATAATTTTAGTTAGATCCATATTACCCTAATATTTAAAGGGAAATGTTTTTTATTTAATTATGCTGGTACTTTACATAGAGCCAAGACAAACAGTACTGTTGTCCTAGTAGAGACGGTATGCGTATGTATACATACATACATAGATACATACACTTTCTATTGACCGACTAACACAAGGTAGTATGTAAGATAACTGAGGTATGTAAATACTGATAGAAGAGATTTACCTATACGATAATCTACAGTATATAAAGATCATTATCCAAAAGCAAACAATGTTAAACTTAGATTACGTGTAGTAATATCTAGACGAGTCTTTCTCAAAGTGGGCGATAACGCTCGCGCCCTCCTGTGGGCGCTGTAGGCCTAGAGGGGGTTAGTAAGTTGCCGAGAAAAAGTGGGGGGTTGAAGTTGGTAGTTTCAATTGCTTTCGCTGGTAAAGAGGGGGTTGGTAAGTTGCCCAGAAAAAGTGGGGGGTTGAAGTTGGTCGTGTTAATTGCTTTCGATGGTTAAAAAGTCTGACTTAGAACGTAAGTTTAAATTCCAGATTAATATAGCACATTATATTAAAGTAATGAATTGTATTGTTTTTAAGTTTTGATTAGTAAAAAAAAATGGGGAGCGCTGACAAATAATTGACTTTGAAAGTGGGTGAGAGCCTGTGATCTAGATTGTTTTTAATATTTGTTATGGAAGTACAAACAGTAATAGCATTACTGATGGGTTGGGAGGTATTAAAGCCAGATGAACCGAACGGGAATTACCAGCAACCTCGTATATACTCGTACATAGAACAAGAAATGGCAAAAAAAGAAACAATTTTTTGGTTTATATTTTTGAGCTGTTGCCTTGCCACAGTTGTCACCCATCGCTCTACATTACAACCTTCAGTTAAACAAATTGAAAACCGTTTATTTCTGTCCACAACGACAACGACTGTCAAACACGACTCGACACGGTTTTGTGTAACGTTCAGTTAGTATTGACGTCACTGGTGACCCGAATTAACACCGCACCTACTTACATTGTCAACGAAATGTGCAGAGTTTTGTAACCGATGAAGTGATATTAGTAGGTACGTACCTACCGGTATTTAAGTGAATTGTTTTCAAACCGGCTTTCTAGTTGTCTTTAGATTTCTTCGCTTGGCTCTATTAGTCCAATGCCGGATTTCTAATCTTTTTATGCATCCGATAAAAGTGTACAGGATCTGTCTGATTATCTTATCGACGTTCCTAATCATCAATTTTGACTGACGAGAGCATAATGTATGTTTACTATAAATAACAATACACACTTAAAGCCCCACATTAGAATTCCCTGTGTCATGGGTGGACAACACACATGACAAGAACACACACGCCCAGACCGACAACAGAAGCTTCAGCTAGGAATCAAACCTAGGACTCTTCGAACGGCGGTCCGACATGGCAACCATTGCGCCGTACAAGTCGTCAAAATTTTTGCTATATATTTTTTGCGTTCGTAATTTGGATTAAATACAGAGAGATTATTATAACGATGTTATTTTCACTACTGTTAATTAGATCTTTTAAACATTTTTTATCCGCTACTGAATTCGCGTCAGATAGCTATTCGGTACTGAGGTCAAACACGTTGTTATACCGTATAGTATAAAACTTGCAAATTCACAGGTAAAATTCCATGGTAAATTGTAGCATCAATACAAGTAAAGTGTTTTTGCTAACTCTGTTTTTTGGGTGGATGCGGGTGCGCTCGAGTAGGTTTCAAATTCAATGGTTATTGAGTTTTCCGACTCAGTAATTTCCGCTTGGAATTACGTCAATTACACAATAATTGTACTGTAATAATTGTGTTTAATGTTCCTTGATTTTTGTAAATAAATTTTTTCGATTGGAGCTCCGGTATTTGCTTTTATAAATGACATTGTACAAAATATCGTACAACTTTTCAAAAATTGCAACATCCCTTCAACCTTTGTTATGTCATAGGTTGTGTTATAATAATAATTATGTGTGTGTGTGCTGTGTTATACTAATAAATAAATTTAGTCGGTAGTGGCCCGGCCTGCAAAGCGAAGGGCACCGAGTTCGATTCCCGGCTGGGGCAGATATTTATGTGACGGATAAATGTTTGTTATTCTGTCATGCGTGTTTAAATTATTTAAAAAACGAACTAAATAACGTTTTTGTCCTTGTTTACAGGTAATATTTATTTAAAGGACGCCCCTGATCCATTGTACAGTCTTGGTAAGTTTATAAACATTGGATGGAAGTCAGTGCATATAGTAATTAAGGCTTAAAATAGTTTTACTTCAACTCATAAGCAACTGCTTATGACCGTAACTACAGTCTCGCCTCATACTCAAGGAGACCTATGGAAACCTACTTTACCATGCTGATATAGAGTTTAAATCCAAGTATGTATTAGGTTTTCATTTCAACACATTTGAAGGCCTCCGATAAAGTTTAACGAAAATGGATGTTGCCAACAAGGGTTGACATTAACCCTTCCACCGGTATGGTCACTAACCCCTAATCAATCTGCACTGGAGCAGCTAGATGAAGTCTAGGCCTCCACAGATACAAGATACCCTTTATCAGTAAAATTTTGAGGTTTGGGACTGATGGTTATTTATACCTCGCTTCTATATTTTTTTCTATTCTCTATCTATTGAACGTCTGACCGAACTTTCACTCGGTCAATTTCTCATGAGTCCATGACAGTAATGACATAATTATGCTTCCGCTATGAACGTTTGATAGCCAATGGAATGTTGACAATCCCAAGAACATAAGCAGGTAGTTACTAGGTACTTACTCGCAGTCAATAGTGTACTAAAAATATCCCTCAATCATTTAAGACAATTGACATTAACCACCATATCGTATTATAAGCGATGACGCATTTGGGATTCAAATTCATTTGTATTATATTTAAGTATTCATTTGTATCAGGTGACCTCTTCAGACCCTTATACGAGGATTCTTGAATTAATGAATAAGCTATTAAATAGATTATGATGATGTCTTAGGCCCAGTAGGGTAATAATTCTACGTTATAGTTCTTCATAAACAAACACTTACTTTATTTTTAAATACTTGACAATCAATAGATACCTTGTTAATATTTAAGTTTATTCTAGAATGATATCCGTTTTAAATTTTGTATTTTACTAAGTTCTGTGATCAAAGATTTATTGATTTCTTACGCCCGGTTATAAATAAACTTAATATCTAGAGCTATATGTATAGTAATGTTCTTCGCAATAGCGCACATAGATTGACAGTAATTTATTTGTCTGATTGAGTTGATTAAATTGAATCCAGTTGATAGACTAAAGTGTATTACACTGCTTTGTTTTAATGATTATTCAGCCCAAGGTAGTGTAGTATACTGATAGCGTAAAAATGTAATTATTTTAATTATTTTCTATGACAGTATAGGTTAAGTGTAATATTGTTTTTATTTTTGTAAATATAGCAGTAATATAGGATGAATACTACAGTACAATTATAATGTATTTATAATTATAATGTATTTATAAATACATTATAATTGTACTGTAGTATATAATATTTAGTTGTAATTAAATATAATTTCCGAGACATCTCAGTTTTCATTTCTTACCTACATAATGTATATGCGACCAACTTTATAATTTTTTTATAACATTACAAATTCGGGATAATTTATAATTCTTCAGATTGTCAAATGAAATTGTACCAATCAGCGAAAAATTACCAATAATAAAACATTATTGAAGTACAGCAGTACGTTGCTCCGATTCGTTACTCCATAGCCGAGATTTATGTTCAACTTCATTAACATTTAAAAAGATTCCGATTAAAAGTCAAATCGATTTAAAATGTTTATTCGATTAATCATTTGAGATGTCTTAACGAGAGCTATTAAGGAGTAAAATAGCTAACCACGTGTCACTGTCAAGATGGATAAAGTAACCCATATTTTTGCATTTCTAAGACTATTTAAGAAATCATTGGATCGTTAATGGCTGAAGTATTTAAATAAAGCTGTTTGCCTAGTATGTTGCGATCATTTATTTTGATCACTAATCGATCTCAAATGAATTGATTTTGCGTCGTGATTTTGTGTAACTTGGATAAATTATGTATTATTTACGTTAGGTATCACCATAGAAAACGCATCGGTACCTACATAATAAAATATTTTATTTGCCTTTTCTGTATCTATGAAGATGTTAAAACACGTTTCCGAAACGGTGCAGTAGGATAAAAAAGGACGTTATAATATGAATTATAATAAGGAGAAATGAATAAATTCAATTTATTTGCCACTTGTATGGAAATATCATCGATAATCAAAGACTAATTAATAACTTTAGATGTTTCACGTTCATCGTACACCGCGAGTTGCTACATAAGTATGGATGCGAAAGATAATTACAGAATGTATTAGATAGAAAGAGATAGTTAAATGAAGATTACAATTGGCCGAATTTCACAGTCACACTTTTCGCTCGCTATTGACATGTCAATTAGTTATAATATCATTGTTGGTATATAATGCTATGGAAAAATTACATTACGACAAAGGTGTATTAGGAAACTAATAGATATAATTTATGTTGCCTTCATCGTCATTTTGACGTTAAATAAATCTATTCTGTTTCGTAAAAATATAAACTTCATAAATTACGTTGTCATGGCCAAAAGCGTTAGGGCCTTCGTAGATAATATTGTAAATATTGCTATTATAAGTAAAAAATACGTTTTACACTTAACATAACTGGTAGGTAGTTAAAATTCACGTTAGGCAGATAATTATTTACCTGTGATAGCCGGTGGTTAGATCCTCGGACTCCCGAACAGGGGTACCATGGAATAAGTAAGAATTCTGACTTCACTTATTGCAACTAATACTTTTTATGTTTTGGGGTATTAGTTATTAGCTATCACTTGCTTCATTAAATGAATGATGGATTTGAATACATGTATGTGATTGCTCACACCCATCATCCATCCATTCATCATCCTTTAAGCGTCCACTGTTGGACGTAGGCTTCCACTATCTTTGGCCACTCTGACCGGTTCTGAGCCATCTGAATCCATAATGTTCTAAAACGGCCAGTGTTGTGCCACGTGCACTTGGAGAGTTTGTTGAACTATTGACTGTTATCCTCACACTGTGAGAGGAAACTTGAGTTCAGCAGTGGGACACTTGTGGGCTGCGAAGAAGTTAGAAACACATTTAACATTTTAAGTAACTGGTAGATGCTCGCAGTTGGCGGTTTTACGCTAATGAGTAATATAATAACCGAATGACCGTTGGTCATTATTACCTAGAACTAGATAATATAAGTAGGTATACTTTTTATGGAATTAAGGCAGCAAACGAGCATCCAGCACCACCTTCCGCTGCCGCCCATGACAACTGTGACCGACACAGAACAAGACTCAAATGGGGACTGGAATAGTTCGTCCGGTTAGGAGGCAGTGTATATTTATTAATAAGCTTGTAGGTGCTTAGTCATAATTGTACTTGCATACTAAGTTTTGTTGCATGAGATAACAGCCAATAGAAAGGGTATTATAATGTGGATGACTAAATGAATGTCAAGGTTGTTTAAAACTTAATAGTGCCTAAGTCAGTTCCGCTCAAGTTAGAAATATGAACTGATTTTGTAATTATTATTATTTAAATTAGCAGTGATACTCGAGCCGTTTGAATCCTGGAATCCCGAACCGGGGAGCTCGGGTTCAAATCCTGCACGCACTCCTAATCTATACTCTATAGTATAGAGTATAGATCCATACAAATAAATAAAATAGGAGTGTCTGTTTGTAATATTAAAATAACCACTTTTTATTAAATGCATATTATTATAGATGTATACATGGTACTTATACCAAAATAACATTTTTTACAACTTTTGTCTGTCTGTCTGTTTGTTTGAGCTAATTTCTGAAACGGCTGGACCGATTTTGACGGGACTTTCACTGGCAGATAGCTGATGTTATAAGGAGGACCTATGATTAGCTTCACATTCTTAACACCCAGCCCAGTTCTTAGTTACTCTAAGCTGAGTAAGGGATCATGGGTTCGATTCTTGGCCGTACTGGTAAATATTTGTTATACTATACTGATGATCACAGGATCATCAGTGCGTGGAATCTCCTTTGTGTCTTTTGATACCACAGGGTATTCTAGTGCAAGTGTGTGTGTGCGCGTTTATTTACCACAACAAAGAGATCATATATATTCTAGGAACCCCATAAACAACCTTTACGCCTACAAGTTTTCCCGCAAATCGTAGAACAATTTCAGGGTTCCTACAATTATTAACAAAGTCCAATGAAACCGCAGATACGTGTAACTGTGTATCATAGGAAATAATTAATGATGACTCCATCCAATCAACGGTGTACTGGAAGGTTGTTTGTTACTTGTTTGATTACAAAGAATTTTAACTCAATAAAATAATAGTTTATGACTTTGAAATACGTATAAAATAGTCAGTCATAACAAACAAATATTTGACTTGTACTGCGTCATTTAAATATAAATAATTTATTTTGTTCACTTAATCTTTTTATTCATATATTGGTAAATAGCCGAAAAACAACAATAGGCTTGCCTCCTGAGCTCCTGACATTAACGGGTCATCACCCATGGACATTAGCATTACTAAAGGTATCAACAATGCTTTGAAGGCTAAGAAATAAGAGGGAAGAAAAAAATTAGACTGTACTGGCTCTCAAGCACACTGAACACGAGACATTTGGCAAGAAGGTGCCGGTTTCATGAAAATCTCTACAAATAAATAAAATTGGAGTGTCTGTTTGTAATATTGAAATAACCGTTTTTTACTACATGTATATGAAATATATACGGTACATACACCAAAATAACATTTTTACAATTTTTGTCTGTGTGTCTGTCTGTCTGTCTGTCTGTTTGTTCCGGCTAATCTCTGAAATGGCTGGACCGATTTTGACGGGACTTTCACTGGCAGGTTGCTGATGTCATAAGGTGTAAGTTAGCCTACTTTTATTTTAGTTTTATTTCGTTTTTGCTAAATTCCACGCGGAAAAAGTCGCGGGCTCAGCTCGTATTACAATATAAGTTACCCATAGAGTTGCGAACAAAACCATGGAGTTATTTAATAAACAGATTTCTCCTTTTTGACAATTTTCTCGTGTTACTGATCGGCGATAGTGACCACTTACAATTAAGTGGATTTTCCTAAGCCTTTAGGGTTATAAAAACTATTGTGCAAATAAAAAAATGTCCTGTGCCGATTAAATGTTCAAAGGTCTTGAAAATACAAATATTGTTGCATTAAAACGAAGTATGATCATAATCTTTATCTCCCAAGGCATTTAAAATTACATAATCGTTGTCTTTCAAGTAATTTAAAATTCACAAATGCATGTTTGGGGTACCTATTCAATTAAAAGGTAAGCTTGTGACCATGGTTGTGCTGCAGAGACCTAAGTCAAATAGCCATTTTTATTTTTTTGTAACTTAAACAGCTATTAAAAGGGCAAACTTAGGTAACTAAATTAACGAAACTAACCTGAACCAAACCGGACTGAACTGCTCTGATCTAGTCCGAACCGAACCAAACTAAACTGAAATAGCACCTAAAATGCCTATTCTAATTGCTTACCAACGTGAGGTAGTCTCTAGTTGCAAATTAGTTTAATCTATCAAATTAATCTAATAAACTGCTTCCTACACATTCCGTTGTGTTGCTAATATTCCTATTGTGTTGCATATCAGATGGGTGATAAATGATGCAATTAACAATTTACACAACACATAAAATAACGCCTTGATGCGCCAAGTTATTTAATTGGTCAAGTACGGATTGACGGACTTCACACACCTTTGAGACTATTATGGAAAATGGTCAGATGCGCAGGTATAGACCTGCACCTTATTAAAATGTTTACAATTAAATTATATCCGAAGCTATAATGAAATCAGTGGAGTTGACAATACTTGTGTTGGTACCACGGTATGAGGTGTGATTGACGCACGTGCGGTATCAGTTTACTTTGCTGTTTTGATGTAACATGTGATCATATCGTTATGGAAATGGACGTACCCGATTCCATAGCAGGTGGACTAGTATCGTACCTTACTAGAGATAAGTATATCATCTAATTAAGATACTTTGTCTTATTAAGTAATATTGAGATATTGGAAGGGTTAAGTTGTAAACACAAAAACTACCAATGTATTGTAATGTATGTAAACGATGACACAACAAGAAGCAGCTTACAAGAAGCAGACGTACATAGCTTGATATTTCTAAAATTAATCGTTATAGGATCTATTGCTTAAATAAACAATATTTTTCTCAAATATCACCAATGTACTATAAACATAGCATCTACAGTTTTGGCAGCAGTACTGCTTTTTTTAATAAGTGACGATTAGATTTTAAAGTACAACGAGACGACAGCTCAGTTGGTAATGACACCATGTTTGCTGAGCGTGATAACTCGGGTTATTGCGAAGGTGTAAGCGAGTTTTTATTATGTATTTGATACTGACAAAGCATTAGTAGATTCTCAAGTTTTTATGTCTTAAGATATATTGTGAATTATCCAAAATATATAACTAAATCTTTGCAAACCGAAGGAATAAGTTTCCCGAAGCGCTAGTCGTCTATAAAGTTGTCTTTGATCCCACGCCCCTGCGTCATTAAATACATTTGCATAAAAAACGGTCAATTCCATTAATAATTGATTAATTTAAAGACATTTTGATTGAACGCGTCAAGTTTTTCATCAAATGACGCAAAACTTTCGTGTAACGCTCCGTTTAGATACTCGGCGAGAAGCGAAGCGGTGAGCATTCGCGAATAAGAGTGTGTAAACGGCCTATTCGTGCATCTTCGCTATTTGCTACGAGTATTCGCTATTTCTGTCGCTCTATTCCTTTCGCTCATTGTCGGTTTTTTTGTCGCGAATTAAAGGACTTCTCGTTTGTAATCGTGCGCGCGTCATTCTTTATTTAAAAGATATATAAGAGAGAAAGAGCGATGATCTTAAAAATGACGAAGAGCGAGAAAGTAAGTCGAATATCTCATAGTTCATGTTTTTATTGATAACACTAGATACATGTCAATATAATTTTTAACATATTTAACATAGTCAATATATTTTTTAAAAATATAACTCATAGTGTATACAAAAATTGATTTAACCATCATAAGTAATTATAAAAAAAAAAACAATACGATATTTGTTTTAATACAGAAAATAATAACAAATGTTTAATGGTGAGAAAGATATCTCAAGTAATAAAGTGAAACTTATAAAATAATTTTAAACATTGTAAAAACAATTATGATTTTTGTAAAAAAATGTATTAGAACGAATATTCAACCAAGTATCTAAACGAGGCGTTATAGACGTATGATTACTATTATGTATGTATGAAAAACACTGCCGACTTAACAATGACATCATTTGTATTGTTTAATATAACACTCAGCCATTATTATAAACTAAAATACGTACATATTAAATAAACACCAATTACCGGATAATAAAAGATAGAAAACGAGTAGAATTATCTCCAATGTCATAGTTCCCACAGTAATTTAGTATCCATCATATTAATAGACTGCAATTGTAGTAGATAATGTCCTATTTATAGGTGCTGTTGTCGTTTCTACCACATAATTATGTTATATGAGTAAAATTGCGAGATGTTTACATTAGATAAACTGCAAAGGACGAATAGTACATGTAAAGATCTATTGACAGATGCGTTTTACGTGGTTTCTTGTGCGTCATATATGTACTTGACATAATCATATTTGACCTTATCATCATTTTGAAAAGTTTCTTCATATTTTGAGTATAAGATAGTATCGCTCGAGGCTCTGTTTGTAATAAAATATTTTTCTTTGTATATCCAAACTTTAAATGCTAATCTGATTTTGATAATAATTTATCTTTTTTAAAGGTCTATTAATTTTTTATTTAAATAATGAGACGAACAGACCAGATATCTGATGGTAAGTGATCACCGTCAGTCAGTGGTATTAGTAACACCAGAGGCATCGTTATTGGCGGCTAAAATGGAAGCAAAACCGCATAATTAGGAAGCATATATAACAGTCTTGGGTGTGTAAGAGATACTCTAACGCATCTAAAACACGGAAAAACATGGCAATTTTGTACGGTAGTTAGAAATAGGTATAGTACTCTATGACCATGACTACGGTCGGGATTAAACAGAGTGCTACAGAGCCCTACTTCAAACCAGAAAGAACCTTATGTTTCAGGAGGTTTAGGTTAGGAGAGGTTATCTTGGAGTTAGAATGGATGAAACATTGTTTCTTTATTCATTCTTTGCACATCCTGTTACAGAATGCTATTTAGCATTAAGTCCGCCATTTGTAGCACTGTTTTGGGGTTAAATAAAAATTAAATAAATACATAAAACATCAAAAAAACCCATCGTTCACCGTTTCTCTAGAATAAGTTTTTAAAAAATATGGTCCAAATAGCAAATTACATTTACAGATTTAATTCTTTCTTCAGGTTCTTTTAAATACGTATTAGGGATTACTTAAAACAGTGTTTGTAAAACTTTGAGAGTCTCTATACTTTGTATGGTGTAATTTTGTATACAAATAATATTTTTTGTTTAAAGCCCAAACGCTTTAAGCATTAAATCTATATTACTACCTACGTTGTTTTGTTTTGAGTAGAGTTCAGGTAAACGAGTGACGTTTGTTAAATGTAGTCCTTCGCGAAAACCGGTTTCCGCTTATTTCGCTGATAACAGCTCGGAAGGCCCCGTACGTAACTGAATTGATTAACGTATTTCTGTACGCATGAATAGTTTCGAATTAGGAACTTTTTTAACAAGTCTCGTCTCCTCTCCTCATCTTACCTCACCTTGCCTCTCCTCTCCTGGTCTCATCTCACCACTTCCTACGCCTGTTTTTTACAATCCTTACTTACAAACCTTAAAAGCCGCCTTTAGGCGGCTTAAAGGTCGCTTTGATTCAAAATAAATTTTTACGATGACAATCACTGAAATCTACCAAAAAATCTGGCCGACAAAGGAGCAGCGAGCCTGATGGTAAGCAACATCAAAGGCATTATTAACTTGCCGGCCATTTCCAATTCCACCAGAACTTACCATTGCTATATAGACTTAATAGGTACTCATAAAACAGACCACTATTATGGCTAAAACTCATATAGCATTACCATGTCATACAGCCATGTACTATCAGGTCTATTATCATTATCGCTACATTAATGCAGTTATCCGCTGTTCCGTTCAATGATTACAAACCCGTTTACAAGTGCGTCAGATCTGATGACGTTGACTTCACGCTACTACTTAAATAACAGACATACTTTGAAAACAAGTTGCGGCTTGTATCGAGTTTTGTACTGTAAGGGCCTGTTCGGATATACGCGGTTTCCGCTATCGCCTTGGGTAGCGTGGGTAGGGGTATGTCCTAAGCGAATGCCGATATTTGTATCGAAACTTGCTGATTGTCGTTCATTCTAGTCAATAGGAGGCATCCAATGCGTCTAAAGTACGACGCGGAACTGTGGACCTTTGGCCCGCTTCGTCCGGCGAAAACATTTTTCGCTATCCACAGCGGACACTGTGTTGTCTAAACATGCCTTTACCATAATTTTGTGTAGGTGTACATGGAATAAATACAAATAACATCTGGAATTGCTATGGTAATACATTGATTTGGTAGGTGTCATGCGCTATTTTAAATGAGTTTCACCATAATGAACATTGAAGATTGATAGATAAGCAGCCATGGTTCCCACCAGTTCCATGTCACAAGCTGAGCGCGGCCCTATTTTATCGTGTAGTATGGTACGGAAATACATAAGCTGTATTGTATTGTATAGTATCTAGTGGTATTATGTGAGTACCTACCATATTATTGTGACAGAATAAATATGTTTTCTTTCTTTCAAAGAGAAAAAGGAAATATTTATAACTATAATTAGTTTTGGCAATGTTAAGCGGCGTGTCAAATAAATTCTATTATGATGAACATTGTTTTTGTATTGCCATGGAAAAATGCGCTAGGAGCAGTCGTATTCACTCAAACTGGAACAGTGAAGGGGTTGGTGGCTAATCCAAGTGACAGAAGTTTTTATAGGCCGCGCGAAGGCCTCCGACATGGTTTAACGACTGTCATTTAATTATAATACCCGGGACAACAGCTTACCGTGCTCAAAGCTTTTGCTTAAAAAAAATTGGCCACTAGCGGTCACCCATCCAACTACCGACTCACTGCTATTGCTTAATTCGGTCACTTGGGATCGCCGCGAGCCGCCGGGCTATGAGCGCTTTCTGAAGACTAGAAACTATGATTGATATCAATGATAGGTATCTGAAATTCCTAATCTTTAAGGTCAATCTTACCGCCCAGTCCAATGATTGACGTACGCAACAATGACAGACATGCAACATATTGTAGCTCGTCTGTTATTGTGAACGATAAACATTAATGCATGCGCATAATATGAATATAAAACGGGCTTATCAAACTTTAATGTGCAAAAAATAAAAACAATGAACAAGTTAATCACTTAGCTTTGCACATAAAAAGTGATGACGCGCGTAAGAGGTACATGAATATATTTAGGACGATAAATTCTTTATGTTCGAATAAAAATAAACCGAAACAATGAGGATATTTAAATCAACCAATTTGAAATCAATTTTGCTAGTGTACACAGTTCTACAATAAATTACCATTTTGAGGTTCAAGTCACCGACCACCCGTGTGATCGGTGGTTCAAGTAATGTGTCTCCTAGTTTTTTGTGTGCTAATTATACGAAAAATAGTAAAAGAAATCTATCTCGTCCGTATTTTACTTGGAGTGGGGGATCGTTCAAACAAAAATGTGTTTCACAATGGTCTACTAAACGAAATAGAGGTTCATAAAGCTAAAAGTTTGAGAAGCCCTGGCCGAGTGGTTTCAACAACTTCTGACATCTCAAAGTGAAGTGTACAAAAAGTTGATTATCACCTTTGTTGAAGGAAAACCTTCATTGTTCTCCATATCAAACATGTATCAAATCTGCCTACTTACTAAGCATAGAAGCCTTAACTAACACTTTATTAGAGACGTTTTAAATTTGTGAGAGAGTAATTGGTTGGTGGTTTATACATACTTAAATTTAAATATATAATTATTATATTGTGTTTGTGGTAGGGGAGCCCGTGGTGCTAAATGGGGATTTACTCGAGCGTCACAGAGACCTATTGGGTTGCAAAGCTTAGATGATAAGAAGAAAAAAATGTTATATGATATATACCTTTTCATCGGTGGGGGAAGCGGCTATAGATTTTTAAATATGTAAAAAAAAACTGATGCATGGACATCCTCGAGCGCGTCAGATATTGATAGCATCAATGCCCTACGTATTTTTAATAATGTACGTATGTTAATCTGACCGTTTGCATGGTGGGGGTGGTTGTATGTAAGGGTTGAAAATGAAAAAAAAAAATTTAATCGAGCGCGTCAGATTTTCTAAGGGAGTGTTAAGTGCACCAAAAATAAGCTCTCATTCACTAATCTGACGATTTCGATGGGACGCAAACTCGTGGCCATTCTCATGATATGCAAAAAAAATTCGCCATTTTGACATACTCAAGCGCGTCAGATTACGATATATATGGTTCATCTTTATGTTCTAAACGTACTGTCTCATAATCTGACGATTATCTAGAGGGATTCGCCTAATCTGACAAAAAAAACGGTTCACCCTAAAGGCCATCCCTGCAATTTCCCGCTAATTCCATTCCTGGGCGCTTAAAATTGTACTTATGACATTTATTTTGAGCTCGCGGAGTTCAAAGAAATAATATTTCTATGCATTTGAGCTCTCCCAGCTCAAAAGTCTGATAGAAGTTTCATAGAACACTATTTTTGGAATTTTCAAACCGCAATAACTTTTGAATGGATCAACCAATTTTCACGCGGTTGGCGGCATTCGACGCAGTTTTATCATCCTCATAAGTAATTTAAAAGTTTTAATTGATCGAACCAAAAATTTCGGAGTAATCCCGAAAAAATACTTTTTCGGGTTTCTTTCGTTCACGATATCTCTCGAACGAATCAACCGATTTTGACCAACTTGGTGGCGATCGACGTGGTTTTTCAAGCTCAAGGGCGGATTAGTTTTTGAAGTTGATCGATAAAGCCGTTTAAAAGTTATTCCAAAAAAACCACTTTCAAAAAATTTTTTGCTGGAATATGGTGATGGCGTCATGACAGCAGAAACTAGAGTGGGGACGGAGTGAGAGAGTAATAGATAGAGAAAGAGTGAGAGAGGAATAGAAACGCGGAGAAGGAAATATAGGCATCACGCAGCTGCACGCATTTAACTTTATCGACGATTTTTTTGTTGTTTCGGCTTGCGGAAATCGTCAGATTATATATTTTTCGTTATTCTTGAATTATTTCCTTCAAAATAAAAAAAAAATTAACTACGCTCGAGAATGTCAAGATGACGTTTTTTTTTTACAACTTTGCTGCCCTCCCCTTTCTTTACGTCACTCTCAAATTGTCAGATTAGTGGAATATACACTTTTTAGGAGGTAATTAACTCACCCTACCTTAATCTGACGCGCTCGAGAATGTCTGATGATCAATTTTTTTTTACTAATCTGATCCTGTATCCTTCACGGGCGGCCATATATATGGGGCTCATATTTGGTGGTGGTACTTAACCGGGTACAAGGTATCCCCCTGTATATTAATCTGCCGCGCTTCAGTAAATCCAGAAATCCCCTCTTGGGCTCCCCTACCATTGTGTGTGTGTGGTACGTTCGTGCATGAAATTGAGATGTATAAAATGTAATAAGTTAAGTACTATACCTACCTAAGTAAGGGAATCTTATACATATAGATGTATTGTATAATATTGCAACGCAATAATAAATAAATAAATAAACGTTAACACACTCATACCTCCGCACTAAGATTCACTGTGTCGCGCGGGTGGCATGGACAACACTAATTACTGTTACACATCACTAACACCCATGACCCGAGAACAATAATTTATCTGTCACATAAATATCTGCCCCGGCCGGGAATCGAACCCCTCGCTTAGCAAGCAGTGTCACTACCAACTAAGCTACGGGATCGTCAATGAAATGCAAGTAAGTTAAGTACATAATTATGATTAATCTTTAATTTACAACGGCGCTAAAGAGATTTCAAATGATTCATATAAAACAAATGGTCGGTGAATCACTAATTTCATCCGAACTAACTGTGACACACTAAATAGTTGTGTGGAATCATAGTCGTCGGCCGAGTGCTGCTAGGCTAGCTAGACATTGGACATATCGTAAACAGCATTAAACAGCATTTTAGAATACTTAGTAGTGTACATAACTATAAACAATGGGACCTACTTATATTCCTCGCTTTTGTTTTATCATTATTCTATACCCGACCCGAGTCGAAAAAATGAAGTGATTGGGAGAGGGGAGAGGGGGATTGGGGTTGCAGCATCAGCATAAGGGACCAAGTTCCTTGACCTTTATGACAAAAACGTTGTGACATAAATAGAAGAAAACTTAGGTTAGGTTATGGTTCGGTTTTTCATGTAACATAATCAGTATTATGATGTTACCTTAATAATGAAAAAGTTTAAAGTTTCTCTGCAAAATTGAAATTCCCATTCGCGTTAGTCAATGGTCCAACGAAAGAAAGGAGAAGACGTAGTACCTAGTAGTAGTAGTAGAATATGACGTCATAGTAGGTACATACATGAAATGCCGAGGCGTATTATGGTCAGGCCGATTATGCGATCAGCCGACGACATATATTTATGTAGGTGTTTTCCGTTCCGGACGTATGCGGAATACAGTGTATTTGAGATTGATTTACCGGAATCGGGTGGTCTGATTTGGAAGACATGAACCAAAGATGACTCATTCTGGAGCCAAGAGATTAAGGACACGATACATTGCGGGTATTTTGTTTGTGTAACACATAATTCGTACAATTAGGGCGAACTTCGGCATTTTTGTCGGCTGTTTACACACAAAATATGATATTTATATCTATATTAAACATATAAAATTAGAGGTGTGTGTCCATATATTTCAGTTTGCAGCCAAAACTACGCATCGCAGACGAATTATGTGGCAATAGGTACAAGTCTCCCATCGTGCACTATGGTGGTTGCAAGTCGATAGTTATAAAGGTGTAAAAGATACGGGGGTTGAAACATGTTAACTTTAAAAATGTAATACTATTATTGGTCTCAAATGGTCAGGACCAATATTCTGAGCGATCGAGAATGTTATAGAAAAATCCAAAATGGTCAACAAAGTTTTAAAATCTACATTTAGATTCTGATCGAATGAGAATGTTCCAGAATGATTATAATACTAGAAAGAGTAGAATGATAAATTCTAAAATGATCTAGAGATTTCTATATTATTTGGAAAGTTTTCAAATGTAAGCCTATTATATATTCTAATCAAATGAAAATATGTACATAAATATAAAACTATCGAAGCTGAAATTTGGCATGTATGTATGTTTTTTGGGGAGCTTAGAGGAGCACTAAGAGAGGATTTTTGGAAATTCTACCCTTAAGTGTATAAAAAAGGGGATAAACTGAAACTTAATATTTCTTCAATGGATTCACTTGAAACTTTGTATTTAGGTTCATCAAGTGATTAAGAAATGACTTTTGGAAATTGGCGGGTGAAGCTAGTTTGATATAATACGCTTCAGCTATAGTGTAAGGTATTTTCCATTCTTGAGTGAGCTCAGGCCGTCGCTGAATAAGGTTGTGATTACATTATCGCAATCGCATAATATTATTACGATCATTTAACTGTTCATAACTACTCGGTTATGAAGTGTCAAGCTATAGACGCACGATAGTTATTGATCTTGAAGAAATTTTGAAAAAATAATGAGAAAGACAAAAGATATCTTGAATTGTTATAAATCTACCTGCATATTTTATTTATTTCACTTGAATGACAATTTAACCATGGCAATTTTTTAAACTGCTGTAACAACAAAAGACTAATTTAAAATAAATGACCGCCAAATGTGACACATTTTTACTAAACTTATAACACTATTCACCCCTAGATGTCGCTAGTTGTAGCATAAGGCTGCGATCAAGTAATGAACCCAAAGGTTCTTACAGCTAACAGCAATTGTACTGTGGTACGACACCTTTTTGTCGAGGCCAATTAGCATTGACCGATTTTTTTATGCATCTTAAAAAAATATTAAATGAATGAGATCGTTCATTTAATAATAATTTGATTGACCAACAGGATGCGGTTGAAAGTATGTACCTACTGGTATGCAAATCGCGACCATTACCTATGCGGTTAGAACCAAGCCTGTGCCATATGCAGACGCAATTTTTTTTTTGCTTGTCTCAAAATTAGCATATCATCAACAGATAATCGCTAGATAAATTTTTGTCCTAATTGAATTCATTTTATGGCAAAAGTGGCCATTGTTACGTGTATGTACTTTCGTGTAGTATTAGCGTAGGGTGTAACTCTCTTTCTCTCTACAATCCAAAACTACCCAATGACTGAGCTCGGGTCTCCTCTTACAATGTGAGGAGTACAAGCCATAGTTCACCACGCTGGCCATGTGTGAATTCAAGGACTTTACACACCTTTGCTAACATTATAGAGAACTCTTAGGTGCGCTGGTTTTGTCACGACCTTTTCTTTACCGAAGTAAGTGATAATTCAATTCTAATATCTACATGATTTTTGAAATTTAGAGGTACGTGCGGGATTCAAGCCCAGGCCCCACTGTTTGGAAGGTCAACGTTCAAACCAATCGGCTATCTTTACAGGCCATAATCCACCAGGCTGGCCAAGATAATGGAAAACTTTCAATATTGCGAACCATTGAACCTGTAATATCTCTGTTTGTATAAGATATTGAGAAGACGGAGAACCTGCCTTCGCTTGGTGTTTAGTACCACCACGTATGTTTCTGTAGATGAAACCTTGGATAATTGATTCGTTGACCCCAAAAACCCCAACATGCAATTTTCATCGAAATCGTTAGAGCGGTTTTGGAGAAACCGATTACACATGTTTGTATATATGTATATTATAATACTGTTACTGATGTGCCAGACCTGAGAGAGTACATTGAATCCAATTTCAATGATTTTTAGATTTTTTATATGTTTGTCCTTTAATATCTAGTACTTCAGTAGGTGATGATGTAGGTGACAAACTTAATTACGCAAATATTCGTCATTAATATCGACCACTACTCGAATTACTAGTTCTATTCAATGCCCATTTAAGTATTGCAATGAATTTCAAAGAATTCCATTACGTTTTTCCCTGCGTTTACGATTTTATAAGGAATATAATACGTTAAATATTATTGACGTCATAACCTAGTCGCGCCTCTCCACACTGAGTCAGTACGGGCCATTGCGGTTTATATTTGCGGTCTCATGAATTCGTACCTCAGTATGTCATATGCTTTGACTAACAGAACACTTCCAAATTTTAATTTAATTAAGCAAATTAAAATAACAGTGCTGTTATAAGTGTTATTGTTATTAGTGAATAATTGTGCTGGTGCAAGTTGATAGTGTTATTTTATGTGTTGATATTGTTATCTGTGCCATGATGATTTCCGGTGATATATGTATTAATATCAAAGACTTTATGGATGTTGTTTACTGTGCTTACGTCTACAATAGAAAAGAGGTGGGTCTTGACTCTCTATAATATTTAGTTCATCTTAGTTTAATGTTAATATGTAATAATAAACGGCGATTAATAGCAGAGAAAGAAAATAAAGTAGAGTATTAGATAATATGATATTGGATTGTTTAAAAACTTAATATAAAATATGTAAAATTAAGGTTTATGTCTCATAAAAAATATTTTTAATGTTAACCCTCTGAAGGCGTTTTATGCAGCAACCTTACTTTATTAGTTGATTTATTATTCAAATATGATAAGATTTTAATTTAAATGTTAATTAGTAATTAAAATTAAAGCATAAGTAGGTAGGATTCCTTCCTGCGTTGGACCGGCGGCAATGCGTCTAATTACATACCTACTACCAGGGGAATAGCTCTATTGAATGAAAAAATAGCTTAAGACTGGTTCCTCAAACTTTCCTGCAACTTAAACTAACGTCAAAGTTAAAATAAAAAAATAGTGCTTAAACACTGCAAAAGTATTCCCTGTGTCGCGGGTGTTATGGACAACAAAAACATTACAAACACCCGAAAAAACATGTATTTGACACATAAACATCTGCCTCGGCTGGGCATCGAACCCGAGATCGTTCGCAGGCAGGGTCCCCACCAACTGGGCTACGGGTCGACGCTAAACTTGACAGTTTGGTTGTCGACATCGAAAGTATTTTCAGCGAACCAGTTGCTGACGGTCAGTCACCTTGACCTTGCTTGACAAGTTTCTAACTGGTTCCTCGTTTTCGCAATCACATTTATGTTTCGAGCTGAATACCAACTTGCACTGGAATAAAATACTAGGAGTCGGCGTAATGTTCGTCTGTTTTTGCATACCTATTTGCTATTTGTTTTTACCATAATATACCTACTCAAACTGGTTTCATTCTTTATTTTCTATTCTTTGTTTCCATCGTGATGCCTTTAGAGTTACTCATGTCCATGGGCGACGGCGTCCACTTGCCATCAGGAGAGTCGTCAGCTCGTATGATGGTTTGTCGGTAAAATAAAACTACTTATCCTATCCTTTATGAGTATTTATAGCCTTAGTTTATTGTAACAGAATGATATTATGACGCATAGACAAAAGTCTAATTCCAGTCTTAATTTGATTTAAAGCATCGAAGTGGACTGTTTTTCGTTATTTTCGGACAAAACATTAAACATGAATAAATTTTGGCTAAGAGATACGACACGATACGATACGTGCAACCACTTTACACTCAGATAATATTTGTTTAAGCACTTTATGCACTTTTAATTATTTCGTTTATCAAGTTTACTCATGAAGATTCTCCTTGCCTCTTTCCAGCAATCAGAGAGATGGCGTAAGATACGCAACATCGTGCAGTGGACACCATTCTTCCAGACTTACAAGAAACAGAGGTACCCCTGGATTCAGCTCGCCGGCCACCAGGGAAACTTCAAGGCTGGGCCGGACCAGGGAACCATACTGAAGAAACTGAGCGAACAAGAGGAGCGGTGCTTTCAGGTAATTACCACATTTTAATAACATAACATAAGTATGTTACGTCATAAGGTAAGGGGGAGGGGGTGTGATAACGCGTGCCAGCGGGCGGGGTCTTAGTCTGACAACACATAACGTTATCATATCACACACACATCGTCACATGTTTCGCAAATCTTTCTTTTTCTTCCTTTATCTCGGCCGGCGACGGTGATGCCTGTGGTCTTAGTGATGTCCGTGAGCGACAATGACCACCATCAGGTGACTTGGCTGCTCATTTTGTCGGTTATTTAGTTTAAACTCCAACACAAAGTTTTAGTTATCAAGTGTCACAATTAGGTACCTACTTTCTCTATTTTTCATTGCAAAATATGTGACGTCATGGCTTCTCGCCCACGTCCGATAATCGGTGACCGATTTTTTGTAGAAGAAAAATAGAACGTACTGATAGCAATAGTGCAACGCACACGTCCTACAAAAAGTCGGTCAGAAATACGGTACAGTTAGTATCGGAGGAAAAATCGGCCCGATTATCTGTCCTACAAAAAGTCTGACGTGGGCGAGAAGCCTATAACATAGGAGCGGTGTGATCGTATTTGCTAAGTGAATTCGAGTTTGGTTAGCGGCTCCGGAGTCTGTTAGGTACCTACCGGATTTGTCGTTTTTCGTCACACAACACCCCATAAGTATTCCACTGCTGCGCAATACATTGCGCATTGCTACGCACATTGGAACGCTACGCTGTAGCGTAGCGTATGTATATTTTTTTAATTTTACAAATTTCAATGATTGCGACTTCAAAACGGACAAAAGGTTTTTAAATGGACTTTATTGATGGTTAGTTTTACGAGTATTTTGGTTAGCTTAAATAGAAATAAGATTATGCTTTATTATTAAGTAAAACTTCAAAATCCCAGATAAATATACACGAATTAAACATTTAAACTTATTAATAATTGCGACGTGGCGGGCAGTCCGATAAAATTTGTATGTATGTCAAACTTATAATGATAACAGCTACATTTAATATTTAATTTCCAATAATGAGGCAATGAGGAATTTAGGTTTCCAACGACCTTTGGCCTCCAAACTATTTGATAGAGTGGAAACTTGTAGTCATGCTAGATATTAAAAACCCACTTTATCCTCTTCTAATATGGTTATCTCATTTATCATTACATATTAATCACAGCATAAAGGCTGGTGGATGGATGGATGGATGATTCACTGCACGTCATGTCACTAAGTGAGAAAACAGTCCTATGACGCGCGTAATCACAACCGTTATGATGAGGTCAATCATCGAATGGGCGTCGCAAATTATTATGTAAAATCATTATCTGGTTTAAGTCATATTTTTTGCATAAAAATAACTTTTAAATAACTTTTGTATAAAAGTTGAGTATGAGAATGGTAAATTTTAATTTCTTTATTTATTAAATAATAAAATAATAAATAACATTAAATTGTCAATTCATACAATCAATTTCTAAATCTTAGAGGAGAAAAAGAAACGGCGAAAGAAATCTTCTCGGCACACCTTTTAAAAATAGTGCTTAAAAACTAATTACAACCTTTTTGCTAGGTAACTCGTAAGTTTAAAACTCGTATTTTACGTCAGTCAATTTGTAACAACAAAAATAACATTTATTAACATTGAATCAATCGGGACCAAAAGTTGTAAGTCATTCATACTTTTCCTGTACAATTAAATTGGAATTGAGAATGAGAAATTCTCTAAATGCCATCCGTGCAATGTGGTAGCACATACAAAAGGTGCTGTATCATACTTCATTTAACATTAAAACTGTGGCAATCATTTGGTTCCTTAATAAAATGATATTGTTATTATTATAATTACTCCATCATTTCAATATAAATAATGATATTATTTATTTCACTATAGTATAAACTATAACTAACATTATATCTACTATAATTGGTGTAGCAGATGTCATTCTACTTAATAGTGTTTTATTATAAGATAGCGGATTATACTTCAGATAAGAGAATAATATAATTCACTAATATTGTCGGCTAAATGTAGGTATACAGTAGGTAGGTAGGTAGGTAGGTAGGTAATATTATACAATTATGAGCTCAATCGTTTGAACTTCGAATCAGGATGATTTAACGCTTCTGGTGTTGCAGATATGTCGGTGACCACTTAGTACTTTTCTTTTGTTGAATATAGGTATATCTAGCTTATCAGAATTCTAGTTCTCATGGAATAGTGACGTGATGGTACATACCTCAGTTACTTTTGATTTAAGATTTCCGAAAGATGATTTTTATCCTTAATTATAGGTAATTAATTACTTAATCCTGAATATTATAGTCATAAACCTTAACGGGGGTTTTCAGGATGTTAGAATTGTTGCCTTATTTCCTCACCTCGTAACTAAACCACAGAATTTATACAAGTGGGTTTTTCAATTAATTTAAAGTTTCGCGTCAGTTGTATTGACGTAGTTTTAGCTTTGGAATTTACAAGTTGGTACTTGCACGTACTTGTATACATGCCGATAGTAGCACTACTATATTATACGAGCATTCCCCCGCGGCCACGCCCGCCAATTTCCAAAAAATCAGTTTATCCCTTATTTAGGGGGGGAATTTCCAAAAATCCTCTCTTTGTGCTCCTCTACACTCCCCAAAGAACATACAAGTCAAAATAATTAATGATTAGACTGTGTATTATAGTGATATGACTATAAATATTTGATTGCATTATTAAAAACTGTAAAACTGTAAATTCCTATTAACTGTTAATGGCTATTATATCTATAATAATTTCATTAAGCACTTTATTATAATTAGTTATATAATATTTAGTTATTAATTATTATTTTTAGGTTTAAAAGTTAATTAAGTATCCTAATGTTAAAACCACCAAAGAGATGTTTATCAATTCCGAAGATTACATTAAATATTTTATAATTTACAGATTATTTTAATTATAATAACGTGATAATTGGCGATTTCTAAAATTAGAATATTTGCGAATGTTTAAAGAGCGGACTTTAGAGCTGATGAAGACCAAAAAACGTTACGTTTAATGGCAATGCATGTCTTTTTTGTTGTTAATTAACTCGATGTTGCCGTTTCGTTCAAAATTAATTGCACGTAACTGAAGATAATTTACTTATTAAGAAAAAAAACTATGGTTTATTATGGCTGTTTTAAAAAGATTTTGTTTTAATAAAATTTATATTATAACTCTTTTGAAAGGTAGCATTTATTTTATAAGATGGACTGTTAATTATTTGTTATAAGATAATTCTTAACATAAAGGTTTAGGTATGTTTATCTATGTTAAAAAAATTGTTTATACAAAATAAGTTAACCTTAGAAAGGACAGAACTTTTTACATTAACCAAGGCCCGAAATCGGCCTTAAGTTCAACTAAAACATTTTCCCGGGAATCGAACCCGGGAGCGTTACGTTCTCGATCACGGCCACCAATACCATAACCACACGACCATACAAACATAAGTTTTTGTTTGATACACCTACACAATACTCTCGTCACAAAATAGTACGTGTCAGATTACGAATTACGGATCAAATTTCCCACTCTATCATTTAGGTAACAATTTCAATTTTATTACGTGCCACATGTCATTCAAATAACATTTCACAACTTTATCATCGATTGACGTCATTCACCATCAGCACATTTCGGTTACTAATGCGTCATCCACTGTTTCCCAAGTCCTATAGCGATGTAATGCAATGAGAACAATGTTCGCTGCAATTAACAAAAGGATAAGATACTTTTTAGGGGTCTGTACCCAAAGGGAGACAAGCGGAACCTTATTAATATGCCGCTGCTGTCAATCTGCCACAGGGCTCTATCTCTTGGACTGAAATAGTTACAACCTTAGGAACTGTGGAACTTTAAACAATTGGGTAAAATTTGTTTTTTTTTACAATATGTCCTGCTAATTACCTAATAATTAGAGTTAATATCGCTCGGTGGTATGGAACCCTACATGTGCTAGTCCGACTCGATCTTGACCGGATTTTTTTAAATAATGAGCTAGGTACTAATTACACGCCTTTGACGGTGTAATTAACATCGTAAGCACTTTAGGGGAATTAGTTATCAACTATCGGGTTACTACGGGTACTAATGGGGTTGGCCACTAATCTCTGATGACGACTGAGTTTTAATCAGAGAGTTTGACTATTTATAATGGAGAAGGAACATTATTTGCAAGTATTTATTAATTATTAATATTGTTTCAGGTGCTGATGAAAGATATCCTCCGGCCATTCGTTCCCGAGTACAAGGGAAAAGTCACATGTGAAGATGGAGAATGTATCCTTTTTAATGAAAAACGCGGTTATGTAATTACAATGAAACGGTAGAATAAAAAAAAATGGTTGCCTGTAAAGTCGGTTTTACGGGCGAAGATTTTACGTGACAACGTCTTTTTCTCGGTAGAATATTTATTGATATGAATATAATTAAATTGCGCAATAGGAACAAGGAATTGAATGAAAATAAGAATTGCACAAATTTTAACTATAGAAATATATTTTGTTTACTAAAACATTGTACATGTAAACTTAAACTTAACGCGCCGATTCAATGCGCCTAATTCTCTAGTGCTGCGCGCGCGACAGACCGATCATAGTTGAGTGGGAGAGAGACGCAAGGCATTCGGCGGGCCTCTCTCTCGTTCGGTGACTCATCGTAACGTTACCGAGCGTTACTATTTTTCATAAGTGACTCCCAGCTAACCTAATTTAAGACGTTGTCACGTCAAAAAAATTCGTGTACTTAGTATGTATGTAGTAAGTCAATATATATATGAAAATATTTTTTTTATTATAAAAAAAATATTATAATAACGACAGGAAAAACCATTTATATATATTCTGTCTGTAGTACTGTACTGCAATGAGGGTCTTGGGTTCAAGGCAGGGGCAGACATTTATGTGAATATCTCAAAATCAATCGTCTGTTTTCTGTCATGGCACTATCAACAATTGCGTTCAAGTCAGTGAGTGCTATCTTAAATTTAAAGATCCGACAACAGCACCTAGATATAACTTCTGGAATAACAAATGATTTTCGACTTTTTAATTCTCGTCAATGATTTTAATACTAATTACAATAACATTCTATTCAATGAACTGTTTTTAATGGCTATAAAATTATATTTTCTTGGCAGATAACACAACTAGATATGAAGTTAAATTACTGAGTGAAAGCACAAATCTATAAATGTGATAGTTTTTCAGTAAAGTATACCAAAAATTGCTCAGATTGTGGGATAGTGATATGGCTCGCTTCGCTTGCCCTAATAAATTAGTATAATAAATTATCAGTGGTAATAAGAATTTTAATTATTATTATCTAAGCATTTTAGTTTAATCGAAAATGTAATAAGGTTGCATTTTGATGAAACTTCCTGAAAAAGAAAAGTGTAATTTTGAAATGTTAGTGACTTAGAAAAAGACCAGCAAATTCTGTTACATAGGTACGTCGATTCATTTCCATTTTGCCCCTTTAATAAGCTGTCGGTCGTCTCTGTCTCTGGTCGCGGTCTCGTCCTACAGTACATACAGAAGAAACCGAGACACGGTCGCGGTCTCCTGTCTCGGTCTCGGCCGCGACCAGATAGAAATCTCTAAAGTATGGTTTTAAAGAAGTCATTATTTCCGAATGTATGTTATTTAACCGATAATATTCTTAACCAAGCCTATCACAGTGTACCTCCAACTTCAAGACCTCCTCAGTGATTACGACTGCCCCTGCGTCATGGACTGCAAAATTGGAGTCAGGACCTACTTGGAAGAGGAGCTGGCTAAAGCGAAAGAAAATACCAAATTAAGAAAAGTAAGTTTAACTTTTAATTAAGTATATGTTAATATTTTGACGACCGGATGGCGCAATGGTTACCACGCCGGATCGCCGTTCCGAGGGTCCTGGGTTCGATACCCAGCGAGGCGGAAATTTGAATGATGAATTTAAATTTCCGTTCTTGGTCTGGGTGTGTGTGTTCTTGTCTTGTGTGTTGTCCATGGCACCCACGAGACAGGGACTCCTAGTGTGGGGCTATGAGTGTGTAGCGTTAAAAAAAAACAAACGAGCAGTTAGTTACCCCACTGTAACGTTCTCCTTCACCCATTGACTTCAGTCAGCCAACGCATCAGAAAGCCAAGAAAGAAGGAAATACATAAAATACTGGCTTTCAAGCTCTCAAGAGTTCAAGACTAGTTGCTTAGCGGCTCACTCAGGCACGGGGGTCGTAGCTACTCAGCCAAGCTTCAGCCCTGTCATGAAGCAGGACTACTATTTAATTGTTATCAAATAACGAGCTAACCTACGTTAGGGTTCAAAATTATTTTACGAAATATGTTACGTAGTAGTTTAAGTTTCTAGTTTTATTATATTTTATTTTTGTTCAGAATCGATCTTTGCTGTTACTTAGGTAGGCGATGGTAACCATTCGTCATTAGGTGGTTTTGAGCTTGTCAGCTTATTTTTGCTAAGCGATGCTCCAAAAACCATTTGACAAAACGTAAATGATCATACTATATGAAATGTTACTTGATCCATGGAGTTAGCCAAGTATTATGTTAGAATCTAATACCTAGTAGTAGTAGTACATAGTCATAGTCTAGTACAAAGTAGTAGTAGAATATAGTAGTAGTTTGTATAAGACGTTGTACAAAATAATTTAAAAACAATATAAGGTTCATAATTTCTGGTGAAGAATCATCCGGTAATAAGCAACCTTCTGCAATTTCAGGACATGTATGAAAAAATGATTCAGATAGACCCAAAAGCACCGACCGAGGAAGAGCACCGGAGTAAGGGCGTAACTAAGCCAAGGTACATGATCTGGAGAGAAACCATCAGCTCGACATCGACCCTGGGTTTCCGGATAGACGGCGTCAAGAAAGCTGATGGCACCAGCTCCAAAGATTTTAAAACAACTAAGACTAGAGAGCAAATACTTGAAGCCTTCAAAGATTTTACAAACAGCTTCCCTAATGTTGTGGTGAGTAAAATTGTTTACTTAATCATAAGTATAGTTACTTTAGCAGGAATTAGCACCTTCTTAGAATCGAGGTACAAATTCTGCACTCACCTTTAATTTGGTAGAAGCTTCGACTATGTCCGTTTTAGGTATTGATCATCACTTGTTTTGAAGTGACCTTTGTAGGTGTATGAAATCTTTATAGTCCCAATAATGGATAGCGTAGTAAAATTTTAATAATTTTATCAATATTAAGTCCATGAAAATGATCTATTGACAAGCTTCTTGATGAGCTATAATTACTAATTATAGGTTATTTAACTAATGATACTTAATTATTTTCTATTTCAGACAAAATACTTAGAGAGGCTGAAGAACATACGAGCAACTTTGATAGAATCACACTTCTTCCGAACGCATGAACTCATCGGCAGTTCTTTGCTGTTCGTCCACGATAAGAGAAAAGCCTCAATATGGATGATCGACTTCGCCAAAACTGTTCCAGTTCCCGAAGATGTGAACATCGACCACAACTCCGCGTGGAAAGTTGGAAACCATGAAGACGGTTACCTTATTGGCCTGGACAATTTAATATCAATATTCGAATCTCTTATCAAAGACGATAATGGAAATATTGATCAGTGCTATTCAAATTTAAGTATAGACAAAAACGTAAGAAGAGATAGTTTAGCTACTTGAAGTGTGAAGACTGTGTACCAGTCCAGGGGCGGGTCCGCTGGGAGGTGCATTGCGTATCATTCACAGTGATGTTACTTTATTGTACAGATCTGACTTAGATTTATCGGTCGATAGCGTCGACGGTGTAAATAAGAAAACAATTTAGCGACTACTTTAGTATTAATACTAAGTTGTTACAATACTCAGACTTAGAATTTAGGATAGAATCCTTCGCAAATACTGTACAATTTGTACATTTTAATTATTGACTGGTGACGTATTCTAATGATGATAATGATGATTTGTAATTGACTAATCACTTGTACCTTTTATTTTTAGGCTGCTACTGTGTATTGTATCGGGGTTTGGTAGTTTTAAAGAAATATTAATGAATACAATAGAAGAGTTTTAAATAAAATAGTGATATGTATCCGATATCTATATTACTTGCCTACAGTGAAGTTCCTTTTTATTTATTTAATTTTGTCTATAATGTACAAATAAATATTTATCATAGGTCATCATTATTTAGGTCACCATGACGAGCATTTTAATAAATGTTATTGAAATAATTGTTAATAATACCATATTAGGCAGATGCAATTACAAAATACATTTTCTTTATTTTTGCATTTATTCACTATTTTTAGTATTAAAATGGATTTCGCAACTGAACTGTTTTTAAAGATTGTATTATATTCGTAATTGCAATTTACTTACATTCAAATCACCTATTATTTATTGTATATTTTAAGTACACTATATTAGTGTAAAGAATAGCTAATTGATTTTAATATAAGGTACAAGTACGTAAGAAAAAAAAATTATCAGGAGGTACTAATTAAAACATATCACATAATATTCTGTGTTTGACTTACTATTTATCCTAATAAATGATACTTATATTTGCGGTAATACGTATACGTAATACGTATACGTAAAGCATAATATTTTTACAGCTTTCCGCATCCGTAGAAATTTTTACCCCTATTATACCTAATAGGATATACACAGAAACATTACACTTATTTGCGTTTTTTATTTAATGCCTTAATATAGTTGTAAAATAAATTAAAATAAAGATTGTATATACATTAAATACTTAACTTAATAATTGCACTATAGAATTTAAGGGCACTACTAGGCACTACGTTTTATCTTTACTATCAATCACAATATCGGTTAAGCTGCCTCGTCGCGAGCCACCTTCGTTACTAGAAGAGCTTTCCTTGCGCATTCTTGAGAACAGTCTGGGCACTGGGCCAGTATTAGTAGTATTAGGGTTAGTAGCAGCCGGAGAATATCTTCTTACTCTTGGCTGGGGCTCATCCTCACTAACAGTTTCAGAATATGGAGGAGGCGGCTGTGACAACATAGTCATTCGGTTCTCTCTCGCAGCAGAAGCAGTTATTTGTAACTCAGCACCTGCAACGACTGTCGCTAAAGTTGGTGTAAACTGTGGTGCAGCCGCCCTTACTGACACTCTTCTTCGTCTAGGACCAGTTGCTTCATCTAGATCTGGTCTAGAAGGAATTGGAGGTAGATTAAAGTCAGGTCTTATAGACCCACGTCTTCTATTGGATGCGTTAGTAGGGTCTGATACAAGGTCTAATAACCCTGGAGCATCATCACTACTACAATCACCACCGTTGTACGTGTTGGCCGTTTCAAGCATCGCTAGTGCACGTAATAAATCCGCTACACTCGTATTTTCTAATACTTCGACTTGTTCAGATTCTGGTAGATTCGTTATGTTAACATCGGGATCAAACAGGCTAGGTCGACCTCGACGAGTCATATTTTTATAATTCTCTAACTCATTAGCAAAGAGGCTGCCTCTGCCACTTTCAGTAGCTTTTCTATAGTTCTGAATGTCACCAGCAAATAAACTGTTTCGTCCCCTCTTGGTTTGGTTTTGGTATTGTCTAATACTGGCCTCCAGATCATTTGTGTATTCTTCAGGCGTACTTATTTTCCTGTCTTTACCAAATGTTGGGAATAAACTTTTTCTACCACGTCGCGTTTTTTCTTTATAATCTACTAATTCATCAGAACTTTCTGGCACAGCTTCATCGTCGCTTTTCTTTGATCTACCGAAAGTTGGGAAAAGGCTCATACGCCCTTTGCGTGTTCGATTTTGATACTTCTTAATTTCGTCCTCGTCAAGTATATCATCATCATCGTCATTGCTTGTTGGGTCGCTAAAATCGAATGTTGGGAATATGCTGTGCCTTCCGCGTTTTGTTTTCTCTTTGTAACGACTTGCTTCATTATTCTCAAAATCGTTTAAATAGAAACTAGGAAATATGTTGTCATTGTGAGATTTAGAAGAATTTTCACCCTCACTAAAATCAAATGTTGGAAATATACTATGTCTTTTAGTTTTTTGTTGATATTCCTTAACTGCAGTAGCATCCTCGTCCTCAGAGAAATCAAACGTAGGGAATATGCTGTGACGACCACGTTTGGTTTTTTCTTTGTAAGTGTTAACGTCGTGTTTCGGACTTTCTCCAAAACCAAATGAAGGAAATATACTTCCACGCCTTGGTTTTGGTTCTGTAATATTACCATTTTCTTGAGATATACTTACCCTGCCTTTCATAGTATTTTTAATATATTCAGCAGGACTTTCAGTTGCACTAGGCTTTCTAAATAGCCTAGAGAATAAGCTTTTTGGTTGATTATCATCTGGAACAGCTGCTGGTAATGAAAATTTACCACTTCTTATATTTGCATCTCGTCTGAATTTTTCACTGGTATCACCACTGGTCCACGTCATTTCCGGATCCATTCTGGAAACGGACTCTTTCTTATAGTTTGGCACATCTACGCTCACAGCTCGGTTTCGTAGCGGACTACTATTATAGAAATCGTTACCAATGCTAAATAGTGGTGGTTTCTCACTAGCCAGAATATGTTTGTCATCAAACATATGAACTCCTCTATCGTTATTGCTTTGTTCCAAACCACCTAAAACATTTACCACTCTAGCCAGTAACTCTGCTGGCTTTAGTATCGCAGATGCTGTGAATGTTTTTTCTTTGTCAATTCCAAGCAAATCAGTGTCTGATTGGATTCGTAGCATATCTTTTGTCGATAGTTGAATGTTCTCTGAATTAGCTCGTTTTCTTTTAACTATAGGGAATCTTGGCTCTACATCAAATGTAAGAATGGGGCAGCTGGCACTTCTGTAGAGATGCGGAGTGAATTCTACGTAGACTGGCTGTAAAGATATAGATAAATAAATTTATCGATATTCCTCTTTAAATTAATTTTTTAAATTAATGTCTAGAAAAATTTAACTTTGAAAATATCAGTTCTACACTTAAGCGCTTTTTAGTGAACATTTAAAATGAGGCTTATAAACCTTATTTTTAAATTCAACATTTTTAAACATTTTGTATTTTTGTCGGTACGGAAATTCTTTTATTGATTAACAATTTGAAAAGTTAATTACCTTAACTTTTAATAAATTAGCTTCGTTAATAATCTTTCTTAGCATAGCGAAATCTCTGGTGAATCCATGTAGGATCTTGCTTTGCGTTGATTTAATTTGATATGACAGTTTCTGTTCCAATCTATGAACATGCTCGGATCTCATTCCGCTGGTGATAAATCCTAGCAACATCACAATGTAGCCCAGCCCGAAAGTAATCCAGACTATGAGGAAAATCTGATATGTGAAGAAGTAGCCGTATTTGAATCCATTATTTACAGTTCCTGTAAAGCAAAGAAAGACAACATTTAATTTTATAAAAATCAATTGCCTATAACTACATAGCTTAAAAAAAATTTTAAAACTTAGAATGACTAACACATTGGACTTTGTAGTAAGCTACAGAAGCTTGTTTCTCTTCACGATGAGGAAGTCTATATTTGATAAAGTGGTTTGTGGCCAGACCGAATATTGATCGTTTTTAGGTTTGAGGCCTTCACAATGCGCTGAAATGATATCATAATGGACTGACTGCGTAAGCTGTACTCTTAGGGCTATATTTCACCGGGACACCATGGCGGCGCAACCAGTCGCCGCTACCAATAAAATGTATACAGCTCTATAGAGAGTTACTCACCTGGTGTCCGTTTGGTTGCGCAACCAATTTGGCGGCGCGACCAACTCGGACACGTGCACAGAATGTTACTGGTTGCGCCGCCACGCTGGTCGCGCCACCACTAATTACTATAGCGCTACATGGTGTCTCACTCACTCGGCCGCCAGTCCGGCCGCCAGTGACAGTCTTCAAGGTCCATTTTGATACTGTCTCTGTGTGGTGTGGCAACTCTGGTGTCTGTATGGTGTCTAGTTTGGTAGCTTACGGACACCACGGTGGCGCAACTGATCGCGCTACATGGTGTCTCACTCACTCGGCCGCCAGTCCGGCCGCCAGTGACAGTCTTCAAGGTCCATTTTGATACTGTCTCTGTGTGGTGTGGCAACTCTGGTGTCTGTATGGTGTCTAGTTTGGTAGCTTACGGACACCATGGCGGCGCAACCAGTCGCCGCTACCAATAAAATGTATACAGCTCTATAGAGAGTTACTCACCTGGTGTCCGTTTGGTTGCGCAACCAATTTGGCGGCGCGACCAACTCGGACACGTGCACAGAATGTTACTGGTTGCGCCGCCACGCTGGTCGCGCCACCACTAATTACTATAGCGCTACATGGTGTCTCACTCACTCGGCCGCCAGTCCGGCCGCCAGTGACAGTCTTCAAGGTCCATTTTGATACTGTTTCTGTGTGGTGTGGCAACTCTGGTGTCTGTATGGTGTCTAGTTTGGTAGCTTACGGACACCACAGTGGCGCAACTGATCGCACCGCCATGGTGTTCCGGTGAAATATAGCCCTTATCCAATTGGTTATCTACATATGGAACTTATTTTATCTTTACACCAATATTATTTGATTTTGTGGATAATTTATAATTAACAATGGGTGTCGAGCTTATAGCCAATAAAAAAATATATAATGAATAATATACCTACGTCACATTCGTACCTGCAACAAGGTCACCAAATCCAATGGTAGTAAGCGTGACAAAGGCGTAGTAAATAGATGCCACGTAGTCCCAACCCTCGAAGACGACAAAGATGCATGCGGGAAGGAAGATAAAGAACAGAAACCCTGGGATCAGATACAGAAAGATCTGACCCAACATGCCAAGATTGCTGAAGAAGTAGTTGAGATTATCCGCCCGCTTTTCATTCTTTTTCTTGTATTTGCGATAAACTGAAATTAGCTGGAATTTGAAAATAGGAATCCTTTAATGAATTCTGTTACAAACTACAAAAGTGTAAGTTTACCTCAATAAAGTGATTTATTGTGATGACTGTTTACCACTTTGATTTTCCCGTGAGGCCTCCTGTTCAATACAAGTGTCAGCTGTATTTTGTATGACCGGACCCCTCGAGCATAGCTTAACGACTGACATTTATTAATTAGGAGCGATAGTCCTCGAATCGAGGGTATACTCGAGTATACTAGCAACTTTTCCACTTGAAGAGAACGTCAAAAAGGGTCTACGAAATTTTGTTACTATGTAGCGTCATCCATCTAAATACCAACCCCGCTCGACGTTGCTGAGAAGTTTTGGAGCTGCTCGCGCTGCGCATTGTGGGGTTTAGCTGGATAGTCACCATGCTTGGCTTATGCGTGTTGGTGACCGAGGATGTTGACATGTGGCAGTGAATGTTGAAACGCGGTTTAACGCGGGGAGACGCTGCTTCGTAGGTATGTCTTGGACTATCCTATTAGTCGTCTTTTACGACATCCCGGGAAGAGGTAGGAGTGGAGATATAACGTATATATAGGAGATATATGTGGCTTGGTTTTATTTACCTGCATTCCAAAATATTCACCGAGGTTAGCGAGCAAAATACCATTGATAGGTATGCCAAACAGACCGTAAAAAATCATCAAGATTCTTCCTAAGTGAGTCGTTGGTGCCAAGTTGCCATAACCTGAAAAAATAATAAACAGGAACTAGATTAGATTGTTCTCTGTTAGTGATCTATTATTCCGTAGTCTAGTTGGTGGCCTGTCTGCGAAGCGAGGAATCCTGGGTTCAATTCCCGGCTGGGGCAGAAATTTATGTGACAGACATATATTTGTCCTCCGAGTGTTAGTGGTGTTTTGTTTGTATGTTTTAAAGCATTTGTATGGTGTTGGTGGCTTGGAAGCCGAATCTACTTTCTCCCATGCTTTATCATTCTGGGCCGACAATGACAATGCCTATGATATTTCTGATCTCTATAGTGACCAGTTATCAAATGGCTCGCCTTTCGTTTATCGGTTATTCACGTAAAAATCAGATACTCACCAATGGTACTAACGACGGTATACGAGAAGAAGAACGAATGGTAGAAGTCCCATTTGATGGGAGGCTCCTCATCCTCTGTGGTGTAGTTGAACATTGATTTGCCACAATAGTCCGACAGCTTGCGCAGTATCGTGTCTTGTTTGTCCGGGTCGTTGGGAATGTAGTTTTCGTATAGGAGATCTAGAACAAAAGTATTATGTTACATTCAATTCGGTGTTGTCACTTACAATGGGCCCATCGTTGCTATGAAGACCGCTGTTAAAGCCTAGTGTTAGTGTCGGAATAAATAAAACTTATTTTGTACTTGTCCATAGTGTCCATATAGCCTGCATTACCTTATTTATGTAGGACATGTTATTTAAGATCAGACGGGATTATTGTGAAGCACTAACTTATAGAAAGTAAAAAAAATAGCTTCATTTTTACACTTCACTAAATAATTATCGGATCAAAATTATTTGTTCTAAACGACTTACGGTCTGATGTCAATGGTCAATGATTTCCTATGAGTTGAATCAGAATCGAGTTGCAGATGAGTCGATGTGATGTGCGCACATCTATAAAGCAGTATGTTCCTGAGTTCCTTATAAAATTATTTAGTAGACCTAACAATAGAACTAAAACAGATAATGAAATTACTATTCCGTAAATTTTGCGATGTATATTCTGAGACATTCATTTGCCTCTCGCGTGATACGCTTCTGTCACATATTATGACCATAATTACTGACTCACGAATTTCAGTCATGACACTTGGGAAGAACCTCCAAACTCGATAATGGGAGGTACGATATCATTGCACAGAATGATATCAATAATGTGAGTAAGTACACACTTATCCTTTATCTGAGATATTTGTAAATTGTTGCTACCTTAGTACAAGGGTTCTTGACAGGAATCCAAGGTTCACAATTTATCAAAACAGTAGCTGAAGTTGAGTTAACCACTTAAAGAAGTTAATGAATTAGGTATAAAGATTTCGAGTGGTTTGTGTTGAAAATCTGCTGTTTTTTTGTTACTAAAAAGGACTGGAGGAAATACTGGTTATACTAGAAATAGTTGAATACGAGAAAGTACTTCTACTATACTATCGATGAGTATACTCGTATTAACGACAAGAATGCTTGGAAATAGACATCCGCAACCAGTTCCGCTCAAGTTAGTATGTAGGTATAAAATTTGTAATTATAGTCCAAGAGCCCAGAGCGATCTGACATAACTTATTTTTGAATGGATGAAACCTTAATTTCTCAGTAGCGTCCATGTTCTTTGAATACCCTGCGTACTTATGGAAGCTCACCTCGTTCCACCTGGGCAGGTACCAGGTAAGAAAGGCAGGTAAAAATAAGAGCTACTTCAGTTATTTTCACATGGCTGATTTTTACATATGTTTTGCAGAATATTATTCTTAAATAGTATCCATAAGTGTCAGACACTTTCCGTGGGCCAAAACTTTTGTCAGACGCCTTACAGCTCCACTCACCAAGAGCTTTAAAGCGTCTGACAAAAGTTTTGGCCGGTAGATGCAGAAGCAGTAGAGCAAGTTTTTCGTAAGATGTGCTAAAACTGAGGTTTATTTTTCATACAGCACAGAATCAAAATAGGAACAAAGATGACGCAAAAGAAGACGTATCATACGTATATCTGCCCCGACTGAGATCAAACCTGGGACTCCTCGCTCTGCAGGCAGAGCCACTACCAATTTGGCTACAGGATCGTCATGTATTTCTACCTACATGACTGTACAGTGTACAGTCATATAGGTAGAAATACATATTTTACATACATGATTAAAGTTACCTTTTACAATTTACCTTTGTGTTTTGTTTGTTTTACACAATACAATTACTTCTCTCTTTGTAAAGAAGACACTAATTTTTATCTTCATCTTTACCATTAAAATTAACAAGGCTGTTAAAATTACTTTGTCATATCTCCGTAAACACTTCGTGCGGTGTAATAAACAAAGTTATTCGACTAAACTCAGGATCACGACAAAAACTATAATATAGAGTACTAATTAGACACCAACCGCACTTTTTACGTCGTCAATTTTATGGTCGATCCAACACAAATTGGATAATTTGTTTTTATCTAACACTACACTCTCTAGATACTAAGGCGTATAAAAAGTTACGATATAATACCACTGAATTTTTTAAATCACTTAGGATTAAGACGAATTACGGTTCGAAATTTTTTTTATTTTATTGTTTAATTAGCACAAAAAGATCTTTTAACTTTGTTCTAACTATAAGAGAGTAAATTTTAGTAATTGGATTAATTTCTCGATTGAAGATTAGGTTGACCAGTTCGTGTATCCATTTCGTTTTTTTTTGTGGGATACTTGAGCATTAGCATTATTTAACTGGATTATTAAAAAATACAACTTTTTAAAACCTTTCATATTGGTTTCGTCTTATCAGCTACTGCAAGGCCTTTCTTCGCTATAAAGAAGATCTAGAGCGCATTACACCGCACTGTTTCAGTGCTATTTTATCGATGGGTCTACCCAAAGGTCGCCAATTCTTATGCCTCTAAAACTCTTCAAATAGTATGATATTAACTACCATTAAAAAAACATCCAACTCCAGATCGCTCATTATTCATAGATTTATAGGTATTCTAAAAAACGTACTTACTTATACTGTGCTCCCAGATCATTAATGCAAGAACGACTCCACAAATATTACCTACTTATAGGGAATTTTCTATTTCCTGCACACGAGTATTTGCAAACACTAATTGATTTGTTATAAATATTATTATGAAGACCATAACCATAATTAATCCAAATATTGCATACGAATCCAAATATTGCACCATTTGTCGGTGACGTTGAAAACAACTGGCATTCGTTGTCAGATAAAAGAGCCAATATTTTTTTTTAAATTAAATTAATAGTAAGCAAACGAGCAGACACGAAAGAAGGAAGATTAAAGGAGTGCGCACATTACAACGACTCCACGACCGACCGACGCCAACGCGACTAAAACCTTGACAAAGCTAACATTCAATTATGAGCCTTATATCTTTGAAGGTAAGGTTGAATTTCGAACTTATACTTAAAAGCCCTGTACGGCTCGCCCTACACCCATAGCTGTTCCGTTTCGAGACCAACGCGTCGACGTTACGTTGACGACTCACCGTAGACGAGTAGTCCACGCGTCGACCGACACAATGACGTAATGTAACTAGCGTCGGAGTTGAAACGGAGTGGAGACGGAGTCGAGTTGACGTCGATGAAGCGTTGATCGCGGAACGGAACGTCGGAGTTGAAACGGAGTGGAGTCGGAGTGGAGTTGACGTCGAGTTGGTGTAATGTGCGCACTCCTTTAAACAGAGAAAGTAACACCTTCCGCGAGTGCTTGCACCAAGCAGAGCCCGCCTTCAATCGGCTCTTACAACACCCTGGTCGGCATGGGATAAGGGTCAGTATTCCAGGCCGCCCCAATGCAACGTCTCAATGTATGCCACATTGAACAGCAGCAATAATATCGGCTTCTTTAATCCGTGATATCGGTGAGTGACAGAGCATAATGATGAGTGATAATGGATTAATCATATCAAAACCTAACTCCGAGCTAGGTTCATCTGCGGTCACGGAAGTCATTAGTGGTTTTTCATACTAACCAGCGTCCATTGAGCGATTTATAGTACGCTTGAAAAGGAGGAGCGCCGTCATTGTAGTTTGATTACCATTAAACGAACATAAAATCGATTTACGGCATTGTGCCAATTGAATCGAGTCGTCACAATGATCGAAGGCCGAGTCACTGTCAAGTTCAACAGAACTTCAGGTAGGTTTCTTGTGTGTGAGCGGGTTGGTTATGTGTAGGTGTGGATATGACACACACATCACACATCCCCGTAGAACGATTCTTTGTTCCGCGGATGGCGGACAATACGAAGACATCATCAACACTCACGACCAGGTAAAAACATTATTTGTGACAAAATTCGCAAAATTCGCCCCGGATGGGAATCGCACCCCGAACACCTCGCTTCACAGGCAGAGTCATTACCAACTGGGCTATAAATGAGGTGTAGTCTGTTGTAGTCATGTTGGTTAATCTAGTATGGTAGCCGCGGAAGCTCATGAGCATGACATTAGTTACCCAAACCAAAGTTGATAAGTTTCTCTCGTCAAGGTTCTGTCGTCAGTTACCGGTGGAATGGAGTAATTCCGGTGTGATCAAGTAGTCTGACTGTTCCATAAATCAAGTTTCAGTTTCAGTAAGTAAATTCGCTTACTCAGTAAAGACTAAATGATTTTCCCAATATTGTTTTTTATTATTGTAGAGTTTTATATTTCTTTCTTAACGTCAGAGTGATGACACTGATGTCCATTTAGTTAGTTTAGCTTAACTTTACAGGAAATTTCAGATAAATTTGAATGATAAAGGAACAAGGACCGAACGTTGAGGTAAATAAAAGTAAATTTCAAGAACACCAAACAAACAATTTTTAATGTTTATACCTAATATTGTATATATATTTGTAAATACGTGCAAGTCGATGTGACAAGCGACATATCTAATTAAGGACCTAATTTTTACCTCACGACCGACTGAGGCCAACGGTATTGACGGAGATATTTACCAGACTTATTATTTAGCGTACCGCGTCAGCAGTGACTTCAGAGAGTTCAGGTTTAGCTTCCCACAGCTGGTCTAGGTTCAATCCAACACTAACTGGTAAATGTCGACAATGGTGTGAATTACAAGTAGGTAATTAAATAAGAAATTGAAGCGCTCATAGCGCTCACTGATAAAATCCGTAAATAGTAATAATTACTAACAGTACTAACATAGAATAAGAAAAATTTGTTACTAACATACTAACAATCTATGGATGTATAAACAAATAAATAAACATTTATTTATTTATTTATAGGCCAAAGGCTGTGTCGATCCTAAGTGATTGACCGAGTTAAGCAACTGGGATGGATGACCACCAGGGGCTATATTTAAAACTATAATTTAAACGCACGATGACATGGAGAAATATAGAAAAATATTATGTTCCGGTTACTATGCACCCAAGGACCATGTTCCCCGAAGCGAAGCAAAGCGATGGAAAGCGAAAAGAGAGAGTTTTTATCTTCTGAAGGCTAATACAATAAAGAGTCACGAAACTAACTAGTGCAGCTTGAAAATTATTAAAACGAAATTTTGAGACAAAAATATAACTTATAAAATATCAAAAATAAATTATTTTAAAAGAAAAAAAATTTCTTTCCGTTTTTTATTCTCTGATAACCAGTTATTGACAATTGCTGCTGTTTTTATTTCAAAAAGTCATAGGCCGCTCAAAAGTTATAACGATTTTAATAAATCGTGGCATAATCATGGTAATCCATATGGATCTAAGTTATTAATTAAAAAAATTAATGGCTATAAAAATAATTTATTTTGTTGAAAAATATTATGTTTTTTATTATGTTCCTTGTCGATAAAATAAGTCAAGATTGCCTTATTGTCTTATGCACACTTTATGAAGACACCATGTATAGGAAGATAATCAATAACCATATTTATTTGTAACCATGAAAATAAGCATTACTTCATAAAGAATACCTTTGTAAATCAATAATTGTGAGGAAATTGTAATGGATATTCATTTTACCTAAGCACCCGTGTCATTGTTTCGCTATTATAATACTCGGTAGTGAACAGTGTACAAATAGATACCTACCGTTTTCAAGACAAACGTTATTGTAAACAAAAGTAAATAATGATGAGAGATCCATTAGCAAAAGAATTATCGTAATTATCATAAAGAGGAAAAGGGGACGGTCATCAGAGATTCAGAGAGCGGAGTAGAGTACGTGTGGCTGGCCTCATTTATCCTTAATCCTTCCTAGCAGGTATCTGCAGAATTCAAATGTTTCGAGAAATTTCCGCTAACTGACCCCACCGCTTACGAATAAACGACTTACTACTTTTTTAATTTATTATACGTCAATGCTTGTCAATTCCATCTGGTTATTGGAGTTGAAGTCCAATATGGTAAGCCTAACTTAAGAAAAGGTAGATCACACTTCTGTTCATACTGTATGTAGGTATGTCTGCTTCGATCGGGTCACGAACCCGGACCCTTATTTTCGCAGTCAAGGTCACTACCATCAGTTGGGCTTCGGGGCAAGGCTTTAAATAACAATCTACTTTCAAAGGGCCAAACATTTTTTCTGTTATCTAAAAATTTTGACGCGCTGGGATTTGACCCCAGGGACACTTCAACTTCAAACTGCAGTCCGACATGGTCCGACATAATTATTACTATTAATGCACCATACCGGTCAACAAAGTCTGTGACAGTTTTGACATTCACTCTACATCTGTCCATCATAATTATTGTAGTTCTCCGTCCTAAACAATCTTAATGCGTCAGTTTATAAGCGTTTAAAATTATATTATGTACTGAGGATGAAGATAATATTGTTCAGCAAATTTGGTAGAACTTATCTGTAAGATGTATGCATATACACTGTACTATGTATATACACTGTACTTATCTTAGACTAGGTACGTGTTATTTAGGCATTATATTTATTTTGCTCGTTAATAGTTACTTGCCGACGCTAAGGCAAGTCGTCAAAGCCTTGTCCTTCATAGTACGCGAATAAAGTCGCACAGATTCCAATGTCAACATATTCTGGAGTAATAATCCAGTACATAGAGGTGTACTAACGCTTACCTTGGGCTAATCTGCCTCGCTGTCATGTTACATAACATAGTACGCAATCTGATAAATTTACTTAACTAATGTATAAATATAAGCGCATGTCGAACGTAATGATGTCTCGTGAAACTTGGTACACTTTTTTAAAGAGCGACTATCTCAGTCGTCAAGGGTAGTAAGTAGTGACACACTTGTGACCGAATTAGAACGAGACTCTTACTAACTGCACTATTACGTAATAACATAACTAACAGGATTAACTGTCACTAACAGTCCCTGTCCCGGTCCTCATACGTACCTACTTACTAATAAACTAACCCACTAATGCTCTCTAACACCGTCTGCTAACCGGACTATCCTAGTCCCCGTTTGAGTCTTATTCTCTGTCGGTCACAGTTGTCATGGGCGGCAACGGAAGGGTGGTGCTGTATGCTCGTTTGCCACCTTAAAGGAGTGCGCACATTACAACGACTCCACGACCGACCGACGCCAATGCGACTAAAACCTTGACAAAGCTAACATTCAATTATGAGCCTTATATCTTTGAAGGTAAGGTTGAATTTCGAACTTATACTTAAAAGCCCTGTACGGCTGCCCTACACCCATAGCCGTTCCGTTTCGAGACCAACGCGTCGACGTTGCGTTGACGACTCACCGTAGACGAGTAGTCCACGCGTCGACCGACACAATGACGTAATGTAACTAGCGTCGGAGTTGAAACGGAGTGGAGACGGAGTCGAGTTGACGTCGATGAAGCGTTGATCGCGGAACGGAACGTCGGAGTTGAAACGGAGTGGAGTCGGAGTGGAGTTGACGTCGAGTTGGTGTAATGTGCGCACTCCTTAATTCAATGTAAAAAAGTGAACATGTTAAGTTAATATCAGGTGGGATTGTTGTCAAGTACCTATTACTTACTTATTTTCGTGTAAAGAATCTAACTATTATTAAACAAAAAACGACTTCAATTAAATGAATAATGAGAACATTATCAACGTAATCGAAGTCAATTAAATTAAATTCAAAAACTGTTGGTCAGATCTCGTTCAGCTTTCGAATATCACTTCAGCGGCACCAACTATTGGTACCATATAAAGCATACCGCATTATTGGAGAATACTACAGCAAGATTCACATTACATAACAACATTCTCTATTTTCAAAATAAACAGGTAACATACTCGTAGATATACAAAATATATAAGTAACATCTAAGTAAGTAACAAACAATAATTATTAAATGACACCCGTTATACAGGGTGTCCCAAAATTTTTTGGCATCGAATAGGTCCATCCTCAAGCTATCTCTCATTTCCGTTTGTCGTACAACTTTTGGGACACCCTGTATAAAATTTATTTATTCGCCTTTGTTTCATTGGCCTTCGAAGGACCTTCGTCTAAATTCGGAAGATCAAAATATGGTTTATTAAATTCTGAGCCACTTATTCACTGATTTTGTGAGGCCTGTCTCTTTATTCGTTTTAAGAACAGGATAATTGAAATATACTGGCACACTACAAAGGGTTTGTGTAAAAGTAATATTAATTTGAGTCATATATTTTCAGATAACCATAAATTGTGCCAGGCAAAACTCACTGGTATTAAAAATAAATTATTCATCTAAAGTCGCGAGACATCCATAATTCCATGTCGAATTAAATAATTTTGTAATTGTACTTTATTTGTAAGCTTTTGAAACATTAAATACGACTTAACCCATTAGTGATTGACTACAGAGTAAATTTTTATTGAGATACAGATGCAGTCTGAAACACTATGTGAATAATACAAAAAAATTAAAACAATTAAACAGTAATTCTGTACACTGTTTAGGTATGTGAAGCTGAAACTTACAATGTCCAATTTGTCAAATGCAACGCAAACAGAAATGTAGGCTACTTTGCGCTTATTGTAATTTACTTATTTATTTATCTTAACCTAGGGTATAGGTACAAGGGATTACGCATTCCCTACCAGTCGATAGAAAATGACATTAACGTAGTCAGTAAATAAAATTTTATACTACTTCTAACACTATTTTAGACATTATTGAACGTTGTACATTCTTTTCCTTTTATTTTTCCTTAAATATTTATCTGGCATATATTTGTAATTTAGTATCCATTTCCAATAGTTCCGAGTTATAACTACTGTCCGTAAATTATACGCAAACACTGTTTGAGCATCTAAGTATGCTATAGGATAATCCGTAAATTATATCCACTGATGAGCGGCTATGAGCGGCCACTGCAGTGTACGGGTCTTTCCTCGTAAATCACGAGTTTTGAAGCGTACTTTTTACATTGCAATGCGGATTGGTGACGGGTTCGTGTGGATAACTCGAGTTTTGGGTTATTCCGCCAAATATTTAGTAATAATAATAGGAGTATGTACAAGTATTCTTATTAACTTGGAAGATAGTTACTTAGATCGATAAGGTACTCTACAAAGTCTGACTGGCTTTCGGATCATGAGCAGTTTATTAATTTAAAAGCTCAAATAACTAATTATACTGTAATATGCTGTATACTGTAATGTAATACAAGTTAATGTGTGTGAGGGATGTTTAATTTTTATCATCGCGGACACATTTTTTTATATTTAAATAGAGACCTACGAAAAATATAACTTCCCACCAACGAACTCAGCGCATAGCTCTTCATCTGGATTCTAAGGGCTTTAGGTCATATAGTACAGATATTTGTAAATAAATAATATAATAAATTTTACATGTTTAAGAATAAAATTGTTACCAAAGATAAAACATATTATGAAAGTACTTTTAAGAGATTAGTGTTATAGGCGTTTTTGCCTTTGTTAGAATAATAATATCATTTTAATGTTTTGTTACGGGTACGATTTGTAAAGTACCTATTAATAAAATAAGATTTATCTGAAAAATGGCAAGGGCGGGTAATTAAAACCAACAAATAATAATACAGTTAGTCTAAACGTATGACACTACGCACCTAGTAAACTTATCAAAGGTTATCTCAACTCAATACCTTAACGCGGTTCAGTAACGGAGACCTTAGCCATGGGGAAAACTGGACAGTTACGATCCGGAACAAAAACAAACCGGTAAACATGTTAAGGATTCACCGTAACATAAAAAATAATATACACACAAATGTATCACAGGGTTGACATTTATGAAAAAATAAAATGTTACGTTAACTACTACATACTTACGTTTAATAAATAATATAACATTACATTTCTTATCCTTTGTGATTAGGGTCTCCTTTTAGTGCTGTACTACTCTCAAAAGCAAGTTTTTAGTTTTTCATTCCTTGCAACAATTTTTACAACCATTATACACTGCGGGGAATACTCGTACATTCCCCGCGGCTACGCCCGCCAAATCTAAAACATCAGTTTATAGGGGGGAATTTCCAAAAAACCTCTTTTAGTGCTCCCAAATTTCAGCTTGTTACTTTCAGTAGTTTCGGCTGTGCGTTGTCTGTCAGTCACTCAGTAACGCAAGAGTTTTATATACATATATGAACCGGGAACCTACCTGCAAGACATCGCTCTTGATGAGAGAGTGTAGAGTCTGTTGCGGGCTATGAGCGCTTCACACCAGACACTACGGGAACCTACCTGCAAGACACCGCTCTTGATGAGAGAGTGCAGTATGTTCACCATGATAAAGTGAACTTCACACTTCCTTGAGAACTTTACGGAAACTCTCGTGATAGCTGGCTACCTCACGAAGTTTTCCTTCCGCATAAAAGCAAATGATAAAACTCAATTGCATCAATCTTAATTAAGCTGCTCATACATAAAACGATCTTTTACAAAATACGTCAAAACATTTACATAGATATTGAAATGTATTCACATTAGTTATTTGTCACGAGTTGGGATAAGTATGATGCGGTTTCGGAATGAGATCGTTTACAGCACATTACTTCGCTTTGTTTCCGCTAGGTATGCATGCTTAGCCACCTCAGATTCCTTTATCGCAATTTTAATTTGCATAAACGTACTCTGAAGATCATGTAAACACATTTTTAGCAGACTACAGCAAAATAATATTTGTGGGGATTATACCTAGTCTATATTCTCTGAAAGAGAATCATTTCAGAGAATCATTTGTCTGTTAATGTTTAATTGTGACGCTTCAGGGCACTGTTATTGACAGGCGCATACGTTATTACAGTAACCCGTATTTTTTTTATGGAATTAAGGTAGCACACGAGCATGCAGCACCACCCTTCCACTGCCGCCCATGACTGCGACCGATCAACAACAAGACTCAAATCGGGAGTAGGATGGTTAGTCCATTTAGCAGAGGAGTTATTAAGAATTTTATTTGGTGAGTTCGTTAGTTTTATGAGGATTGGGGCAGGGAGTGTTGGTGATAGTAAGCCCTGTTAGTAATTCCAGATTTCTGAACTGATCCGTCGAAATAAAGCTTCCGATTATACAATTTTTCTAAATTGCAATGTCTTTTTAATTTTTGAAACGAATGAAATAAAATAAGGCTAAAATTCCAAGCTTATTGTGATACAAACAATTATACGTCAGTGATAACCACATATAAATCCGTGTTTTATTTACTAGTGAGTTTATTTTTTAGAGTAGGTAGGTACTGTGTATTTAATACAAAATATCTGACGTGGCGTGAGTATTTCGGGCAGTGAGTCTTTTAACGAAGAAACATTTTGTAGTTATTGCGTACAATTATATTATCACAACAGTGGGCTTTTACGATGTTTATGGATATAATGCACATTTAATTTCGACATCTCTGTGATTTCGACGTATCTAAACGACCGCTTGTTTCTTTCTTCAAATAACGCGAGTTCAAATATAATTTTTCCTTCATGATTATAATTGGAAACTTTTTTATTATTAAGTACCTAAAGAAAAATAAATCCAAAAAATTACGAATAAGCGTAACGCTGTTTAGTCAAGTCTTCTAAAATCAAAATACCTATTACAATAAAAATATATAAAAATCCGAGACCCGGAGATAAAATCGTCGTTAATCGTCGTCATTGCAGACGTTTGATTAGAATAAGAATATAATTATTAGCTTGATACTGATCGACTCCGATAACCCCCTGTAATATCCAGCGAAGCTCGTAAATATTGAATTTTGGAAGCAGAGATGGGGAAATTGTAATCATGATTACATAAATTACGATTACATCTGGAAACACGGAAATGGCCCCGCCAAGAACGCTCTATTTTTTCTCGGATGTACGAGGACTAATAAGTTTCATTTGTCTAGCTTTAAACTTTAGATGTGTCAAAATTTATCACTGTCTCACTCACCTGTCACCCCTAGGATATTTAACAAAGTTCTAGAAAGCTGTTTGGTATGCAGAAAATTTTACCCCCTCTAGCATTATCCAGGCTTAAGCTTAAGGTTTGAAAATACGACGAAATATTTTGTGAAAAGGTAGGTATTGCGGTCGAGACAGAGGTATTTTCGTGCCCCCAGCCAAATATAATTGTAATCCGTAATCACGAGCCCATCTCTGCTAGTAGGTAAGATCAAGACAGTGTAAGATAAATAAAAGCTTGCTTGTAAAAGTATCTCAAACGTCACTACGGAGACACTGAGCGGCGCGATAATGCGATAATCATATTTGGATTGCAACGTTGCAACGCTAAGAATGTGTGTTGTTAGTGTTGCTACCACAGATTGCTGCATTTATTAAGTACATTGCTACATATTTACTAGTACATTATCCATCCATTATGTGTAACCCATTTCTTGACTAATCGGCGATGCCTTTGATGTTGAAGTCCAGGGGCGACGGTGATCACTTATCTCGAAGCTCGTCTGCACTTTAATGAATTTTAATTTTTAATTTTTAATAAATAAATATGGTAGGTATGTACCTAGCATATATAGTCCTTTTTGTTCACTTAACTATGTGTGTGTGCAGTGTATGACTACGGAAGATAGAGACAGGTGTTCTGTGTGTATGACGCTGACCCATTCGGCGCATAATTTTTTTCTGATTCCAAATATGCAGTAAAAAATGTCGTAGGTGTTGGTTACAACGATTCCGCTTTTTTGCGTCGATATGCAATGGAGAATATGAGTTTCTATTAGTAAGTACCTACCGATGTCATATGCTTTAATATTACTCTTTATATTCTACGAGTGTACACGAGATTAGCAGATAGCATCATTCATAAGCAGCACCGAGCGCGGATAGATCATCGCGTCGTTAATACTGTTTATTGTACATCTATAACCGCTAACTGCTCAGTTATCTTACGAAACAACACGATTAACAGTTTATAGAACCGTGTCCGTCACTAGATACTGCTTTCGAGATAAATCTAGTTAAATCTGGATAAAACTAGACGCAGATAAAGGGCTCTAAGCGAAATTAAATTTTGCCTTTAATTGGTATTTGTTACTAAAAAAAATATTTAGGTTTTACCTTTTCATGTAACTTTGTACCTTTTTTTAATTTTTATTAGGTGTAACTATCTAGGAAAGTGGCCTGATACTTGAGCGTGATTTCGTAAGTCTTCATAAATTATATCATCGAGCAGGTCTACTGAAAGATAAGGAAATACCAAGTACTTGAAACCTTTACCAATAAAAGTCCTACATACGTTTCCTTGTTATGTGTATTTTACCGTGTTGTACCTATTTTCTTCTATGAAATGAAATGAAATGAAATTTATTCCAAGTTGGTTTTTTACAAACACTTTTTGAAAGTCAAACTACGCCATCGCTTCAACAAATCCCTACCGTGAGTAGTCTTGGAAGAAGAAGCGGCAAGAAACTTCCAAGAAGCTTCTTTTGCTACTCACATTACAGATTACTTACTACTACTTACTATATAGCTAGAATATCAAACTCTGTAACGGATACACTTCTTCATGAGTGACAGCGTGCTTTTGATTTGCGTTGTCAATTGTAATCGAGTTTTTTACCGTGGAAACCATTGAACAAAAGAATTGTAGACAAAGTATTACGTTCATATGATTATTAGAGCAATGGGTTCTTGGTGAGAGCGTAAGAATCAGAACCCGGAAGATTATTGATGACGTGCGGAGAAAATAAAAAATGGTATTGGACTTTAAGACCATCGTGGTAGTTTTAATTTTAACCGTGTGACGAGAAGAGTGATTGATATGAAAGTGAATGGACGGAGGGGACGAGGACGGCCAAAGAAAAGATGGATGGATTGTGGGAGAGAGAGGATATGAAGGATAGTAGCTAGTGTAGAAGTGAGGGCTAATAGGTGAGACAACCTTTGGACGACATGACCGAAATATGAGAAAAAATGGCTACATTAATGTATTCATTACTATACACAAATATAGGACATTTACGAAGGAGTTTTAAATATTTTTATTTATGCCATAGTCCTGTGGACCGTCATTTTTACTAGAGCGCATGATTGGCGGTTCACGTGACCATTTGAAATTGGATATTTTTTGGCGTAGGTACTAAAAAAACCGAAATCAAGTGGTCATTCCCAAAAATTTAATTTTTTCAATTTTCGAGGTTTTTGAGGTTACGATTTTGTTTTTTTATCAATGCGATCAACAATTTCACTTGTGTTTGTATCAATGCGTATCGAAAATCAAGGAAACATTTGAATAGTAGGTATTAAGTATTATGTACAGGTGCATCGTTGAAGTATTTATTTTCAGCATTCAAGTAGGTATATGGTATTTAGTATGCTTAATTAGTCATTGTACTTTATCGAACTTAATTACTATGTAAACCACCGCTCATTTCGACGCTGCGTTCGATTTTAAGGTTCTGATGAAAAAAAACATTTTATTTTAAACATCGCGAATTGGAACAAGTTGGAGCTCATATGGACTTTAATCTGTGAGATCTGAGATGTACCTAGCTAATTCCCTGTTCTAAATACGATGTGCAAAGTTGTTTTCATTTTTCATGAGAATTTATCCATATTAAGAGTTAATTACTTCTCAGTCTGTCAGTCTTCCACCACTGTCTAATGAATAATTGAAAGCAAGTATGATTGTAAATCGATTAATAAGCGAAGGATTTACATATTTCCTTCTATTGTAATTATTCTACGGATTAGGTTAAACCTAATCATTGTTCAAATTGTGAAATGCGTAAGATAATTGATATTATCTCGACTCTCATTATGTGCATGTTGAGTTGCATCAGTTGATTTTAATAGAATTTCCATACTTTTAGGATAAATTCACATTTTAGTATGTGCAAATAATTATTGTGTCGGACGCTACAACTTTCATGCGGTTAAAAAAATTAAAAACATGAATTATTTGTAACACTGACATCTCTAAATTTATGTATCATGTTATTCACATACTTATTATTTTTATTATGATACTAAATCAATTGATGTCATATAATGAAAAAATGTTATTATGTAACATTTGCATGCCTTGTTAGTGGTAAGCCAATACAATAAACACATTAAAATATCCTAATACCACTGTAACTTATTAAAGGTACGTATTCAATGCAAATAAACATTTGAATTAGAATCTGTGTTTGACCACTGCAGCTGCGTAGCTTCTGCTACTGTAATGACGATATTTTCAGGAAAATAGGTTTTGAGAATTAAACGAACATGGCTAATGATAACATTGGATCAGTAAATATGAGGTGTTGAAAACACTTTCACATTCATAACCCCGCACTAGGATTCCCTGTGTCGCGGGCGGCATGGATTACACGAATAACACTCCGCTAACAAACATGGCTCGAGAACAAACATTCATCTGTTACATAAATAACTGCCCGGGAATCAAACTCGGGACCCTTCGCTTTGCAGGCAGGGTCACCAACTAGGCTGTGAGGTTGTCATTCGCTTAATGTCACAACGGAATGGGGTTTTGATCTTCATCTGTCCATTTACTAAAAAGTCAAACTATTTCAGTGGTAGGTACTGCTGCAGTATAGGAGACGCACTTGAACGCTTCAAAGTGTCTGATATTTACACGCGTGTTAGTACATTAATTGTAAAGAATATAATATCAGCTGTAGAGTGGATAAGCTTGAGTGGATCGATAACTACTCCACTACTGTGTGGTCTCATTTATTTACTATCCAATAATCTAATGGAAGATTACTTCATCGCTTGTAAATGATAAAAAATTAGGGCGCTTATTACAATTTCAAAAAAATAACTATGTAATTGCGAAACAGTCGTGTAATATCTCGTAATAATCCCTTACACTTGATTTTTTATATATACATGTAAATGTAGAAACATTATTTAATTTTTTTTCAAAATGCATTAAGTACAAATTAATAAGATCAATTAAAAACACTGAATTAATCAGTTAAGCAATTCTATTTTTATTACCTATAATTAATGTTTTATGTTTTTGTATTTCTTTATATTTTAATGTTATGTTTCTTGTTAGTTGTTCTAGATTATTTAATATATTAAAATGATTAAAATTCAATTACAAATTATAATTAATATATATTTTAGATCTTTTACATCGAATTCCTCGTTTTACTCGAAAATTGCGGAAAAGTTTGGGGCTGGTAACATGAAGTTGACGTTTAGGAGTAAAATAATTAGATAAGTACCTAATCTTATGGTTTGTTTATGATTGTGATTCTACGATTAAGATTTTGTTGTTATTTTCGATGGTTATTGGCGAAATAAGGCCAGGAGACACCATGGATAATTATGGATATTTATACAACAATAATTATAATTTATTAGTAACAGAGTAGTGTCTTTTAAATATTCCTTTTTTTTTAATACGCAATAGTGTGTATTTCTTATTAAATGAACGCAATATAACTACATTTACGCAACATTGTTTTATTGCAAACAAATCAAATTTGCGTTACAGATACTTTGATGAGTATACCTAAAGCGGCAATTATCTCAAATGATCGCGAAAAGCATGAGTAATTCATGATACAGCTATAAAAAAGGAAACTGGTACTAATACAATTTCTCAGGCAGTGTTAAGGTCAAGACGTACGAGTTAATAACTAACTTACTTTGGAAGGTCGCCATAACTAACTTACTTTGGATTTCAAGTCTTTCCAGTTTATCTTCGGCCCTTTGCGCCATCTCCAACGGACTCTCGATGTGGTAGAAAATGCTGGCACCCACTAGCAGGTACACAATATGTAACGCCAGCATGCATGCCAACTGCTTTTTGGACATCATCTTGACTAGGTTCTTTTAAACTCAAACTTACACAAAGTTCAAAACGTAATCGTACACTTTCAGGAGAAAATCCACATCGTCCTTACAGACGGCAAGTCTAGCTGCAGCATCAGAAAGCGCAGAATCTTCAGAATATCCGTAAATCTGTTAAAAATCAAACTTTCATCGTTTACGAATACTGAAAAGTTAGCGGGGCACATGATCTCGGAGTACACATTGAAAAATGTAAAAACCGCGCACCAATTAAAACTAAGTTTTTGAAAATGGAACTCCGTTTCCCGGTGAGTTTCCGATCGACGTTCGGCTGTAGCGATCGAACCGAACGAATGATTTTCCCGGCGCGCGCGCCTTCAAATCGTATAGCGTGGACGGACACGTCCTTTTTTTATACGGTCAGCTCAAACATTTAGACTGGCGACAAGTCGCATTAACTCGTCGTAAAGGATAATAAGTAAGGTTATTGCTAGCATTATACATGTATAGAGTACCACAGCCGCAACGATAATGCTAACACGTTCAGCGAAAGATTTCCGTTTACGACCGAAGATTAAGAGGATTCTGCGCTTGATAATAGCCGTCTAGATGACGAAGTTACGTCATTTTTTATACCAAAATTCTTTAGAAATTTTGACGTAATTTGGGCGCGATTAATTACTTAAGCTCGTATTAGTGATGTGACGTAAATAGTGATAAATTTCACATAGACAACCATGGTTATCACGCAAAATTTTTATGGCGAAGAATACCACATATTTTATACCAAGATAACATAACAGTGAAAAATATTTTGCACATTTTAAACGAAATATAAAAATAATTAAAAAATCTAATTTACAGTTTCAAATTATGTCTAAAATTCGCAATGTTTACTTTTTAATAAACATTTATTTTGCAGATTTATAATTTTATTTTTTATTTTACAATGTATAATGTATGGATTCGATTCTTAAATTAAGTGATTCTGATTTTTTAATAATAAAATTACAACGAAAGCTATTTGAAAAATTCAACTGTAACATAAGTACTGTGGTGCCATCTGTTAGATAACAGTGGGAACTCACGATTAATTATTATTTATTTATAAACGACTACCAATAAACATATGAGAGCTATTATCGTTCTCCGTGTAGCTACATACACTACATACCAATGAAGGCGTACGCTTCAGTCATCAGAGCATTAGTAATCTACGCACATCGCATGTACCTACCACTTCTAAGATCCCATGCTGGCGGGATATTCCTTCAGTGGTCACGTATGCCAATGACGTGGGTTTACCACAAAATCTATAAAATGATTCATCGTCACAGGTGTCCCACAGCTGGAATAAGAAGGAATTAAATTGGTTAATGCTTAATCCGCCCGAATTCGTCTTTATAATCTTTATGGATATTGAAGAGTACCGATTCTGCTTCCTTCTGATTCTACTGTAAAAGTCGTAGGTATGACTTTTATTGGTCAGAGACGTATTACAGGTAGGTACGTAGGTGCAATAGGTTTTTTTAGGTGAACAGAAATAGCAGGCGAACTATTTCATAACAAGTTATAGTTTCCCATGGACATCAGTAAAACCAATGCATCACACACACTCTGGATGAAACTGAGTTGTACTGACCCTTGCGACCTACAGGAGGACTTTTCGCCACACCTTTAACCGTTGTTGAGCAAAGGCACCACGGACAGGATACAGGCTGGCACTCAAGATGGAGACATTACACGCCAATAAACATGATTCCGGTTTCACTTTTTTCGAGGCGACTACCTTAGTCCTCAAGGGTAGCAATTGCTGCAGTCAGACCCTGTCCTTATACTTAGGTACTTAAGTACTGTCAAACTTAATAACACCAGCTGCTAACTGGACTTAGCATCCCACTCCTAATTATGTTGTTCTGTGTCGGTCACAGTTGTTACGGGCGACGGCGGAAGGGTGGTGCTGCATACTCGTTTGTTATCTTAAATCCATTAAAAAATACAGAATCACGTCGTAAATGTCGCGTAGTCTCTACCTGTCACGGAAGGTAAAATACTGAGTCAATGTATTCATGCAGTATCGGCCCCAGTCATGATGATACGAGGTTGCAGGACTTCGCACGTCGTCTTGTAAAAACCCTTGACGAAAATTACGCTAATAGTGCGTATTCTAATTAATGAATGCGGTAAACGTCATAATTCCTTCGCCATATTATTATATAAAGTAGGTATCACTACCAAAAATGAATGATTTGTTTACCTCAGTAGGTAGGGAAGTCGTCAGTGTGACTTCCCTATACCTAGTTATTTCTCACTCATTTACGTAGTCGTAATGAAGTAGTCGTCGTACAGTCAACGTACAATTTAAATATGCCTACTTTGGTAGGTGTTCTACCAGTGGTCAAAATTCTATTATCAGTTTTGAGGAAAATGTACGGAAAACGAACATTAATTCGACTACAATTAATTTGTTACATATTATCTGAGACCTTATACTCCTCTATGCGTTTACCATACAAAACAATTCGGCATAATAAAATTATAAAGGGAAGTAAAATACTCGTGCAAATTTCCAGGACATTCAGGACATTCAGGACATCCAGGACAACCCTCTTCCATTGTTTTTGTTAATCATCTGTTTATACTCGAACATGGCCTGATCGGCGGCCAGTAACATTATGTTGGTCACTGGTCAGAACGGTGCATAAAACGTACTGTTCATAGCCCGGCGACTTATACAACAGCGGGCGCGGTCGGTAGGTGGATGGAAGTCCGCCATGTGTCGGGGATCTTCGGGCGGCGTAAAAACTTCCGGTAGGCACTATATTCTATTTTAGAAGAATATAGTACCTAACCAGGCTTGTCAATCCTTACAACCTGCATGAGTACCATCGGGATTAAGCTAGGTGGTATAAAGGCCAGCGACCTCCAACAAGATCTGACGCCATAGCCTCATTGCTTAGCAGCGGAAGAGAGGTTGGCTAACACCCAAGATGGATGGTACATTGAACTGAAAATAAGCCTTAAAATATTTTGTTGATGTTTCAGACAAAGATGCAGTTTGAGAAGCACGTTAATCGCTTCCCTCTTGATTGGTATCAATTCGGAGATCACTTAGATACTTAAGTACCCTATTTGCTCGTTTGTTGGCTATTTATTCAAACTGGTAATATATAGAAAAATCGAATGTTCAACATTATTATATTCGACTATATTATTTGTTAAGTTCAGCACTTTTAATTCGTTATTAGATACGTTTACAATTTAGACTGAATACCCTAGCTTGCCGCTTCTTCTTCCGAGACCACTCACGATCGGGATTTGTTGAAGCGATGGCGTAATTTGAATTTTGGAAAGTTTCTGTAAAAATCAAAATCCAATAAAATTTATTTCATTATCATTTTTTAAAAGACGTCGTTTTAAATGTAAGTAGTTTTACTTTTGAGGTCTTGAGAACGTCCTCAATCGTGTAAGCTACTACATGGCTAAATTAGCAGGTGTTCTGCAATCCTTAACATTATCATACATTTCTATAAGTTAATTTTCAAGGAATAGGACTCGCCCAGCTTGTCCGTTTGTGGGTCAATGGCTTTGGTCTCATATACACATGGTTTATCTATATCATGCAAATGCGCCCTCATTTTGTGCTCTCGCATTAGCAATAATAAATTGATGCAATTTATTAATTTAATTGGTATTAAAGCATCAAGTATTCAAGCATCAAAAAGTAAATATAAGGCCTAGGAGATCTTGTAGATTTGTATCTTGGTTTTTGTAAGTATAAGGGAATTGAAAAAAATAATAAATTACTCACATTGCCTTATGATGTTATTAACTGTAGCCAAATGCTCGAAGGACCAACAGAGTGTGTGTCCTCACGCAAGACTCGAATCGAAGACATAGTTATGACCTCACACTTATTTTTCTAATTTCGGTGTGACTTACAAAATGTAATAAATATTGTTTGTTTGGAGCCCCAGGAAAAATAAATAATGCTATTAGTCGTGTTAAATGACTCTCAAGTTTGATAGTCGTATGATTAAGATTCGACTAATACGGACCCATATACCTACATATTGCAACTCAAACATTTTATCTACATACTGTAACTCAAACATTTTTCGAGCATGTTACTGTTCAACTATAGATTTCTTACGTTAATACAACGCGTGTTGCACTTGGATAAGAAAGATAATTACGGAACACAAAGAGATAGCTACATGAAAACTACTCCAGTTGGCCGAATTTGACAGTCCCACTTTTCGTGCTAGTGACATGTCTACTTATTTTTTGCATAGGTATAATATGATAGTTATAATTGATTTTAAAAATAGAATTGAGAGCCTCTTCCACTTTTAGACAAAAATAAACCGCCTATTATTTAAAATTATTTGTCGTTAAAAAAACGACGAAAAAAAACGACAAATGGAAGGAAACTCCTAACCTAAAATGTTTTCTTCCAAAAAAAATTGCGCCAAAATTTCGCACTGGGAACTAACGCAATTGAGCGGATAACAAAGCTTTTAAATTAAATAATGTGTCAAGGTTTAGCAGACATCCGTATTCAGTCGACTGGTTTCGGACAACTATTCTTTTAAGATCTTTCAATACCAGCACAGCAATTTTTGCGCCTATTTAATCGGTAGCCCAAATTTATTCACAATAACTTGATCGTAATTTAGAATAAAATAGATAAGATAAATTTTTGTAACATCTCCGGAAGTTGCTAGGTTTAATAAAAGAATGATACCTACTTAAGTAGATGTCAATCAGAGAAACCGCTCTCAATAGAATCTAGCTATTGTTAGAAGTTCCGAACGTAAATTACGTTTTTTTTTTCATAAAACTTATGACTTCTCTGAAAGTTGTCCCAGAACAATATGGCGCTTTAAATATTGCACTCGTCTTCGCAAGTGATAACTGTCCCAATGGTGGGCTACTCCCACATATGCTTGGCCACCATACTGGCCAAGTACGGATTGGTTGACCACACACAATTTGCAGAACATTAGGTATGTAGAACTCTCAGGTGTTTCACGATGTTTTTCTTCACCGAAATGTGATAAGAAATTAATTTAAAATACGCATACAAGTAAATATATTTACAAGGATATGTATAGTGGTTGACATTAATAAAATTATAAGAACACAATATTATCAATAACAGTCTTGACTGGTATCAAGTCTTCTATAACTGTCGAAGGGATTAAGTTTTTCCATATTGGGTTAGTGCGAGTTTATACACTTCACTCTCATTTGTGAATACCCTTATGTTTACCTAAATACTTAACTAACTAAACACACTACTTATACTACGAATTTTTTTGGTTGGTGCAGTATTTGTGTTATTGTGCAAAATTAGTGAATTTGAAACTATCAGACTAGTACTACTAGAAAAATTTTCGATACGGAAAATCGATAGTTACGCATACTACCTTGACTTACTTAAATAAAATATTCTAGATCTGACTTTGCGAGGGCAACGCCCCTTTGTCTGATTGGCAATAGCAGAACAGAAATAATTTGTCAATTAGGTCGTCAATCAAATTGTAACGGAACATTGAATACTAGCAGGTCAAGCATTATAATGCACTTAGAGTATAAACTAGGTAAGTACAATAATTTATTTAGCCCTATTAACGTAGTCCTATTTTTATCCAAGAGCATTCTTAAGACCTTCTTGCTGCAACTACTTCACGGTTTGCTAGGGTATTTGATGTAGGTAAGATTGCTCAAAGCAGCGATAATCTGGTAATGTGAACGTTGGTCTACCACAAACGAGCATTATCGAATCCCGTGAGCACCTCTAAAGTTTCTAAAGATCCTAGTTCGCTAATAGGAATGATATAGGTTGTAATACTTATGTTTGGATGGCTTTAATTCTGGATAATGCTTTAGGATATTGACGACCGACAAGGAAGCACACGGGCCATCTAGTGGTTCCATAATAGTCACTGTCGCCCGAGGATATGAGCAACACCAAAAGAATCGTTGACACATCGTCGGCACTGAAGGACAGCTCTTTTTACTTTTGACATTTTTGAAGAACCTCATATCATAGCGTTCCGGTAAACCTCAGAAGAATGGTTTTTCGGATATTCGAGTGTAAGGCTTCAACATTCGAATTTATCACTTACGCTTCCACAATCACTGCCAGTGGATCAGTCTACTGTATAATTGTACGGAAAGGCCGGTGGCAGAATAGCAACATAATATACTTGGTAATAGCTATCGTTTCCCTTAACAAAGGCGAGTTATTCACCTTGAAATTCCGTTCATTGACGTCGGTACGTCTGTCTTTGGTCTCAAATATTTGCACGCAGTTCTTAATCATGAAATCCAATGGCAAGCATTAAAGAATTACCATGAAAGCCTGCTTGCACACGCGTCATGATGTACACAAATCATACAACACGTCAATCTGGAAAGTTCCGTAAATAATCTTCATAAGCCTACCTATTGTCCACTAATCTGGTCAAGAGCGGTTTGGCAGACTTCATCAAGGCAAACTCTTCAAATAGATTTTCTTTCAATGCCCTGCTTCAGCAAATAATTATGTTGAAATACACACATTTATCAATCTCCCCCAATCCACACTGGAGCAGTGAGGAAACTCAAGACGCCTAGAGCATACTCGTACTCTACATGCTCTAGGTGTCTTGAAGAAAGACCCTAACCCTGTAGTTGAAGCCCACATAATATTGCTACAAGGCTTATGCCACATCACTTTACGGATGTTTTGCTACATGTTCATTAGTGGCATAATATTGTGATTATATTGTAAAAGAGATATTTCGTTAGTACCTATCTATATTAAATAAAGCCAATCGGCGCATATTCTAGTTGTCAGTAGCAGTAGATGCGTAACAGGAGGTGGAAACCAATACAAAGTACTCTGTGGTGGAAACCTTCAAAAGTTAAGTTTAGAAATATCACATTACCGTCGCGTACAGGAAGTTCCGTTGAACAATACGAAAACCCTAATGCACATTTCGTGTTCGCGCGTGGAATGCATCCTCAGTGTTACGATGCTTTCCGAATCACTGATGCCATTTATCTTAGCTTGGCATGCAAGTGCCAAAATCGTCATTTCTCGTGCCGGAAGTCCTTCGTTAAATTACTGTTCGTGGCATACAACATTACTTCCTACGTTCAATGTGGTAGGTATCACCAACAGAAAGACTTATACTTAGGTACTGCTGTGATGCAGAAATAACTTAGTTCTTAAATGAGTTTCAATGTCTTTTAAATATATTTTGCAGACGCTGGCATGTACCTACTTATAATAACGAGTCTGTTCTGAAAGGATTTTCATTGAGTGAAATCGTGAAGAGCTCACAGCGTGGCTACTTGTGCGATTGAGAACATCGGGTGCGAAGGAAAGTTGGATCACTGAATTCTATTGGGGGAAAAAAATAAGTTCTTCATTGCTTACGGCATTACAACATAAACAATTTTATTCAGATTTACTTAAGTGTCTCTTCGTCAATAGTCTTTGGATACTCAGGTTGGGCATTGGGTACCTATACTTCAAAGTTCAAACCTCTCAATTCTACTTGGGATATTGCAGGTTAGTCTATTAAGTGATCCATTTCCTTGAAGCAGTTAATGACTTCCATTAAAAGAACATTATTGAAGATTAAAAACAAGAAAGCTTTCCGGCATAATGTTGGTTTAACCTTAATTAGAGCAATACTCGCGTCCACACACAAAGTTATAAACCATTTAAGCCGTTAATCGCACCAAGCACATTTGGCTAATTTTGGACGCTGTCATAGTGAAATTAGATTATCTGCAAAATCTTTACACTAATAACAAATCTATAGTCTTTAATGTATTAAAAAAAATGTTTGTTATAATCTGGAGTGCTTTTATTAATCATTGTGTATTTTGTTTAAGAGATAAAAGTAAAAGTTTTTTATTATTTCCCAAAAACCTATAAGTGTCCGGCACTACGGGAGTTCCCCCTAACTAAATGATTTGAGTTTGACTTTGAGTAGGCGTATTAAACCAAATTAAGCAATTCAAACACTGTATAACCAAGATTGATAAAAAACTTTTTGGTAATAATTTGCTGCAGCATCTTTGTTTTCTCACTTACCTACTAGTCATAATATGCCTGTAATAACGAAGAACATTTTACAGCCCGAAGCGGCAACTTCCTAAGCGTTTAGATATTAGCATTCTGTCCGCGGGTTGTTTAACCACGAACATTAATTAATACAGTTCAGCAACGCGGTTATCCGGTCTGTGACGAGGGTCAAGACGGTTAAAACCTTTGCTATGAGGTGAAGAGTATACCTTGTCCTTACATATTGTAACATGAGAATAATATAGTGACGTAACATAGTATGACGGAATTGTTTTGATCATATTGGGGCGGCAGACCAGTGTGTCGTAAGAGACGTAAGTCGGACCATGCTTGATGGTAACTCTAAAATCCGGCTGGCTAGCTACCACCGTACCACCCCCTTGCTTGTGTTATCCGTCAAACGACTTTTCGTGTTCCAGCTTAGGCTTGAGAGCCAGATTTTCTTTCTCTTCTTTCTTTTAGGTTGGTAACACAATGGTTTCGCTTATGTCCTTAAGCGACAGCGACCACTTACCATCAGGTGGTGGTCGTCGTTTGTTGGCTATTAGATAAAAAAATTAAAGAACAGAGAAGGAAGTCGATGTAGGTACTGTAATTCAATGTGGCGTATTATAGGACCCAGAAAAACTGGTGAGTACCTACACAATAGCAATGCTCATGGTTCAATACGAAGCCTTAGTACATTTTTCGGCCTCCGTCCTTTAACCAACTGATTATTCATTTATTTGCCAGCACCAACGCGTTGCAGATTGTGAGGAAATCGGAAACACTTTAAAGTTATTCTACGATTCATTTTACAACGAAATTACTAGTCTGAGAAGTGAATATGAGAGGTAGAAAAGGAAAAGATACCCATATATGGGAAAAACATTTTATGCCATAGACCTTGTAAGTGCCATGGAATTTATATCTAATAAATAACATCATTATATTAACCACAGTCTTATTGTTCTAATAAAGGTTTCCCGACGGCATTGCAATTGCCATCGAGTTTTACGATCATATTGATGACTTTTCCATGCGGATGCGTCTCTATCTATACCCAACGTATCAACCAGTTACGTACCTAGGTCTAAACACTTAACATAATTAGTGGCTTCAACGTAATATAACTACTAAAATACATATGTATAATTATGTAGTAATATGTATGAAGAAAATAGTAGTTTCGTTTAGGTAAGTTTTTAGACCTACGTAACTGCGTAATGCTCATTTGTAGTTTTGTTACTAATTGATAAGACATTGGGCACACTGACAGGCATTAGGTAAAAAATGCGTTTAAGTTCTTAGTTTGCATAGATTCAAACCTTTTTGAAGACAGTAACTGTCTTCAAAACGGAAAACCAACTGTTGGTCTTCCGTTTACGGTCGCGCTGTCCGTTGCGTGGCGAGGGGGTCTGCGCTGCGGGTCTCAAGACACGGACGTGGACAGAGAGTGTAATATCCAAGTGCTATGTAGGAATACTAGACGAATCCTCGGAGATAACCGATTATTGTTACAAAATAACTACTAAAATATGTCATTATTTCCTAATTTCATTCATAATCTTAATATATATATTTCTTCTGTGCGTGTGTATGTGACTGAACTCCTCCTAAACGGCTTGACCGATTTGGTTGAAATTTTTTGTGTGTCTTCAGGTGGATCCGAGAATGGTTTAGATTCACAATTGGACCCGGTAGGTGGCGTTGCTGTCGATATATCACTAAAACATTTTTTAATTATAAAGCGGTACGAAGTACGCTGGGACCACTAGTATTGTAATAAATGTGAAAGTAACTGTCTGTCTGGCTGCTTGTCTGCTGTCTGTCTGTAACCTTTTCAAGTTAAATCGGATGAACTCTTTTAGTGTGTGTTTTAGAAGGAATTTTATATAGAGAGACCTAGGAAAGGACATAGGTACCCACTTAGGATACCTTTTATCCCGACAATATGTTCCCTTGGGATCATATTCACGGAATTTTTTCGTTTCCGGACTACAAAGTGGACAAAGACACGGGAAAAAAGAAGTTCTACATAATTATACGGCACATTAATCAAGAGACAGTAAGCTTCCTATCACAATAAACTGTTGTTTATTTTACCTATGTATTAGTATTCGAATCACATGTGTAATGACCGCACTGAAGAGCAGTATTGCTAGATATTAAATCTCGCTTAGTGTAGCGATTGTAGTTGGAATACAAAATGATTGCGCGTCCTAAATTAGAGTAGTAGGTATTATTATTTGTCGCTATTGATCGCCGTTTAACTATTTTGCACGCATTTTAAAATTTTGAATGCTTTAAATAAAAATACCGTTTTTTTTATTTTCTTAATATCCTCCTCCTGAGACAGATTTTTTACCTGCATTTGCTGAAGAAACAAAAAAAAACTAAATGCTTGATAAATAAAACCTTCTAAATTATAAAAAAGAAAATACGCATTAGCACGGTTCTTATGTGCAGTTATAGGTCATGAGTAGTTGATGTCATGAATTATAGGTCAGCACTAAAGCCGCCATGTTTGGTGGTCAGATGACGTAACAGTGGCACGCATTTTTTTGTTGACATGTCATTTCCATAGGTTTCATACTTCCATGCACATGACACACTTCATAAATGACATAGGGTTGACAGTGACGTACACGTCGGTTGCCTTTCCTTTACCGCTTTCTGTCATTTTCATTTCTCTTTGAGGACTTTGAGTAAAGTAAACACGTTCTTCGTTTCTTTTCTTTGATTAGGATTTGTTAATTTATTTCTTTCGGCTCAAATTTTTTATTAAACTCGTAACAAGGTAAATCCGCTATGGATCATGAAAGCAGGCAATTAGCTGAGGATTTCTTTTTACGAGAACCTGTTGACGCTCGTATAAGGTATTTGATTTTTCTCAATAGAATATACATATAATAAGTTAATTGGCTCAAGTTTTCAATGTGTGTGTTTGGATATTTCTAAAACACTTTTAGGGTAACCTATGTGCAATTTTATTGTCGATTTAGGTTTCAAATTAAGTAACTTTTAGTGATGAATTTTTACTTGCATAATGTTTGTCAACTGAACTTATTGATAAGAGATTGTTGTAATTATTCATAAAATAATGTTAATTAGGTGCACTTAATTAGGTATTAAGGTAATACAGAATACTGAAACAAATTTATGATGTGTAGAAGTTCCGTAGACATCCCATATCATAATGCCATAATTTTATAGTATGTGATGTAGATCTTCTCATAAGGATGATCATATTGAGCCATTGAAGGTTAATAAAAAAGCAACACCTAACATTACTTTATTTTTACGATACATAATGCAGGTTGTTCTTTCGTGATGAGGGTTCGCCCATGGAGCCTCTGTATGTCATGTTTGGCATGCTGATTTGAGATTAAAATAAATAATATATTGCTGGTAGTGATCCTGTCTGCAAAGCGAGTGGTCCTGGGTTTTATTCTTGGCTGGTGCAGATATTTATGTGCTCAGGTTCTGGGTGTTATTGATGTCTTTTTTGTTGGAGTTTTGAATGTGAAAGTAATGGCTGGCAACACTTGACACATGTAAAGAAGTTAGTTTTGAATATTGAATGTTATTTAAATCTATAAAAGAATGTTGGTCTTGTGATGACAATTGTATTAAGACTTCTCGATGAGACACGGAATGTAAAACATCAAGGGCTTTAGAAATATAAAATATTGTTACTGTGCGTTGTTTGGAATATATTATTATCATGAAATAAGTGTTTTTAAATAGCCCCTCGTCTCCAGAGCTTTGTGATCTTAGTACATCAACCGTTCAATATTTTTATGTTTTCCATGTCACTTGCAGTCCAGATAATCCTACAATCCTTTTTTTTTATTTAATTAAAGAAGTAATCAAACTTGGTTCCAACACACATAGGTCTAATACTTGGAAATAAAAGTGGAACATAATATAAACAGCCTTTATTCAACACAATATTATTATGTTTTACTTACAGAAAAGCTAAAAATGAACCCGTGGAAGAGGAGAGTCATCCTCACCTGAAGGTGGAGATGCAAACACTCAGACTGAACTCGGACTCACAGAAACTTGTCTTAGATACACTGAGGTTTATACATGGCCCAGACTTTAAATTAAACAGTGCCGGTTTGTATAAGGTTTGTACTATAAGGTTTTATATAGTGATTCATTTTTATCGCAGTTTATCCTATTTATGTAGTTTGCCACTAAACTGTGAAGTTTAGTTAACATTTAAGCAATGAGAGCCTGTTGGTTGGAACTCCTTGTTTGAATTGTACTCCTGAAATGGGGCCTAGGATGGAAACCAGCATGCACCTCTAATTTTCAAAAATGATGTGCATATTAGCAACTATAAGTCACTTGCTTTGGCGAAGGAAAACATTTTCAGGAAACCTGCACACCTGAAAGTTCTCCATAATGTTCTCAAAGGTGTTGCGAAGTTTGCCAATCCGCACTAGGCCAGCGTGGTGGACTATGGCTTTTACCCTTTACATTATGAGAATCCTCTACCTCTAACCTAACCTAACCTAAGCCCAGCAGTGGGACAGGTATAGGCTGTGGTGATGTTCAACTTGTTTTACCAAATTTTATAAAATCTTAAAGAAATGAACATGTTATTGACTTATTCATGATAATTAAATACTTGGTCCCAGGGCTTCAAAACCTCACATAAATGTTACATATTCATGGCATAATTGATGTTTGCTATAAATATTTCCTGTTTTATTTCACTAAAAAACAAAACTTACTTTAGCTTGTAAATAAACCTATTGCTTGCTGTGCAGGATAAAGGTTCAAACCTAAGCAATCGTTATTGGATGGAACGAGGTAACCTGGTAGTGCAAGGTGGTTGTGACTACTCCATTATTCCTAAGCCTGATATTGGTACTTCAGAGTCCAGGCTGCGAGCATTTGCTTTAAGTAAATTAGAAAAGTTAGTAATTTATTCATTATTTATTGTTATAGCTTATAATATAAAGTTTAAGATAAGATTCAAACTATTATTTTAAATCATACTTGTAGCATTATATTGCACAAAAAAATAAAAAAAGACTTGACGCAACAGTGTTGTTAGTAATGCTTATTTATATTATTTAAATTTAAATTTGTGGTACTTTGTCACAGTGAGATGAAAACTATTTGACCATAAATTAATGTGTGAATTAAATTTTTTAGGTATAATTTCCACAAAGCACATTGTGCGGAAGCTTTAGATGTAGCTGCGGAAAGTGTGGAAAAAGCATTACAGATTTTGTCAAATAAATATTTTAATATTGAACCCTTCATTAAGCCCGATGATATTCCAACGGAGGCAGAATTATTAGAAATGAGATCAGATGAAAAAGCAGTATTAGAATCTATCTATGATGCAGGATTTATAGTAAAAGATACGGATGTGTGGATTGTCAAATTACAACTAGATTATTTAACTAAGATGTACGAAATTAAAGATGTTCCTAAGAAAAAGCACGTACATTATAACAATAATGTAAAAACGAAAAAGGTAGAAGTGTGCAAACTTTTTCAAAGAGGTCCTTGTAGATTTGGTGCTAAATGTAAATTTTCACATGAAAATAATGTTGAAGCCACCAAACCAGTAGAAGACGATAATTTAAACAGTTTAAAAAATAATTATGAGTTGGAAATAAGATTTCCAGAAGACACATTGTACCCTTATGAACCTCCTTTGTTGTTTTTCAAAACTGATAACAAATCTAATACAATACCAGAACGGACATGTTTACTAATAACAGCCAGATTATATGATGAGGCGAAGTTATTAGCTCGGGATGCTATAGCTAGTATATATTCTTTAGTAGAATTATTAAGCAACGAGGAAGATATAAGCAACTTTATAAAATTCGAAACTAGAAAGTTCCCAGAACCATCCGAACCATTGTTCCCCCAGTTAGTTGAAACAAATGACGGTGCCAAGAAAAAGCTCGCTTCCCATTATAAAAAGGGAGACACAAGGGATAGAAGATCTGATGTAAATTTTGAAGACATTTTAAGAGAAAACAAAGATATAGCCAAGAGGTGGTTGGAGAAAAGAGACAACAATAGGTACAATAAAATGATGTCAGGTAGACGGAAGCTTCCTGCGTGGGATAAGAGGAAAGACATTCTTAATGTCATACAGAAATCTCAGGTAATTGTCATATACACTTAAAATTGAAGTTACAAAACGCTTAAGAAGTTAAGATGTCCAATGTGTGCTAGGTTTGTTAACGAAATAAATCTGTTACGTTAAATTATTCTATCACTGACCCACTGGCAAAATGATTTCGTTTAATTTGGCCATCATAAAAAAATATACACGTTTGATGTATTTTGTGTTCCCCAAAGCGTAGTACTCCTCTAACAAGTGTATTGTGTATCCAGGTGGTAGTAATAAGCGGTGAGACAGGATGTGGTAAAAGTACCCAAGTGCCACAATTCATCCTGGACGACTGGCTGGACAACTTTAACAAGGGTGGCAGGGAGCATGTGGAGATAGTTTGCACTCAGCCCCGGAGGATATCGGCTATCGGTGTAGCGGACCGAGTGGCTGATGAAAGGGTTGAGAAGACCGGTCAGGTTGTTGGATATCAGGTAATTGAATTTTTATTTATTATTATCTTATAGATATAAACATTATGCAGTACCAGGATCATTTTTAAGGGCATATTGGTGAGTTGGATAATCTTATAATATTTTTGGTGTGTTTAAGCTTTGTATATCGAAGTTTGGTGTGTAAGGGCTTACAATGTGCTATTCATTTTTTAAATTGGTTGACTTGCTACAACTCCAACCCATGAACCCATGATTGGGCGAGTCTCCTAAAATAGAGACCTTGAGTATACTTGACCACGCTCCTCTCCTAGGCACAGAAGCTCAAGAATTTTTTGCCACTAACGTTCCTAAACACTTAGCGTTTGTTCCACGCAGTAAATCATCCCATTACCACATACTACCTTAATTGTAGATAACGACCCCGTAGCCCAATTGGTAGTGACTATGCGAAGCGAGGGGTCCCGGGTTCGATGCTCGGTCGGGTCGCCAATTATGTGACAGATTAATAAATGGTTGTTCTCAGGTGTCATGATGTCTATACCACTCACGACCCAGGGAATCCTATTGTGCGGCTATGAGTGTGTAAGCGGGCAAAATTTTGATACTGTTATTACCAAGTATTCGTACTCTCTATTCCAGATAAGACTGGAAAGCAAAGTGTCATCCAAGACGCGTTTGATATTTTGTACAACGGGCATTCTGCTCCGAAGGCTGGAGTACGATCCTCAGCTGAAATCGGTCACTCACGTGCTAGTCGATGAGGTTCACGAGAGATCGGAGGAGAGTGACTTTCTACTGCTTATTCTGAGGGACCTCATCAAAGTTAGAAAGGATCTTACTGTCATACTGATGAGTGCTACGTTGAATGCTGACTTGTTCTCTAGTTATTTTGAGGCGGCTCCGGTTTTGGAAATACCTGGTATGTTGATGAGTGGAACAATAATTATGAAATATTTTGATAATTATGAAATATACTAACAATAATAGCAAACTATCTCGATTTACGTGACAGTTTAATTTGTGACGTAATAACGTCTTATAAATTGATAGGCGCGCACGGAAAAGTTACCCGTTCCGATGAAGTCAGAGCGTGACGTAAGAGCGTGACGTCAGAGCGTGACGTAAGAGCGTGACGTAAGAGCGTGACGTCAGAGCAAGCGACTAGAATAGTTCTGCTACTGTTTATAACAAATGTTGAATACGCGACAACGTTCTTTGTGTTTATTTCTACTTATTTCCTTATGACATTATCACGTAAAATTATTGTCCATAAACCGACTTTACACACAACCATTTTTTTTAATACTTGTTTATTTATGTAAAATTAATTGTATTATGACTGTTTAATTAACTTTTATAATCGTACTTTTTGTATGTCAAGTGTATCCTCTACATCCCGACCCGGATGGCGCAATGGTTAACACGCCGGATCGCCGTTCCGAGGGTCCTGGGTTCGATACCCAGCGAGGCGGAAATTTGAATGATGAATTTAAATTTCCGTTCTTGGTCTGGGTGTGTGTGTTCTTGTCTTGTGTGTTGTCCATGGCACCCACGACACAGGGTATCCTAGTGTGGGGCTATGATTGTGTAGCGTTATTTATTTATTTTATTATCTAATGTAAGTCTTGCCTAAACAGAATATCTGATCATAAGTATTTAATTTAAAACTGAATTTACTAAATATAACAGTTGTATAATATCTTTTTAGGTCGCACTTTCCCTGTAGAGCAAATATTTTTAGAAGAAATAATGGAGATGACGAAATATGTGTTGGAAGAAAATGGAACTTATGCGCGGAAGGTAAAAAAATGTAAGTAGTAAATTGAAATCAGATTACTCTAGACGACCCATCTGGCGCAATTGTGGCAATGGCTTCGAAGAGTCCTAGGTGCGATTCCAAGAGAGGTGGAAATTTGAATTAAGAGTTTAAATTTCTGTTTTGGTCTTGTCAGTTCGTGTATTGTCTTTGGCAATCCACGACCATACGTAGCGAATCCTAGTAAGGCCATCTAGCCTTTTTATTAGAAAAAAATCCTGTTGATCTAGTAAATATATATTTATGTGCCGCTAAGCGTTCAAGCGTGGTTATTAACCAACACTTGCGTTGCAAAGCCAACTAACTATATAATATCTCGCTGCCCATTTCCCAGTTTTATTTGGGGTTGGCGCAATATATCATTTTCTTTCATTCATTCACTATCAGCCGTCACGTCTACACTAGTGTTGCATAGTTGGTAAAAATATATTTCGTTTTCCAGCTGAAAGGAAATATGACCTTGAAGCGGAGTTAGAGACTTGTGACGTCAAAAGCGAGGGGCTGGAACCCCCCAAGAATTCCATAAGGGATGAAAACCTCAACATTTACCAGATGGTGGCCCGGTACCCACACTGTGGGAAAACTACGTGCAAGAATTTGTATCTCATGGACGTTGAGAAGGTAATAAAAGTGAAAAAAAATTATAGTTAATATTCGAAAACCGAAATGAAATGAAATGTTTTTTACAAACACTTTTCGAAAAGTCAATCTACGCCATCGCTTCAACAAATCCCTACCTTGAGTAGTCTTGGAAGAAGAAGCGGCAAGAAACTTCCAAGGAGCTTTGTTTGCTACTCACATTACAGATAGCACTTACTACTACTTACTAGCTAGAATATCAAACTCATGTCCAAGCATTTTTATCTTTAAAATAATCATCAAGTTTGTAATAACCTTTCGTCATAAGAATGCCTTTAACATGAATTTTAAATTTACAGTATGGCATTTCCGTCAATTCGAACGGAATTTTATTATAGATTTTAATACTAATATGATCTACCCATGAACGACTTGAGCCAACTGACGGTAAGCGGTCACCGTCTCTCAAAGACATGAGACCAGAGGCTTCACCGATGCGTTGCGCCAGGAAGAAGAGGACAGATAGACATTATAGGCTCTTCTACTCCAAGGCAGAACGAGACAAATTGTTGGCTGCAGTGACTTATTATTACTATGGACGTCGGGTTCGCGCTAGAAAATGTCCGAGCCAAATGAGCTTTAAAACGCAAAAAGAGCTACAATTCCGCGTTCACGACTGCAATCCAAATTAATTCGCGATGTAGTGATTTTAGTGTTTAAATTACCTTCTTAACATTTCTATACTTGCGATCGATGTGACTGGGAGTTTTTTTTCACGATTTTAGTATGAGACCCGCCGTCCATAGTAATAATAAGTCTATTGGATGGTCGACACAAGCGAGAGGGAGAGAGAGCGGTGATTAGAACACGCATCCGACGCCACGAATATTGTGATTACAAAAGATCCATTCCCAACTATAATTCTAATAACGAGCCACCGGTACTTCTGTTATTTGATTTAAGGTTCAATTTTGAATGGATAAAAATGTGTTTCCAGATAAATCTAGAACTAATAGAGCACGTGTTGAGCTACATCGTTGAAGGGGACCACAATTGGCCGAGAGAGGGCGCCGTGTTGATATTCCTGCCCGGCATCGCGGAGATCATGTCGCTGCACGATCAGTTGGTTGAGAGTCACACCTTCAGCCCCAAGTGAGTGTTAGTTTTTGTTCGCGAATGAAACAAACGTGTCGGGTTCGATTTCCGGTTAATTCACGATGACCGATGATTGATGATTCGCGGCCTGGTAGTGGCCCAGCCTGCGAATCGAGGGGTCCCGGGTACGATTCCCGGCCGGGCAGATATTTATGTGACAGATAATGTAAATGTAATGTTTTTGGGGTTCCGTTGTTGGTGGCCGATTGGACCCTATCACTGTAAGTAAATAGCTCAATCCAAATAAATATACAATTTAAATGCACAGTGTTACGGAACCCTTCGTACGCAAAGGAGACTTAACACTTAACCGATTGTTTTCAGAACTGGTAAATACGTGATAGTGCCTCTCCACTCGACTCTGTCGAGCGAGGAGCAGTCGTTGGTGTTCAGGAAACCGAAGCCGGGCGCGCGCAAGATCGTACTGTCGACGAACATCGCCGAAACCTCGGTCACCATCGACGACTGCGTGTTCGTGATTGACTGTGGCCGGATGAAGGAGAAACGGTACGTCATCATCGTCGCGACCCATAACCACGGTAATAGTATCGTACAGTTGTGACTCGGCCCTGTCCTTGAAATAAATGCCTCCAGCCCCGCGCGCTAGGGCCGCCCCTTTCTAGTTGTAGTGAATGTAAGTGGGTAGGTAATACGCACGCTTCCTGATTACAAACCCACACGTTCAATCGTCCCTATGACGCTTCTGTGGCTGTTTACGTAATGTGTACTAAACTCCGAGGCGCGTATGTATGATTCGCGTTCCCACCTTTTGTATGAAGATGGAATACTGTATGATACCATTAACGTGCCATAACTGTCCCTCTGCTGCACGGGGCTTCTCTCTCAACGTGAAGGTACAGGCCCTAGTCTAGCACGCAGGCCAAATGTGGATTGACGGACTTATGACACCCTTGAGTTGGTGGCATCTATAAAAATGTAACCGGATCGCATTGACTTATTACTATGGACGTCGGGTCTTGTACTAAAATCGTGAAAAAAATGTCCCAGTCACAGCCATCGCCAGAATAAATAATAAATAAAATTTTAACTAAATAGTACATTACGATACGTGTGCGTAAAGTAGCTTATTATTGCACGGTGTGAAGTTAGCGCACGAGCGGAGCGAGTGCGCTAAACACTGTACAAATAATATAGCTACTTAACGCACGAGTGTCGTATACTATTTTATAGCACGAGTGACATAAACCCGCCTATACTCAAGCATATAATTATTTACAGGGAAATAAAAGAAAGGAAATGTTTACGAAGCTGCTGCCTGCCTGCTTTACCGACATGTCAAACGTCATTCAAAAGTATTTTAATTTGTCTGCTTTACCGACATGTGAAACTTCATTCAAAAGTATTTATTGTATGTAAATTGTTTAAAGTACCTATTTATTATTATAGGAATCCTATCCTCTTATCTAATACCTTTAAACGAGCAATTCTTGTATATATATATATATATATATAAATATATATAATTGGAATCTCGGAATCGGCTCCAACGATTTTCAAATTAAATCGATCTAGCTAGGAATCATTTTTAGAAAATGTCATTTTATTCGTGTTTTTGTAGTCCCAATTTAAACTGAAAAATATGACTCTTCCTGACATCTATTGGCGAATAATAATACTACTATACTAATACTAATTGCTTTAACGACACAACAGCAGAATAGATGGCGTTTGTTAAATGAAAATCAATTGTTTATTTATATTATTTGTGTCTTCTTAATATTATTATTCGTACTTAAATATAATTTCCAAAAAACACAATTTATAAAAAAAAATACCGAGCAAAGCTCGTCGATCTAGCTAGGAATCATTTATATGAAATGTCATTTTATTCGTGTTTTTGTAGTCCCAGTTTAAACTGAAAAATATGACTCTTCCTGACATCTATTGGCGAATAGTAATACTACTATACTAATACTATTTGCTTTAACGACACAACAGCAGAATAGATGGCGTTGTTAAATGAAAATCAATTGTTTATTTATATTATTTGTGTCTTCTTAATATTATTATTCGTACTTAAATATAATTTCCAAAAAACACAATTTATATAAAAAAAATCGAAATCGAAAATGTTGCCCATAAACTTGGTGGGGCGTACTTTTGTGACAAATGCGCAAAGTATGCCAATAGGACATCTTCACAAAAAGAATTTGATTTGTTTCCTCTGCGCCATTTCTTAAATGCATTGTACGCTGCTGTATATAGCCTTTTTGATTTACTGGGCAACAAATTTAGGGTCACCGATTTTGCTATTTCTTTTATAGCGTCTGGAACAATTTCATCAATGCCATCTTCACTAAACTCACTATCCGAACTACGAGTATCCATTTTAGCGAAAGTTATAATAAATGTACAACTATGACTTTGATAATAATTATTAATACCGTTTCGTTTTGACTTACTTAGTATTTCTACCTACCCACTTCTCTTTTGATATTTTTCCCCTACCAATTTGTAATTGTCAACAGTGTGTCAATTTGTGCACGGTATGAAGTTAGCATCATAACCCGTGCTATAATCGACTACTTTACGCACGGAAAACCGTGGCATAAATGCGGGTTTAGGTCACAGTGTGCTATAAATTAATTTAAACACTAATGATACATGATTACATCACGGTTTTATTTCGATTGCGGTCGTGAACGCCAGCTATCGCAAGAACAGAAATGTTAACAAGGTAATTTAAACACTAAAATCATTACATCACGGTTTAATTTCGATTGCGGTCGATTGTAGCTCTCTTGCATTTTGTAGCTCATTTGGCTCGGACATTTTTTAGCGCGTAGCCGACGTCCTTTTCTGTGGTCATTGCTGTCAAACCGTACAATACTTCATTGACTATAAGCCGGTGACGTCATTCAGCCAATCCCGTGTGTTTTCGATCACGTGATCAAACATGAAAATTTAATTATTATGTTATAAATCCAAATAATTTTAAAACAATGTGTTGGCTAATTTGGTTTTAAAAAATATATACTTTTGAGCTAACAACAGTTTGATCCATATTTTCACTGTCCAGATTCGACTCGAACCGCAACATGGAGTCGCTGGAGCTGGTGTGGGTGTCGCGCGCGAACGCGAAGCAGCGCTGCGGGCGCGCGGGCCGCGTGCGCCGCGGCGTGTGCGTGCACCTGGTGACGTCACACCGCCACCGCCACCACCTCGCCGAGCAGCCCGTGCCCGAGATGCACCGCGTGCCGCTCGAGCAGCTGCTGCTCAAGCTGAAGATACTGCCGCTGTTTCAGAACATGAGTGTGCACGACGTTTTGGGTGAGGATCGGGTTTAGCCGACTTCAAAGAAATGGGAGGATGTGTCTTAATTTACTGTCGTTAGCTTAACTTGCCTTACCACTCAACTTAACTCATAATAAAATATGTAGGACTTAATTTACCTTAGCTTAACTTACCTTACCTTACCTCAACTTACCTCATAACAAAATATTTAGGACTTAATTTACCTTAGCTTAACTTACCTTACCTTACCTCAACTTACCTCATAACAAAATATTTAGGACTTAATTTACCTTCCTTAGTTTAGCTTACCTTACCTTACCTCAACTGACCTAATGATAAAATTTTTAGAACTTAGTTTTCTCTCCTTAGCTTACCATACCTCACCTTAACTTACCTTGAAAATAAATTTTTATAACTTAACTTACCTTCCTTAGCTTAACTTGCTCCATCGTAATTTAGCTTGGCTCACCCCGTTCGTTACGTTAACTCACTCAACCACAATATACCTTACCTCACTCCAACTAAGTTAATAAAAATTTCAGCGAAAACGATAGAACCGCCAGCCAAGACCAACATAGACGGCGCCCTCGTACGTCTCCAGGACGTGGGCGCGCTGGACAAGGGCTGCGCGCTGACCGCGCTCGGGAAGCACCTGGCCGCGTTGCCGGTCGACGTGAGGATCGGCAAGCTCATGCTGTTCGGCGCCATCTTCTGCTGCGTGGACTCGGCCCTGACCATGGCGGCGTGTCTGAGCCACAAGAGTCCGTTTGTGGCGCCGTTTGGGAAGAAGGTTGGGTTTTAGGGAATTGAATATTATATATGAGTCTTGTTCTGAGTCGGTCACAGTTGTCACGGGCGGCAGCGGAAGGTGGTGCTGCATGCTCGTTTGCTGCCTTAAATCAATTAAAAAAAAATATATTGAAATAGTAAATCAACACGGTGCTGCATGTTCATTGTCCTGAAAAGTAATTAGGATGTTGTTTAAAAGATGCATTTATTTACAGTCGGAGGCGGACGCTAAAAAAAGAGATTTCGCGTGCTTCAACAGCGATCAACTGACGACTCTAAGGGCTTACAGAGTGAGTGTACCATGATTAACTCAGTATTTATTGGCGTGGAATTTGAAAGTATATTGATATTTTTTTTCCAATTCAGTAAAAATAATGGTCAACCCATTTTTTATGATAAGTTAGCTGTCAAAATCACAATCTAATTACGTCTATTCATTTTTTTGTTTTTTTTTAGTTAAAAATCTACTTATGAAAGATTTCAAGATTCCCTACCCAAATATTGAATTATGAAACCCTATTAAACATTATCGAGATTATTAACGATTATCGAGAATTTACATTATTTCCGTGTAATCGAGCTTTAAGCATATTCACATCTGTATCCTACCGCCCGCACTTCCCGCTTCCTACCACCATTTATCAGTCACTCAAAATATACGTACGAGTTGAATATACGCACGAGTGGATGCGTACTACATGTACGCATCCACTCGTGCGTATATTCAACCCGGCCAAGATACATTGCGCGCACTGTACGCGTATTGAACAAGCAAATGCAGCGACGCACATAACCGTGTACCAACAGAAATGGCAGCTGGCGATGAAGTCGAGCACGCACGCGGCGCTCGTGTTCGCGAGCGAGCACTTCCTCTCGCACAAGACGCTGCTGATGCTGGCCGACATCAAGCACCAGCTGCTGGGGCTGCTGGCCGCCATCGGCTTCGTGCCGGACATGCCCGCGCTGCGCCGCCGGATGGGCAGGGACTCCGTGCAGGGCCTCACCGGGGAGGAGGTTGGGGATGTCACATCTAGATCTATACATATAATTAAGTCAGATCGATGTCTGTACATAAAATTGACGACCTAGTAGCCTAGTTGGTAGTGACCCTGTCTGCGAAGCGAGGGGTCCCGGGTTCGATTCCCGGCCGGGCAGATGTTTGTTTCCGCGTCATGGGTGTTAGTTACGTGTAATTGTGTTGTCCATGCCACCCGCGACGCAGGGAATCCTAGTGCGGGGGTATGAGTGTGTAAGCGTTTTTATTATTATTATTAATTATTTATTATTAAAGGTGCAATTTATATCCTAGTTTGGCAAAGGGGGAACTCCCGCCAGGCGATGTGTCATACCTGGAGAGCGGCCGGGGTCCGAATGTTCACGGCCGGAACTTGTATATATGCGAGCGGTGTAGAAAACTTCGATAGCGTGATTCAGGCTTGTCATGACGTCACACTGTGACGTGTGCGATTTCGATGTTTCACATTTTTTGTATTTTTTCAGTTAAATGTGAACGGCAACAACGACAAGTTACTGGCTGCGATATTGTGCGCGGCGTTGTATCCGAACGTTGTGAAGGTAACTTATTACTAAAAAAAAATTTTTCATTTATTGGACAAATTTTTTATTGGTTATTTTTTTATGGTGTGGCATAAAAACATACACGTAATCTTAAATTTTCACTTCCCTTCCCCCACCCAAAAAATTTAAATCGCGCTTTTTGTATCTACATATATGGCGGAACAACGTTCGCGGGGTCAGCTAGTTTATTATAAATTTTCCCCTAGAAACATCAAATCGACCACTTTTTGATAGTGTCGTCACGCCCATCCAGGTGCTGACGCCGGAGAAGTCGTTCCACATGCAGGCGGGCGGCGCGGTCCCGCGGCAGCCGGCGCCCGCGGAGCTGCGCTTCCGGACCAAGGCGGACGGGGGCGTGGCGCTGCACCCCTCCTCGGTGAACGCCACCGTGGGCCACTTCCCCAGCCCGTACCTCGTCTACCAGGAGAAGGTGAAGACGTCCAGGGTGTTCATCCGCGAGTGCTCCATGGTGCCGCAGCTGCCGCTCGTGCTGTTTTCCGGTGAGAATTGTTGAATCAGTCCGTTAGATTTTGCTATTTATTTATTTATTTATTACACTTTATTGTACACCATAATTATAAAAGGAAACACCATATTACAATTTATACGTTGTGCACAAAAGGCGATCTTATCGCTATGTAGCGATTTCTTCCAGATAACCTTTAGCTTTGCCTTTACCTTTACCTTTACCTTTACCTTTGCTACCTCGGAATGGTCCGAAACTAGTCGGGCGAATCCGACAAGTATAATACGTGAGGGAAGCCGTGATATACTCGTAAGATTTTGCTAGTTATAAAGATTTAAAATAACGTCGCAAGCTCATAGCTAACGTCTGTGACCGACTTGGAACAAGACTCGAATGGGGACTGGAATAGTTAGTCCGGTTAGGTGACGGTGTTAGAATATTAGCTCATTAGTTTGTAAGTTAGTTTGTCCTATTAGTTGTTGGTAGTAATAGTTCAGTTAGTAATTGTTAGGAAGAGTTTCGTTATAATTCGGTCACAGATGTGTTGCTACCCTTGAGGACTGAGATGGTTGCCTTTAGAGGTGATATAAAAGGTTATTTAGAGGGTTATACAGGGTGTAATCGTTAAGTGTGCACAGGCGATTATTCCGTAACTATTACAGATATCAAAAAACTTTAAACTGATATCGAAAGCACTTTACCTAATGAGTAAAATGACAATAATAATTTATTAAAAATAAAACGAGAAATATCCAAAAAATTTACATTAACCCCTCCCATACATTTAGTATGAGATAGTAGAAAGGTTTTACCTAAGGGTTTTACTTTCTTTATTTAAAGTGGAATAGTACCTACTCCCGCGATAAAGAATTTGAATTTAGAACGAACACCAAACAGTATCTTTTTGTTTTTATTTAGTATGTTGCTTTTCAGCCAGTTCAAATCAATACGATATTGAAACAAGGTTTATTATTAATTTGAAGTGGTAAGATAATTAATCTACACGTGTGTATCTACTTGAAATTCATCAATATCATATCATACATAATTATAAAATGATAAGGGTAAAATGAGTAGGTACTATTCCACTTTCGAGCTTCGGTATCCCCTGCCTGTCGTAAGAGGCGACTAAAAGGGGGCTTTGGGGCTGCGGGCGGCTAGAGTGGGAGCTCGAACCGCTCATCAACAGCCCCGAGAAGGACGACGGTATGTGTGGCCGCATACCGTCGTAAATAACAGCGATGGCTACCGGGGGAGCAACACTCCCCCGCTGGTAGAGCCCAACATAAGGGCACCGCGCTTGGAGGACTCCGGTTGCGTTCCTTTGGAGATCCCGGAGTCCTCCAAACAGCGCTGAGGAAGGCCACCGGGGGGGTTTTAGTGCGGTAAAAATCCCACATACCCCGGCATCGCTCCCACGGCGCCGGGTACCTTTTGAAGGTTTCCCCCTCGACAACAAAAAAAAAAAAAAAAAAAAAAAGGTACTATTCCACTTTAAATAAAGAAAGTAAAACCTTTCTACTATCTCATACTAAATGTATGGGAGAGTTTAATGTATTTTTTTTGGATATTTCTCGTTTTTATTTCAATAAATTATTATTGTAATTTTACTCATTAGGTAAAGAGCTTTCGATATCAGTTTAAAGTTTTTTGATATCTGTAATAGTTACGGAATAATCGCCTGTGCACACTTAACGATTACACCCTGTAGAAAGGTGTGGAGCCGGCTACGCAGTTTAGATAGTGTAGCCGGCTCCACACTTTTCTAACCGGAACACGGTTTTCGTGAGTGACCGAAGAATATATTTTACGACTTAATTACGTTTAACTTATCCCGGATACGCCCGAATAGTTTCGGATCTATCTCTTGAAGAGCCGTCTGAGAAGAAAGAGTGAGAAGATACTTAAAGTATAATATTAGTAACAATTGTCAGGTTGCAGCCTGGCCGTGGAGTTGCATAACGGCACATTCATAGTGTCGCTGGAAGACGGCTGGATCATGTTCCAAGTGGAGAAGCATGAGGTGAGTGAAATACAATTAATTGCCACATACTCAATCATATCTTACATAACTAGCAATCATCACACCATCATAATAATCCTCCACCAATCCGCACTGGAGCAGCGTGGTGGAGTATGCTCCAGGCCTCCTCAGGTATGAGGAGAGACTCGTGCTCGGTAGTGGGCCATTAATGGGTTGAACTCACCGACCACACAGCTAATAGACAACTGATGTTTGATTTTCCGTATTTAATGCATTCTGGCAACTAGCTGAGGTAACACGAAGCGGGGTGACTGGCTAATTCAACGCTGTGATTGGCTAATTCAAGGCCACACGAAACGTTGGAAAGAAATAGATTAATTTAGGCAACGGGAAAGAATGAGACGGCACGAATTTATATCGTCACTATAAGCCAGATGTGTTGACAGAAGTCATTCGCCTGTTATTAGGAGTCTATTGGCTGTGTGGTCGGTGGTTGAAGCCATAATAATTAGGTCTCCCCTCCTTTGGCCCTGCAAGGCGTCTGTGGCATTATATTACTGATTTCCTTGCGTGGCTAGTAGTAATTACATGTATGGAGTTTAAATACCATGATGTCTATATATAACTATATTGCAATATAAATTACAGGTTGCGGAAATGCTGAAAACGATACGGGTGGAACTGATCAATCTTCTAGAAGAGAAGATCAATGACCCCTGTCTCAACTTGCTGCACTACGAGAAAGGGAATAGGATTATAAAGACCATTGTTCAAATTGTCACCAAGGATTAGATTCTGATGCCAAGTAAGATGTCAATGTATGTTATCCATATCTTGAGTTTCAAGAATGAACGATCGCATAAGAATTACTGAAAAAAGGAAATGTATGTAAGTGTAAATTTAAAATCCATGATCGATATTGTATCGCTTAAGTATGTCGATCACTTAGATTACACATGTTTAGTACTTAATTTCCTATTTTATTCGATCAGGAACACTTTTGTTTATACTCGTACATAACATCAACACTATAGTCACAACAAACTATACCAACATTCTAGAAAAAAGCTACTAACTAACATAGCTAAAGCACGGTATTAGTATCATATAGTATTGTGGCTCGGCCCTGTCCTTGAAATAAATGGCGCCTACTAGAAATAGTAATATAACTAACTAGCGACCCGCCCTCGCTTCGCTTCGGGAAACTTATTCCTTCTATTTGCAATGATTTAGTTATATATTTTGGATAATTCACACTATATCTTTATAAATTATATCCTATGTGTTATTCAGATGTGTAAGCTATATTATTGTAAAGTTTCATCAAAATCCATTCAGTAGTTTTTGCGTGAAAGAGTAAAAAACAGACATTCATACGTCCATATTAGTAGGATATAGTCAAGTAGTGAGAAGTTTGGTTACTTTAATACTCGCATCTGGACTGGATTAAATTACCAATGTTATCGTTTCGGCACAATATGACACATATGACTTAATTGGTAATTGGAATATTTAATTTTTAATGGATTGTTTTGATAACTTCAGAACCGGTAGAATTAAAGTTCAAGTCAGTAAACTAAGAGCGAAATCGGTACATCTACCGAAATTGGTAGATGGCTACACTGCGTGTCATTATAATAATATATTGTAAAAGGGCAAATTAATACACGAGCTCCGTTTTACAATACATTTCTATTGAATGACAATATTGACATAATGCCTTTGTTCTTCTTAATCATCTGTTTATTCTTGAAGATGGCCTGTTCGTCGGCCAGTAACATTTTGCTAGAATACCTGAAACCTATGAAAAACTACCAACTGAATATCTCTCCTCTCCGCTCCTCAATCTCGTCTCCTCTCCTCAAGCCTGCACCTCACCACTCCACACCTCGCCTCACCAGCTCACCACACCTCACCTCACGTCCCGACACCTCATTATGACCATTTCCTGCTGATCCTGCTCCTCGCAGTTGTTCTAGTAGAGGTACAAAATTCCTCCGTTACAATATAATATCGTCACTGGAAAGGCAAATCGCTAACCGCCATTTATGGTCACATATCGCACCTTTAGGATGAACACATAGTATTTATGTCAATGGATGAAAACGACGTAACTCAAAAAAGCAACTTTTTGGGAAAACGCAAAAGAAGTTCGAAAAATTTGACACCTCCACAGTCTTTTGTCTATTATTTCATGACTGTTTAAGTCAGTGGCTATATTTGTGCTGCAAATTATAAAAAATACATTCACGTATGATTGTGTCACAAAAAAAGCTTTTTTTTAAATGGAGTAATGAAATAATCCCCATAGGCGCCTACAGTTACTTCTTCATTACTATCTTAATGATTCCCTTCAACTTCCTTTCCTGTCTTTTGGTTTTTATATTTTGTTTTCTTGTCGGACTTTTGAGCCAGCTCGGCCATAGTAAAATTTAGGCAGTTGAGTTTTGATATGCAATAAAAAGAACTTGAGTCGCCCAAAGGGCATTTTCATGACTGCTTGCAAATCATATCATCATCATCACAACCCATAACTGTCCCACTGCTGGGCACGGGTCTCCTCTCACAGTGTGAGGGGTATAGGCCATAGTCCACCACGCTGGCCAAGTGCGGATTGGTGGACTTCACACACCTTTGAGAACATTATGGAGAACTCTCAGGTGTGCAGGTTTCCTCACGATGTTTTCCTTCACCGAAGCAAGAGATAATTAAATTTAATAACGCACATAATTTTTGAAAATTAGTGCGTGCGGGGTTTGAACCCAGACCCTCTGGTTCGGCAGTCCAACGTTCAACCACACGGCTATCACTGCTATTTTGCAAATCATATACGGTACATATATTTCCTTCATCAATGTTTCTACGGTCGTTCTTTTTTTCAAGGCGGCAGAGGTATTTCTCTTTTAAATGGCTATCGAATTTTTCTTTCAGCTTCGCTTTGTGATCTACAGATGCCATTTCGTACTCCTAACACAGATCACATCGATCATTTTTAGGCTGAAAGAGTCCCAAGTTGAAATTGTTGTTAAAAATTTGATTGCATAGCCAGTAGTCTACTTTGGGCTTATTGGAATCTCTTGCTACTGTGAATTCTCTCCAAAGATCTTTTATAGCCCTGCCTCCTTCGATGAACTGTCTAGTTGTGGGTGGCCTTAAGAAATGTGATCTACCCTTGGGATTGAATTTATATGGTTTTCAATATCTTTTATAATGGTCTCGTCAATTCTCATTCTCTTTGTGTGCTTTCATCTTTGATCTTGGGCTATAAATCCATGTTCATTGGTTTTTTCTTTTGTAGTTCCTATCTGTCTTTCTGTTGTATTTAACGTATTTGTACAAAACGTTTACAAACTCGAATGAAGTTCCTTGTTTGCAAGTCTCCAATACGATTCAAAAATTGCAGGACTTTGGACTGTATTACTTTGGTCGGGGGCACTTTATTCGACATGGAGTGCATGGGGTTTTCATACAACAGACTGGAACTTCGTTCCTAGATTTTGATATGGACTTGTAAGATTTTCCATTGTTGCGCAATGCCTTAGTAATATTTTGTTTCCACGATGCGGGAAGTCGTTGCCTTTTTCTTTTTGAATTTCTTTGAGTCATGTTCGAATCATTGGCGTTACTTGTGTTAGGTTACGGTATCTCATGTTGGAATGTTTCAGGTTGTAAAATAGAGTCTGTCGAAGAATAAAGAAGAAGAAAGAGTCTAAAATTCTTTCAACAACGCTCAACAGTGATAGCCAGCGTGTTTGTGCTGGGTGAAGAATTTTGTGAACTTTGGCATTTACAAATATTGGAGAGTTGTAGTCTTTGACAATCTGCGGACAGTCAATTAGAACTTTTTCTCTTTTAGACATGTCACATCTATTTATTTTTTTGAACTGGCTCAGCTTCCACACAGTAGGTCGATAACAATGTAACAATTTTGTTGTCTTTCCACATAGTTACAGATACATCAGTCCCATCGTAAGTTGTCCTTATGTTCTTCAAAAGATCCCCTTGGTACAGATTTCTTCACGAAAGTTTTGTGATTTGGCAACTTATTATTGGAAGCCTCTTTGTTCGGACCCAAGCAGAGAATCGTTCAACCCTTAGTTCTATTCTCGATATTATTTTGTGGGGTGTGTTTGGGTTACTAAGTTATAAATCATAAATAATCATAGTGACAGTGGAGTTGTCAACTTTTGTGGGCTAGTTAATATGCGTCACGTGATCAATTTGGCATTATCAACTCAATTTGGACATGAGTGTGCGTTGGAACGTTTTTCCTAAACTATTAATTATCCCAGACTTCTTTTGCAGTGCTTGATTCTTGGATATGAATACTATTCACAGGATCTACAACAAGTATTATCTTGGATCTTGCTGTAGTGTCACGCTTTTTGTCAATTAAGCTTGCATCCTTGCATTCCACCCTGTCCCATAACTCCTCGTGCTGCAAATACGTTTTAACAGCTTTATGTTGCATAATTATCGTGGTCCGTTAATTTTTCAATGGATGCCAGTGTATTTTGTGATGCTGTGTATATCGGAGAACAACTTTAATTTGCTTCTTTGAATTGAGCACGCTGCGTTCGGAGGTTAGGTCTAATATGCTACTCGCTTTTCACACTCGTTTTATTGAATTTTTGCACTGATATCATATATCAGACTTACTGGGCCCATAACCTGTTGTTGTTATACAGTTTTACTAGTAAAGTCACAGCAGAGAGAGAGAGAGAGAGAGAGAGAGAGAAAATGCATAGACTACAAAATAGTTTGTGATGAGCACAGACAAAGCATCAGTATAGATAAAAAAAACCCAATAATAGTAGATTGTAAGGGCTGTAAGGTATCAATTGTATTTGGTATTTTGTGAAAACTATTAGTTTATACAAATTAAGCATGTAAAATTTATACATGACGACCCCGTAGCCTAGCTGGTAGTGGTCCTGCCTGCGAAGCGAGGGGTCCCGGGTTCGATTCCCGGCCGGGGCAGATGTTAATGTGACAGATAAAGGTTTATTCCCTATATAAGTAGATAAATGTACGTAGATAATGTTTATTCTCGGGTCATGGTTGTTAGTTACGTGTAATTGTGTTGTCCATGCCACCCGCGACACAGGGAATCCTAGTGCGGGGGTAGGAGTGTGTTAACGTTATAAAAATAAAATAATGTAAATTTACCGACTTGATATTCATAATGTTTCATTCATTAAATCTGATTGGATCACAGATACTATGATTGAGAAGTAAAACAATGTAGCCAAATACTTTCTAGGCCTTGCGAAACATTACATACCGGCCAGGAATACCTATTCGGATACCGCTACCCGCAGCGGCAGTGGACACCGCGCTTACGAACAGGCTTTATTACACCTATGAAATTTAATATACGACTACGGGCGCGTTCACATAGGACGTCCGTTTTACTGGATCCAGAATACTGGATGCTAGTAGTGTATGTAGTTTTATGAGCGTGTTCACACAGAATCCAGTATACCGGATCCAGTAAAAAATCCCACACACAACGGAAATACTGACCTGTTAAAACGGATCCAGTAAAACGGACGTTCTATGTGAACGCGCTCAAAATGCGGTGTGAATGTTACCATCCGTTTTACTGACATCCTATGTGAACGTGCCCTAAGATAGATTAATGATTGTATTATTGAAGTTTGACAACTTCGTATGTAAATTATATTTTGAATTACGTCATATTTGACGAAATGTGTTTAAAATGTTATTTTTATGGCAGTTAACAATTGCCTAAGTAGAATTAATTAATTTATATTTTTATTGAAAAGCATGGTACGATTATGTATTACTGTTGTAGAAGGAAAATTGTAAATAAATAATTATAAAATTTGCAAATCCACATTACCTCTTTTGTAATTTCCTATTTTTATAATTACACGTAACCTATCGCTGAGTATTGTACTATAGATAATTTTTTATGTTGTGGATTATTTCGTTTTCGAATATAAATGTAAAATTATAATTTATTGTAGTATATATAATTGTAACTTAACAACATGAATTGAATATATTTTTATTTTACAAAAAGTTGTCTTTGTTTGTTTTATTTATTTATATTAGATAAGTTAACGCTTGTCTACAATTCCACCTGATGGTAAATGGCGATGAAGTCCAAGATGTTGAACGCACTAGCTTATTAAAGCCAATTTACTCTCCTCTTGAAGACTCCCACATCATACACAGGTGGAAACACCAACGCAGGCAGATTGCGTACTGCGAAGCACTGGATGCTTCGCAGTACGCACCATGAACGACGACGCAAAAAAGCTACGTTACACATGGCTTCAACCCTTTGGCACACTACAGGGTACGAGTCTCTTCGCCTAACTGAGCAGGTCGTGGTCTCCGCCACGATGCTCCAGTGCTGGTCGGTGGAAGGGTTAGTGGGGAACCCAGGTGTGGGTATATTTATGCCGGCCAAAGGCCTCCGACATGGCTTAACGACTCATCATCTTGGCAAGTTGCGATTCCCATGTCTGTTGGGCTCGGGTCACCTCCCACCATAGGGTACAGGCCAAGTGCGGATTGACGGACTTCACACACCATTGAGAATGTTATGGTGAACTCGGGTGTGCAGGTTTCCTCAGTTTTCCTTCACCACTAACGACTGCTATCTGACGATAACAATCGGTATCGACGGCTTTACGTTCCCTCCGGTGCACGGAAGCGCTCAAGAATTTTGCCACTAATGGTCACCCATCCAACCACCGACCACGACTAGTGTTGCTAAGTCAGTCGACCACTTAATCATCACATGACTGTCGTCTGTTCGTTTATTGGCGTTAACATAGTGTTACGGAGGAATTTTGTACCTCTACTAAAACAACTGCGAGGAGCAGGATAAGCAGTAAATGGTCATATGAGGTGTGGGGACACGAGGTGAGGTGTGGTGAGCTGGTGAGGCGCGGTGTGGAGTGGTGAGGTGCAGGCTTGAGGAGAGGAGACGAGATTGAGGAGCGGAGAGGAGAGATATTCAGTTGGTAGTCTTTCATAGGTTTCAGGTATTCTAGCAAAATGTTACTGGCCGGCGAACAGGCCATCTACAAGAATAAACGGATGATTATGAAGAACAAAGGAATTATGTCAATATTGTCATTCAATAAACATGTATGGTAAAATGGAGCTCGTGTATTAATTTGCCCTTTTACAATAGAAAAGAATAAAGATATCGAATTTTCAGTCACTGTGACCGTCGTAGCTTAAAAATAATAGTAAAAAACTGAACGGATCCAAAATATACTGCGAGCGAAATAAAATATGGCAGCCATCAATCACATTTGTGCGAACATTGTCCGACTAACCGCCCGCGCCGCTGCAAACGCAAACGCGGCTAACGACCGTCGTCCACACCCCGGTCTCGCCAATATTTCACGCAGAGGTAAAAAATTGGAAAAGCTTCCATTCTCGGTCGATTCCAATAGTGTCGGGTCGTAAAACGCACGTGTGTTTGGGTTGCTCTACATGTGTACACGCTTAGGGCGAACTTTCGGGTCAGGACCGTCCGAGTTCTCTCCTCGTTGGAGTAACGTAGATGAGGTTAGCGCTTTTGGTGGGAAAATCTTTGTGACTGGAAATCTTTTGATTGTTCTTTTCTATCTTCAATAAGAATTGTGAATTGATAGTGAATAATAATAAAATTGTGTATTACATTGACTTAATTACTAAAACAAACAGTTTACAGAAAAAAATATTGATTATTGATGAATTATAATGTCGTTATGAAGCAATAAGAAATTACATTTATTCATTTTCTTTTCAAATTTTTATTAAGTAGTATTAGTCTTTGTTTTTCATATTATACTAAGTCACCATGCAATATTAGCAGTAGCACCACTGAGCAACAATGATATTATTTCAAGTAGCTATCGCCATCTGTTGCTCGATAGCAGAACTCAATTAGTTATTCAATTTGAAGTTAGTCGTTAAACATAGATGGCGTTGTACGATTTTCTTATTGGACTTTATTCTTATTATCTTAGTGGTACTTACCTCTAAATTTTCTTCCATTGAACACAAATAATGAAAATTTCACAAACAATTTTTAAATGAAATATTAATAATGATAAATAAATTCGAAGGTAGGTACCTACCTACACCGTTTATGTAGTTCTTGACCATTGAAAGTCATCAATAATATAATTATTAGGAATTTAGTTCAGAAAAATGCCTAAGCATTGCTTTTTATTAATTAGGTATACATTTTTTATTTTTTTACCCAAGATCAAAAAATTTAATAACCTAATATGCGTAATTTGTGTTTTAGGCATTATAATAAACATTTCGGTTCGGTAATACATATATTTTTTTTAACGCACAATCCACCGTTTCTCAACGTTTTCCCGCGTTCTATACGCGGCCATTTTGAACCGCGTCACGTACGGGCCGGTGGCGTAATTGGCGCCATTTACCGTCCATGGCCGTCGCTTCGTTACACGTTTTTGGTACAACGTCCGTTGCAAACCAATATCTGCTACGAAATTGCGAACATTGGTACGGGTTGCGAGTTTGGGTAAGTGTTTAAGTCTTCAGGTGGAACGAATTGGAGAGCACTCAACCGAAACTTTCCCGAAAGCGGGGAATGATTCGGCTGCGGATAATCATAATTATGTTTTTAGCAATAATACATATATAGCTTTTCAGATATTTTGTGACAATTTAACTGGATAAATCGTCATAATTTTTTTTTTTCGCGAGACACGTTTTGCGCGCGTTGACATGAGCTGCCCGGTGTTTGGAGTCATTTCTGACTCCAATTAAGGTGCTTCAAAACGGCCGCGCGGACTTCGTTTCTATAGTGTACTATTCTAAGACACCCCCATTATAATCAAACGGGACACCACCGTGGGCAAATTATTAAATTTGTTTTAATTATTTATTAATTAATCTTCTGATTTCTAGTGCGTTTAGATAATAGAACCGATGAGAAAAACGTTAAGAAAAACAGGTTTAAGTAGGTATGTTACCTAAGTTATACTTGTCTAATACCTAATACAAACATTGAGGAAAGTCAGTAGGTACTTTCCAATGATATTATACTACATAAATAATGTCATTGGTACTATCGGTCACAATCGGTCGGTAATGTGATCGGTAGTAGGTATTGAGGAAATAAATTCTGCCTTCTACACCAGTTGTACATTTACCTACTTACCTATCTACCTACATAATACATATCCAACTCTTATCGGGTATTTATCGTCATATGAAATCCCAAACTGAATCATACTAAAAAATAGCCCATTTCGTTCCAACAAATTCTTCATTAAAATGAAATCATTCAAAACATTCAACAATAATTCACATCTATCTCACCAAACACCCTCCCATTATCAGCAAGGCCTGATTTCATTCAGTAAGGCCGAATAAATCAAGGGAGGCGAAAGCCGACAATAAATTTGGTCCCAATCCTGGTCATCTGGACCCAAAAGGCGTTTTAGCGCTAACCCGGGACGGACCTTTCCGCTAAATAAATCCCTTATCTGCATACGGCAAACCTTTCTAGGGTCCAGCTTAATAAATTCAGGTTGGGTCTTGCGAACTTTCTTTCGGGACTTCTTACGAGGGGATATTACCACTTTGAGGACTTTGTTTTTTTGTACACACCGTTTTTTTATTTTTATTTTACAGTCATCTAGAAGTGCGAAGAAATTATGTTCAGTTTGAGCAGACCGTACTCGTAATAGTTTAATAAAAAACCGTGCGTTTTATGTTTTATTTGGTTAGCTACGATATACATTATAACAATTATAATTTTATTACCTATAATCATTTCATGTTCTGATATCAAACAAAACGTGTATGATATGCATGTACATGATACGAGTTCATATACTTACATTAACTAAATAATTGGTATGATAATATCACACAGTGTCGCACAGTGCAGTATGGTAATAAGTAATAGGTACTTAGGTCTATATTTTTTATAAATTCAGTAACTTACACATTTGCAATTGTCATTTTTATGAGGTTCCATACATCTTTCAATTCATGCCAATTGCTCCTGCTCATGGTGCACCTTGCTGAACAACAGACGAGGTTATGGCCAACGGTCCCTTCTGTTGAAAATCCCTTCTGTTCAACGTGAAACCACTGTCCCATCCAGTTGAATCCCAACGGTACTATTGCATGATGATAATTAAGGTTTTTCGATTGCCTGGCCACCCTTAGTAGTAACGTTTTTGATAATGAGCCAGGTAAAAATCAGATTAAGAAACATAAATGTAAGACCTATTTCATTAATATTGAAATTAAATTGTATATCACATGGAGGTTGTAACAGCTCTATCCTATTACCACAAGGCCTGCTCATTTGAAAGGCGGCCAAGCGGGTACGCACCCAAATCAATAGTAATTCTGCGGATAATCCCTCGTCCGCTGAAAAATACATATCCAAAGCTACATGCAAGAATCCATTAATTTGCATTAAATTGTTGTTTTATTTGCGAACTGACAGCATCGCATGTTTGAAAATGAAAGTGCGTATTGGTGGACTCAGGTGTGCAGGCTTCCTTCACTGAAGCAAGTGGTAATTATATTCTAATACGCACATCATTTTTGAAAATAAGAGACGCGTTCAGGATTTGAACCCGGGCCCTCCGGCTCGGAAGTCCAACGTTCAACCACTCAGCTGATATAGGGTAGGTATATTATTAAAATGATCACTTGCTTCGGCGAAGGAAAACATTGGAAAAATCGTCATCTAAGTACAATCTATTAGTTAATGTTCTCAAAGGTGTGTGAAGTCTGCCTCTCCGCTATCGTCTGTAGTTATGCCTTATATTGTAAGAGACCCGATCCCAGCTGTGGGGTGGGACACCTTAATTTAGTACAACTTATGATGATGATGTTGACGAATGATTGTGTGTTATTAAAATCTACTGCTTAAATTTTTATCATACATACCTAGGTAATTATGGTTCAGTAGTAGGTATAGGGATCTAATTTAATTATACCTACACATCAATTTACACAATATTTTCAATATCTTCATCCTAATTAATACGAGTAGGTATTAACTAGAAAAAAATATAACATTTTATCAGAAGCGCTTTTTATAGGTAAGCATTTTGAGGGGTGAGTTCCATTAAAGTCCATCTCTGTCCCGCTTATGGAATATTACGATATCTATCTCTGTTTACACTGACCGCTTGACCATTGGCTGATAAAGGGTTCGGAGACTCACACCACGACACGTGTGACTGAATGTGTGTAGTATGTGTATATGATTGTGTGTCGTATTTATATTTTATGTTCTCGCAGTATGTGTGAGATTAAGAGTGGGCGGAGAAAAACGTCATTGATTGATCGGGAGAGCTTTCTCTCGTGTGTGATTTGTACCTAAATATTGGATTTTGTACTTTCAGGATTATACAAACACGATTTTCTTCTCCGCCCACTTGTTTTGTTTGCTGGTATTATTATCTTTTGAAGTAAGAAAGTGTGTGGTAGAGCCAATGATATTACAAGTAAAAATATATCTTTGGTAAATGCACTAACTTTAGGCTTGCCTTTAATCCTCTACTGTACTCTCAACTTTAATAATCTACATTTTGTATGTTACATACCTAAGTACATTTTAATAATACTGTAACTGATTAAGTAAACAAAAAACCTCTAGCTTTTCCCAGCCACAATTAAGCTTTACCTGTACTTATTGCTATTTAGCTATAGTTTATGCACACTTTAGCTTTACCTATACTTATTGCTATTTAGCTATAGTTTATGCACACTTTAGCTTTACCTATACTTATTGCTATTTAGCTATAGTTTATGCACACTTTAGCTTTACCTATACTTATTGCTATTTAGCTATAGTTTATGCACACTTTAGCTTTACCTATACTTATTGCTATTTAGCTATAGTTTATCCACAATTTAGCTTTACCTTTATTAGTAAAGACAGATGGTACGTGTGAACAGGGCCGTAGTTTAGCTGTGATGTATATAAAGTACGGAGTACGGAGGCCTATCTAGGCCGCATCGGGTCCGTCCTCAAAGTTTGGGGAACGGCTCAACTGATACAACTGCGATCCCGACCCTCGCGCCGCCGATAACGTGTACACAGCTAGCTGTAATGTCTGTTTTGGTTTATTATAACGGTACCTATCGTTTTAATACTGGAACTGACTTCAACCCACTACTGAGCACGACGGCCCACTACTGAGCTCACTGAGGAGGCCTAGAGCATGTTCTACCACGCTGCAGTGCGGATTGGTTGGCCAATCCAATTGTCGGAAATTTTAATGTCGAAGGCCTCTGACATGGCTTATCGACTGCTACCAAATGGGAACAACAATTATTATAAACGCATAAACGCTTGCACACTCATACCCCCTCCGTAGGATTCCTGCGTGTGTGTCGCGTGTGGCATGGAGAACACAAATAACACGTCACTTACACCCACGACCCGAGAACTAATATTTGTCATTTAAAGTCTGCCCTGGCCAAGAATCGACCCTGGGACTCTTGCTTCGCAAGCAGGGTCGCTACAGGGTTATAGGGTAGTCAATTATTGACACGCAAAAATGACATTTACAACTAACGATACGATCTTTTATCGGCCGCAAGAGATAGGTTTAGGCTTCTGTTTCTAAAGAGCCCTATGTAACGATGAAACTTTGATACGTCCTCTATAGCTATGTCGTAGAGTGCAAAAATGTTTGAATAATTAAATCGGGCGTACATTAACGCCGGCTACTTGTTTAACGGGACGCGGCCTTACGATCAGCTTGTTAAATGTGCGGACGACAATGTCGCTTAGCACAGCGAAATAAATGGAGTCGACCTAAAATCTGCACATGTTATTTTGGGTGATATAATCAATATTTGAACACACATAAATGTACCTAGTTACTAAAAATTAACTTTCATTGTAATGTTGCCATGTGGAAACTATGAGTATATTGTTAAGTAGGTAATCAATATTATTCTCATGTTGCTTAATTTCTTAAAATTATGGACAAGTTACTATCCTTCAAGCAAGGTTTATCATGAAAGAGAAGACACGGCGAACGATATTCTACCACAAATCTGAATAAAATAAAATTACAGAAAAATGTTTATTAGCCCAAGGATTTTTTTAATATAGCCAATAAACGAACCGACAACAGAGTTAGTGGGTATCATCTCCCATTAACATCGGTAACATTAAAAGCATCAAAAGGCCTTGTCAGCCAAAAAAAGAAGACAGAAAAAAAGAAATATTGCCAAATATGGCAGTCCTACGTCAACTCCATCGATGTTGTTGTTCGTCCCATCTCCGTAGGTCCGCCGCCCGGGCGAGAGTGGGTGTTTGGTCACTGCCTGAAATATACATATGGCGCGTTTAACTGTAACATGCTTACGCTAGGGTTGGTAGCACAAAGGGTTCTATTACTGCCTAATTATTTATAATGAAGTTTCTAAATAAGGCAGCTAAGGCGAGGCAATCTAGGCTAGTAATGGATGTGTTTTGTGTATATCGTTAAGTTGTTAGATGTGAATCTCGGACATAACATGACTGAGAATTGATAGACCGGTAGTTTCTAAGTAAAAGGTTTACCTACGTGCGTTTGCGTCCGATATTGTTTAACGACTATTGTATAATGATAATAGGCAACCATACCTAACTTCTCTAAACACAGAAATTCTTAGTAAATTTAGTAATCTAAGTACATACCGGGCCAGGAGTTTATTAACTTAGTAGTTATTAACGTAGTAGAACACTTATGATTGACTCACATTCATAATTTACAAGCAACTTTGTTTGAATAATCAGTAAGTTTATGAAGTCGTACTTATCAAAAGCTTTAATATTTTCTTGTTATATTTTTTATGGCTAAGTCTATACTTAACCTATACTTTACTTAGTCTATAAGCGGTTTACAGTGTGATCTCATTTTAGTAACCCTCAAAGCTTTGACACTGTGGATGACCTGTCAAAGATCGTCATTTATCTACATACAAAGAAGTGCAAGTGTGCCAGTAACTAAGATCAAAAGTGTAACAGAGGGATGCTGGACCCATTCTGACATAACCAGTTCTGGAACAATAGTCGCGTGCCACCGATGGTCACGGAGATCGAAACTGTAACGGGGGATGCTGTGAACAGATCAATAGGTCAGATTCAATTTACATATCGTTGGGGTAAACTTAGCAAGGGGACGGTATTAAAATAAGACGACCGATTGTGTGAAAGTGGTTTTTGAAAAATAAGGTGTCAACAGGTAGTAAACAAGTGGCTATTGGATGAGAAAATATTTTATAAAATAAAGATTTTTATTTATTTTTTGCTCTGCGCTAATTTAAGTAAAGCAGAATATACGTTTATGTATAATTGTATAAACAACCGCTTACAAACATATCTGCACTATTATTAATTAAGTTGTGGGTGGCATGGTTAGGAGCCACATAAAAGTCTGCCTTGTCCAGAAATCCTCCTCATCCTCATGAGACGGAGAGCCTTATAACTCAAAAATAAGAAATTAAACAAAACTAAGTAACGGTAACCCATTTTTCTATCGACTGCGCGCGCAATTAATTAAATCATCCACTGAAGTAATGCACATGGGTGTGAAAGTAGGTACTAATTAAGATACAAATTCTTATATCGACTTGTTGATAATCCCCAGAAATCCATTAATTAGAATTATAAATGTAGTGTCAACCCTGAACCCCATAAGACGCAAGATAAGTCGCGGGTACCTAGCTAGTGACGTAACACATTTGTAACGTAGATGCGAACAGATACGAACATTCAACACCCAGCACAACAATTTCCTGGATACTATACGAGTACGTCCGCGCCCCAAATTGTGTATTTTGTTCTGATTATACGCTCCGATGATATATGGAGCTGTCCTGTTCGCGGGTTCGCGGTCTATGAAGGATGAGTGAAACGTCTTCAGCGCGTACACTTGTGGAGCAAATGCTGATGTATGTAGGTAACGAAATATTTAGTAGATATTTTGTGTTTGACCGTATTGGGGTGGCTTGGAATATGAATCCCGATTCCATGTCAGCATGCCAGGGTGTCGTAGGAGGCGGCAGAAGCCGGCCTGTTTGGTGGTAGGGCCGAAGCAGGGCTGGTCAGCTACCGTCTTGCTTGACTCTGTGTTTAAAAACATTATCGGATCGGGTAACATCATCTGGTTGGTAGCGCTCGTAGCCCGGCGGCTTGCGTCGATGTTAACTGATCGACAAAGTTAAGCAACAGCGGGCGCGGTCGGTAAGTGGATGGGTGCCCGCTAGTGGCATAATTTCTTGAGCGCTTCCGTGCTTCGGAGGGCACGTAAAGCCGTCGGTCCCGGTTGTTACGATTTGGTAGGAGGCGTTAAGCTATGTTGGATGCCATTAGGCGGCTTAAAAATTTCCGTCACTTGGGTTGGCCTTTAACCCGTCCACTAATCCGCACTGGTAGTTGACTATGCTCTAGGCCTCCTCAGGTATGAGTAGAGACATGTGCTTAGCCCACATGGCCCACTAGGTCATTTATGGGTTGAAGCCAATCTAGCTAAGGTTAGCTTACGGCCGGTTGCAATAATATACCTATCCATTATCACAGGATAGGTAAGTTACTAGATAAAGCAGAAAAACTGATTTTTAAATTATAGATATGGACAGAATATTGAAAATTGGCATTAGACTTAACAATACAATACAATACAATATACTTTATTGTGCACACTAGATAAAACATAAAAATACAGTTACAAAGATGTGCAGTAAATTAAAACTGAAGATACACAACAATAGTTAATATTTGATGTAACTTGTAATATCACAATAGTTTCAGTCAATAATATCAAGTGATCATAAACACGTAGTTACCTTTACGAGTAAATATTTGATATTTATTTTTAGATTTTTCATACGACATTAATAATGTAGTAAAGGTCGGCACACACTCGCCGGCTCTCGTACATCAAATATTTATTCAAGTTTTCATAATTCAAGTGCGGGGGACACACGACACTTTTTATTTTCCGCTCGCTATTTTAAGATTCATGATGTCATGAGCTATTGGTTGCAGAGTTCGCTGGATAATAGACACGGCATTATTTAACTGTACCCACACGTAAAAGGATACTTAATATTTTCTCTATGAACGTTACGGTTATGTTAATGCATTTTTTAAAGACACTGTTAATAGAATGAAGGGCATCATTGCTGCGTTGTCGGTCAGGAAAGAAGAGAGAATTAAGAAAGAAATTAATACACACTCAAGCCTCCAGCTACAAAGCAATGAGTCGTTTGACGGTTAACTTATGCAAAAAGGGTAGATAGCCAGGCAGGCTTCACGGATAGTATACATCAGTAATAATATTAATGATTATATCATCAGCAGATATGATGATTCTGCTGATGATATAATCCTTAGTGTACAGCGAAGCTTACCACAAATGTGTACGGTGCATTTAGTGTTTTGTTTTATTTCAAACCGTTCACAAATAAAAACAGTATGGCAATTTATAGAATCCTGTATTAAAAATGTTTACTCAATGACTACACTTAAGGCCTCAGAGATCCGGTAGCGACAAGATAGTAATTAACACAATTATTTTGTAAAAACAGCGTTATTGATTTGCGAATAGGTTCAATATTAACTAACACTAATAAAACTAACCATATTAACTCCGCTAAAGATTATTAAGATATACCTACCAACGCTACAAAGTAAAACTTGCATATTTTGTAACTCAAAATTTAGACGGATGTAAACATCGCCATTTCTACCACATGATAAGTGTACGACGCGGGTCTGTCGCGCAAGTTTTACGGTCATTGTTAGACGCCTTATACATTATTTGGTTTCCAATACCCGCACCGTAATGTGCCATCATTGCATACACGACAATGTAACGTCCACGCTTACAGCACCGAGTATACTTACTCGTATACCTTTATTTGAGGGTTTTAATACAAAAGATACAAATGTTTAGTCCCTGCTATTATTTGCTTGTAACTTGTAGGTACTTTGGAAGTCATGTTTATATTATGACACAAGAACAACCTGGCATTTTTAAGACACCTACTCGTAATACCTACCAAAATTGTTTAATGTAGGCACCTAGAGACAATACTGTCATTAAATAAGTTTTGTTAGTAGTTAGTAATAAAAAGTAAATAGACATCCAAAAGGCACTCAAAATACAATACAAGATGACACGGAAAAACGAAAAATAACTAAATGAAAATTTGAACTTGTGTTGGTTTGTCGTTTAGTATAAATTTATATAAGTAATATATTATTTTAATTTTTAGCTAACAATAAGTAACAAATATTTAACAATAGCTAACAATAAGTAATAAATATTGACTTGTTTTTTATTATATTTGTAATTTTATTAATGTACAATTTACATAGCTCAGTATTGCTGTGTTTCGCGTTTAGCATTGATTTCTTTTACTCCCCAAATTTCGAGCTATCTTTAAGTATGTACAACTTATTTACAAAATTTACTTTAGATAGGTAATCAATTAATATAATGAATTGATGAAAACTAAGAACACTTAAGCGCTTCAGGGCTTAGGGGAGCACATCAAGACGTCCTGTGCCATGCTTATAATGCCAATTTTAAAAATAGATAGCTTATTATTCACATATGAAAACCGTTAATTTTTAAGGTTCATACTACGGACTAACAATATTTAAAAAATTAAGATATGTAAAAATAACTTTGTACCTACTCGTCCTTGAATCTATTTTATATTATTTACAAACAGTAAATTCTGGGTACTCGACACAATTAGGAGAGGAAAATTTGAGGAGCTTATTTCGATTTCTTCTTGCAATGTTTGCTAACGTCCACACTCGAAATAAATGTTTTGAGAGGCGTTTTTGCTTTTATATTAGTACCTATATAGTTTTGCTTTTATTTAAAGTAGTTATATTTTTATTTAAGGACCGACCAAACTAAAACAGTCATTAAAACGTCACCTCATAGTCGTAAGGTAAAGAGCGCGATAATTCTATAACCAATAAATTATTAGACGTTACAAACTTTTTTCATTTCCAAAAGGGCTACGATAATGGCAGTGTGTTCGAGAATAACAAAAATTTAAGAACAAAACCGTATAAAGTGCCATAAAGGAGCTTCTCTTTGTGCCACAAAAATCTCCTGGATGGGAGTAATCGGGCATTTTACATAAGAAAATAATATATTATTCAAAATCCGAGCGAGCACCCGCCCCATATACTTATCGGTAATAATACTCGCTCCCGAAGGCAAACTCGCTCAACCAAAAAATGTTGCTTCTACGCCACTTGTAACGATATTGCGTGCGCTTTGATATTTCGTGGCTTCCATATCACGGCATTAAACGTACGTACAATAAGATTCAAATGAAAATAACAGCTGCGAACACTTTGCTTGTTTTATGTCACTTTGTTAAATGTAACAGCTTATAAAGTCGTTATACAACTTGTCATCGGGGTTCTCTCGTGCTCCTTGTGTTAAACCAGGTATTAAATTACTTGCTTAAGTAATATAGCACACATCTTACCACACATATCATTATTAGTGTTAATGTGTTTTAAGTGTTATTTAAGATCATTATGATTTCAATAGTTCAGAATTCTGAAAATTGTATGATGAATATTTGTTTAAGGTATCTTATTACCGTAATTATAATAATTTAATATCATCGTAGTAATAATATTTCATTTGGCTTGATAGCCAGCAATTTCTCTTTCTCTTAAATTTATCTTTAACTTAAATTTTTCGTGTTTATAAATAATTATTTTATTTCCAGGTTACGACCTCGCCACAAGACTCCGGCTTACCTCGCGGTGCTGGCTCTTTACAAATAAAAATAGTCAGCGAGAGCCGAGCTCAGGCGCCGCCAAATCCACCTCGGTTATGATATTTGATGCCCTGCGCCTCCACATTTTTTAACTAAACGTATTTTATACCACGACTTACTAACTGTCCAGTGTTTGAGAGCTTTACGTACCTATTTGTAATTGGAATTAGGTACTGCACCTAATGTCGTTACTGAATTATTGTAATTGAGAGTTAATGTAGTAACATTAAAATTAATTAATATTTAATTTTTCGTACGTAATTGTTTACCTGTAAGGTATGAAGATGCAGATATTATAATTGTATAATTGGATCCAGTAAATTCTTACCACACAATTTTAAGAGTAGCGCCAATTTGGAGACGGCTAATCTTAGAGTTCTTAAAGCTGATGAAAGTATAATAAAATTGAAATATGAATGAAATAATTTATATATTTTTTAAAGAAAACCGTCGATTAAAATCAAAGTATTAATTTTAAACTAAGTTTATTAAATTAATTAAATGGACAAATGTTTCCAACAATGATTTAGTACATACATTTTAATAAAAATACCTATCTACTAACGAAATACTACTAAATATTTTATACGCCAATCGGCAGGATTTACTTAATACTTATAAAATAATAATATAATTTTGATTATAATACGTTTTGCATGTAAATCCAGCTATATTTTGATTTTGAAAAAATTTATAGGTATAATTATTTCTTTAAAATTAATATTTTTTTATTTTAAGGTTCCACAGTTTTAATTAGGAAAGTGACACTCACCCACGGACAAAAACAAACAGAGGTGATGTAAAAAGAGGCATATAATTGTATTATCTGGAACCAGCCAGTACCGGCGACACCAATATCACCGTATATAGATTCGATTTTCTACGTGAATTCGTTTGACGGCCTTCATAATGCGACATATAAAACTGGGGACTTACGGACCCCGAAACCAATTTCGGGTTATGACCCGACGACTCACTGATAATATTCTCGGGTTATTAGGTACGGATAGGAGTTTTTACTATGGCTATTTTTTCTGCTGACGGTGGATTATTGGGAACCAGTTTACGAGGCCCCGTTGTGCTGATGGGCGGGGTTTACTTTTGTTTTATGACGTCATTCGTCTCTGTGTCGGTTGTGTTGTGTGCGGCCGTAAGGTGAGGTGAAGTTAGTTTATTGGAAGAGGAAGTTGGTAGGAAAATGATCTGAGAATACCTTTTTGCCTATGTATAGGTAAATAACCGTGTAGTATTGAAGTTATTTTAAATATAAAGCACATATTTATATTGACTCTAGTTGGTAGTGGCCCTGCTTGCAAAGAGGTCCCGGGTTCGCTTCTCGGCCGTGCAGATATTTAGGTGACGGATAAATTCATTTATTACTGTTTGGCCCAATGGTTAGCTGGTAGAGAATGCAATTAGCACTAAGCTCGCCATTTGTACCGTAATATTTTATTGTGGTCAATAAAGTTTAAATAAATAAATAAATTGATAATTTGTTCTTGGGTCGTGAGTTTTAGTAATTTGATAATTATTGTGCTGTCCATGCGGCCCGCGATACAGGGAATCCTAGTGCGAGTGTGTAAAAGCGTAAGTTTATGATATGAGTTTGTAAGTGTCTTTTTTTGAAACTTTTTAGCTAATTAGAGTAATAAGCGAATGATAAAATCTACCCGTAAGTTATAGACGTCGGTAAATTAAAAGTAAGCATAGGTTTTTGGCTTATTTGGCACGGGTTATTTAAGAATGTTACCACACATGAGAACCTTGCAACTACCATGCATACACCTTATTATAGTAATCATTGCACCATACGGGTGGTCAAAATAATCGTCGTCGTCCAGTCGTCGTTGGAATTCAAATGGATGCTACAGAGCCAGGCGATTTTCAACAGAAGGGAGTCTGTTGTTGACTTAATACACCTTTCACCTCAAAACCACAAATAGGCAGTAGCATATTTTTGCAGAAAATTTAACACAAAAGCGTCATAACGAGAAACAGTTCGTTATATTCCACACACGTACTAAATACGCATTTAAACGTTCGATACAACGAAACAAGCGTAATGGTGTAAGTGGCCGTATCGCTGTAAGGGCGTCATCACACTCGGATCACGTATTCCGTGTACGCGACAAACTTTATCGCCGATATCGGATCGTTCGTACTCAATGTGATCCCTGATCCAGCTTTAAATGCTACGTGATCATATTGTCTGCCACCGTTATAGTGTTGTGATGTGATACTAGTTGGGAAGGCTGTTTTATTAAGTAAACAGCCGATAAGCGTACATAATTATAACCTGTTACGTGGTCATTCGCAAATAGACATTGGTTACTGAAGGCATCGCTGACGAGTTTCGGGATAAGACAATGTTTTGTTCTTTGTCCTTCTAATACGGTTACCGAAATACGGAAAAATATTTCATGAATGATTCTGAATGGTGGGTGGTAGCTGGCCTAACGGATAAAATACTCTATTGGTAGACTATGCGTACAGTCGGGATTTAATTTAATTAGTCGGGACCTATAGATACCAGGTACGTCTCTGAGGGACCTTGTGCGATAGCTTATTTAAAGAGTAAAGAAGAACTTTGACTTGGACTCCCGGATGGATGAAGTTAAGGGATGTCTAAGACTTCGTGACGTTGAGGTAGATTTCTGACGAATAATTTATGAGCCACTCAAAATCAGAGAGACAAGAAAAATACATCGGAAATCTCAATGACATCTACGGAAAAAACTACTTTATTAAAGCACACTCTATATTCATAACGCTTCACCGACACTATCGCACAAATAATATCTCCCCCGAAGATGCATTGGAAAAGAAATGTATCAGAAAATGTAAAAAAGTAGTATTACGAATGTACTGCGACATAGAGATGCTGGATACGTCTCTGAGCTAAAGATGTCAAGGCTATCTTTGAATATGGTATTCACAAAGCTTTTGTTTTTTAGCAGATCTACATCCTAACTTTCCAGGTTTCGATACAAAGTTTCACAAAAGAGCCAATTATTTTTTATTTCATTCATCTCAACTGTTTTATCAACAGAGTATACACTTTTTACCTATTTTTTTGGCATTTAAATCTATTTTCATAGCTATTGTGCAGTAATATTTCATTACCTTTCGCTTTGAAAATTAATATCCATGCCCAATTCATCATGAAATTTCAGTTATCATTATCTCTGTAACTAAACAAGATATAAGAGTGCCTTCCAGTTTTTATAAATCAGTTGACGAATCCAAAATAAACTGAATTCGATTTTATACAAAAAATGCGGAATATCTAAAAAAAAATAGATTTTTCAAAACAGTGTTTTTGCACGAAAAGGTGGAACGACCTATATCCAACTATAATAGCAAAGCGATAGTCCCAGTCAAAACATTCTCACGTAGGTAACCAATGCTTGCCGACAATTTGTCTTTGCGATGTACACGACACGACTTTCTGGCGTGTCTGAAAAGACCCTTAGCAGTTTGATATAAATTAATGAAATAATATACCTATTGGAAAATTATTGAATATATTTTTGACATAAAAACGTTAGTAACCACATCACGTCTATCTTCATACTAAATGCTTTTGAACCGAAAGCCTAATTTTTTTTAATTTTATTACAAAGTGACATAATTTTTTTAGATAAATATACTTTTAGGAATTAATGTTTGAATCATTTCAGTAAGTCACATCTAGCGCACATAAACTATCAATGTACAAATCTAGGTTTTGTGCGGGCGAGCGTATGATTCTTGTAGGGAGATATGGGATTTTTCAAACGTAAACCGGCCTGACTCGGCTTGTCCAAGGGGTTCATATTCGGTCGGTCTCTTACGAATTTCGCTTTGGAATGGAATAAATATGGAAATCTCTTACTTATATTCTTTTTTACCGAAACTGTAATAAATAATTTGTTTGTTTTCATATCTTAAATGGTTTCATTATTACCTTGGTCATTTAATTTTTATATCCTTTTCCTTGGTTTATTTTTTGGCCGACAAATGCCTTTGGGTGTTAATGATCGTTTATGTCGACTAATTATTTAAAAAATCTTTAGATTTTAATCAGCTGTGAGGCCGGTCTAAAGTATACGAAATTAGCTGATGAGTAAGCAAACACTTAGATATCTATTTATAGACAGAAATCACCAATTGAAACGTATTCTAATATTAATAAACATTTCGTCTATTTTACTTATATACTTCATTCAGGTTATGACAATTAACCTATATTTAACGAGACAAAAACAATAAACAATATCAAAATTTTGGCATTTAAATATACATTGTTATCGCTCTCGCGTTTTCGCGTCCCAGTATATCTAACGGTTAAACAAAACTAGCTGAATCAAATTTTATCATATTAAGGAGGCCATATGTTGGACGTCATTTAATATTAAAATTATATAGCGTATCGAAATCACCCCATCGCAGCCCCACGTTGGGCGCCAAATGGGCTATTTTTTACATTCAATTATTCCTGTCCCTCGTTTATGCTTATATAAATTGGTCTGTCTCTCCCTTATAAATGGATTCTCGGCAACAACACCGTGTAGGCGGTGTTTGTTATAGATGATATACAGTTCAATTGTGATTGGTGAACTTCTGCCAGATTACTTATTTTAGGGATTAGTTTGTTTTTGACGATTTTGGGTTTTGGTTCGTACTACCATTGTAAGTTTATTATCTGTATGGTTGTATTATAAAGTAAAATAAATGAATCGGTGTAATATGAGAAAATACAGGTTTTAGAGAAAGAAAACAATAGTGTGGATGAATATATTAATGACAAGGATGTTTGGAAATAAACATCCGCAGCTGATTCTATTAATGTTTTGAAGGAATTTGGCACTTAAAGCCTATTGTTTTTAAATGATGTGCTATTCGACATTGAAAGTTTGTTGATAAACCTATCTAGTACTTACCTAGACTAAATAGACAAATTGAGTTGGAATTTGAATTATTTTTGTACGTTGTTCCGAAAGCTAAATACCAATTGAACCTATTTTAAAAGAATTATAACTTACATACCGTACCCTCTCATTTTCCTTCATTAAACATGTAATAATGTCACCCTCTTTTAATATTACTAACATTTTAATGTCATTCTATTAAACATGTAAATATTATGTTAATTTACCCGATTAGCTGCTACTGAAATCTATGTCACCTTTACTAAACGCATAAAGAAGCTGCACATCTGAAACTTCTTCGCAATGTTTTCAAAGGTGTATGAAGTCTGCCAATCCACAATTTTTTTTAATACCCTCAAGGGTCCACGTAATAGCAGCGGCCTACGGGTTGCAAAGAAGAAGAAGAAACGTTTATGGAAGCTTGATCTAAAATCTAAATAAATTATTCGGTACTGCTGACAATATCTAATTTTAATCGACTGGCATGTCAAATAATTCTTACCAAATGGGAGTATAGTACGGCCGGCGGTTCTTGGCCGCCCTGAACTTTGTTCGGATCGCTGCGCAGAAGTCAATTTTAGGGTCGAAATGGTGGCAAGACGCGTGGGGTGTCCCTTTAAGCATTGTTTGTTTCAGTTACACGCTCAGTGTTCGTGTCGCTATCTCTCTCTAAAGTACAATACCTGCGCACTATATCCGAAAACCTAACTTCAGAGCGGCCTAGAACCGTCGGCAGTACTTTAATACCTACTAGATTCAATAAAGCCTCGATCACACGGTGCCTAAAATAAGCTAATGACTTAGGTAAGATATATCTAACTGTAATTCTTGATTTATAAATTAAGTTAGCAACAAATTAGTAATTGTTTTCATTGTATGTAACAATAATTGTAAAATAAAATTTGTACGATAATTAATTCACTTATCATAATAAAAGCATTTAATTTTTCAAACGCTTAATTTATTATTATTTTATCGTAAATCACACAGTAATAACTTACACTTTAGCCTAACCAAACCTAACCTAATTGGCAGTTCCTCGCATACCACGCAAGAGTCGCTTTTTTAAACAGTTTACTTACAAACTCCAGCACCGGTGCATTCTCATTATAGACCACACGCTCGTCCCGCATCATTCGCCGGCTGAGCCCGGATCAATGGCGTTTTTTTATTCAAAATAACTCCTCAAAAAAGCGACCCCAGAAGCCAAATGGCCCAGAATTTGTTTAAATTGTCACGTACAGACACCGCGTGGTTATACAATCCCGTGACAGCGGTTGTCAAAGGTTTGCATAAAACTTCTATTTAATTTATACCTCAATGATTTTTTTTTATAATTTTGTAACAAAAACTTAAGTAAATTAAAAAAAAGCTCGTCTAATTTTTTTTCGTGTGTGGCTAAAGCCTATGCTTTAACTTCGCACTTCGCAAACCTATAAATAAATAAATAACGCTACTCACTCATAGCCTTGAATGAAATTTAAATGAATTGTAATAAGGATTAATTCAAATTAATTACATGAAATAAAAAAAGCATTTTAGACATTAACATCATCATCTTAGCTTTAACTTCTTCTAGAAGGATATTCAAGAGCGCTGAATTACAATAAAATTTGACATTTCACAATTATTATAACATAAATGTTGTATTTATCATGATCTTATAATTTTACATAGGTACAAAGTACCTACGTAGGTACTAAATGAAGGTACTTTTAAAGGTAGGTATTATGTATTAGTTTAAATTCGCATGCCGTCCTTTGAGAACCAATGCCTTCCAATAGACAGACGGTGAAGGGTTAAAAACGCATCGTAGTGCCATAAAAAAGTTCACTACAGATATCGGATTTTAAATTTTAAAATGTGCTTTGTATTGAGCGGCAGGGTTCGGAAATCGATTGGCGCTGGCGACAAAGGGTTACCCATTAATAATAAAAAACCCATTGATTTAGAACGACAGCTTGTGAAGCGACCGTTGTTGGAGCAAATGGTGATGTCAGTTGCTGAGAACTGGGTTTGTGGAACAAACTTTTTGCAAACTGTTTAAATTGTTTTTGTTGCCAATGTCCATGGGCGACGGTGATCACTTACCACCAGGTGACCCGTCTGCTAGTTTACCCGCTTAGGCCATAAAAAAAAAATACTGATTTATGTCTGTACATAGAAAATATTTTAGAACAAAACGTATGAAGGGCCTTCATAGGACCAATAGCCATAAATGTTATTTTTAGAATTTTTGTCTGGCTGTGTTTATGTTGTCCACGCAGACAAAACTACTGAAAGACACAAAGCGGTTTTATTTTTTAATTAGAGTAGGTATCGGTACCAAAATGTATGTCGTGACGAGTCACTTTCGTCGTTTATTATTGTTGATAAACTGTATAATATTTTTTTTCAGTTTTTAGGTCAGAATTTTCCTTCTGTTGTTTGGGGCCAATGATGCTTACAAACGACGATTCATCTTCAACGCGAAACAGGACAGTCCCTATTTTACTTTGGCTTTAAAATAATAACTTAGTACTAAACTTTATAGCAGAATTCCCTGTGTTTTGAACTAATGAGATACCTACATAGATATAGACAAGTTTAACACGTTCAACACGGGATAAAAAAGTTGATGTTTGAACCTGGTCAACATAACACGGAACCCTGTTACGATTGTAATAGCTGGGAATCGAAGCCATGACCCTTTAGCCCATTACCAACACTACAGGGTGGTACGCTACACCAAATATTACAAATCAATCGATGATGCACAATCTACGTTCTTCAATTAAGGCGAGTGCACACTGCCCCCCGCCGTGCGATAATTTCGGCACACCGCGGCCGCGGCGCGTCGCACTGTGGCTAATGCTGCTACCCCGTTGGATTCAGTTACGGGAGGGTAAACGTTTATTTATAAATCAATAATTTTATAAACAATATTTTGAGGCATTCATGCGGCATAAAAACTTCCGACAGTTAGATTGGCAGTGGCCAATCCAACACCTCCATCAGTCATGTTGGTACAGCGTGGTGGAGTATGCTCTAGGCTTTTGTATTAGGCCATTAATGGACTGAAGTCAATATTGGGTAGGATATATTATAAAGCCATCACAAACACCCACAACCCTAGAACAAACATTATCTGATACATTAATACCTCAGACAGGAATCGTACCAGGATCCCATCGCATCGCAGGCTCTACCATGTAGGTAACCAGGTCATCTAAAATAATATTATTATAATTATTTTGTTGCTTAATATTTTTATGCTTAATAGGGTATGTTGAGAGTAAATTATTATTATTAAATGAGCGCAGCCGACAAGATTTTTTTTGGTACATTTAGGAAAAAAATATCTACCAACACTTATGTACATATGTCTTCACCCTGTATATATCCTGCACATATCAAGCCGATGACACAAATTAATCTAGGACAGGTGGTTTACATTCTGAAGACAATACAACTTCAGAGAGATCTATGGCAGGAGCTTAAAGCTCCCCACTTGATGCCCGCATCAGGGATCTTCAGAATAGTGTAGAGCCTTAAATGAGCATTTTAAAACTGTATCCGATTTGTTTATAATCCTAGGCACATAAGTACGAGTAACTGCAGGTTTGAAGGCCCAAGTAGAACTTTTTTCCTTTTGTAAATATTTAACGAAATATTGTAGGGTGACTATTCTCCTTTTTTTTAAATTAGTTTTACTGGTGAACTAGATTGGCCCATAGACTAGGGTGGCCACATTTTTATGAACGCTTCAGGGTAAGTTAGTGTTGATCTCGAATATCGGAATATTATTGTAAGATACTTATCGTTATACTTTGTCCTACCTAACCTCATAATAAACCTCATAGTGCTTTCAATTTCTCCACAGTTGGGAAGGTGACTAACTTTTCCACCAAACTGGGCTGAACGAGCGTGGTAGGATAATTATGTTCCTTATAATTCTCAGTCATTCGGCAGGTGGCCTATCATTTCCCGTTAATGGGCTAAAACCCTTTCATCTTTAATATGTCCCCGATGAATTTATAATTTCAGCGCTCCAGCTAAGCATACGCAGCAGAAATTGTATAATTCCATAAATATTTTTACGTTATCCACGCAGTAGGAAATCGCAAGTCACAATACTGGCGACAACCCTATATTTGACCTCCATGTGTAGATCCTCGCGATATTTCGTGTTACTATTTCATAACATATCCATTGCTCTTTTTGTTCTACTTTATACAGCGAAGATCCCGTATAAAACAGCAATGTACGACTTCTTTTATAAAGTAATAAAAAATACTTTTGCTTAAATTTACAGGGTTGCAGTCTTTATTGTACGCTAGATCGACGTACCATTAATCAGTCTGTGCCAGAATCATCAATATAACATTATACGTCCAAGCACTCGATTCGAACATTCGATGTATCGATTATGTATCGGTAATTCGATTATGCCGACTCGTATTGTGCGCGGGCTGTTCATCATTCGATGAAAAATGACGGCGTCATTATTTTGCTGCGTATATGTAGGTTAAGTTAGAGCTACGTTTCTTCGTACTATAATACATAGCGTTACCTTTTATAAAATACGTATTATAGGTCTCAATTTTTGGCGCTTTCATTAATATCTACTAGTTGCCCGCTCTGCGGTCAAAATTCTACCGTAATTCACTGTGTCAAAGGGTTACTTAACATTGACTCTATGTACGATAACACCATGACATAAACTTCACGTCAAACGTATGGAGGTGTGAATAGAGGTAACGACGTCACGGTACTACCTCCACGTCGTTTTGGTACCTTTGACTTTGGTGCTTTAACAATGGTACACTTTGGCCCTAATTGCAAGATCTGTCGTCTAATATAAGAAGGGAAACAAAGAAGTTATCCAAGACGTAGTAAAAATATAACGCGTAGACGATCGTTGGCGGTAAGTAATTTCCCTCCGGAACTCCGGATACCTCTCAGTAGGGATGAGTGATGCGCGCCGGACGCGTGACTCCAACGTAACGTCTTGAGATAAGTCGCTTTGTTTTATTATAATTTAATGTACCTATTAAACTTTAAATTTAAAGTGATGAAAGTAAAAATATTTAATTGACCTTGGCTAGCTATACCTCAAGGTACAGATAGACATGCTTTTAAAAGCAAGCTTAAGAGCATACTTAGCATGCTTTTTTTTACAGCCTAAGCAGGCAAAGGAACAGACAGGTCACCTGATGGTAAGTGATTACTATCGCCCGTGGACATCGGCAACAGCAGAGGCGTCACCAACGCGTTGCCGGCCAACAAGGAAGCGACGGAATACATATTTTGCTCTAAATAAGCATGATCGTAGAAAATACGGCTAGGATTTTTGTATGGACACGTGCTCAAAGCAAGCCCAAATCCACTCTGTTGTGTGCCCCCTTCCGCTGCATGCTCGATAATCACTGTTGATTTTTGAGCATGCTCAAAATAAGCATGCCTATTTCGAGCCAAGTATCCAACTTAATAGCTCATACATCGATGTACCTTTGGAAGTCCAATGCTCGACATAATATTCTTCATTTGATTGAGACAAATTAACTACGAGTAAATTAATTAAACTGGACTGACGCAGAGACTGGTATCGTTCATTCAATTTGGTTAGGGGTTTCAAATTTTCAATTTGAAACTGGGTTTTTTGAAAAAAAAAATATACTCTAAACGTAAATTTTTATTCGATGGATATCGATCTGACTTTTATGTTATTACCTATAATTATATCGGTATCTCAAAAATACTCTCAAAGGTATCAAAACTGTTCTCCCGTTAACACGGCAGATACCTGCGCTTCACCAATTTTTTCCCACACGTCTATAAAGGGTTAAAAAGCCCGACGTATTGTAAGAGGATATCTAATTTCCTTGAAAGCAAAATTGGCGTAACATTGCTAAGGTACTTTTTTGTACCGCTAACCCTTTTTGCCGGTACGTTTGTTAAGTTTTTTCTTTTTGAAAGCGCAAAGAAAAGGCGGTTAGTTTATATCCGGTTTCTTTGACATCTGAGGGGTTGACCGGTGTTCTCAATGAGTATTAATTATTTGAAGTGGGATTCGGTATTTGAGTGGATTGACGTGTATTGTAGGAGTTCGTATGGTACATTTCTCTTCTAATTAATTTTATTACAAATTGCAGGATATTTACAGACGATTTATTTAAATGAAGGGGCTCTAGGTAGGCCGTTTATGTTTTTAAAATATTGTTTATTTAAATCTTTGAATAGGTGCATCAATGTTGCATCAAAGAAAAGTAAAGATACATTTAATTTAATTGATGTGCCTTAATTTAGTTTAATTTAGTATAATTTAGGTCCATTTTGAAAATTAGATATTAACTTAGGTAATTAAATTAGAAATTTTATTAAAGAAAAAGTTTTGAAACTTATGGAACGTTGCAGATTTTTGTTAAATATTTACTCCCATTTTTTGGAAAATATATCGTAAACAATATTAACACTGTTTACGTGTTACTGTCATACACACGTGAACGTGAAAAGGAACATAATTTGGAAATTCAAAGCACAACAGTTGTTAATATTACTTTTATTTAATAAAAAAAGTCGGCGTTTTTAGTTGAAACCAACAATTTGTGCTGCATTAAATTTATAGGCGAGTACGACGTAATCTTTAGAGAAATTGAATAGAACGCTATTAATTTTCACACCTCATCAGACTACGTGAGATCTTATCGGGGAGTTGACGTCTTAACAAAAAAAGTTATAAAGAAAAATAATTTCACGCGAATCATATACCATCTGCCGCCACCTGCTATTATTTTATGATTACCCTTCACCTTTCTAATACCTCGGGTCTTTTGGACCCCGACGGATGCGAAAGGGTTTGTCTTTGTTTGTGAACAGTTATATTACGGTAAGACCAGGTGGGTTCTTCTTCCGCGTTCTCACGATGATACCGGATTTTGCTATTTTTTTAAGATGGTGAAACTGATTGACGCAACTGTGTTTGGTCTGGCTGTAGGGTTAAACGTGAAGAAGGATTATGTGAGGTCAATATTCTTTGTATTGAATTCAAGACACAGCGTATGGTACTCTAGTCATTCTACATTTATTATAATAACACTTTAACTGATCAATGTTTGCACATGGAAACATCTGAGAAGAACTACTTTTCGAGGTATTCACTAACGCAAAGGCACCATAACAAAAATTTTATAATGTTTCTGTTGATGTCTGTGCGTTGGTTTCCGCTAATCCCAGGCCTAACCTATTTGAACCCACACTTTAACTTTTATCACATTTGTTTTGGCATTACCTCATTGAACAAATAAGTAGGTATCAATGATCACATTATGGTGTTCTATACATAAAACTTAACACGACTCTCCTGACACAAATCTCTGACGCTAGATATCGATGTACCTTCACTAAAAATACCTTTTACAAATTATAAAACCGGTCAAATGCGAATCGGACTCGCACACCTAGGGTTCCGTACAACCGGGCGGTTATGACTCGGATGGCGACCCGGATGGCGCAATGGTTAACACACCGGATCGACGTTCCGAGGGTCCTGGGTTCGATTCCCAGCGAGGCGGAAATTTGAATGATGAATTTAAATTTCCGTTCTTGGTCTGGGTGTGTGTGTGTGTTAAGTTTTATGTCTTGTGTGTTGTCCATGGCACCCACGACACAGGGAATCTTAGTGTGGGGGATATGAGTGTGTAGCGCTATTTATATATTTATCTAATTTGGTCAATAACGAGATAGAATGTAGAGATTTGTCATTATCTTGTAATGGATTAAATAATTCAGGTAATTGCTCGGTGGTACGGAACCCTACGTTTGCGAGTCCGACTTGCAATTGACCGGTTTTATTTCAAAATTTGTTGTGATAGCGGTCACGCACACATTTCAGGTGCTTATAACCGTTCAAGGGATAGAGCCCGGTGACAGGCAAACAGACACAGGAGGCATATTAATAGGGCTCCGTTTATCACCCTTTGAGTACGAAACCCTAAAAGATCGCGTGTCAAGAGCAGACTTCAAATACAAACTGATTTATACTATGATGCACTAAAAGCACTACAATTTTTTATTTCCACTGAACGCTATTAAAAGCAATATTATTGACTGCAGAAGCACGGCAGTTCGACTATTCGAGCCGTACGTTTCACAAATCAGCGTACACTCGCTATTCAACGATTCCGTAAAAGTGCTGTTCGTACGCCGACTTTTATTCCGGTAGACGGAGCGGAGTAACTCGCCGTGCGTGATCGAGTGCGCTATTTTGCTATAGTTTCTAGAGCCTTCAGAAGCTATTTTACGTACGAAACGACTTTTATTTATTGACTTCGACGTATTATTGACAGCAATGTTATAACTTCAACAGGGCACGGGTTTGGTTCGTAATTGACGTAACTTGAATAAAGTAGAATGCTCCGCATTGTACAGTCTGAATAGGTAACAATCGGAATACAGAATACGTCTGCTTGTTTGTTTGTTTGTTTGTTTGTCAACTCCATAGCCTGTTTAGTAGTGGCCCTTTCTGCGAAGCGAGGGGTCCCGGGTTCGATTCCCGGCCGGAGAAAATATTTAGGTGAAAGATAAATGTTTGTTCTTGGATCATGAGTGTCTTAACAATATTTTTTTATTTTAAGCGAGTCATAGCTTCCTTTATGGTAGGCAACGTGTTGTTGATGCCCTGGTGTTACCATGGACGACGATGATCGCTTACCATCAGGTGACTCGACTGCTCGTTTGCCTGCGTAGGCCATAAAAAGGCCGCTGGGCTACGAAAGCTTCAATACAAGAGTAAGTTAATACGACAGTGTATTACCCGATCGATTTGAAACGTCGCCAGCAGATATAGGTTTTAGGTGCACAAACAAGCATTTAGCTTTATTTGAGCAACGTTCGCGTGGCAACGTGACACCGCCATTGGCCGTCGGATTCGGCGGCAAATAGCATTTGTGTACGCAAACATCTTGACGTGGCTATCGCGTTACTCTGCCATATTGTTTATTTATATATTTCGTTACTAATCCTATTTTTATTTATGAGTTTATGAAACATTTCGTCGACCCCGTAGCCTAGTTAGTACAGCTATTAGTAGGTACTGATACAACGCTCAGGATTGGTTCCAGACAAGAACACTCCTCAACTGTTAACAGCACAGTGACTAAATAGTTACTGTTAATTTATTTTTACTTAGTACCTCGGACTTACCAAGAACGCACCTACTTACCAAAAAAGAAAAACTTTTGCCACCCAAATACAGATGTCACTATAAAATTCATATCTCGCTATGGAAGAGCTACATCGCAGTAACAACTAAATAAGCTAGCAAATTCTTTTGTATATATTCCGTGAAAATATGGAGATGGAACGCATAAACACTGAATAAACCGCGGCCGTAAAACTCTAGTATACGACGCACAGACAGAAACTACAGAAACCCCAAATATACGAATAGGAAGCCATATTTTCCACTGATCCACCCCGGTATCCGTGCGTCCGAAAAAATAGCAGATAATCTAACTTTTCCAAACGCCCCATGGCCTTGCCGAACTACCAATTTACGTTGACCCGTCAAAACACATACGTTCACACGCAATTGGCATAAGTAATGTCGCGTCGCAACTAATTCGTAGCTCCAATAGAACTGGGTGAGGATACGGGGGTGGTCGCAGGGAGAAAAAGCAGCAAATCATTACTGACAGTTGACCAAACGGGGTGAGCGTCCCCTAAAATATGTATGAGACTAGAAAAGGCCTGTTATGGTGTCCGAATGTTGATAAGCTAGCAATGGGGCTGTGAGATTGGATGGCAATGGGGACGCAGGGGTGGAATGATTAGGATTTGTCGCCAAAAGTTTTTTGCTTGTCGCGAGCTGAGTGGATTCTTTACGCAGGAATTTTCGATCATAGCTTTACTTGCAAAATATTAGAGTATGGTGCAAGTGAAACGACTGAATTATTATTTTTGTGCACAGTTTGGGTTTTATACTTTGTAGTAAAATTTTATTGACTAAAAGAAAATTTTACATGTCATTAACCTTATTTGGGCCTGTTTCACCGGTTACGGATAAAGTTCCGGATAGCCTATTAGGAACTTAACTCCCAAATAAACTACAACTTTTGGTTTCACAGGTCTCGGATAGAAGTATCTGACAAATAAAGTGTTGGTTATGATAACTGCCACTTCAAGTGGCTGTTAGAGGCGTTATGCGACGGATAAAAAATCTGTCAAGTCAAATGGCGGAAACGAAAAAAATAAAATGACACATGTCTTGCGTTTTGTTTCTATAAACACATTTAGAATTTGAATACCTAGTAAAGCATAGGAATCCAACTATTTCCGTTCTTTATTGATAAATTAAACTTGATAATATAATAAAACTTGACTTGGATTATTTAGATCAAAAAGTATTTTATTATTTAGGTTTTTAAAATTGTTTTCAAATGACGATAATTTACGTAGTAGTAACGAAACGCAAAAAAGCGACGTTGCCGTTCCGTCAACTGTCAACTTTATGTATCAGTTAAATTATCCGGGAGTTAGATGGTGAAACAGAAAAAAGTTATTAGCAGCCTATAATAGGTAGATAGCATTAAATGTCAGATAACTATCCGGAACTTTATATGTAACCGGTGAAACAGGCCCTTAGGATCGGTAATCGTCAATAATGACCGTTGAAAATAAAGATATGATTATAAAATAAATACATGAAAATGTATATTATGAAAATTAAACGTTATTTAGAGTAAAAAATAATAGGCACAAAAAAAAACAATTAAGAAAAAAAGCACACTACTTGAAGGCACTCCGATCGTTCCTGAGCCCATTAATGTTGTCCTAGGCTTGTGTTAAAGGATACCTAGCAACAATATCATGTCGTATTATCATGTTAGGTATTATTATTACCGTGAGAAACCTTGAAACAACTCCAAACATCACTAAATCAAAACAAATAGCGCAACACTACAAACGTCATTGTTGCCACAACAAAATGTCTAATTCCCTTTAAATCCGAGAAATAGGATTTTGTTAAAAAAATGTTACAAAAAGCCGTCGTTGACTCTTGCAAAAACGCACAATGGCTTTGGTGTAAACTGTTCAAAGTATTTGTAGCGGTGCGGTGCAGCCGAAATACTAAATACGATTGTGACGTTTTTTGTGACAACCATTAATTTTGAAGAGTTGTAATGATTTGCAGCTACTGATGGGGTTTAAATTATTATTATTAGACTAGCGATGGCTGGGGCTGAGAAATTTAGCTTCATTTCAGGTGAGATTTTATTTATTATATGCAACATTCGCTACTATTTTTATTTAAATTTTAACATTAATCATTATTGTCTTAACTTACGCTGGAGTCCAAATGAGAATCCAGAATGAAGAATTTTTGGAAATAATCTACTACCAGTTAAACGACAAGTTTTTAGAATATTATTATGAATTTCATTACTCTGCAACCAAGTAGGTATCTGGGTAATTGTTTTTTTTCACCGACGCTATTTTGATATTCAAGCATATGCCATTTCATAAGTTAGCTTTAAGTACAGGATTTCAAAATAAAAATTCAGACTAACTATAGTTTAAACTTACAAATTGTAAATTACAATCATGTTAAATCGAAACATAATAATATCACAAACACAAAACTTGTTGCTTGAAACAAAGACTTTATTACAATCAAAATCACTTAATTGTTACAAATTGCCAAACAAAAATGTATCAAAAGAGCAGCAAATAACCACTTGCAAATCTATACAAACGTAATTACTCTAACAATGAGTTATTGAAGCGATATTTTTTGTCAAAATATGTCGTTTTAACCCCAATTCAGTTTGTGTATGTTTTACCCCAATTGGCGGAATCACAATGTTTCACGGTGTCAAGAGTCGATCAGTGTAAAAATCCGGGATATTTTGAGAGTTCTCACGACCCTACACCCTTTTGTTATTTTTATTTGTATTTACAGATTTTGTTTGATATGTTGAGTGATTTAGTTAAGTACTTGATAAATAATTTCCGGGTTATTTTAATATTTTTTGATGAAAATAGGCCAAAAATTGTTTGAACGTCTTATTTTTAATAATAAAAGCTTACACATTCATACCATCGTACTAGGATTCCCTGTGTCGGGGGTGGCATGGACAGCCCTTATAACACATCACTAACACTCCATGACCTAAGAACAAACATTTATCTGTTACATGATCTTAAATAATTACAGAGATCTACACCACTCAAAGAAGTTCCAGTTAAAAAAGAAAATGAGAGTTAAAAAAATATGATTATCTAAAAATTATAATAATAAGCATACAAAACTACCGACTCGCCACACCCTTCTATTAACAAAGGGTTAACCCTTACAACGCTCACGGACTAGTTCTATTATTTATTAATTTGAATGTTGCAATTTTGCGTATACCTGATCTATGACAATGGCACGCCATACATTCGCCAAATCCTCTATTCAGTTTTTGCATAAGGGTCCTATTTAAATTGTGGAGTATTTTATTAGAACGATAGGCAGATGTAACGCGTAGCAAAAATCTAATTCATTGCGTTTTGTTTGAATACTAGTTTTAAACAATGTTAGGATTATTTACGTTGTTCTGTGTGCTTGTACATAAGTTTATTTACTAACCGGTTCTGGCGGGAGATAATTATAAATTGTACCTAATACAACACATTAAAATTATATTAAAAGTATATAATTATGTATATTGTACTTAATAAAAATCAAACAATTATTCAGAAAAATGTTCTGATGAAAATGCTTCGTGACAAAACAATTTAACCTAAATTAGCTTTCACTTCAAAAATATTGAATTGTATTATTTTACTATAATGTGAATACGTTCTCCCTTTCAAGTTGCCGCAATTGAAGGACCTCTTTACTTATCAGATGATCTACAATCAACATTGCAATACAATGAAGGTAAATTAGCTGAGTGATTTGTAAGTGGGCACTACTCGGCACATGTCAAGCACGAAATTGGACTTTTATGCGTACATCTAATCTTCAATCTTTATCTTTGATTGAAGTACTAAAAGAGTTATTTTAACGTTTATAAAAAATATACATTTTATATAAGTGTTTATATGTGCACGCTATCGGCCTTTTTGTCATCATTTTTGTCTTGAAATCTTGTTAGAGATAAGCAGTATCTTTGTACATTGTCTCTGTCTTCTGTGTTTCTGTAAAAATTTTGTGTGCACTTAATTAATGATAAATAAGTAAATAAATAAATATTCTATTGCACTACTTTTGGGCAAACGTAAAACGGAATGCGATGGGAAATTTTAATGGATTACGCTTCAATTCGAATTTCAAATGTATAACTGTTATGTTATGGCCAGAGACAAAGTCAAAAAGCGAACGCGTTTTTTCTCCAATATTTGTGTTGGTAACGGGTGTTTTATTTGTGTCGCAAAATTCGCAAGGGCCGCACAGACAGCGGCGTCGCGAAAAGGGTTGTTATTAATAATAGTAAGTTAGAGGTACGATTGTTTGATAATGAATTATTGGGTTGAAACGTTTCAGGTACATTTAGTAATACGTGAAGGGTTACGGGGTTTGTGCAACATGACAGTCGCAACTTTCACACGCGAATGTGCAGTCAGGTAGAGGAAGGATCGTAAAAAGTGTTACCCTTCATACGTGCTTACATGAACTTAGTGCAGAGAACTTGGAGTTTGTATACGGTAAGTTCAAAGTTGTTGTATAAGTAATTACGTTTGCTATTTTGCAAAGTTTGAAGCTATCACGAATTGCCTAAATTACGCATAATTAATTTATTAATTTTATATTGGCAGATATTTAAAGATAAATTTCTTCCAGAAGATCTGAAATTAGAATACTCATTTAAGATTTTTTTAGTGACCTCTTTAGTTGATGTTTTCTAAAAATAGGGTAATATTATGTACTTATATACTTGAAATTGTCTGACAATTTCAAAGCAACTTGAACATGACTTATAATAGACCACGCGTGTAACCTCAACGTAACCCCAAGTGCATCTCAAAGCTTTGAGCCTTTTCAAATCCTTAACCCTCTAATAATAATTACACCTTTTTGTCAGTTAACCCTTTAGCGCGCCGGTAATTCTTAAGCCCCGCTACCTGACCCCGCCGGGTCTGCCTTACTTCCTGATCCATTCCTTATTCGAATCGTCTCGACAGTGCGTGTGCGCAGCTATTTCGATCCATTTGTAGTTTGATTTTCGAACGCGATATTCTTGAAAATGTGTGCGAAATTTATTTTTTACTGGACTGTGATGGTTGTGTTGTGAGTGTTTTATATAAAATATAACAAACGTAAGTATTCGTCATTTATTAATAATATTATTTACGCATTTTTTTTGTTTAATTATAGTGTGTATTTCAGAGGGTATAGGTTAGTGAAATTACTAATACCACCACATTACAGTACATTTGTCCTGAAATTTCGATTGCATAATTAAAATTAAAAGGTACCTACCGTACATAACCTTTAGGTACCTTTTGAAATAATATTTCTGAGAACTGAGATTCATCGCTTTATTTGAATCAGCCTTTATACCTAGGTACTAAAACTTGTTTTAAGTCATTTGTTTACCTTAAAAAGCCGATGATACCATTTACGCGAATCGTAGATACTATTGACTATTACAGCACTACATAATATTTTTAATGTAATTCTTTACAATATACAAAAATTTAATAACATCATAACACGTAACGGTATTACACATTTGCGTTCAAATTTCGAATTACTTATTTAAACCGACAAATAAAGAGAAAACGAAAATACTTATCTTAAACAAGCGGAAAAATGTGAACGCAGTATACATACATACTCGTATACTGTTATGTTTCATGAGTACCAAACGCCACTTCAGCTAAATAGCCCCGAATTTTCTCCACCATTCTCCGCATCACTCCCCGCATGTAATAAAGAGCAACGTAATTTTATTCATACATGAAATAACAAACAGGAGGCACAACGTACGTCAGCACTTCGTGAGACAATAATAGAGGCTGGACCAGTCTCGACTGTCCTCCGTATCCATGCAAAGATGATACGCTGTTATTTCCAACATATTCCAATATATTATTTTTTATTGCCCACCCTCCGAGGAGGTAGGGGGAGTCGCGTCATGCGTGATATTTGATATAAAGTCGGAACTCAACTTCGTTATGCGATATTCTTTTTTCAAAGGACAATGGCTTCGACGTAACATATTTTCGAGCAGATAGAGGATATTTTTCTTGAGCTACTCGGATGGGTCCAATTATTCCTAACATGAGACTGTTTTCAATGCGAGTTTGTTAGTCGAGTTCCTCATGGCGTAAAGCGAGCTTGTTAACGATAGTATTGTGGAGTTATTACCCACCTTAGTTTTATTATGTTTGGATTGAGTAAGAATATACTGACATTGTTGTTTCATATGCCATTGTTCCTTAGACATCTTTGGTTATTAAATTCGCGTAGCCGAAATAAAATAATCAAGAATTTTGATAAAATGTTGGCAGTACAATACATACCTATGCTTAATCATTCGGCATTGGATTTATTTTATTACTTATAAAATATTTTCATGTTTCATTACTTATGCTTAATGCTTTATTGGAAGATACCTACTTTTTGTCCTAACAATAACATTAATGTTTGCTGAAACAAGTCATTAAAATTTGAAGTAGTATCTGGGATTTAAATTTAATTAATTGATATAAAGATACACACCGTGATTATTTTAAAATATATTTACATACTGCTCATGACACAATAGATTTTTCAGATTAGCTTAGTTATTGTAACGTATCTTGGACATAATAAAAAAAAAATTAGCTTCTAAGCGATAACAAAACGTATCTGCAAGACTACTAGGTGTACAATACGTCATATTAAAAATACTGTTTAAAACTAAATACCTACGTACCTACTCAGCCACTTAGGTTATTTCTCTATTCTACTAATACATAAAAATGAATAATACGTCAAATAGTTCAATATAATGCACCTATGCATACGCCTTCAATATTGCTAATAAGTAGATATTGTTTATGTAATATGCTTATTTCGTGAGTAATATTAAAATTAATTGCCATCTCAAAATGATTTACCACGCCAATATTACCCTCAAACCAAAGTTAACATGGCTTCCAACTTAGCAAAATCCAGTCGGCCATGTCATGAATGTGCAAATAAATCCGCAGTAAATAAGGGAGAGGGTGGTGGTCAGTGGCCGGGCCGGGCCCGCCCCCCGGGGGGCAGTTTGTCGGTCAAAATTACCCCGTCGACAGTTAGAGGGTTGTGCCTAAAAGCTTTTGTTCCGACTGCAAAAATATAATGTGAGAATGGCTAGTTTTACAAACGCGTTATTTAGACTTGGTCGTTTATTATTACTATCGGATATTTTGTGTTTTTTTTTGTGATAACAAAGAACTACTTTTTTTAATATGGCTGCTGGTAAAGGATGTAATGAGAAGTACTATAAATAAACTTACCGAAAAGTTATATTATATTGTAATTAAATTATATTGCATATTAATTTAATCTTATAACTAAGCTTTTTAAGACGAAATAGGAGGTACCGATCAAAACCTCTATGTCTGTTTTAAAATGTATTTTTAGATTTTTTTCTTATATTTCGATATATGAATTAAAGATAGAACGAAATAAACTCTACATAATTAAAAAGTAACTTGAAGTAATAATAAAAGTAAATGCTTTTAGTAATAGTAAGAATAAAGAAGTAATAATAAAAGTAAATACTTTTAGTATTACTTCAAGTTACTTAGTAATAATAATAATCGTTTTATCAAGTAGATATGGGCGGTAACACCTTCTGCTCGGAACCCAAAACGGCTCTAAGATTAAATAAAAACGTGTTTAAACATTAAGAAAACAAAATATTTTAATGAAACAGGGACCTTATATAAACCTAAATATATTACTACAAATTCTCCTAATTTAATTTTTTTTGACACCTAAACGATCAGAACAGTCCCAACCCTAGTTCTCATAAGCTACTAACGAACTAACCAACTAACCTTTGCGAACTGAACTAACCATCCTAGTCCCGATTTGAGTTTTGTTCTGTGTCGGTCACAGTTGCTATGAGCGGCAGTGGAAGGGTTGTGCTGCATGCTCGTTTGCTAACTTATCCATTAAAAAACCTCTTGTAGAATAGCGACCGTTATCGCGTCGTCGCTTTTTTTAAATTAATTATACGAGTAAGTTATTGCTTGACCACATTCCCACCTTTTTCGCTTTTAACCATCAGCAAATGAGCAACACAAAGGCATAAAATGCAATGTCGATAAGGCACCTACCTACCTTGGTGAATTGAAGTACAACTTTATAGGTACTAAATAAATATTTAAAACGTGGTCTGTGCCAACCCTAAGCGGGGTAGGTAACGGGGAGAGCGAGCTAGGGGAGATAGTGACCACGACATTTGTATCGGCCAACTTCCTCAGCAAGAATTACGTCTTCGGTCGGGATCGCACGAGGCGTGCGGAAATGTTCTCACAGATCAAATTCATAGCATTTGCGGTGTTTAAGCAAATATATTATTTACCTATTATAATAAAATGTAACTTAAACTCTTCTTTATAATAATTTAATAAATGAATTAAGTAATATTAATCTATTAAATTAGAAGCAGTCATAGCCTGGTGATTTGAGCGGTGAACTCCGTTACTGGAATAGATTTTTCTATCAACAGCTACGCTGAAGACTAAGATATGAGGAAACCTACCCACCTGAGAGTTCTTAACATAATAATTATGTTGTTATTAATCATGTAATAGATGATAATAATAGGTATATACAGAGTAGGTACATATAACTAAATTATGCTGCTAAAGCTAATTTTATTCGTATCTAAACACTTCAAATAATAGTAACAAAAATAGAACGATTGAACAAGGCATATGAATATGATTAAAATATATAACTGCTTTAAAATTATAACGATATACATATTCAAGTTAAATACCTACATACGTTTTGATTTATAATTTACTTTTAACTTAATTATTTTTAAGTTTTTTTTATATCTAACTTTGTCCGATGTTCATATAAAATTTTATTTATATTAAATAATTGAATTTACGTATTTACATTTAATTATTTATTTTCCAGTAAAGACTTAGTCAACAGGTTAAGGTACAGGTAAATAAATATATACAGAAGAATTAATTTTGTGTTGAATGTGATACACAATCTGAACATAATGTATCATGGAATTTGTTTTGAGAGTAGCTATTATTCATTACTTGTTAACTGTTGGGGTGGCTGGGGTCCGGGGTGGGGGTGGCGGGCGCAGTGACCGCGACATTTGTACCGTCCATCCCCCGCCCCGATACGAAGCCCCCTTCCGAGCTTTGTCCGAAGTTATTGATTCAGTTACTTCTTGCATTTATGTATTGTTGTAAAACGTCGATGAATCTAGTATATGGTATTAGTAGTATTAGTAATTTGGTAGGTAGGTAACTACTATTCTGGAGTCTGATATTAGTGTTTACATTTGTACGTGTACGGTGACATGACAGATATTAACAACAGAACTGAAGTAATAAGCAGAATTTCAAATGTGTACAACATACATAGAAGTATTGTAAGATAAAAAAGTTAAAATACAATGTACCTACCTAACTACAAATGCCGACTGCAAAAACGGAGGAGGTTATTTATGTTCGACGACTATATTTTTTATGTATGATTAATTGATTATTATTTTTTAACCGACTTCAAGAAATAGGAGGATCTGAATTCGACTATATTTTTTTGTTTTTTATGTTTGTTACCTCAGATATTTCGACTGGGTGAACCGATTTTGATGAATCTTTTTTTAATTGAAAGCTGTTGCTTCCCGTGTGGTCCAGTTCTGACAATGGCATTCAGGAGAAAACCTGATGATGGATTCCCAGGGATATCGAGGGAAATACTCAATATTTTTTAGATAGATATAAAGCTATTAGTGTTCGATGCGTGTACATGGCAAATATTTGGGAAAAATATTTTTGGAAGTCATTTATTAATGAAATAGATAAATCTTATCAAAATGATTTTTATAATTTTTTGTTTATTTCACTGTGCGTTTGTTACCGCTAATCCATAACAGATATCAATCAGTAACATACATTAAAATTGTATTAATTAACTATGTTAGATAATATTAACCTACAAAATATTACCAATAAAACATTTTTCAATATGGCGTTTCCCGCCAATAAATCGACTTCGCGTAATTCATTCGAATATGGAACGAGGAGGAATCAATTAGAGCGCGCAGATTTCCGACTGGCCGAATGGCCAATAAAGGCAAATGGCGCGATGTTACATTTGAATCTACGCATCTAGTATATCATGACCTCTGGTCGAACATCACCTTTCCTCTTCCGTGGGGTGAAAGATATTAAATGAAGGGGGGTTGGAAGGTCTGTAGATGTGGTCGGGTATAGTTACTTTACGACGCCATTAGCGTGTTTGCCGTTCGGCCGCATTCATTTTTGCTGACATCCCTTTGGCCTCTTATTGGTACGGACCTTATGTTATTACGAAAAGGATTAAAGACGTCGGCATTTTTGTGTAATTTCTTTTCTGCACCTGGCTTTTAATGCCACGTTCGACAGAGTGTAACTATCTAATTTATTTGTCAGAACCATGCAGTTAATTAATTAAGTGAGCTCTAATTTCTTCAACCTTATTTGTGCTAAGTTTACCTAAATAAGATTTTTATAGTGTCTCGACTTCGCAGTAGGTATTTCTTATAGTTTAAAGTACAATAGTTAATTCTGTTTGAAGTAATTTTACTCTAGGGTCAAAAATCTTTGAGAATTACATAGGTAGTTATTTGTAGAATTTGGTAGGTTAAGGTTTTGGATCTGCAAATTAGTAACATTAAAACATTTAGTAATTCGGTCGTGAAGCAAGTGACTTTGAATCTCGGCTTTAATGGCCAGTTACGCTTACAAATGTCGAGAATTGAGGCTTTTTAGTCGAGCTCAAGCAATTCTGTTATTGAACATTTAAGGAGCATAATTATTTTACTTCAATTTCAATCATAGGTGATAGAGCTTGTAGAGTTCATTTGGGATAGTACCGCCCGCCACGGTACCTTGTACCATTTCAAACGTATAGATAAATTAATATGTTGTGTTTTTTTTTTAATAAGTTGTGTACCGGTTAGAAAGTTGTGGATCCGGTTTCAGTTTTTAGAGGCAACAATCTTAGTCCTCAAGGCTAGCAACACATCTGTAATCGAATTAGAACGAGACTCTTACTAACAATTATTACAACTGGACTATTATTAATAACAATTAACATGTCTAACTATCACTAACAGTCCCTGCCGCAGTCCTTACACCATACTAACGAACTGACCGACTAACATTATTAATAACACTGTGCTAACTGGACTAACCATCCTGTCCCTATTTCATTCTTGTTCTGTGTCGGTCACACGATTCGTGGACGACAGCGGAAGGGAATATTCGTTTGCTAACTTAAATCAAGAAACAAGCAAATAAAAAAATTCAATCACACGTTTGGCTTCAAAACTTAGTAGTAGAAGTTAGTAAATCTCGTTCACCAAACTGGCCATTCAATGTATCGGCTAAGAATGTATTGGCTACATCGTTCGGCTAGGTCCGTTACGAGCCATTAACTTCCAACTCGCTGTGAGATATGGACTTGCCGAGTATTGCTTCTCATTCCACTTGTTTGTTGAATTTGTGTTGCATAAAATTGGCAACGATATAGATTCTGATTTCAATGGTTCGTTTTATTTTTGAACTGGAATATTACGTTTAACATTTGGCGGAATGCGCCTAATGGTAATTTCCTATATTACCTATTATACATTTTTAAATAAAAAAATTAACTCAACTTTAATGATTTATATCATGCAAATATTTTGCATGTTCCTACCACCGTTTCGCAAAGACGCCATATTGAATATTAGAGTTTAAAGAGCAAAAACAACGGCAAAAGCAATTCCTCGGCAAATCTTTTAAAAACAATACTGGATACCTACTAATTACAAAATGTTTACATAAGGTCAGTTGTGAATCTTATTAATCATATCAGTATGCATGGACATTATAGAAAATATTCAGGTTATTAGGTTAGGCATTACCGTGCGTGCAGTTGTACCTAATTGTAATATGTAAACATGATTACATTTTGCGCATCTCTGACTGTTCAAGTGCGGATTGGTCCCTCCACCAAACCGCACTTGAACAGTCAGAGATGCGCAGCAGCAATCCAAATATCAAAAGTTTTTATGTTACTTATTAATTACAAGTAAATCATAAGATCAAACAATTGCTTTTGCTTAATAAAAATTAACTTCAAAGGCCTTAACTTCTAACTTAACTTGTAATATCCACGGCTCATGGCGGTCACCATAACGACGAGCGGTAACGTCGTATTAAACTATATAGCTACAGAATAAGACATGATTTCCCTTGACAAAAGTACAAAGGATTTGCCGGCCTGCCCCGGAGCGAGTCACCGACTGGAAGCGATATCTTTATTTCTACCTTAACTTGCTTTTAAACTTAAAGTGATGCTTTTAAAAAGATTTTCTATTAAGTGTTTTATTAAGATTTTAATATGAGTTATTATAAACAGTCCTATTTATTTTGTTCTGTATATAACTAGTATATAAAGACGTGTCCAGCTGATGTAGGACAAGTTACTTACATAATAAAGGGGTTTCTAAATTAGTAATAATCATAAATTTTATAGTAGGACATTTCTTTAAATGTAACTCTCAAAATACATGCACAATTTTTACTTACTTCAATATCACAGTTGTAATAAAATAGTTTACGTTAAATATTTAACCTATACCGGCGTACCTATTTTAAGAAAATTAAGTTAAATAAATTAATACACTTTCTCACAATAATACACTTAATTAATTTAATTTTAATGTAATAAAACTATATAAATTAAAATCATTAAGATGCTCATTAGACAGATGACTAGTAACAATTGACTATTTTGAAGCCCACTTGATAGCAATTCTGCCAGCTTAACATTTTTTTATTTTAATTATTAGAATTATTATTTTATCTTTTACATGATTTTTATATCTAAGTTTAAACCAACCGCGTACTGTATTAATAAATCCGTTCGTAAAATCTCATCCAGTCGCTATACAATCCGAGACCATGTAGGTAGCGGGACAGTTAATATATTTGAAGTAAGGTAGAAAAAGGGTTTCTTACGCTACCTTTGTGCGGGGATGCCCTTTAGTGGGATCTAATAAAACCTTGTTACGGCCAAAGGGATACCAATTCCAATATTGAAAGTGTTCTTTTACATGATATGGAATTTAGGGACTTCTTTCTGATATTAAATCGGGGGAAATCTCGTTGCCCCGACGTTACAAGATAACGTTATCAATCATGTATGTGTGTAGTGGTTTATGTTGATATTATCATTTTCCAAGGACGCTGGGTGATTCGATGATAGGGTTATTTCTTATTCTTTACGAGGGTTTCTTTTGACTAATATCGTCTAATATTAATTATAAATTCTAGTATAATGCTCGCTTGGGTTGTAAGATCTATGCTTTTTGAGGTACAGCCAATTTCCTCTGCTCGGGGTGTATTTCAACTACTAACCAGAGTAGGCATGTCTTAAGGTGTTTTTAAGTAAACAGCCGACAACCGAGCAGACTAGATAGGTACCTAATGGTAAGTGGTCACCGTCACCCGTGTTAATGACAATAGAGACAACAGCGATGCGTTACCGGCTAACAGGCTGTCTTATTTAATAAACAAACATAGTTTAAGTATGTCATGCTTTTTAATATTTCAACTAAACTACCCTTTATGCTAACGGCAGTCCGGTATGATAACTGGACCGTTCGAAAGGTTCTAGGTTCCATTCACAGCGAGGCGGAAATTTGATTGATGGGTTTATTAGATTTGTGTACTCGGTCTTGGTGTATTTTTGTCTTTGGTCACAAAGACAACAATTTAACAAAATGTAGTCTAGGTAGTCAATAACTCTACCTTACCGTTGAGGGGTTCTACATTCGAATCCCGATTCCGCATAAATGCTGGTTCACTTCTTATATGGGCTACTTTAAAGGCTTTGGAATTGTAATAGGCACTTTGAAATGTAAATAAAAAAAAACACATGACATTTTTGATTGTTTTAAGAATTGTTGAACAGCTAATATAATTAACCCAATGAGCATTAATTTACAATTGAACCAATCTTCACAGTTGACTGACTAATTAATATTAATTATGTGTCTAAGATCAATATTAGCAAATTCGTAAGTCCAAGCTTGTTGCAATAAGCCGGCTGTCCGATGACGCATGCGCCGTGTGGCTACACTACCTGACCGCGGCCGGACACTGATCAATATTAAAGTCCGAGGGAGGATGCCGGGGGTTGTCTGTTTGTCTGTACCATGGATATAGAGCTGTTATTACCACCACAAAAAAGGGCAATATTATTACCATTTTTGGTGGCAATTTTATTGCCATTTTTTCACAGACAATTTACTATAATTATAGTTTTATAGTAAAAATTACTTTTTATGCAAATATTAAACAGAATAAATAGTAATAAAAATCATAACTAACGCTTATATATTATTAAACATTAGTTTTGTTTGTGTCATTGTGATGAAACTTAAAATTCGATGTCGTGTATAATGAAGCTTCTACTCGTAGACACATATTCAGTGAAATTTCAAAAATTAAGACGAAGTTGAATAACGGCCGTTCTTAATTAAAAATTAAAACGTAAAATAAGTACTAACACTTTAATATTGTGACTTTTAGATCGTTGCTAGATAACTAACTTGGCGATTACAGATAGATAAAATGTAAAAAACGGTCATAAAAGACGTGCTCCATTTTGTCTTATGCCTATATTTTATTACATCTTTAAATATATACGCAAACAAATCCATAAGTTCACCTTTTTTTTAAATACAAACTATTACCGATATTAATACTATAATCCTATAATTACTTGTTTTATTATTTTTACCTTTCAGTAATTTAAAAATATAAACATGTTGTATCAACTCTGTATAAATTTGTCTTAACTCACCTTTCTGCGGACACTACGGGGAGGGTCCAAGAGAAATGACGACCCTTAACTAAAACACACACATACACATACGCACATCTCACTCGTACATGCACAGCTCGCTTCTGAGGGCCATTTGTATGTATTAGTGCGTCTGTGTGTAGGATAAAGGTTGGTGTCGCTGTGTGCGTGTCCAGTTTCCGCGCGCCTGGGTTTTGTTAATTTAATTAGAGGCACAAAAAGATTAAGGCTTTGCGAACACGAGCATTAGGCGACCGCTTTTGTTGACGCTACTCGTTGTAGAGCAGAGTAGAGTTGGTAGAGTATACGATGCGTTCTGTTTATGTAGCGTACTTTATTTTTGGTTACGCCAATTTCTTACCTACTGTAGCAATGTAGAGTTTTACGGTTGAATTGTCGTAGAGTTTTAAACCTGTTTGAATGTTTTTTGGCACGGAGTTAATTTGATTTATCATAAGGTTTTGAATTTATGATACTTCACTATGTATCTATACAAACTTTATAACATTTATCACAATCGATCATAGTCCCACTGCTGGACTTCGTTAGCGTTTGAATGCTCTCATGTTTTGAACATTTTAGAGATTGTTTAATTAACGAGTTTTATATTAAACATTGGAAAACAATTTTATTTGAAAGATGACGTATAAAAAGACGAAGATATTTTTAATTTTTTATTTAACGTTGTATACAAAATCTGACATATTATTCCGACAACACACAATTGAAGTATTTATAAGCAGTCTTGGATCCTTGTACCTACTTAGACAACTTTTACAGTTTGCCTTCATGTTATTAAAATAACTAGCGTAGTGGCTTGTATTGTACCTCTCACATTATGAAAGGATATCGGAGCCCAGCAGTGTACAGCTGAGAATTGTAACGAAGAAATGACATGAATGAGATTCAAATTTTTGTAGTCAGAACTACAGTAGATGGATCAATTATTTATTAGAGACAGTTTAATATAATTACTATTTCTTATATTGCTCTTAATTGGTATTAACATCATTACAATTCATCATTAAGTTTTTTTTTTAATAAATTTGTTTATGTTGTCAACATTTTTTTTAATTGCATTTAAGCCAAGTTAAGAATATACAAAAATTCGATTGAATAGGAATAGTGTACATTTTTTTACATTATTTCTAATTTCATTTCTAAAAAAATAACAGTTTTAGTTGTTAGTTTTACTTGGTAATTAATTTTGGTTACTTTACTTCATTCGTTACTTTTTTTATAAGTGACAAAACTTATGTGGTAAAGTCCGAATTCTATGCCTAATAAATTTGGCCACCGATGATAAGTGAAATTAGATATCACGTTCCAGATTGAAAAATCCATCAATGATAAATATTGGTAGACAGCCACATGTATACAAATAATGTATTTTACCGCCGACATAAAGCGTGTTTGTCTTGAAAACATCGGCCCATTCGCGCACCGCGATTCCGCTGAATATAAAAAGTAAGTCGATAGCTTACCGACGGAATTTATACTTTTGGATATTCGAAATATGTTCCGTTGACCGCTCCAACGAGACCTCTCTCGCCCCCCTCTCCCCAGGCGTTCGAAGACACCTCACACGCAATCGTTAGCCATGTGAGGTGTCGTGTAATGCTGGTGTAGTGAACACTGAATATATCGTATAAATTCAGCCCACGGGTAAATATAACCGTGCTAGTCTCAGGGTTGTTTTCACATAATAGAGCCATTTTCTTTTGTTTTTGTTGCGTACCTCGTCTCGTTATAGGTAGGCGCACAATGAAAACAAAAAGCGGTGTCTTATTTCCATTTCGTGATTTTAAGATATAGATATACCTAGGTATATGTGGTAAGTATGTAGAACCAACGGTTTGTTTTGGTTTTGGGGGCACTGGGCTAAGTTGATAATAAAATTCTGTCTAAATTGTAACGTAAGTTCTTTTTCATTATTTTTTAAATAATAAATGTATTTATTTTAATTTTATCTGTTTGCTTTAGATATTCAGAATTGATTGACTTGAAATAAAGACCAAATTTATCACTACATGAGACCCTATTTATTCTTGACTTAAAGTTATTCTGATTAAAATAGTAGGTATACATTAGTATACAGTAGGTATAAGTTTTGGTTTTCTAATTAATATACTTTAAAGAGCTTGAGAGGTAGACTTTCATTATTTACTCTTTCACCTTTTTTCCATGTAGGTACCTATGCAACATAGAACACACAAAAATTTGAATACTTGTTACTTTTTGTTGTTATTGCTTGTTTGAAAATTGGCTTCAGCCCATTAAAGACTCACTACAGGGCACGTGTCTCTCCTCTTAACTGAGGAGGCCAAGAGCTTACTCCACCACGCTGCTTCGGTGCGGATTAGTGGAGCGTTTTAATATTTAAATGTGGTCTGGGAATGCTAACATGGCTTTGAAATTAAAAAGGTAGCATCGCTCGATATCAAACCCAGGTCCTTTCAGTGTTTATTACACGGCTATAGTTGTACAGTATCGCGCCAGACGTCCTCGCCGCATCCCACCGTCCGCTGGTCGCACCACCCGCGCGGCCCGGCCGGCCACACTGTAGTTCAGACGGTCGGAATTTAGTTCCATTCACTTACCGTTTCCTCTCTAGCCTTTGGCAGCTGCAACTGCTAGGGTGGCCATGGCTTGCATGCAATTTAATATTTTCCTATATTTTTTTTTCCTTGTATTCAGATATTATTTTAAACTTTATTCATCGCGGATCGATATGTATTTTGTATGCCGTATGAGTCATTATAAAGTTAATATCCACAAGTGAGTACTGCACCGCGGGGACCTAGCTACATAATTTTATTTTAATCAATAAGTTACTTTTAATAAATAAATATGTACATATATCCATTTTTAATATTCTTATTATATGATTATCTTATTACATTAAAATAAAAAGACAAAAAAATCTGTTCCTTCTCTGTTATACACCAAATATCAGTTGGCCATTACACGACAATTGTTTTTAGTCCTGTAGCTTCAAGATAAAGATAAATAAAAGCTCACACAGTAATACCCTATCAAGAATGTAACTCAGAACCTATAATTGTTTTTTTTTACATAAGACAAATTAATTGACAACAAACCCACCTGATGGTAAGTGGCGATGAAGTGTAAGATGTTGGACGCACTAACTTTTTAAAAGCCACTCTCTTAAAGACTTTTACTTGATATAGGTGGGAGCATTATTTAGCGGGCATAGTGTAAAACGTCAATAAAATTTTATCCGTAAAATTTTCCACCAAGACATGGTGAACACAGCGATCGAGAAGTTAGTAAAATACAGAGCAACTTGTTACCGGTCGGTTTCGGTACAAATTTGTAATGTACAATTTTGCCTCCAATGCCTCCACGCTTTTAGCGATTCCCGCTCAGCCGTATAATGGGCCCTTCAGTTGCTTCTGAGACAGATCCTGCGCTACTTTGATATTATTATTATTAGTTATATTCAATTATATTAATAACTAGTGGACCAGGCCTCGATTCGTTTCCGAAAACTTGTAATTTATGTTTACAAATATTAAAAATATTACTAATGTAAATATAAGGTTTTAAGCGGCGTATTAAGATGAAACATGCACTAATTTTTACGCTTTTTTAAGTTAGACCCCCAGAAATATAAATGTCAAACCCGGATCAAATTTCATTCACAAGTTTTTACTTGATGCGCGGATAAACATACACACATACATAAACTAGTTACATTTTTATTATAGTGTTTTGTCTTTATGTGTTGTCCATGGCATGACACAGGGAATTTTGGTGCGGGGCTATGAGTGTTTAGCGTTATTTATTATTCAGTTTTTTGTTATAAATACGATAAACTGTAAGCAGTTATACTTTGGTACTAGGTTGACATAAAAAGGTAGCAGTCATGGCACAACAAGGATCAAGTTAGATAACGGAGTGACAGACGGACGATACCGAGCCTCGACCGTCGTCAGCCTCTGATCTGAGGAGTCACAGATGACAGGGACGAAATTCATAGGAAAAACTGTTATGTATACGAGCAGGGATCTAGTGGGGTGCCTGCCGGGGTCTAGGTTCGATGAATATTTTTGCGTAGTGACTAGTTTGTGCCCGCTTTGTCAGCGGGGATATTATTTTTATATTTATATTTACCCCCCACCCTGATTTTACCCATTTAAATAATTAATTTTTTTAAATGATGTAGCGAGTTATTTATGAATTTAGTTATGTAGACTCAATTCCAAGTTTGAAACAAATGAGATGAAATTTTTTTTTATAAGTCGGTACTCACACTAACTTCCCAATTTTACCTCTTTAAGGGATGAATTTTCAAAAGTGCCTTTTAGCGCTCCTAAAAAGAACCTTCTGTAGAAAGTTTCATGTTATAGGTCAATTTTCTTTTTTAGTTTTAGCAAAAATATATTTTTAAAACTACTATTGTTGTATACTCTGTCTCTACCTTCCGTGGTATAGGTATAGAGTGTCGCAAAATTGCAATTGTAAAAACTTATAATTTGTTTATGAATCATCTTAAGTACCTAGTTTAATTTATAGTTTTACGAAGTTTATTCGTAACGCCATTAAAATTTAGGTGTATATTTCTGTTTTAGTTCCAAAGTAAAAAAAACTTACCTGTGCAAGGCCCGTGCACGTTGACAAAAATGCAAAAAAAAGGTGTGGGGTGGAACACCCTCCGCCCACTACCCCCTTCCATAATATCTCTGCATCGCCAGCGTTAATCTTCAAACTTTATGAACGTAATTTGTCCTTGCACCAAACAATGTGGATAAAACTGTAACTGGAAGGCATAGAACGCATTTTCCATTGATTTTAGCAACGGATGTATTGGGTTAGAGTTTTGCAAAACAGCAGACAGAGAGCACCTCTAAAAAGGTGAAAGCACTGATGAATGTTCCCCATTAGATGTTATTTATTTAGAATGTGGCCGAGAAAGGGACGTTTAAGTTCACCTAAAGTTTACTTAGGACCCAGTATTGGGTTAAACTGAAGACGTTTTCGGGTCGAGACAAATTGCAAGCAGTTATAAGGGTCCGGTTTTTTGGGTCCGTATATGGCGGTGTTTTGTCTTGAGGTGTTGAGGTAACGTGACGCTAGCAGTTGATTCTGTGTCTAACGCAACGATTTATTGAGGTTCAATTTGTTAGCGGGAATTTTATTTACGCTATGTTATGTGTTTACTTCTTGGTTGCGAATTTAATAGACCATAGTCCACCGCGCAAGTGTAGACTGACCTTGGGAATATTGATATTTGGAAAATTTTTGTTCTACAGATTTTTTACGATGTTTTCGTCACTAAAGAAAATACGCATGTAATTAGCGCAGAACTTTGGATATTTATTATTATATTTGATTTTATTTATTTTTAAAACGTTACATACCGCAAAAAATATTCATATTATCGTATTCTTTATTGCGGCAAGCAGCATTTCATTTAGTTTATGATTTACATATAATTATCAATGTTTAATTGATAGGCAAGTAGGTATTTTATTCGGATTTATATAGATAATTTTATTACAACTTCATTATATTTATTCACTTCAGTAACCAGGAGTTTTCTTCGTGAAAATATATTTTAAAAACCTATGCGAATAATATTCATCGATTCCAATTTTCCCCTGCCACTATTAAACGTTCGAGCAAACACCATCGATCTATCAGGTGGGGTTGTCCAACGGATTCTTAAATTTCTTTTCTATCTCGGTCTGGTCTATAGTAAAAACTCCTAAATGCATTAATCTTATAGACAAGAATTTCTAACCACGAGTTTTCGTCAGGAATTCACGTTACAATTTTTAAGATTCGTAACGAAAATTTTTACCAGAATGTAACTAACTTTAAGCGGAATGTAACGACATATCTTTACGCAGAATGTTACTGAAGTTTCAAATGGCATTTTGTATTGTTCTGTATGTTATGATTTTTTGTAACGGAGATAATGCAGTAGGTAATTCCACTAAATAGAAGCATCATATCATAAGGAAATTTACACAGTTTACTGAAATAACATAAGATAATATAGTATGATTTTTACAGTTTTTGTATTGGCTCAGTAGTTTCGTAGACTTAAACAAGAAAGGGTTATGTTAAGTTATACGAACTCTATAATTTTCGAATAGCTGTATAATTTTAGATGGCACTTGATAATTATTTTTTATTCTAAAATTAACCCCAGAACAAGAATAAGATAAAAATCCGCCATGGCGTCATCTGTGCCTTTATAATTAATACGAACCAAACGTTTTCGATCCAATGTATTTTAAAAACATCGAATGTCCGACGAATGGACAAGCGAGTGAAATAAGTTCCGTTTTTTTATCAAATATTATTACACTTTAATATTATGTTGTACCACAATCCAGTAGTAGTAGTCACGGCGGACGCAATGGTCTGTCTGTCGGTGTGTCAATAGGTAACTAATGGCTCCGGGGATTGATGGAGCCGAGCGCGGGTAACTCACGACAATTCCGCGAACTTTGGACGCACTCGCCCGAGAAAACTTTTTTTTATGGAATTAAGGTAGCAAGCGAGCATGCAGCACCACCTTCTGCCACCCATGACAACTGTGACCGACTTAGAACAAGAGTCAAATGGGGACTGAGATACTGGAATACTATAGTTATACCGACCTATCATACTTTTTGTAGGGCACCTGCGAAATAAAATACCTTTTATTAAAGCTTCAAAATGTCGGCATTATTAAGTTACTTCATTAGATTAGCTAGTAAGTTAATTAGTTATTTGGTTACTTAAGTTAAGACCCAACTTTTGATAGTGAGCTATTGCAGTATTTAGTAGATACATACTGTTTGTAATTGGTACAAGATAGCCCTGAAAATTTGCCTCTTTTGAATGCTGACCCCATTTTGTTTAAGATATTCACGGTTTAACGATTTATATCGAAATCATTTACACCTAGCAGCGGGACGATTCCGGATAGTGATGTCCAACTGAACTCAATATTTCATCTACAATATATAAAACTCTTGCGTTACTGAGTGACTGACAGACAACGCACACCGAAACTACTGAACGCAAGAAGCTGAAATTTGTGTGTTCTTTAGGCGTGTAAGGGAGCAAGGATTTTTGGAAATTGGCGGGCGTAACCGCGGGGGAATGCTCGTGAGATATAATCTGGCTGCCTTCGCACCCAACAATATATGTATGAGTACATATCTCCTATAAGCCGGCTACACTTTTTTAGAGGTGACCATCTCAGTCCTCAAGGGTAGCAAGACACAATATAAAAATCCGGGTTAAAGCTTGATAGTCCTGCTTTTGGCAATAAAAGAAACGCCTTTTCCTACATTTATATAAAGGTGGTATCAGCGAGGGACCAGCGAGGGTGGGATACACCGGAATATGATGAGTAATCCCGCATCGTACACTTTACACTACTCACGATCCTTATGATAATATGTCGTATTCGCGTCTAATGTATACTATTTTTAATACATCTACCTATCAACTCGCATTATGGACGAACGAATATGGAAGGTCGGCAAAATAAGCGCAGGTAAGATAACGCAATTTTTTTAAAGTTGAAATATAATATTTTTCGTATTTTTTTTAAGTGGAATTATCACTAGGATTGGATACGAATATACCTGCATATATCAGGTATAAAAAATGATGAAATTATACCCCAGTCCAGTATTTTTTGGAAGAATCCGATTTTTTGTAGTCATAAACTAAAATACAAACAATTATCTCTTAATATCACTATTTGATTCAATGTATTTCTAAATCAATTCAATTACTTAGGTATATAGTGTATATACTGATATATACTGATGTATATACTGATAAGTTATTTCATGTGGTGTCAGATCATGTTACGTGTTATGTGTATATTTGTCTATAATTTTACAATAAGCGACCACACCTGACTGCCGTTTTATTGTAAAAATTTAGAATGAACGTTTTACGAACACTGTGTTTTATTTGCTGTCGGTACACAACTCGACGTCCCTAGCAAATGTTGTGGTGAATTTCATATTTTTGTAAGTATCTACCTACGTCGTCTGTTTATTCTACATGTGTTTCGGTTCACATGATTTTTTTTTATTTTTACGCTTTCATAGGCTTTTGTGAGCGTTGAGTTCGAAGTGCTCTCCTGTACATACGAAATATTATATTGGGGTTCTTCTGCTCAGTCATTAACTTATTTATTAAGAGGTTTGGCGAAAAGAAAAAATATTTTTATAACCTTCAAATGTGACCTTTTATATTTGTGTTATTTATTCATGAGGAATATGTTATCAAATATTGTTGAAAATCTAAATCAAATTGTTGGTTGGTATTTATTTTACCATAAAAGAGTAAAAAATCACAGTTACATTCTAAGAAATTGCTTATACTTATAACAATAAAAAATTGCATTCGATTAATTATTTTAAAATTTGAATATTTTTATCTATTTTTGCTCATTGTAGTCCGTGTTTTTCTTTTGAATTTGGTTTTTTTATGAGTAAAACCGTCCGGAACATTTTAATGAAATCAACAACCTTCTGTAACCTTCACTATTTTTACCCGACTACGGCGGAGGGTTTATTAGATGTTTGACATACATATATGTCTCTTCATCTGTTCCCTCATAATCTCTATTAATTAAGACAAAGTATACAGACAAAGCAGCGTTAATTGTTTTTTTTATCCATAAAAAATCAGAAAATTCTAAACACATGTTTAGAAAAATGACCATTAAACACCCCAGATTTACTGTTATTCCACATGTCACTTTACCCTTTCTTTAAACCTGGCTCTGTACCGAACGGATTGCCGCGTACATTGTCTAAACAATTCATAAGTGATCACTTCAATTACAAAATGGTCGTAAGTTGTTCAAATCAATCCACAATATTCAACTCTACCGCGTCATGATTAGATTAGAATTCGCAAAACGCAGTAGACAGTTTTCTTTTAAATTTTCATCTGTCCGAATTTGGAAAGATTGAATGTGACATGGGAGTATCAAAACGAATTAGACGTTATGAAGCGCTGCATAAAGCTCAGAATTGAAAAGTGGTAATAATTTTAAAACGTCCCACGAGGGATTTTTTTGAAACGCGACACAATATGTTGTAAGTTCCTTTACAATACAGTGTAACATCAGTCTTATGTACAGATATTAGAGCTTATTTTTATTTGAATGTATGAGAGGGAGATCGATGTTTGAATAAGAAGGAGGTCGGTTGTCGGTCCATAACAAAACACATAAATTAAGTGCTCAATAATAAATGGAAATGTCCCTTGCAGAGGACAGGGCATTAGGGCGGGATTATGAGGACTGCGGCCCTCTTGCACTCGCGCCTCGGACCGAATTGTTAGTTCGGATTGCAGGGTATTTGGAAAGCTATTATATTGTACCGGAATAGTTTCATTGGGCACTAACGGCAGATTTAAAATAAATTTTTACATTCATATTTTGTTATTGTGGGTTGTATCTTCCAAAGTCTACTGGAGGGAGTTTATAAGGAAGAAAGCCTAGAAGATAAGTCGATAGGCTCTGCGTGTGTAGCTGAACGCGTTTGTATGAAGAGTTACGAGAGATCTTTGGCGTATCTTATCTGCGACAAAGCTTGGTGGCCTCATGTTATTATCGGTCCAGTCCAGGGGCAAGATAACTGAACATGGTACCTATATACGCGGTACTTGCGAATGATACAGGCCATCTTAGGTCTTAAGTTTTAAGGCTTAGGACAACATTTGGTATGAGTACTACAAATAACAACAGCGACAAGGACCTTCAGAATAACTTCAGCCCACTGAAGCACGGAAGCATGAAGTTTAACTAAGTATTGAATGTTCCTTGCGTCCACATAGTTTCATTGAGTGTCAGAAAAAGGTTGTCGTACATTAAATGATTTACTTTGTATACTATTATAGTTCCTGTAATCATAACGTGTATTTTTACTAACCTTAATTATTCAATTAGTGAGGTTCCCCTTATAATATGTGGTAGGTGTTATAAACATTTCGAAACTGTTTACCACGCTGATCAAATCTTAGTTAGCACTTCAGCACACTCGGTAATAAAATAATATAATTAACACGTGAAATAAAAAAACATACAATTTCACGATAGGTTTCCAAGTCTTCTAGCTGAAGATCGATATTCAAACCGTCATCACTTGAAAGTCAAAAGTGAACCGCAAAATATAAACCGTTTCATCCTTTTATACCCAAACAATTTACTATTCACATTCAAACAAGTTTTGAGCACGCGACAAAAAACGACACAAACCAAATATTTAGGGAGATAACAGATAAATCGTCACTAAACAGACAGTCAAGTTGTGGCCACTAAGTGGTCAAATGACGCGTGTCAAAGTCTCCTTTGTGAATCGAGTACCTGTTTCGAATCAACAAAAAACTGTTTATTCTATCGAAGACCAACATCCGTGGTCCATTGAGAATGTATTATTCAAACCTGTTATACGGGGACATTGCTTGGTCAAACGGGATGACACGGGCCAAGCTTAGGATATTGAAGATGAAACGAGGGTGAAACCGGTCCACTATTGGTCAGTCGATAACGTTTACTACCTAGTTACGAAGGGTCTGCGCTTGTCTGTGATTGGCTGTCCCATTTTAACCAGGTGCATTCGGTTCGATGTTTGAATAAAAAACGATTTCAAATATGATATGATTATGATATAATTAGGATTTAATTTAATTGTTAACCTAATTATTTACATTTAAATAGGTACAACTAGTTTACTAAAAATACAGAAAATAAAATATACTTAGTAATGTCGATGAATGTGATTTTGAAATATAGGTATTTTGTAATATAAAATTCACATTAATAGAAGGCTTTTTGTCTTCTCGTCCACGCCTACTTCAATATGTCACACCACCCATTAACTAAGCCTGAACCACAGAATAAGTAATAACCTAAACCTAAGTCTTGATTTAACTACACATACGTATAGATATTTACAATATTTGCGAAAAGATATTGTCTCTAATACACAGAAAGTCGAAATGGATTTTGTAAGAGGTTCTGATATAATAAGATTTCAAATGCCTATTGACAGATTTCTAGCACCAACTATTGTTTAAACTTATTGGTTATTTAACTGTGTGCGTTTGTAGGTTTGTATGTGTAAGTACCATTATTAGGGCCAATTTGAAGTAACAGTCATGTACTTGTGAAATAAGCAACAATTGCTTTGATTTCTCACTATTTAGTAAACTTAAGTAAGTCACCCGAAGCTGAGCGAGGGCGAGTTACCAGGAGTCCATATTTATAAAGGTAGTACACATTATCGATTAGTATCTCCAGTACGCCCCAGCCGTTGCAAGGGCGTATGCATATTTGAACGCATTCAGTTGCGACATATTAAATTTCAAACGGATTTGCTCGCATTCGACGCACGCCCGAGCTCACCCCGTCAATTACATCTGCATCGCTAACCTTTTAAAGAAAAAACGGCGTTTTCAAAAGTATTACAGTTTAAAAATGTTGCCAGTTTTAAAAAAGGTAATTAATTTAAAGAGCGTTTTTTTCGTGTTCAGACAATTTAAATGCGAAGGTGAGAGCTATAGTTTTTTAGTGTTGAATATTTCAAAGGTTTTAATTTAATAATAACTAGAACACAATCATTTAAATGCAATAGATAAAGGTACTCATAATTTTTGTATTTTATACGGATTTTTCAGTATGGCGAAACTGTCATCCAAGTAGCGGGGTCGAAGTGTCAAATATACAAGTATGTATAATCTGAAAATTACAAATACATCGACTAAAAATATCTCTAAAAAGTTAATCTACTCAAAACCATTGCAATTAATATAAACACAGCCACCTCTGCTGTAATTTAGTGAGGAGTTAGGTATCCTCATCCGGCTGATTTCAGATTTTACTGTAACATCAGGTCAGGGTTATTGTTTTTAGTTACTCCATTGAAGTTGCAGGATATTAAATTTTGAATCGATGAGACCAGTTGAAATTGCTATATCCCTTCGAACAGCCTCATAAACAGATTTTCTTCCAGTTTGAGATAACATTTTTCTTAAAGCATAAAAATATATTATACCTATTTATAATTATGAAGTAACTTTAACTAAACAGGTACTGTTTCTTTTGTTCTTTATTTATATTTGCGTTATTTTTTTAATAAATGAAATAAAACAAAGAGAGTAGGACCAAGTTATAAACACCACATTGACTAGTAACAAAAAAGCGGACTTCCAATATCTTAGCGATACGAGTCGACCGCTCGTCTCTAAATTACAATTTGAAGGGTTGTTTTGGGAAAACAAAAAACATTTATATCAATGGCGGGCCGGTTCTAAATTTACTAGTCATTGACAGGCTGTAAAGAGGCGGGGTGACCCTGGAGACTCGTTGGGATATGTGTAGTAAGTAGATAAGAAACCCTTGGATAAACGTTCAACCGTAGAATATTGCACATTGAGTAAAATACATTTTTAAACGACTACAAAAATGAGCTTATTAATTCGACGTGTACGTGTATTTTCTGTTCCGTAAGTATGCTAGATACTCGTAGGTAAAATTATATTCTAGCTAATTCCAAGCTGCTAAGATACTAATTTAGTAGTACATAATCCTTCAGGAAAGTTCATATTCATTACATTCTTGGTGGTAGGGTTCAGCCCTGCTGCAGCCCATCTGGCTATCTTTTATTCTCTAACTGACCCGCCAAACCTGGTGTTCCGGTGGGGAGATTCAGAGTTGAAAGCCGCTATTAACTTTATTTTTCCTTCTTGACCGTCATGGGTGAAGGCTGTCCACTTACCATCAGGTGGCCAGTTTGATCATGAATTTAATGAAGGGTATTAATATTACTTATACCCTACTTCCATACCAAAAGTTTCAATCATGATTAAATATGAAACTGTGGGGAATATAGCTAAACGCTATATATTTATGTCGGAAGGGTCAGAGGTAAAGTTTTCGGACGCTGTCCCCGGGGATCGGGGCCGAGTCCGGGATAAAATTCCGGGTAATTCTCACGTACTTCTGTATTTGTCAGCTGAACCATATTAGGTTTGAATACCTACTAAAGTTATGTTTAGTAGGATAGTAAAAACTGAAACATGAGAAATAAATTATTTTATTGATTATTTGTATGTAAATAACATAGGTATAATTTATAACCAGGCAGACAGCGTGGGCATTAGGCAAAATAGATAGATTTTTCAATTATAATATACCTAATAATGATATGTAAAAAATAATATCTTTGGGGTTTATGATTATAATAACGCATATTATAATTAACTAAAAGTAGGCTTAACTATTTAAGCAAATATAAATAAAAAATAATGTTTTATTTCGTTATGAGTAGGTCTAAGTATGACTTACTACACGCAAGTAATTCCGCTTTCTCCTTTTTGTGTTGTGTTCTTATTTATCTATTATTTTCGCATGGTTATGTGCAAAAATGTCCCCCATTCTGATTTATTTAGTTATTCATCATTAGTAACTCCTATTAGTTGATTGATATTTTGATAATAGACAGGTACCTACGTCCACGCGTGTTTTTAACAACCTGTAACGGTAGAAATGAGCTACTGTCATCAATTCTACCTAAGTATATTAGTAATTTATATACCTAGCGCAGAAACTTTAAAACAAGCTAACGTAAAAGGCAAAGCGAACCGGAGCAGCTATCAAATATTTATCCTCGCCTTAAGTTAACCCTTACGCGGCCGTCCGTCTATCAGCGTGCCCTCGAGGGACCGGCCAGGTATCGTACAGTCTATAAAACCTAAAGAACGGCCAGCATACATTTTATAATTCATATAAAACATTCATATAGCAGGCCCTGGAAAAGTGCTGCACGATCAGTTTTCTTGCACGCTAGGATGGATAAAGTCCTACGAACAGAAGAATTTATTCCAGGATGGATAAACCTCGTTAATTCATTTCAACCAGACATCATCATCATCGCTACCCTTAACTGTCCCACTGCTGGGCACGGGTCTCCTTTCACAATGTGAGGGGTACACACACACGTTACAAAATATATAAATGAATGCGAAAAATACATATCCGTTACATGAGATACTGAAATAGAATCTTTACCGTTCATGAGTTCAAGCAAAAAAATCACACACAGAACATACCAATTTTATAATGCCCTGTCTATTTTTGTTGAAGTCTACGCAGTCCGAGGGTCATCCAGCCAAGCCGCAATAAAATATGCGCGCGGACGACCCAATGTAAAAATGTTGTTTTAGAGGCCCCAATAATGTATCCTTCAGGTAACGTTAAGTGCCCCCGTTACCCGTTTTATGAGTATATACTTACCTACGGAGGTATAGGTAAATATATACGTGGGATTGTAGTTACATACGCAATAAGAGGACATCTCGGAATTACTTGTGTATATGAAGGAATGAATTGTGTATTGAGTATATGAAGGATGTAGCTAATTGGAAGTTAGTTATTCTTTTGGTGCGTAATAAATTGGTCGACTTATCACTATTTTGGTGTCTATTTCAGAAGAACTTTTATCGTACATACATGTTTTCAATTCTATCAATAGATTTATAACACGTTTGTGTCCGAAATAGAACGAGACTCGTACTAACAATTACTAACTAGACTAACTATCACTAACGGTCTCTACCCCTAGTCCCCCTTAGCTACTAACGAACTGATCAACTAAAGTTCTTAATAACACCGTATAGTAACTGGACTAACCATCCTAGTCCCGACTGGAGTCTCGTTCCAGGTCGGTCACAGTAGTCATGGGCAGCAGCGGAAGGGTGGTGCTGCATGCTCGTTTGAAAACTTTAATCCATAACAAGCTAAGCAAGCTTATACTAAAATTTACACTACTTAACATGTTTCTATAAAAAAATCCTTTTGTAACCTTAATTAACGTATGGACCCCATACTCTTACTAAACCCATAACACTAGCACGTCCATAACTCTTTACATAATCTAGTGAAGTTCATTAAATGTATATAAATTAAATTCTGAACCTCTTTCAGCATGAGCAAGGTTCGTTAGGCAAGGGTCATCCCAAGGGCCAGGGCACGTTTCAATGGATAACCTTACTCAAGTATTAATTGCGATGTTCGGAATTATGACTGAAGGCACGCCACACCGATCCTTCACGAAATACTATATTTTGTTGGTAACATAAGACTTTGCAACGTTGGTCCTAAGGATCTTTGTCTTATGTTATATATGTCTACATATACATACATATAATTATGTAATAATAAAATTTTAACTGATAAATATCTGTCCATTGAAGATAAATTATTATGAGAGAAGAAATATAACAGGGGGCATTTTAAAGTAATAAGTAGATCCCAAAAGAAAAAATTTGAATTTTTTGTCTGTTAATTTATCTGTGCGTTTTTGCAGCTAAGTTTGGGGCTACATAATGTTTGTTTTATTACAAACAGTTAATACATAAAAATTACACATTATGTCAGTTTATATAGTTATAGAATCTCATTTAAAATTAAATTTTAGTAAACATATTTGGAGGCAGGTGATATTTGTAAACGTAACGAATTTTCATGTTTATTTTCCAACGGTAATCGTCGCCCATGCACATTAGTGACACCAAAGGCACCACCAAGAAAGAATAACATTGCCGACCAAGAAAGAATAAAGTAAGTTCAGACTCTCAAGCTCCTAGCCCGAAGTAAAATGGAAATGATTTACTGGTTTCAAAGTTTAGTTACTAAATTCTAGACGTGTGTTAGGTTTAATACTAACAAACAAATCCTTATCAGTACCTAGTAACCTCAAAACGAGTTGGGTGTTCCCATACGGCAATTACTTAAACAAAACTTGGGAACTGATCCTCCAGAGCGATAGTTACAAAAAGCTGATGTTCGAAGTTGCGTAATCGATACGGCCTCAGGGGTTTGGGGATAAATTAGGAGTACCATCGATCACCCTTTGCCCACCGGCCCATACATTATTGATAGGAAATGTTGGACGATAGTTCTCTCCAAGATTTGTTAGTAAAAATGGGTCGCAAAGTGCTGAGATGAGGGTAATGTTCAGTGGCTGTCACTTATTAAAGGCTATCATAACATTATAATGAAGTTACTTATCCATCTGAGATTATGGTGTAAAGGGTCCATCCTGAATCTAGCCGAGCTTCCTTCAGGATGCACCTTGCTGAATTACGGACGACGATATGGCGCTAGATCTCTCCTGTCGAAGGACCACGCACAGCCAACCCTTTACCTCCAAGTCACTCCCAATTTCGCTTAATTTTGTCAACAAACTTGATCGAAATAATCTATTGGTCTATAAGCGCAATCTAAAAAGGTACGTACGACGTAAACACCGCTGCCTCGAGTTCGGTTGGGGTCATCCTACGGGAGCACAGCTCAAGAGACAGCGATACAGGATTAATTAGAGATACGTGTAGTGGTCTGCGTTGCGATGGGTACTGTCGAGTAGACAATGCTCTTGCGTTGCATCTAACATGTTTGCATGAACAAAGAGGTCTCTTTTTAGAAAGTTGTTGTCAAAAAGACTGGCTATAAGGCATAACGTAACTCTTTTCACTGCTTATTCTTTTTTTTCTTTTCTTCACTCTTCTTTCTTGTAAAATTCCGAAGCGTGTGACTGATGTCCTGGCCAATAGTGGTCTTTTACTAACAAGTAACACTTATATTCGCTTGTTCGCTGTATACATAAGAAATGACCGCTGAGTGCAGACGGATTCGTAGACTTCACACACAATAAAGAAACGTTTGTTTTGTAATGTGAACATAATCATTTGAATACTCTAAATCGGGTATACGATTGAATGCCGAGTTTTTGGGATTTTGTTACGGAATACCACTGACATCTAAACACTGCACCAGACTGGTAAATCAAAATCATCATCATCATAACTGTCCCACCGCTGTGCTCTGTCCATGAGAGGAGTACGGACCGTAGTCCACCACGCTGGTCAAGTGCAGATTGGTATATTTCACATCTTTGAGAACATTAAGTAGAACTCTCAGGTATACCGGTTTCCTTTATGTTTTTCTTCACCGAAGCAAGTACAATTTGCGTTATCATTAAGCGTGCTGGATTCAAATTCAGGCCCTCTGTTCGGGAATCCAAACCAAGGCTATAGCTGTTGGTAAATACAATAAGTAAATTTAATTTTTGCCCTAAAATCAAATACTTACGATGAACACTTTTGTCAGCGACTGTACACGTGGGGAAGCTATTCGTCCAGCGGTTGCTTAACTGAATTACCTATCATTTTGATTGAGCGTTTGAGAGCCTCAGGAGGCCCTATTAGATCGAACCTCTGTTTACATGCTGGCTTTAGATACTTTTATATGTTCAGATGTCTTCATTAGTGCGGCGGCGTTTAGATAAGTGAGTAAATACCGTGATTAGGAAGTGTGGCGACTAATTGTGATTAAATTAGTGAATGATATAAACAGTATCTTAGAAATTAAGGGGAAAGTTAGTTTAAGTAATTTTTGGGGACAGCCAGGGATAGAGTTATAACGTGTTGCGAAAGGATTATATTTTATTTTTAAGTCATTAATAATATAATAAGTGATATTATTATCTTTTCTGGAAACTGGCTTACTAAGTTGCTACCACTCAATTTAACTTGGGAACCAGTAGGTAGGTTCTTTATATCTTTCTTCCATCTCCTTTCATCACCGAAGCGCATTGGTGATGACTGATGACTTTGGTGTTACTCATATCAATGGACGACATGGACCATTTACCACAAGGAGGGTCGTCCGTTCGCTTTTTGGATAGGTACATACATACCTAAATAAAAACCTTCAGTATCATAGTAGTTCTGTGACATCCACCTAGAGCTAGAGCTCTATAAGAATAGAGCCTTATAAATTATTATAGCTTATAGAGTCTTATAAATCGATGAACGCCGGCTGCAAGCACGAAAAAGTATGACGTCATTGTCACGTTCCGCCGTACCGAGCGTGCAAGCGAGAGTGCGGAAAAGCGATAGAGAGGCACGATCGGCCTAAGCGTTCGGCTTGCAACGCATCTATCTCTCTTCCCTTATGACGTAATCGACCGTAAACCGACTTTACAGACAACCATTTTTTTAGGTGAAAGCAAAAGGACACTTACTCACTGATTAAACACGAAATCTCGAAAGATATTAGACTATGAAGATGGCATATGACGGAGAGGTAGTTTATAAGTACGGGACGTCAGCTAAGAACGGATATGTTCCGCCCCTAAAGGGGTGAACTAAGAGATGAAAGTTTGAAAATCAATTGAAAGTTCATCTGAGCCAAAACACCGTCGAAAGTTGCTCCTGTATAAAGAAAATGGTCCGTATTTATTTAATCTGCGCAAACATCGTACGAGGGTAATGTTAAAGTGAAGGTTTGACTCCAATACACGTGTTAAACAAATATAAGAAGGCTGTGGCCGGCGAACTTTGCCCCTTTGCGAGTGTGTGCGTAAGGGACAGCTGCACACAAACATAGACACTGTTATTTGCAAATGTGACCCTTTTGAATTTAGAATGGACAGAAGTGGCATAGTTTTACTTGATGGGCATTGCAGAGCACAATTGAAGTTATTCAAACTAACTCCACATAACCTGCGAGTATCAAATTATTTTTGAAACTTGGCCAGATGGTATTTTATAAGCTTACTTAACTTGCAATGTCGTATACATGTATCTCCGGTGTCCTTGCAAGCTGAATTAGAATTACCTACTTCTTTTTACCCTGCGGAGTTTTAATTTTGCCTATTGTTTTAGTTTCGATGATTATGTAATTTTTTGACAGGCATGACCGGGTACTACGCTCAGGATTTTATTTATTTATTTATTCTTTTTTGTAAGACCTGAAGTCAGGTTTTTTAGAAAGGGCGGACATTATGCCTGGTGGCATTCTCTACCAGTCAACCCATTCAGGATGGGCTTCAAGACAAAGGAAAATCCTTAGGTAACGCTTAACAGCACAGCGACTAACATTGCTTTGTATAGTTTACGGACTATTATTTTAAGTCCTTTCTATTGTAACTCTCGAATTTATTCGTTTATTCTACAATTTATTTGATTATCGTAGGGAACAAACTGATCTACACAACCCATTTTGTGTTTTGCAGTAAAAATGAGTTATAAGTCTTCATTTGAGGGTCTTAGTAACTTTAACCCAAATTTAATATCCCACAAAGTCTCCAACATCCCTTGTATATTTCCTATTCAATAAGTGGATATCGAGCGCCGTTATTTCCGTGAAATTAGATCTGCGCATTCTACCTGAACAGCGGAGTACCGTACAGTATATTTAATAACACATGTAGTGTAGCCGAAACAAATATCGCAACCCTTGCCCCTTGCCCCTTCGTTGTAATAAAAGCGAAGTCGTCCGACCACCTACACCCGAGCTATTTACTTACCGGTCCAAAGGCCTTTTTCATTTTCTCACAAAACATGTTGTTTTTATTAAAACATTCGGAACGGACACTGCCTCGTTTGTTTGAGGGGGAGGGGAATAGGAATGAGTGAGATGGTTGACAAATACAACTGTTTGATGATATAATATGACTAGGAAATTATAGGTCAACAATAGATTATAGATGAGATTAAGTGGTTCGAAAAGACTGGTCCTGCAGAAGTCAAGTGAAGATTCGAAACATGAATTTAAATTGGTTTTGAAGTTGTGTACGTTTAGTTAAAGTTACTTAAAACTATTAGGTACTGCCTATGTTATTTTTATTTCAATAACCTACATAGCTCCAAATGAAGGTCTACAAAGTTGCAAATTGGCAAACTGGACATACCTTTGAGAACGAAGAACTCTTGTATACAAATTTCCTCAAGACGTTTTTCTTCATCCAAGTAAAATCAATTACTTTATGTCCGTGCATAAAGGTATAATCAAAATTTTAAAAAATTTTATAAAAAAATAGCCGACTTCAATGATGGACTGGTTTTGCAATGTTTATGTTACCAACAACATTTAAAGATATGTATAATACATATCTTTAAATGTTGTTGTTGTTGTTGTTGTTACCAACAACATTTAAAGATATGTATAATACATATCTTTAAATGTTGTTGGTAACATTTAATTATTACTCCCATCCGCTGAGGAGTTCCATTCCATTCTTATTCTCATCTCATTCCCTCAATTTTTCATGGTTTCCTTGGTCCTTCCAAATAAAAAAGAACTTTCCAAATTCGTTCATAAATGACGGAGTTACGGTAACGTACGTAAAAAAAGATGCTAACGAATTGAGAACCGCCTTTTTTACAAGTCGGTTAAAATTTGAACTGGTACAATTTGATCCTGTATCTCCGCGCGGGACCAACATTAGACAAGGCTATCGTTAGATCGATACAGAGGCCGACAAAAAATAGAAACAACGCGGACTAATTTAATCCGGCCAAAGGTTTGCGATATCTGCCCGTAATGTATGCACGGCGAGTGGTCCTAGGAGGTGCGTACTCACTCGCCAGCCCAGTGGACTGGAACTAATACTACATAGATGTAGCAATATTAATATTAAGTGCGTAAACTTTCGCTTAAATTTTAGTGTTAATTTTATATTTGTTACCTCGCTTTTTTCCTTTCGACTGGTTGAACCGATTTTGATGATTCTTTTATAATTTGAAACCAGTTGCTTCCCGTGGGGAAAGCTATATAACATAACGGGTAGAGACATCACTACTACCATTAAAAATCCCCAATTAAATATTCCCATATTACCTATTCCCCAATTTAAGTATTCTCCAGTGGATTAATTACCTTATAATATAGACATACACCTTCATTCAATCTAACAACTTGCCGCCATACTGAAAACTGCACCAGTCAAGTTGACTAACGCATTCAAAGGCAGCACGAGCCGACCGACCCTTTGCGGGCAGTCTCCCTCGCTATGGGCAGTCCACCCTGTAACGGACCTGAATAACAAAAAACATTATAACCAACGCTTGCTACACACCAAACTCGACCGTGTTAGTTGTGTTACAAGGTCGACGTTAGCCTGACGTGGTCTCTGCGGACAGTAGAATGGGGACGTGGTAGGATCGACCCATGCTTCTGTACGATTGTGTAGTTTTGATTTCAATTTTGCCAGTTATTTTGCAATGGTTAGAGTTTCTTACGGTTCAACTTTGCAGTTATATTTATTGTTTCTTTATTTGTTTTATTAATTCAGGTATAAAATTGCATTGCAGTTTGATTAATTTAATTAGTCAATAAGCTGTTTATCTTACAGATAAACACAGTTAGCTTGAGATATATAAACATTTTACTTATCTGCTAAGGTACATCCAGTATAAATGTTTACTAAAGATATGTAACAAAAAAAAAATTTACAACCTTTTGTATCACTTAGCTTTATGGTATAAAGTGTAAATAAAAAAAATAGGAACTTTAAGTATAATTTCCCAAATAAAGATAATAATAAAAACGTTACAAAAATTAAAAATTAAAAAAGGTTTACATCCCATGTTGAGCTACAAAGTACATAGGTAATTAGCTAATATACTTTTGAACCGTTGTAAATATGAAGGTAGGTGGTATAATGTTTCATATAATGCGACTCACTCGTGCGTTTTTATTCACTGAAAAGTTGAAAGCTTCTTAATTTAATTGTATGTAAAATGTTAAAAAGTTTGAACGTGAACTTGAGTGTGAAAAGCTTTTTCTATCTTCCCTTTCATGCTCTCAATTGATAAACTATCAATTAATTTAATTATATCTAACTAATCTCTATAACTTTCGGTGATCACTTTGATATTATGGACTTGATGAATCGCGATGATCACTGAAGATCAGGTGGTCGGTCTGCTGGTCTGACCACTTAAGCGCTTACTTGGTAAACAAATTATCAGACGTTTATCTGCCTTGACCGGGAATCAAACCAGGAATCCCACGCTTTTCAGACAAGTTCGCCAATCTCTGCCTCTCACTGCCAACTAGACTACGGTCTAGTTTACTTGCGTTTAACTAACTATCATCATCCCCATCGAAACCCATTACTGCCACTGCTGGTCAAAGTGGTAGGCACAGGTCAAAGTCCACCAGCCAAACATTATGGAGAACTCCGAATTGTGCATTTTTCTTCACGATTTTTTTCTTCGCCGAAGCAAGTGATAATAATTAATCATACGCTTACGTATTTTTTTAAAAGTAGATGTGCGAGATTCGAACCTGGGCCCTTCTGTCCAGAAATCCAACGTTCCAACCCTCTCACTACTTATTTATCACTGCTTAAAACAACTCTACAAATACTCTATAAACTAAAAATTAAGTTGTTACTTAACAAGTAATACCTTTTTCATAGCTGCCTAACCTTGAAGTGACAAGCGTTCAAGCTATGCTTATATTAGTCCGCAAATTGCTTTGTACTGAACCCGTTTTTTGTAACATGACAGGCGGTGTTTACACACGTAGCCGACACGAGTTGAAGAAATATCCCTTCGTGTGTACATGTTGGTTTGGTGGGGTCTGTGTGTGGTGTGATTTGGAAGCGGAGGAGTCGATTGCACGAATTTATTTATTTATTCAGAAAACTTATGCGCAGTTTTAACAAACTGCAACGTGTAATTAAATTATAACTAATTTAATTTCTTTTAATAATATGACTGTGGAATTTAATATATTGTATGTATTTTTGTTTTTAAATCTTTTTACGCCTATAAGGCAGGATATAGAGTTAAAAAATGTTTAATTTTGTACCAAATGTCTATCCTATTTTCTTATTAAAGACCGATTTGATTTTGCTACTTACATGTAATATACAGACCTAGCCTGATACAATATTGCAGTACATAGCCATTAAACTATATTTGCATTTTTAATAATGGAATTAAATGATTATAAATATCAGGACTAAAATTTCCGGTTTACAGTACGAAGTACTGGGAACAGCCGTGACTACCCGCTACCTCTCGTCACTTGCAGCAACAAGTCCTCGGGGGCGCGCGTGACAATGTGACGCGGGTCCGGCGGCGGTCCGAAATAGATATACCTATTCCGAAAGTCGCGTTCTTGTGGCTTTTCCGAACGAATTACCCTGCGTCGGGTTTCGTGTTTTGACAGAAAAAATTGGATGTAGGTACTCATCAAAAGATATAAATGGAAATTAACTTTTATGTATCTTTATTTTAGGAGTTTTGAATTCGTTGGAGTGAATAAAAACTTTTACCCAGTAGCCGAGTAAGTCCTCCTGATTCGGATTTGAATGCCGGACAGATATTTATTGATGTCAATTTCGTGTTAGTGATTGACGTCATAGACAGATTTTAGCACCTATTTCTCTATAATACATTTGAACAAACAAGATCTCGTATTTCTTTTTACAAGAAGAGTATGTATCCAGAGTGAATTTATCGTGTTAGTACCTATTAATTTCTAAAAATAAACATTGGTTTTGAAAATGTTCAATATTGTTAATCTCATGACATGATGTGTATCTATCTATTATGTGCATTTAGGTACTTTGCATTTTCCATATTAATTAAAAGAAAATTACAAAATTACATTTCTTGATTGTGTAGACTCTATATTATGTTGCAATTAAATATTTATCGGAGATAAATTTATATTTAGATGATTTTTGATCTAATTTGTATCCAGTTAGAATTGAAATGTACGTTATACTAATTAATGAGAAATTTTGCTGCGCCATCTATTGGCGAGTAGCAGTAAACTAATGTTAACGAGTGCGACATAGAGGGCGCTACTAGTTGAGATTGAGTTTATCATGGAATAAAATTACTTTTGAAATTTGAAATATTTGTAAATATTAGTTTAAATGGTTTTCATAAATATTTTTTATTGAATTTAATTTTGAAATTTGCCATACTTATTTTCTTTCTAGATCAAAAGTTTGAGGAAAGTTTACAGAGTTAACAGTACCTAAGCTTTCAGATTTAAACACGGAACTTGTGTTTATTTTAAAACACTAAAGCCTTTGAAAAAAAAATTATGTAGTCAACCGTTACTAACTCTGTCTTGACGGTACTACTACTCGTACTACTAACTCGGTAAATTCGTTACAATTGAAAAACCCTCGCGCTTTGGGTATTTAAATTAAATGTATTTCCATAAACTCAAACTTAAAAACAGTACCCTTGTTCCAAACTTACATACCTTTGTAATTATTTTTGTCAATTAAAAGAGAAGTAAATCCAATTTCTTTTTCAAACATCATTCTTAAACCGAATAAAGATTTGAAAATAGAATATTGAACGCCTCAACCACGAAACACTGTCAGTAATAACATAACTTTTCCTCGAGGCGTTGCATCTACTTTTGTATGCTGCGAAGCTTTCAGAGGTTTATCTCGAACTTCGTCGAGTGAAAGTCGCGGCGGACGGGCGAAGTGAAAAATGCAACGAACTTCCGAAGAGAGGGAAAGTGAGCTTTCAAGACTTCGAATTTAAACCTTGTTAAAAGTAGGGTTGTCACTTTCGAGACTTCGGAAAAGCTTAAGGAATTAGGTCACAATAAAATACATTGTATAATTTTATTGTATTGTTTACAAACTATTTGAAGATGTAGCAGAATGCTCATTTTAATAAATATTTGGTTATAATCTAATATAGTATATTGAAGACCAGGAGTCTTACGAAAATTTCAAGTGCCTCACTCCTCCATGACCTGGTGGTGGCAGGTGAAGGTCTAGATCCACATTGTTGTCCCAGTACGGGGGCAGTGACTAATGAATGAATAAAGGGTTCTGTAGCCAACAAGAGAATCCAGACAACCCAACCCAACCCAGACCTGAAAGATTGGTATTGTTAGATAACCGACGACGTTACGTTATTTTGTTCAATTAATAAGACAATGCCATTTATATTTCTTAGGGTATATAAACAGTTTATACAAAATTGTTAAAAAATGCAGCTAGGGTTAGAAAACATTATAGTCAAGTAAGTATGTGATAAACACAGTATCTACTGTAGCCAATAAGATTGCCTCAATGAATGTCTATTCACTTATGGATGGTAGGAATTCTTGTTAAAAATAAGTAGTTCCTTCACAAAAAATATCGTTTTGAATGAATGAATGTTATTTATTGTCTTGTTATTCTATATTTTTAATTGTATGGAAAATAAATAAGCTCTGAGTGTTGAGTATTTGAAAATGGGCTTTTTAAGTCTATGTTGGTAATAATTCAGAAGCCCGGGCCGAATGCTCTGTTACCGTAAGAGTTGATCGATTAAAACGTGAGCAACTTCCTGTATCACCGAAACAAATGATTTGGAACTTGTTTTTTTCACAAGTCAAAGTAACGGAATGATTGATGCGCACGTATTACGTTGTTGGCAGGCTCTATAACTTGTTATGTTATACAATATCTAGAAAGAGAAGAAAATATCTTCTTTGAGAATATGCATTATAATATTATTATCTTTTTTTATATTCAATATCATTAATACCTACTTTATTTTGAATGTAAATAACCGAATGGTTCTTTTGCAAGACAGTAATATCTGTACCAACCAGCTTATACCTTCGATACTCTTGCATCACGATAAGGTTTTTATCCACCTGGCTCCCAGCCTGGAATTAAAATCCTCACTTAGCTCTTTCTGAATTTCAAGAGGTGAATCAAGATGCGTCCGGTTATCCGGAATAACCAGATATTTTCCACAAATCCTGAATAACACCATTCCCGCGACATACATAACAGCGTGGCACATAGTACAGCGAGGAGTGAGTTCAATCAGCGCATCCACTGATCAATCAATCCGTCAGCTCAGCCGCCGCCCACTTTAACTTGCGGGTAAACGAGTTTTGCGGGAAATGAGCGGCAGCGGCAGGCGCAGGCGGTAAATGCGGGCAGTAGTCGCGGGCGGCTGGCCGTGGACGCGGATAACTCTATCAATACACTTCGTTATTTGATTGTCTGTACTCATTTATTACTGAAAGGAAATGATAGCTGTATGCCCTTCAGCAGTCCAGTCTGGTAACTATGGCGCCATACGGGTCGTCAAAAAATAATAAGAATGTATTGAGTTTGCGTATTAATAACAATTTTATACCGCTCTTCGTGTATTCGATTCGTGTATTCGTTCGATTTGGCCTAATGGTTAGATGGTAGAGAATGCAATAGCATTTGTACTACTTATAATATTTTTATATTGTGGTAAATAAACACAATATAAATAAAGTACATAAATATATTTTTTTTAATTAAAGTGAATAAGAACCATAATGGTGGGTGTTATTATATTATCTCTATTTTTATAAATGCTAATAAAAATGCCCACATTTAAATCCAATAAGAAAAGCAATCTAGTAAGGAGTTGCGTCTATTAGAAAATCGTACATCTTGGAAATTAGATTAAAAAGTTGAAGTTAATTTGAAATACATATTGTTAGGGATAAAAGTTTCAAATATATTAAATTTCATTAAAATAGCCCATTTGGACTTTCTAATAAGAATCTAAGTATTATTTAATTTATAAAATAGTTATGGGATAGTTCGGTGAATTGAAAACGGTCTTTAATTCTGAAGACATGGGTTTAAAACCTTTACTATTTGGGTATACAATATACCTACCCCGACGACCCCGTAGCCTAAATGACAGCGACCCTGACTGCGAAGGAAGGGGTCCCGGGTTCGATTCTCTGGGCAGACATTTATGTGACGGATAAACGTTGGTTCTGATTGGTGGACGGGTTAGTGGCCAACCCAAGTGTCGGAAATTTTAAACCGCCCGAAGGTATCCGACATGGCTTCACGACTGCTACCACATCGTAACAACCGGGACCGACGGCTTTACGTGCCCTCCGAAGCACGGAAGCGCTCAAGAAATTTTTGCCACTAGCGGTCACCCATCCAACTACCGACCGCGCCCGCTGTTGCTTAACTTTGTCGATCACTTGAGATCAATGCAAGCCGCCGGGCTATAAGCGCTTCAAATAGCATTTCTTAAAAACATTTAATTACTCGCAAATCGATATAACATCGTCACCTTCTGCGACATGGGTCTGCCCTCAATATCCGGCGCGGCCGATCTCGTCAAAATGGGCGGATTCAATTCCAGCTTCGAGAAATTGCATTATGTTTGTTTATGTTGACGTTTTAAAGTGTCATCCAGGTGTCTGAACGTTTTGTTTAAATTCGGAGTGAGATTTATCAGCGTTTGCTTCGGTAAAATCATATTTTATAATTAAGTATAATAATTAATAAATGTTATAATTACCAAAATCAGACCATTCCTAATTATCCATTCTCCCGTCGAAATGCATAAGCATTCCTACACTACCTACTTATCATAATCTGTCAAATACCTAATTAGAAACCCCGGGATCATTGAGTAGTTCTAATAGATTCAATAAATTCTATATGATTTTTCCTTGTCCTGCTGAGGATGGATACTCAAGATAGGAAATTACTGAAACTAAAAACTTGCTGGACTTTAAAAAAAATATATTTATAAAAACCTACTTGAAATTATTTAATTACATCAGACGAAAACATTGTGGTTATTTTTCAGAATTCCATTTCCAAGAATTATTTGTCCTATTTGAAATTAATTTAATTCTATTCAATTGGATAACGAGACAGCCCAAGACCGCGCAATGAAGCAAGATTTGGTCATTAGTTTGCATAAACAACAAATTATTGATCCTTTGACTTTTTTCCATAGTAACTACGGAAATAACGTATTGAAAAAAATTATTGAAGCACGTCCTACAAAAGATATTTATTGCCTTCCGCCGACGACCGATCCCTTTGTAGCAATAAGTAGTTGGCATCTCATTATTCCTGCCTCCTCATGTGTAAGATTCTCAACTCATTCCAAAGTTATCTTTTCTGCAGCATTCTTTTTTCGAATTTACAAGTTTCAGTGTGTGAGTAGTACTTTGTCAAGTAACTGTGTATACTAGCTTTGCACACCCTTAATTATGTAGGTGTTATAATTGTAATCTCTTCTTTCTTCACAAGAAACGCATCGCTGATGTTTTTGGTGTCACCACTAAAACGTCCACCAGTGGTGGCCGTTATAGAAGAAATTAGAAATGTTAGGCCAATAAAAGTTTAAAAGAAGGTTAATAATAAATATTTTTCAATTGTAATATTCGATGTTATTTCATTTTATTTATTTGTCTTTCATATTAGTTCGACCAATAGGGAAGTCCGGCAGAGTGGACACACAATAACCCTTTTTCAATTCACTGGCAAGGGGTGGTACGTGGGTGGTGTGAGAGGGAAGGTAAAAGAGAGAGATACAGCGAGATGGTCGCTAATGGCGTCATAGTTTTACAACACATTAACGCCGCCATCTTTGACTATTTATTTTCTTATAAACAAGTGTCAGACCCCTGTTGCCCAGTGGTACTGACTTTGATTGTCTTACGAGTCGGTTCGATGTCTGGCAAATATTTCCTGTATTTTTAGTACAGCTTAGGTACGTGTTTTGTGATGACATTTTTGATGCCTATGTCACTCGCGTTACAGGTTAGGTTAGTTTGAGGGTGAAGGTATGAGAGGGTGTGTGTGTGAACATTCTGTAAGCGCTCTAGCACAATGCCCCTACCATGTTGGAGGCGGTTCGAAGGGTCCTGGGTTCGACTCTCAGCGAGGCGGAAATTTGAATGTTGAGTTTAAACTGTTCTCGGTCTGCGTGTGTATATTCTAGTCTTGGTATATTATCCAAGACACCCATGACGCAGGCAAACCTAGTGTGCTTTAGGAGTATTCAATTAAAATATAATATAAAAAAATCGTAACTTTTACTTACATTACCGTAAAAAAACAATAGCCTACACTGCTAAACTTAGAACAAATTTATCGTGAGTACCCTAAACAAAACCTCACAAGTATTGCAGAATTGAATAATGTAGCAGTAGCCCAGGTAACAGCTACGTTCGACCTAACGGAGTGGAGACGTAATAACATGCATTCTATGAGTATCCTACTCATGTGCGATATTCTGAATATTCCTGGTATCCTGGTACACGCGAGAACATTTTATTGACGATATGTGAAGTAATAGGTAACCAACCTAGCATACCTAGCGTTCCGCAAACTTGTTCAACTCATGGCAATGACATTATAACCGTAGGTATGCCACTAGCGCGCCTTGTTCATTGCTACCTAATAGACAGAAGATGATTATTGAGAAATAATTTGATGCGTTTCTTCTCCGAGACACTAACCTAATGACCGCGACGTACACTGTTTCAATTACAAAAAATCAAAAGAGGATATTGCAAGCATGGCGTATGCTTTTAAAAAAATATTGGTCTCTGTAAACAATTACAAATAAATAATTTAATCATAGAATTAGGTATTAACTCTTATGTATTCAGTACTAATTCAATGTTATATTCAACGTTCAACATGACTTCAGCATTAATAAGGTTCGGTACAGACCGATGACATACTAAAGTTCATGTAATGGAAAACGCTAGAAGGTTTTTGTAAGATACGACCACTTAAAAGAAATGAAATCTGAAATGACAATTCATATTGACATTATATTATTAAATTATGTGAAGATAATTACGCCTCTCAGTTAATATTTCTAAATAAGCACTAAAGCACTAAACCATATATTAAAACTAACTACTTATGTATTTTAACATAATATATTTTGCAATAGCTTAACTTTGCATTATCTCAAAAGAGCAAAGACGTGTCAATCTTGCACGTTGAAGCAGTTCATTACATTCATTAATGAAAATAATTGTATAATTATATTTATAATTTGATTACAAAAAAGACGTCAAACGTATGAAACTGCCCTTATCAATGAAGGCTAGTACATAATAATCAAAGTACCCACACTCGAGCAGTGATACACAGGCGCGTCACACATTAATCACGCGTACAGGGACGGACAGCGCGCTCGTTAATCATTGCTTGGGAAGAGCTTTTTGTTAATTAATCTATATGTGAGTGCGGATCTGTATGCCTACGGTTAGGTTACCTATATACCGTGGTTCACTTTTTGTCGTTGTTTTTGTTGATGTTGTGGTTTTGATTTGAGAACCTAACTGCGAAATACTTTGTGTAAATTTAACTAGTAAATACTTTCCTTAGATCTGGGGAGCGACTTAATGATTTATTTATTTATGTAAAACACTATTATTTAAAAGAAGTAAAATATTATTATTATTCTATTATTTACTGTAAATCTTTGCAACTTTTTGCAGCTTTGTAAGGAAGTCTAATTTTTTAATTAATATCTACTTTTAAATTTAGTGTTTTTAATTTGAATGTTTTGATTTATACGACTTACGTCGTGTTCAGTTATTAAGTTGTACAACCCTCGGACGCAATTATTGTCATAGTGAGGGTTATAGCTTTTTAAATAACTGCCCATTTGGATTGACATGTATTGTGTTTTGTTTTTGTTTCAGAATAAAACAATGAGACCTCAAACGCGTTGTTGGGTGAAAAACATGAAAATTAGAAGAACAGAAAAGATTAAGAAAACGCTCAATATCTTACTTATCTGGTAATGAACTCTGCCTAACTATCCCCCACTGAGGTGACCATAATGATCTGTTAATTATCTTCAATTATGAATATTATAATAATTATGTAGAATTCCGTATCAAATAAACTTTATATGTACTTTATATGTAATTCCGTAGCAAATAATTGTAATATGCTATTAATCTTTACATATTATGGGTATTTTTTATAGATCGGTAGTGATCTGTTAGTGTAATTTAGTGATCGTAAGTAATGTGTGTGTTCTGAAGATGTCATCCGAAATCATCTCGACCGAACGATTCGATAAATTAAATTATGTTCTTACAATATTTATTATTTTATGGACACAGTGTTATGATTGGATTAATTCATACTAAACGAAGGGTATCCACAACGTCTTTTCATAATTCTAATTTGGACGAAAAAATAATAATAGCACAGGTTTTACAATGCATTACTGTCTCAACATGTCTGTTTATTAAAACTGGAATGACTGGGTTTTGAATTGAAACCCTTGCCGGGTTTGCAGCGACATTAAAGTTATATTTGTTTGAGACGCCGACGGTGGAAATCTCTATTCGTGTACATATGTTGTCCGAGGAGGCGCCGAGGGAGACGCCCCCCGGTGGAATTCGCCGGTCCACATTCCGCATGGTCATTGCTCCACTCATAATTTGCCGGAGCACCCGTTGCCTGGCAAAGCGTGTGATATTGTTTTAAGGCGGATTCCTTTACGTCTTTTCTGTAATATTCGAGGATGTTAAGAGCGATGCTTTGGATATTTTTTAGGTTGTTTCTTAGACGTGGATGTAGCTAACATTTTTGCAATTGTGGTTTGGAAGTACATATGTTTAGAATGTAACGAATTCTCAATTAATGCCCATTTTATTCAACATTTGTAGCGCACATAACTTATAACTGTAGAAAAATTAGACGGGCGTCAGGATTCAAACTCTAGCCCCCCGAGAGAGCGACCGGTCAAAGTAACCTCTATTACTTTTTCAATCTTATGGTCGCATAACAAAAACGAATAAAATAATTAAAATACTGAATTTCGCTGGCTATATATCTAAAGTGATGTTTGTGAAAACATTGAAAACTACCCTCATCTCATTGTATGCTAATAGCGCGCCGCTCATGGAATTTTCATGGTTACTATTCCGCATGGTCATTGCCATTTTCACAATTTCAGGCGCGCCCCACTTGTGTTCGCTAAATATTGAGACGGACTTTTTGTTTGTAAAATTATGTTACCATCCTCAGTCTGTCCTAGATGTATTTTGTTCTTATACCTGTCATTAATTTTGTATTAGTGTAGGTAATAGGCTTAATCTACTTCCAAGTTCCAAGAGTCCAAGCAAACCTCTTCTGCTCAAGATCCACCCTAGGACAATAAGTACGTCTACCTTAAAAGTATTTTTACGCCTTGTGGCTTCACTCGAAAATCAAGAATGTAAAATTCGTGTCGTGGCATTTAAGCACGTCTGAAATTCGGTTTGATACTCCTAAGAATTTCTGATTTTTATAATGAGACGGATTACAATTTTATTATTGCAAGATACATGCGCATCTGACTCTGAATTGTAATGAAATGAGGTGTTTGGACAGAATGATCGAATTAAATCAGAAAGACGGCAAAATTATCATCGATTTTTCCGTAACTGAATGGTAGATTTTGGTAAGATTGTTAACAATAAATCCGTCTCCATATATTTTGTCGCTTATATTCGCAGAATGCGACTCCCGAGTTGATATTTTACGGGACTCGTTTTAACAGGCAGTAACACATTAAACGAATAATTATATGTCGTAATTACATAAGTTTCTCGACTATAATACATGCAATCTTGGGTTTATAGGGCGATAGACGACACATAGCTGACTCAATGCGCGTTTTATATGGTACGTTTAGGTGTTCTGTTCCGTTTTAAAAGCTTCAAGGATTTATAGAAGTTGCAATGGTAGGGAGGATGGCCTGATTCAAATCTGCAGTTTTTTGAAGACTACTATATGTCACGCATTCAAAGCAAGAGTTGACTGGTAGAGAATGTCACCGTTGTATCAACCTCTGAAGCGCTTATCGCCCGGCGGCGTGCGTCCTATAAGGCGGTGGATCCTAAGTAATCGACCGAGTTAAGCAAATACGGGCGCGGTCGGTAGTCGATGGGTGACCGCTAGTGGCAAAATTTCTTGAGCGTTACCGTACTTCGCAGGGCATGCAAAAGTCATGGCAAGCTCCCGGTTTCAATTTTTATCGTTAGATAATAGTCGTTAAGTCATGTTGGAGGACTTCGTGCGGCATACTTCCGACTGCGGTTGGCCACTATCCGTTCAACCCACCAATCTGCATTAGAGCAGTGTCGTGGAGTGCTCTTGCCCTCAGTTATGAGAATAGACCCTTCAAGTTCTTGCCTTAAATCAGCCGACGACCTGTCGTATTCCAGTCCAGCTAGGACTTCCAGAGCCAGTACTTTCTTCTTCTATTATTACTTGAATGATTGTGGTGTAGCTGGTGTCCATAGGCAGCGGTGGCGACTTGCCATCGTGAGGCTCATCTGCTCGTGTATCAGCTGTTTACATAAACAAACTATTAAGTTGAAGTTGGAAAGCGAAGGTTCTGTAGCCTAGATTTTCCAATTAACTTCATAATGGAATTATGGTCCAACCTCAGCGCTTCTTTCCTTTCGAGGCGTCGTTTTTGACGCTTGATTTGACAAGCTACGAGGTATCGACGACCACGTAACCTTGGTGGGGACTCTGCCTGCAAGGCGAGAAGATGGTGGGTTCGATTCCCGGCAGGGGCAGATATTTGTAACAAAAAAACGACAACGTAACTTTGTAACAAAAGCCACGTCGTGGCTGTTAGTAATGTGTTATTTGTGTTGTGCATAACTATGTGTGATTATTGTGTTGTGCTGCATGAAGGAAAACCTAGTTTGAGTAGGTATGTAACGTTATTAATAAAAAAAACTGTGTACGCATAAAAAGTGTGTAAATTGTGTACATGAATTACACATAAGTTGCACTTTCTTCTTCAACTATGTTGTCTTACAACTTATATCGTCACTTTCAACCTTTCAAACAGTCCTTGTTTCCTTACATTATGTTCATAATACATATTAAATTCACTTTGATCAGAACGTAATACAGAGATAATATTGTTATACGACAGCGAAAAATGGTTGTGCAGATGTAGCGTAAGAATAGTTTAGTATTAATATTGTATGTAGGTACATTTATTAACATAAAAATATTATGTACTTTTGTTGAATATCAAAATGATGTACAATACCTAAGTGATTTAATCGCATGGCAAAAGTAGAGTCGCTTATAAATAAGAATATGATCTTCAAGAGAAAAACAGCTATCCCTCCCATATCTTAATCATAATAAAAATTGCGTTTTAAGTTTCCTAATTACGTCGTACATTACCTAGGACACTGTTAAAGCTATGATAATAATACGAGTATGTACTACTAATAAAATAAACTGAATTTAATCCACAGAGACTTATGTACAATCGTTGGTACAATTCATAACATCCGCCAGCGACTGGCAGCCATTATCATACCTTCTAATTCCACCGAAATCTTCCTCCCACCGTACTAAATCACTTACTATTATAGGTATACTAAGGGGTCTCATCCGTACTAGTGTCCGCCAGCAGACAAATGTATAAATATTCTAAATATACGGAAATTTCGTATTTTAGCCCTACCTCGATCTGTACCAACTTAGCTGAACCTGCAATCAAAATTCTGTCTTATTGCGTAAGGCTAAAGCTGAATTTGCATTGCGGAACGGTGACTATTGGTCGTTTTAGGGTTGGCAAAAGGAGTCCTTACAATCCTTTCTGCTAAACTATTCTGTTTGAATAATTGCCGCATGGACGTGAAGGGTTAGAGCATATTCATGCTCTGTCCTAACCATTGTGGTTAGGGTCTATGGGTGTATGTGACAGGGCTGTGTGTGTGCTGGTGGACATTGCTTTGTGTTGGATTTGGGCGTGCATTCTATATAATGACGTCACTACTGCTTGTATATTTTTATCCGAATAGGACGAATAAAGGAGGGTTATGATTTCAGTCTTGTTCCAATAAGTTCTTGCAACTTCTAACCTATCATAATTCGATGAATGAATTGGAAACGCCTTGATTGTACGCGGGTATGCTATAGTAGAGTCATATACATATTTTTAAGATGCCATGTTGGGGTTAAACTTAGCGCTTCCGTGCTTCGGAAGGTACATAAAGAAGACCGACTTCTTTACGTATCGGTTGTTATCATTCGATATCAGTCATTAAGCCAAGTCTGAGGCCTTTGGGCGGCATAAAAACTTCAGAATCTTCGGTTGACCCCTGATCCCTCCAACAATCTGTACTAAAGTAGTGTGGTTGAGTACGCTCTATGCCTCCTCAGGTATGAAAAAAAACCGTGCCCTGTAGTGCCCCATATGGGTTGTAGCCACATGACATTACTACGATACGTTCTGACGCATTACACCCGAGTGTAATACTGATATTAAAAACCTAAAAACCTGCGGTTAACTACACAATTATGTGACCCATCACAAACCGAGACATTTATATCCACGGGCAGGTACAAAGAAACATTACACAGAAGATAAAACTAATTCGAACCATTTAATGGCACAAGGAGCAATAATTATAACAAATGTACGTAAGTTTGGGTGTCCCAACTTCCCTTCAGTGATACGTACACTCGTACATGCTAGAGGGTTTCCGATTGTGATTTCAGTCCGAGCAATTTCGCCAGTCCGCTCGAAACTCGCTCCTAAGTTAGATAGGGATGCAAGGTATTTATGTCTCTTTTTAGTGCAAATTTTAGTGATGGTCTTTAGAGAAGACAGTTCGGTTAATACTGCTTGACTTTACGCAGTTTTCCAAAACTTTATAATACATTATTATTATATAAAATTTGTGTGTCGTAGATTTTGAGTATGGTTACATCCTGGTTCTTCAGTGAATTTAATTATTTCAAGAAAACGAAGATCAAAAGGTAGTTTAAATCAGTTTTGCTTAAAGGTGTTATTATTGTCATGCTTTAGAAGAAATTTAAAACTTGTAAGTACATACACGCTCTGCTAATAGGTATACAGGGTGTAATCGTTAAGTGTGCACAGGCGATTATTCAGTAACTATTACAGATATCAAAAAGCTTTAAACTGATATCGAAAGCACTTTACCTAATGAGTAAAATTACAATAATAATTTATTATAATAAAAACGAGAAATATCCAAAAAAATTACATTAAACTCTCCCATACATTTAGTATGAGATAGTAGAAAGGTTTTACTTTCTTTATTTAAAGTGGAATAGTACCTACTCATTTTACCCTTATCATTTTATAATTATGTATGATATGATATTGATGAATTTCAAGTAGATACACACGTGTAGATTAATTATCTTACCGCTTCAAATTAATAATAAACCTTGTTTCAATATCGTATTGATTTGAACTGGCTGAAAAGCAACATACTAAATAAAAACAAAAAGAAAGATACTCTTTGGAGTCTTTGGTGTTCGTTCTAAATTCAAATTCTTTATCGCGGGAGTAGGTACTATTCCACTTTAAATAAAGAAAGTAAGACCTTTCTACTATCTCATACTAAATGTATGGGAGAGTTTAATGTAATTTTTTTGGATATTTCTCGGTTTATTTTTAATAAATTATTATTGTAATTTTACTAATTAGGTAAAGTGCTTTCGATATCAGTTTAAAGATTTTTGATATCTGTAATAGTTACGGAATAATCGCCTGTGCACGCTTAACGATTACACCCTGTATAGCTAATATAATTGATGAGATTAACTGCAAGAACTTAATACATTTTACAATAAGCAGTGTTAAGATTAGTATAGCAATATTAGGTATTGAAGTCGTTTGACTTGTATATATTTTTTTTTAATTTGTCAATAACTACCTACTTAGTTTTCACAAAAAGTTGCCGTAAGTACTTTTAAAATTATATAGGTGGAATCGGTAAAAGTACATTTAACGGACGAAAATCTTACACGCAAACATTTTTTTGGAATAAACTTAAACACATGCCATTTTTGTCTCGTAAAAGTTTTATTATCTTTGTGGAAGGACTCCATAGTCCATAGCCTCATTGGTAGTGCCCCTGAGGCAAAGGGAGCGGTCCCGAGTTCGATTCCCGACCGAGGCAGACATTTACGTGAGAGATAAATCTTTGTTATTGGGTCGTGGGTGTGAGTGATGTGTAGTTCATGCCACTCCGACACAGGGAATCCTAGCGCGGGTTATGAGTGTGGAAGCGTTTATACATTACAAGTTTTCCGCCCACGGATTCGCCCGCGTGAATTCGGTTATATAGAGCCTTTTAATGAACCCTACAGTATTACAGTATTTAATAAATAACAACTAAATAAGCGTTCAACACGTCAACCCGCTTTTATTCCTATATTTCAATATGGCCGCCGTCAGCACATACAGTAAAATATACATTTGATACACTTTAATTAATTTGAAGGAATCTTAATATTGCGATTATTATTATTAATCCACTAGTGAATATAATAATTATGTTTAATTGTATAAATCTAATATTTAATAATTTATATCTATAATAATATAGCGGCACCGGAAACGGAACTTGTTACAACAGCGCTTTTCTTCTGACTTGTTTTACAAATAACATAATTTCCAAAAATCCATAGTTCTCACTTGCACTCACTTGATGAACCAATATAAGGAAACAAATATATACAAAGTTACAAGTGAAGCCATTGAAGAAATAAAAAGTTTCAGTTTATCACCTACACTCACCCACCCGAGGAACATACCAAATTTCAGCCAGCGTTGCATTTATTGCGGTCAGTAGTTTCCGGTGTGCGTTGTTAGTCAATCAGTAACGTAAGAGTTTCATATATTGATTGATTATCATAATAATGTCATTATATATTATATAGATTTTCGATTAGAACAATTACAAAACTCGCAAAACCGCACCAGACTAAGGCGGCACATCACAATAGGAGCCATAAATTAATCTCCCAATATCTCAAACATTTAGTTTCCAACTCCGAGCAGTGCCCGCGCAAACTTGCCATCTAAATACTGGCAACACTGAACTGTATAGGTATATCATCTGTTCTAGATCTTGAAATGTTGTTATTTACCGATGACCCTAACTACCGGCAATGCGACAATTTGACGACCTCGCAGCCTAGTTGGTAGTGACCCTGCCTGCGAAGTGAGGGGTCTCAGGTGCGATTCCCGGCCGGGGCAAATGTTTATGTGGCAGATAAATGTTTATTCTCGGGTCATGGTTCATAGTGACGTGTAATTTGTGTTGTCCATGCCACCCGCAACACAGGGAATCCTATTGTGGGGGTATGAGTGTGTTAGCTTTTATTTATTTATTTATGTTTAATACATCCTGGGATACAGCTCAGTGTGAGGTCTCGAGTAAATTTCTGGTTGAGACGGGCTGATGAAGAAACAGACAAGCCAACTTCTGACATTTTGGTAAAGGGAGATTACCCGCCGGGCGAGACAACATGCTCGGGAGGCGGTAAGCCACAACTGATCTCTGTTGGAACTTGTATATGTATATGCGAGCGGTCAGAAAACTTCAAAAGCGTGATTCAGGCTTCGTGACGTCAGCGTGTGACGTGTGGGCGATGTCGCCACAACCTGATAAGATTACCCACCACATAAGCCACCGAAGAGTATCCCATCATAAATTTTAACGCATTTTATTTAAACTTTTTGACCTAATAAAATCTTGTTGAAATATTAAACGTATCAGTTACATCCTTTATGACATTCCCCTCATCCTTAGAGATGAATCAAAACCGGTGTTACAACTTTGTGTTCAGATCAACCATTGGATGGCACAGGTTATCACCTCATCCATTACGGATGCTGTATTCGGATAAACCCTTTTATTGATGTGTTAAATAGGATTGACCCTAATTTAGTTAGTAAAAATGTCAAAGTCCAAATGTCATGACCTGAGGTTATAGGGATGCTGATATGACAGATGAAATGAAATTTTTGGTTTTGTGTCAAAATAGGGTCAAGTTAGGGTTACAGATTAAAGCGATGATATATTTTATGTGTTAGGTGTTTGTGTAAAGAGATGCTTTGTGATTGAGCAGTGTAGTAATAAATAAAATAATTAATTGTGTGGGAGGAATGTTTTTGAAAGAATTAGTTCAAAGAAGTTTGTGTTTCAAAACAGTTTAAAATTGGTTAAAGTGATTAACAAATAAAATGTTTAAAATTACACTAATAAAAAGCAAACTTTATTTACTTTTAATTTTTATCTTTCCAAAATTCCTCAATTGTGTGTCCATGTCACACATGACTGAAGCAAACCCAGACTGGAAAATACGAGTGTTTGTGTAAGCGTGCGTGCACTAAGTCTATTATAAGGAAGTTGACGACCTTATTATGTTGACTTAAAGGTGTGAACTTTAACGAACACCTTAATTACCGCTTATAATTCCTCAACATGCTTAATTATCGCCGGGCCGTCTAATTGCGACTTACATAATTAGAGGACGCAAATGTAAGCGTTAATAATAATCCGGGTTTTAAGTATAGAAAAACATACTCGCAATTAGTAAATAAAAAAGTTATTTATATTAGATAATCATTATTATAAGTAAAAGTAAAGCAGAGTAATCACTAGCGCGCAAAAAGTGTGACAGTCAAATTCGGCTAATTGCCATTCAGATTCGTGAATATCCGTTTACATTTAAGTGTTTAGTGTCCGCGATGATATTAGTTTAAAATTATCATCAATCATATTATGTTACCCCAATGGTCAATAACCATTTTTAGTACTGAAAGATTCGTGAGTTAGAATTAGAGAGAATACCTACATTTTACGAGAATATCACAAAAAAAACCATCTTCACTGACCAACGTAATCCTACAAAATGGAAACATTATCAAAGAATCGCCAGTCAATATGCTCTTTAAGCGAGTCTGTAAATGCACATTCGGAAATTGTAAGGCGTGATTGTATAAACTGACGTAATCTTTTTATTTCTCAACCGATTGAAAACAAACACTAAATGTTAAGTGAAGGTTACCTGAATATATTAGTGAAAACCGCACCTTAATCGGATAAGCCGTTTCGGAGATTACCTCTTAAAAGTCACAGACAGACAAAAATTCTAAAAATCATTGTTTTGGGTTCTATTGCGTAATAAAGACAGTAAAAGTCATATATCTTCTATGTACAGACAACCGCCAGCTACAGATTTAGTATTAATATTGATTATAAATCTAGGCTGTATAAATTTCCGCATTTTATTAATGAGAATTTCTTGATCATGGTACAATTAAGGGGAGAATTAAAAGAAAAAAATGATGTTCCAATTTTAAAACGGGAATCGCGAGTGGAAATTATCTTTTTCCTAACAGGTCATAAGTACGGGATAAAAATGTCCGGATATTTTTCAAAGAGTAATGCCAAGTGAAACCGTTTGAAGTACAGGGACGGACTGGTCGAGTATTTAACATTTTTTTTTTGTTTTAGATAGATAGATGGGTACAAAGATAGATAGATAAACTCTTTATAGCACACCAAAGATTTTCAACATAAAGATGTTAAATAATGTTATGATATTAACATAAACGCGTGACTATACCTATTTTAATAGCTGTAGTTTATCTTAAAATATATTTTAAAGCTTAGAAGACTTTCGAAAAACTATATGGGTTAGCAGTCGCTTAAAGCCCGGACCATCACCAGGGGAGTAGCTAATGCAACGCCTATTCTAGAAGAAAACTTTTTTACACCGTTCATGAATAACCCCATGACAAAGCGCTCTGGGAACACCTAAAAAAGGATTAATAATGATTTATTAATTAACTATTTGCAGTTTATCTGTTGTATGTTTTTCTTTCATATTTGCGAAATTCTCGTTCACGGTTTAATTACACAGTTTAATTTAATGCCCTGATAACTGTATTTTGATGGTAATATTGTGGTATTCCATGGCTTTAGGGATATTGTAATCAGCATCATCATTATCGCAACCCATAACCGTCCCACTGCTGGGCACGGGTCTCCTCTCATAATGTAAGGGGAATACTGTACAATCTGATTTCTAGCTAGTGACATTGAATTGAATGCTGTGTTCAAAACCTTTCATTATTCTCTCATTTAAAATCCCACTCGATTCCATAATAATATCCTCCAACTAACTAGAACAATTTAACCTAGTTTGAATTTCCAACAGAAAATAAAACAACTTATTCTATTATTCCAAGTTCAAATTGTAACACTAACAACCGAGTCTAGTAAAGCAACCAAAACTAAATACTTCCTCAACTCGAACAATCTCCAAGTACGTCCCTGGCATTGGCCGAACCCTTTCCTCGTCCCACCCATCCGAGTTTCCGAATTAATTGCAATCAAAAGGAAGGACAGGAGTGTAGTCCAACCCTAACTTCGTGTGCCATGTTTGAAAATTTGCTCGACGAGTGTGTTTGTGTGAGTGAATGAGTGTTGGATATTTGCGTGTGTGGTACGCAATGGCGTAGCGACGCCGGTTCGCGATTACTTGCCTGTATTAGATGAGGAATTGCAGTGCCTTTGTCTTTTAGATGCAGGTCGGATTTGGACATGATTGCTTCTGCTGCTAATTGATATACTTCTAATTGCTTTTATCTTGTACATAAGGGTCTTTTTGGTTCGCAATTTTTTCACCAAGTTTAAAAATAAATGAGAATTGAAACTACATAAATGTGAAAATCGCAAAGCTTTTGTAGAGCTTTTCATACATTTTAGTATTGTTATATTGTTGACTATCAATTGATTTATCTAATCAGGACGCTCATAATCATTAATCATAATTATTATTAGTTAAAAAAGTTATGTCGTTGATTTTGCTTCTATGTTTAAAACGTTAATTTACTATTGCGCGCGAGGCGAACTATCTTCAGTTCAGCAATTATTATTACTGTTTTAGATTTATTTTTAATGGTTAATAATTAATTGTAAGATTATTTGGATTCCTATGACCTATTTTTGTTGAATTTAAAGAATACTTTTCCTTCTTTCCTCGTCATACTTTCCCAGTCGGCAACGCGTTGGAGATGCCTTCGTTGGACCACTGTTGTGGCCACTTATCATCAGGTGAATCACCTGCTTGTTTGCCGGTCATAAATACAAAAATCCTATGTGTATATGTGGTATTTAGACAGTTTTCCTGAAGCAAAGCGAAACCTATTAGTTCTACATAAATACGAACTGAACAAAACTCATCTTCCCCCGCCATCCATCGACAAATAGGCATATACTCATATACGATTCTCCGAAACTACATTAATATTTCAGAGCCCAAAGTTCGGGTCCTTTCTAAACAGCCCTTGGTCTTCCAAAGTTATTCTAACTTTGTGTTCGAGCCGTAAAGATTACTTAGGGTAGTGGCCTATCTTTAAGTTTCGTACTCCGCTTTCTGATAAGTGTAAATCTTTGTAACTACGAGTATGTTAGGTATATGCAGCTTACTAGTTTAATTGCTGATTGATTTGAGTATAGCTTTGAGTAATTAGCGATTAGGGTTAAGGGCTGGCTTTTAGTCTAGGTTGGTCACATGATAAAGGATGATATTTTCTAAATATAATGACCATGGTCATTGCTATTAGCAATAGTGTACATATTATGTATATAGGAACTCGAAAGCAACATTTATTTATCGTTTAATTGTGAAATCTATGTGTTAGATTGATAAGGTTTATTTTTATTGTTTTTTGAATTCAATAATAATACTATACCAACGCCTAAACAAACATGGTATGATTGCGTATTTAAAATGTAAAAATGTATATGTTTTCCTGATATGAGTGTGTAGGCGTTTTTATGTAAATAATTAAATAAATTAATAAATAACTGTTCTATCCGTTGATATTTTTAAAGTTAAAGTGCTTTCAACATATCGAAAGTGAGTCTTTTTTTATTGCATTAAAAAATTCAATATTAGGTACTCGTACATTGAAAGTATTGTTGAGTTGTACAGTCAAGCACATAAATACACCGCTAGCTAATTAGACGAGCGTAACAATAACATAAGCACTCATTGTTAGTGAGTATTGCGCAGATTATATCTTCGTACGCGTCGGCCATAAGCGAACTACTAACTTTCGTAGGGTGAATATATTTTGGAAATCGAATTTATCAAGGAAATAAACACTATGTATTACTGTAATCATCACACAATCATGTACTTATAGTTATTTTTATAATACGTGTATTATTTGTCTTAACTATAAATAGAAAAAATGTTTTATCATTCTGTTTAATGTTTTGTGTATTGGTGAATAGTTTTGTACAAAATAATTGTCGTGTGTCGACGACGTGCGTCGTAGGATGTTAACTGTATGAATAAATTACATACTCAGTGTTATTTTTTACATAATTTAAATTGTAATAAGCCAAATATTTATGCAGTTTTTATAACATTGATAAGGAAGAAATCAAAACATATAGACAAAATAACGAACAATTCGTAGTCGTAAACTTCTTCAATCACATGACTTATTTAGTTTAATTTAGTAACGAAATTAAGAATATACCTAAATGATAATAATGAAATGTTATTATTTTACACACTTCTGTAAAATATTTCAAACATTATGAATTATTTCTCCTTCTTTTAAATATATTATTTTTTCTCATTATTTAAAAGACATAGTTTGGTAGAATTGTAATATTTTGTTTAATTTTGTTACAGGCCACAAGGAAATGCTTCAGGGCAAATGGAAGGAAATATGCAAAACAAATCAGCTTACCCGGTCTCCGGTTCCCGAAATCGTAGGGACGTTAAATTCCTACATATAAATAAACCATGCACACCCTACCACTTACGTCTACTCTAAAGTCGAGGAGCCAGTGAGATTTTGACCAATTTACAGCGTGCCAAGTGGAAAGATAAGCTAATGCGACTTAGAAGGGGATTTGTATTGGAAAACTAATTTTGCATAAACAGAGGTGTCGTATGGAAATATGTTATGCATTAATGCGTGAATGGAGATTGTAGTCGCTGACGGATGAACATGATCGGATTATGTTACACAAGGAAACGGATGGCGCAACCGTGAGTTCAACATACGAGTACATCGTTTTTAGGTCGAGAGTTTTGTACATGACTGTTCTTTTCAATTGAATTTTTAGAGAGAAGGAAAATTATTTTCTTAACTATAATATTTTGTCATTTTAATAATTCTGATGTACATAGTATGATTCAACAACAACAACAAAATTCTCTTTATTGTACACTAAATTTTATATGGATACATAATGAAACAGATTCAGATTAATTACAGTTAGTTTTTTAATTGTTAGATCAGCGAATAAAATAAAGCAAGTTTTTAAAAAAAATTAATTCCGAAAAATAAAGTAACGATTTGCGCTAACTTCATGTATAAAGCTGTGAAAATGAGCTAGCATCCTAATTAAAAACATTTCCTCAGCGTCGAAATAAAACAGGACGTTTCAAACATACCTTATTCTGCGCCATACCTACTAATGACTTGCAGGCACGCGCCGGACTCCAAAGGGTGACCAGTAAGGGACGAAAATTTCCTAAAGGGTTGCCCTAAAACAGGGGACCAAAAACGATAATTAATGCCGTAAACGACTGTACTTTGCCCGACCGCACGGTGCGATTTGGAACTTTACGCGCACGTAACAAAGCTTAATATTTATGCTCACGTTTCAGATCGTTTGGTCCAATTTTATAGTGAGGGGTGGCAAATAATAAGAGGTTTAGGTACATACAAAGTTGGAAGCGAGTTGTTGATGAATGACACTCCACGGACCCATTGCCCTTCGGATGTTTTAAGTGGGTTGGGATAAGAAATGTCGGATATCTGGTGAAATATTTCGCGTTGGGTGTATGTAGATATTGTTTGCCCATGGCACGTAATTAATATGTAAAGTTGGCGATATTGCTCTTCGTTCGTTTGTGATGGCCAACTAGAGAGTGTTTGTTGGGGATAATGACCTCGTGTGATGAATATGTAAGTTTAATACTTTGGGGTGTGCGGAATAAAGGATATTGATGGGTACTCACGAACTTATTTAAATTAGGCATTTACTAATCATAATGGATGTTACAGTACATGATGATATTATTATTTTTTATATAAATACCCGATATAGAAGCACGCGAGCAAAGATGGCAAGTTCCGCGAGATGGCGATGATATATGCTACCTTTCTAGCATTTTTTAGTATCGCTGGTTTTCTATTCATTACTTACAAGCTTTTATTTTACTTGCAATGTATGTATGCATGTTCAGGGTACTTGCAAGCTGAATTGGAACAACTTATAATCTACGGACTTGGAATTTTGCGTATTGTTTTAGTTCTGATGACATTGCAAGTTTATTACAAGCTTGACCGGATATTACGCTCTTGGCTTCAAATTACGAAACTCCTCACGGGTTAATAGCGTCGACTAAACTTACGCTTTGGATTAATTATAATTCACTTAGCACTGTAAAAGCGGGTTTAACTTTTAAAAAATATTAATTTTATTTTATGTGTAAATTTTTAAAAGCAAAAAAGCAAAGACAGTTAAGGTATCCGGGAGCATTATATTAAAATTATTTTTGATTATCTTATTAATGGTCCTCCCCCACACCCCATCTAGATGACTTGCAGTTATAGGTCATCATCCCATATGCTAAGGGCGAGGGATTAGTCTCGCTAATTATCGACGGCTTAGTCATAGCTGAAACTTAGTAATTTCTTGTGTTTATTTATAGTGATATAATAGTGAGATATATAATATATAGTGTGCATTATCCAAAATTACTAAATCTTAGCAAACGCAATGAATAAGTTTCCCGAAGCAAAGCGAGGGCGGGTCATTATATTGGCTTGGCTTCAACCCATTGATGGCCCACTACTGAGCACCGGTCTCTCCTCATACCTGAGGAGGCCTAGAGCATACTCCACCACGCTGCTCCAGTGCGGATTGGTGGAGGGGTTAGTGGCCAACCTAAGTGTCAGAAATTTTTAAGCCACGCGAAGGTATCCGACATGGCTTAACGACTGCTACCAAATGGTAACAACCGGGACCGACGGCATTACGTGCCCTCCGAAGCACGGAAGCGCTCAAGAAATTTTGCCACTAGCGGTCACCCATCCAACTACCGACCGCGCCCGCTGTTGCTTAACTTTGTCGATCACTTGAGATCGACGCAAGTCGCCGGGCTATGAGCGCTTCTCCGCCGGGCTATGAGCGCTTCTGGGTCATTTGAATGATTGGGTCATTATATTATGTATGTATATAATGAATGTATATTTTTTTGTGTAACCAATAAGTTTTAATTAAGTTTACTTAGTATGATATATTTTCTACTTTTTCTAGTGTTATGTGCAAAGTTGCAGTAAGTATCCAGTAGGTTTTCACACGAATCTCATGTCATATTTTTGTTGTTAATTTAGAAGCCAATAAGGTAGTGAAATCTATAGCAGTACGTATGTAGAATAAATTATCGATGTCTGTACATAGAAGATATTTATGAAAAAGTATTTTTGGTTGTACTATTAACGCAATACATCCCATAACAATATTTTTTGTGTGTGCGTTTGTTCCCGCTAGCCTCAGAAATGGTTTTGCCAATTTGGATGCGCTTATCACAGATGTTTTGTAATTAGCTTGGGGTAAAAAAAAAATTTTAATTGATTTAAGGCAGCAAACGAGCATGCAGCACCACCTTCCGCTGCCGCCCATGACAACTGTGACCGACTTAGAACAAGACTCATATATGGGGACTTTGATAGTTAGTCCGGTTAGGTGACGGTGTTAGAACATTAGTTGGTTAGTTTGTAAGTATGAGGACTGGGACAGGGACTGTTAGTAAATGTTAGTCCTGTTAGTTATTGTTAGTAATAGTCCAGTTAGTAAATGTTAGTAAGAGTCTCGTTATAATTCAGTCACAGATGTGTTGCTACCCTTGAGGACTGAGATGGTCGCCTCTAAAAAGTGTAGCCGGCAAAATTTTTTGTTATTTGTCCAATTGGTTCACAAATAAAATAGAAGATTCATGTCAATTTAAAGAATATCTTCTATTTTTTTTTTTGCGTTTGAGTACTAAGGCATAGGTAGGTACCTACCGTATTTTCCGTAGCAAAGCGTGGGCGGTTATTAGTAACACAAATGTTGGTATTAAACACATTTCACAAACACTGACCGATAAATATTACCTACCATTAATCATCCGATAAATTCAACGGACCAAAACTTCGGATCATAAGTTTGTTAGGCGTAAATCACACAACTACCCAACGCCGTAACGCATTAGAATTTTAAGTTTGTAGCGGTTTCAGCGAAGATTAAGTAATACCAATCACGGGAGAGATTCGCGTATTCATGGCAAACTTTGCAGCCCACGAGCGAGACCAAAAATATCTTCCACGGTTTAGAAAGAGACAGAGATACGTGCCGAGGGTTGCCAGTACATGGGTCTGACATAATGATATATTAATTTCTGTCGCGAGCTCCCATTGTTTTGGTAGGTATTTTACGATGTGACGTATGGTCATTACGTTTTCATAGTTTCATAAAGGCTGGGTTTCAATGGAGTCTGCTGCTGCCGCTTAAAGCCTTTGTGCGTTTAATGATCGGAGTAACGCACGAAGATGAATCGTACTTACGCAATAATATTTTCAAAAGGATGTTGTTTAATTTGTGGCACATTATGAAATTTGTTAATGAAGCTGTGTAGCGTGGATTGAGATAACACGCTTTACCAAAAGGAAATCTCTCGCCAAGCTCGTTGATCATGCTGGGGAGCGGCTGAGCTCTGATAGTTCATGTTTGGAACTGGTATAATATTATGAAATTTAAAAAACTTTGTTAACTAGATCCAGGTCTGACGTGACGTCATTGTGTGACGCGGTATAGCGAATAGTGCAGTCATTTGCGTGAGCATAATTTTTGCCGACAAACAAGCAGACTGGGCACCTGATGGTAAGTAGTTAAAGTAATAAGTCTCTAATCATCTCCTATGGCCAACGACACTCGGTATATGTGCGTCGTTGTTACTGGACAAAGGACTTGAATAGCTTGCCCGCGTCGTATAGTGCCCGCCTGCTGTAGTAGGAATGATGTAGGAGTCTTCAAGAGTAGAGTGAGGCTCTTATAAGTTAGTGCGTTCGCCATCAATGTCTTCATCGCCATTTACATTTGTAGGATTATTGTCAAGCATTAAGTTATATGAAAAAATAATTGACACTGACTGAGGTCACTAATTATGCTACGGGGTCACCAATTCTTCCATGTTATTACGGAGTCCCATGTTAGCTCACGTGAAGTCTCAACGACTTATTACTAACAAAGAAAAGTGGAGTATGAGAATCGTAACAGAAACAACCACGAATCTCTTTGACCAGCTCCTGTGCGTATTGTGCACTGCGATCAAAGCGTCCACTTGTAGCACGAGTTTCTTAGTGTCCCGTTCGTTAGCGCGAACGCAAACTCATACTGACTACACTCATAGTGTTTTTAATAAACACAGAGCGGCTATGATGAGAGGACGTGAAAGCTAAGGTACGAAACTACGTAACCGTTTCCACTATGGTTGCGTGCCTACTGTAGGTACCTACTTTTCTCTGCATATAATTATGTACATAGCTACACCACTCACGACAGTCCATAGCAAGTATCCATCCATATATAAAAGAATTATGAATCATCCATATACGAAAGATTTTTGAAGTGATGACAACTAATAGTAGGTACTCCCAGGACAGGGTAGAACTAACAGTGCCTGCTAAAAACACCGCCTGTTAACTGACTAATTCCTAGTCGGTCACAGTTGTCATGAGCGGCAGCAGAATGGTGCTATATTGCATGCTCGTTTGCTACTTAAATAAATAAAAAACCACTCAAGTGCGAGACGTACTACCGAGTAAACCGTACTCTAATTATTTGGACAATAACAAGATATAATGTAGAAAAACTCCATTTATTTTAAGTTACTTGTATGAGGACCACCTTTGAGATTCTACTTGTTGCTGATTTGTCGTGATAGCAAGAGATAGCTGTGATAGACCGACATCGGAGGCACATTACTAGGGTTTCGTATTTACCATTTGGGTACCGAATCCTAAAAAGCCCCAACAATATCATATGAAGACGCTTGTAAATAATAGTGTTGTAAGGTATTAATAATTTCCAGATACTACGTCAGCACATAGGTACTCTTAATGAGGCAGTGACGCGGAAAGCTTTGAAACAGATATGCCTGTTCACACCCCTGACTGCCACCCCGTCGACGATTACTCGTTCGCCCTCCACAGATATGACTTTCATTAGAATAACGTTCTGTAAATGAGTTTTAGGTTGTATTACATAAACGATAAATAATTAATCTATAGCTTCGTATACATAAGTATAATAAAATTGTAATCGATCAATGTTTGTTACTCTTAGACTTTACACCACAAGCAGTATTTTTAAACAAGTAGGTTCTCTTCAAAAAAGGTACCAACGAGGCTTGTTTGTGTGCGTGATACCGCACCGCCGTGTACGTTAGCGGCATAAAGGTCTGTGCACATTATAACTCAACTACGACCCTACTCCGATCCAACTCTTAGAAAAGCATTGAAATATGAGACTTATTATCGTTTACTTTTGGGTTGAATTTTCAGCGTTTACTTGAAAGAACTGATCTACGCGAGATTGAGGCACTGCATAATATCTACGGCCAACTCCGATCCGGCCGAAATTTCTACCGTAACGATGAAATAAAACTCATATTCCATTGCTTTTTCTATTAGTTGAATCCAAGTCTAGTCAGAGTTTGTTGATGTAATGTGCATAGACCTTAAAAAGCACACAAACGAATCCATGGTCTTCAAGCCTCCGACCGAAATCTCTGCGTGTGTGTGTTGGTCATGTGTTTGAATGTGGCCTACTACTGTTCTCTAAGTCAATCCCTTTACCGACGGTCGTCACCAGCCTTAAATTGACATAAAAATATCACAGCAGCTAATCAGCTAATGCGCACGAGCTGAAAGGAGGACAAGTCATGTCTCCGCTTTGCTCTCCACATCACAGGCTAATTTACACAGCACAAAGGCACACGCTAATTAAAAAGTGAGTCGGCAAAGTGTCAGTCGCGGTAGTGGTGTGCGCCGACGCGGGTATTTATACGAAACAGACGCACACTAATTGTTCGTCTCTGTTTGTTTGAGAACGTAATCTGCAGCTGGTGACGTCCTTGAACTGGGTTTGTTTGACGCTTTGTGTGTGTGTTTGTTTGGGATGGATTGGGTGTTACAAGATGTCGGGTCTCGGTCTTAGTAAGCGCTGGCATGTTGGGACTCTATGATGACTGGTGTTATTGATAAGAAGCGATATTTAAAATTTTGTTAGCTATTGACATCCGTAAAGAAATGCATTATTTAATTATGATATTTTAAATCTTTTGAACAATGAAAGTGCGGTAAAATCAACTCTGCATTTCTTACAGAATATTCATTGCTTAAAGTAGATCTAAAAGTTTCTGCCTTTTGAATCCCAAGTATTTTCCTTACCCAAAAAGTTAAAAAGGAACCCTAATAATATGCCTACGTTGTCTATTTGTCTGCCATAGAGCTCTATCTCTTGAACGGAAGTATGAAGACCCCTGAAATTTTCCCAGAATGCCGTGGCCGCTATTCCAACAAATGACAAGTCCCCATATATTTTTTTTATATCTATTATAGGGTTTTTCTAATTCCTATCTTGTTATTGACCTAATTAGAGTTACTATCGCTCTATAGTACGGAACCCTAACGTGTGCGAGTCCGTTTCAGATACATCACAATTTTGTAGCAGCACCTATAGTTTTACAGATTTCAAATCACCACTAAGTACAGTTTCGTGAAAGCAAACACGGTCTCAGCCAAAAATTTCACACAAAGCGCTTTTCAGAGAAATATGTCTATTGTTTCATGCATGAGTTCTCGAACTAAGAAGCCTGTGGCGTAACAAGGCATAGTGCGTTGTTTCCAAACAAGATGTCTGAAGGAAATGATGCGCAGGAAAGACAGTAATGAGATGATTCGAGTGTGGTGAATACGCTGTACTTTCTGACTGCACAAAAGGCCCTTGGCATTGTAGTGCCTACAAAGGGAAATGCACGTATTAAGGCTATTTCTAATGCCGACTCTAATGCCTGTTTTGTTGTTCTGTTTGCACAGAGACCTCGGCAATAGGCCATTGTTAGGACAGTAAAGAACGACGCAGAGAATTATGCAGAATGTTACGTGCTAATTTAGAATTTATTTTTTATTTTATGTGAATGAAGCTATTATAGAATGAAGGTTAGTTTTCTATAGATCCAATTAGGATGTAATTTCATGTTAGTTGTAGTCAGTAGCCTAAGTTTAGTATGGAGTTTTTTATGTAAATTATAGAAATATCAGCAGACGAGTCACTTGATGGTAAGTGGTCACCGCCGCCCATGGTCATTGATAACAACCAAAGGCTTTACCAATGCATTGTCGGCCAAGAAAGAAAACAGAAAAAAATAAACTATCACAGTGGGCATTAGTAACACCACGCGTCAACAACGCATTGCTGGGCAAAGAGAAACGATGCATACCAATGATTACTGGATTTCCGACACAAAAAATCCACGGACTATTTTTAAGGATAGTAAGCCTGGCGGGTAAACTACCCTGCCCCATGTAAGTACTGGGATGAAGAGGGGTGGAGCAGAGCTGACCTGGTGACTACCCCAGCAGGGTGCACTATGAGAAGGGGAGGTTTGAATTAGACTCAAGGATTGATAAAGTCCTCTAAAATATTTAGTAAGATATCAGTTCAGATCTAAGTTTGAATAGATCATCGGAACAGGATAACTCCATAAGCAGTTCATGTGCACAATTAAATATATATTTTCTTTTTTTAGCCTGAACGATTGACCAAACGCTGACAAGCCTTCTGTTGGCTGATAGTAAGTAGTCAACATCGTCTCTGGAAACAAGCAACACCAGAGGCGCAGTCAATGCTTCAACAGATGGATGGCTCTTCCTCTACCTTTTTGAAGACTGTTCAAAATCGTTGGAGGTACTTTATTATGTTTACACAATATGTAAGTAATATAGTAGTAAATAGTAGTTCCTACTAATCTCACGCAGAAACGGCTTACCGATTTGAGTGCGGTTTTCAGTCAGATTGTTGTGGCAATTAAGTGTTTGGTGTTTTTAATCGTTTCACAAATAAAAAAGAAAGTCAATGTTAGGAAATTCGTGTTAACATCTTTTCCGCTATGTACATTATACATATCTTTCTAACTTACCATAATAAGTCATGTCTCCCAATGCTAAGCGGGGCGGATGTATCTACCTACTAGTTATAAGTAAAACTTTTTCATTACAAAAGCATATGTTTATTTCAGTGACGTATCGAGCCAGCGGCGGAAAGGCATCAAGAATTAAAAAGCATTTTAATGACACCGTTCACCGCCTTCAGTTTGAATCACGTTGTGCGGAAGGGAGCCATTAATCTGTTGTCAGTAAATTTTAATAAATTACTTAATAAATAATATGATAATTATTAAATTATTGATTTAGTAAACATTAGATCCTATGTGAAAGCAAACCTAAAATAATAATTAAAAAGGTTAAAATAATACTATTTTGTATTTTTTAATAATGTTATAAGTTTTAATGTTATAATAATTTGATTGAGGGTTTGATTTAAAGTTATAATGTAGGCGAGTGATGCATAGTGTGGTCAATTTAAAATCTAGGGTATAATCGCCTGGTATAATATAGGGTATAATCCTGCCCAAAGAATTAACTTCTACTCATTTGGCATTTATTTTTTTATTATAACAATTTGTAACATATTTATGAAAAATCTGCATAAATTATGCAATATCTAGACGTAATCAACTTTTATGGTAACATTAAATGGGAAACAGCTCTACAAGTGATCATATTGTTAACAATTAATAAAGTAATAAGTAATTAAAGTAATTATGGTACTGTATATTATGCAGTGTAGAAATATACATCAGAATGTACATTCTCCACCATTCTAGTAGTAGTCTATTAATGGGTTGAAATATGTGATATAGAAAAGATACGACAGTCAAAAAATAGTCGCATGTTGCATAAAACCGTCCGATTGAGTGCTTCGCTTCTTAAAACCATAGATGGTTTTATCCGAGAGAGGGAACGACACAGAACACAGTGGACCGAATCGATGGTTGACGATTGTTAAGCTTTCTATAGACGGCGGTAAGTACCTACCTATTTATTGAACGTACTGAGAACACTGCGTTCGAGAGACGTTTAAATGGATGTCGTTGTTACTTGATAGATCTCAGTTACTTCATGGAGTTATGTCATTATTCAATGATATTTTATGTAAAAGTCATTATCTAATTTATACGTGAAGCAAAAACTTTGTTCTCCTTTTTACAAATTTATAGTATAAATATTATAGTAACGATTTTATTTAAACGAAATAATTAAAATAAATTTTATTCTGTGTTGAAGCTTACGATAGGATTTAACTGGAAAAATCATCTTTAAATAAATGTTGTCTATTAAAATCTTAACGTACCGTAAAACGAAAACACGTTCTCTCGCTGTCCCTCTTGAATATTTACAAGCGTGTCTTGAATATTTACATCACTATGTAATTAGGATTTCATTATTAACAATAAATAATAAAATATTTATTTCACTCAATATAAGAAGTATGTACATAGGTAGTTAACCAAATCTGTGTAGTATTTAAAAATCCTAAACTCAAAAAGCTGTTATAAAAAGCTTTCAAAACTTACGCAAGCGGTAGCTACGTTCAGCGTGGTGGCGAAGAAACCGCAGCCGACACCTAATTACGACCTTAGAAACTTTCAAAAAGGCAGTGCACAATTGCAATCATCCAACACTTTAATTGGCACATCAGCCCCACGTGACGGGATACAATCGGAAAAAATGTCGAAGCCGCCACAATCAGGGGAAAGTGGCAATTCCCCGACCACTCAGTGTTGCCAGCAATGCGCTAATTAAGGTGCCACAACATCGCGGGGCGCGATAGTTTGTTTAGGGTACTGTGGTTTAATGGAAAACTTTCTAATAGATTAACATTAAATATTACGAGTAGTATTTTAACCGACTTTAAAATGGACATTATTAATTCGACATGACATGTATGTGGGAAGTAGGTAATATTGTATACAATTATATACATTTTATAGATGTGTGTATACATGTACATATTGTACATGTTTGTATGTTCACAGATTTCTCCAGAAAAATAGCTTCCGTACCGTATTAGGTTTCGGTGTTACGTGACTTGAGGATGATATTTAATTGCATGTTTTGATTGAAATATCTATAATACATACTTAAAAACTCAAACAAAATATTGTGTTATTCAGAATTCCTATTATAAAACTTATCGATTCGCCTTATTGATACCTACTTCTTAATACAGTTAATTTCCCAAGTACGTAACATAACACCTGAACGTTAGGGATTGGAAAATCGCTGAATTGTGTGGGGGCTGAATCGCTAAGTTGTTGGGGATATTATTCTAACTCCATTAATAATTATTTTTTCTGTACAGAACCCACCGTTTTCCGCGGTAGTAGCACGATTGTTTTTTTGTTAGCGGTACTATGAAAAACCTTCTAATTGGTAATTTACACTGCATTCGACGAGTGCTTCGCGCGCTATTGATGTACGGTACGTGTTTACACTGTTTTAAATTTCAATACGCGGTCTGACTGAATTTCAGGCACGTTGTACCTATCACAGAATGTATTTTTTTATATTTCATATCTATCTGTGTATAAAAGTGACAGAATACTCGCTCACTGACTTGTGTGTAGTTCGATTGGTCAGCTACCTCTTGGGTACTTAGGGCTTCCGCTGTGCTCTAATGCATTCTGTGTTTAAGGTTTAAGATTATTACTTGTGTCTTCAATTATTTTCAATCACTCTTCTCTTCTTCTTTCATTTGTAATCATTTGTTCTGTGAAATTGTAAAACTGTATTCCTTTTTTGCTTCAAAAGCTATTAAACTCAATACGGAGTTACCTACCTCTGTCTACAAACTACGCATACGCCATTCATTCTCCGTAGACTAAACACGATATTATGACCTATGGTGATGAAATATGATGAGGTAATTTACGAGAGGAGACGTTAGTTATGAACAGATTTTGAGATACCCTTGAAGGTTTCTTCGCAAGTAACAGTTAATCAATAATATAGATAGGTTCATTCGTTCTTCTTCCTTTTTTCTTGTATGGTATTACTAATTTCCATGGGCGAACGCGACGATTACCATCACTTGGCTTGGCTGCTAGTTTGTAAATATGTATGTATGTACTTAAAAATTTAGTTTTTTATAAGAAAGATTTTGTATCAATATAATAAATTAATGAGGAGAAGATAAATGACGAAAAGAAGCTCCTCAGAACCTCCTAATACGTACACTAATTAGGAAATCTTTTTGCATTACTAATTCGACCGGAACCGTAAGCAAATTATTAAAAACATATAGTGTTGGCTATTTAATTTTGTTGTGTGACATATTTTATTACAGGCCGTAATAATCCTTGCAAAGGTAACAAAAGTAAAACTTGAACACTGAACAACGAAAGCAACATTAAAATTTATAGTATTCAAAGATTCAACAGGGCGCGGCCAAATTATTCTTAGTGTCTGTCAAGTTAATTCGTTTTTATTTCAATGATATTATTTATTGCTTTTTTGACCAACTGACACTGCAATGGCTGCAATACTTTGGCAGCTTTTTCAAGACTTGGGCCTCTCTTTATAATTGAATATGACAAAATTATTATACAGGTAGGTAGGTATATTAAATTATTGAGGACCCATAGCCTAGTTAGAGACGCCCTTGCCTGCGAAGTGAGGAGCCTCGGGTTCGATTCCAGGTCGCATCAGATGCCGGAGAGATGTTTTATTTGCGTTGTTAATGCCACCGGCCATACACGGAATCTGAGTGCAGGTGTTTATTTTATTTTTCATTTTATTAGAGAAACTTAGGATACTCCGCTCGATACTGGTTAAAAAATTATATTATATGACATTGAGCGTTTCAAGTAGATATCTTACAACAAGCGGTGTTATTAATTAGCGATTTTTTCCAGACGACTACGATAATTTGCAGATACAGGAAGAATAGGACTGTACAAGTGACAATGTTTTATGGACTATAAATTGAAAATGATCGTATGTGTAGAATATTTTCCAGAATAGCACCCTGTCAAAGGCTCGCAAATTTCCATTACAATGTGGCGATAACGCACCCACGTCATACGGAGACGTCACGTCAATCCTGAATCACGCTATCGAAGTTTTCTACAATGCTTGAACAATCGGAGCACGGCCGCTCCTCAAACTCTATCAAATATAATGAAATATAATAAACTGCTAAAACAATATAAACTCTATGTCCATAACTTTAGAGCTTTGTATACATGTGCATGTCAAGCAAGGCCTATGTAACAGCAAATTTAGTGGTCTGCCGTCCAATATTGTAGAGACGGTCGTTTGTATGCTAATACTAATTCCTGTCTACGACACTGCAACGCTACGGCCCGCGCTGCTAGAGTGAAGAGTCACTTACTTATAGCTTCTCGTATCACTGGCCGTGTTGAACATTTGTATATTATACAGTTACACAGTTAGTACACTTATACAGTTAGTTATACACTCATTTAAGTGCAATTACAATCCATTAAATTGTTTACTGTTTAGACTGTGTATCGACGCAAAAAAACGGTGAAGCTGTAAGGCGGTAATACCCAAAATAGAAAGTGTTCGCCCGAGCAGATAAACTTTGAGATTTCAGAAGATACAACGCTGTACAAAATTTTCTATTGGTCGTAGAGCCACGAGTCTTGGGCCATTTGATTTGAAGATTTTTTTATTCATAATCTGTAATAAAAACAATGTCACAGGTTTCCGCTTTCTTACTTCGATATGTTTACACTTTATGTTAAAGTTGTACTACTCGTATTTTAAAATGGCGTGAAACTAAGAGTCTTTGTATTGTACTGTATTTTGTAAACTGCTTAATTTGTATTTTAACATCTACACAAACAAAATTTTAAGTGAAGCCTACTTTAATATATTAGTGAAAACCGCAATGAAATTAAATAAGTCGTTTCTAATAAGATTAACGCGAACAAACGCACTGACAAACACACAAATAAACAAAAATTCTAACAATCATTGTATTGGGTACTGTTGTATAAAAGCCTCAAAATTTTTATCATATCTAGGCACCATGTACCTTCAGACAGAAAAAGGGAATCAGTTACATTTTCAACCAATTTTTGGTTCTATGTTTGACGTCTATATTTTTTTCCAGCGATGTCTCCGTCATTTTGAATATATTTTTAATTGTTTTTTGTGTTCGAAAACTGATGCTTGTCATGACCATTTAAATTTGAGCGAGATACCACGAGTAGTTTTTAAGTTAACCTTAATAATGCGTATTTAATTGACTTCTACGTTGATGAAGTTCTCTTTTTAATACTGGTCGAGGGTAAGTCGGTTTTTTTTGTTTCGTTAAAGTTATTTATTTCGAGTATATGTATGAACAGCTATGTAGTTGTAACATCTAATTCACTAGGTAACACCTTTGTTACAAAATGCCGAAATCTATATCGTTCTCAGCGTAGTTAGTAATTGAAATAGGCTAGTTAACAGGCACAAAGGCGACACCAGTCCCAGGTGGCCGGCAGACACACTCGTCCAGACAAATTGAAAGGATTTGGATCGTACAGGATCGTTTGACTACTTACCGAACTAATACCTCTCTGGTGTTCGTGACATCAGTTTCACTTTGCATTTAAATGGATTTTATGTGTCATCGTGGTAGCTAAACTTTTGAATGGAGACAATATTTTTGTATAGAATTATATAAAACATATTAATAAATAACGATTGACACTCGAAGCCCTTACGGATTCCGTGACGTGGGTGCCATTGAACGTCACAAGAATACAAGAACACACACACCCAGACCGAGACCAGAAAGTTAATTATATTTTTGTTTCAATTCATTAAACATTGCAGTTTCAACATAAGCGGCAACAGCGGAACTGACAAAAGTGTTTTACCTATATCTATCGGTTCGCAAAAAAAAGCAAATAGTGCAATTTAACGTTTCCTATCTATACATTTTTTCAATTGTGGGTACTAATACATACAAATAATACAATACTAAGGCGTAAGTTTTCCGAAGCGAAGAGAGGTCAGTTACTACATCTTTTTATAATAATTTGTGATCGACCGGTAGGTACTTAAAACATAAGCCTATTGGTCTACTTAGTGAAATATGTTAAAAATCAGCCCCAAAAATGATAGATGGTATCTCAAACTCAAATATCAACACAGTCATTATTTTGAACTGGTAATAATTTGTCAAGCGACCCCACGATGAGTGGTCGAACGCGCCTCCTGTTGACAAAACTTTATTACCGAAAATTAGACAATATTGGCCCAAAAAGGGCATATTTTTTTCAAACTCACCGCTTTACCCCAGTTTAAATGATCCAGTTGTGACCCCAAAGCAATGTTAAATACAATGGAAACCAGAATTTCTAGTTTCAGTATTAACTCGCTATAATAGGCCGGACTCCATTGGCTCTGGAAATAACTCTTTTCACAAAATATTATCAGTTTGATACTTGCCACGTGTTGAAGTAATATTTTTGGCTAATACACAATACAGTATAATTTAAGAACAAAAAATTTGCATAACATTTAAAACGGAAACTATTACAATAATAATTTTAATTTAGTTTCATTTGATGACTCGTATTGCGCAATGGATACCACGCTGGACCGCCTGGCCCACACCGTTCGAAGGTCTTTGGTTAGATTACCAGCGAGGCGGTTCATTTGTGTTCAGACCTTAGAATAATTATACTATAGAAAGAGTCTTCATACAAGCGCTCTGTCTAAAGTGAAGCACTAATACGAAACTTTCCCGAACTTCGGCTGCGGATAATCATGATTATGTTTTTAGCAATAATACATAAATAGCTTTTCAGATATTTTGTGACACAATTTAACTGGACAAATCGTCATAATTCTTTTTTTTCGCGAGACCAGTTTTGGCGTGCATTGACATTAAGCACTACGGAGCTGCCCGGTGTTTGGAGTCATTTCTGACTCCAATAATTAAGGTGCTTCAAAATGGCCGCGCGGACTTGGTTTCTATAGTAATTATCTTAGAATAATTAAACAGGGTAACTTGGTTTCTATAGTAATTATCTTAGAATAATTACTATAGAAACCAAGTCCGTCCGTTTTTTATTTATGAACCGATCTGAATGATATTTTTTGATTTGGATTGAGCTTCAACAGCAATGTAGAAATACTCGTTTCGTTTCATAAGTCTACATGACTTAAACTTTTGTAATCGTTTGCAAAATTTTATAATCACAAATCATCTAATCAATGAACAGATATAAAAATGTTAAGTTATATTTTTAGACTTTTATTTTATGTTACCTACTGTGCTTTTTGAAGTCTTTTAGTGGTGACCTAATAATATAAATTAGCGTAGGAATCTAATAAATTTTATTTTAAATTAATTTCTTATTACACTTAGGTGTACCACCAATAAATCATAATAAAATTTTAAAATAACATACCCACATTGTTTATAAATCATGCACTTACATCACTACTAGAATAATTCATAGCCAAATCAAATAAGCAATAACTCACCTTCACAGATACGATGTAACGTTGTTATTTTACATTTGTAAGTACTAAGACAAAAGAGTAAAATCTAAATGTGAAGTGACACGTGAAATTAAAAATGTAAAATTAGAATGTTAAAACAATGGCCAGTCCGGCCGTCGTCTCTATGAAGTATCAGAACAATGGTGGCTCATTGTACCGTCCATTTTAAATGAACAAAATGGCCGACGTTCCAAATTCAAACGAAACTTGGAGATTTGAAACAATGCTCTAATCCTCGTAAAGGGTTACTGCATGCTATTGGTCAAACTCACCCCTAGCGAAGTCGTTGAGAGTGTGTGTGTTGTAGAGTTGTTGTGCACTATTGGGAGTGTGTGCCGACTGTTTTAAATTGGTTATTATTGTTGTAGTTTAAAAAAGATTTTCCTGTAGTTTCAATATTAAGTATAAAAATCCTAATTATTGCAGATTATACGTATGTACATAATTATGTAATTCATACGAATTTACTATACCTACCTAAGTTCCTACTATAAAACTTTTTTATTTTGAAATCTGCAGACGAGCAGGCGATTCTTGGTAAGAGGTCACCGTCGCCCATGGACATTAGTTTTACCATAGGCGGCACCGATACGTTGCCGACCAAAAAGAAGAAATACCAAAAAAATACTTAACCATTATTTCGTTCTGTGGTCATCTATCCAGACAAAATCAGGAATATCTATCAATTTGTTGTAAAAAGTAATTACTACCTAAATTAATTACCTAAAGGTGGATTGAGTTCGCACAATTTAGCTCCTTGATAAATCTAAGAGTAACCTACATCAAGCTAAAAGTTGTTACAAAATGTGACTGTCCCGAATAAAGGTGTTGTTTTAATTACATTATCAGCGGAGCACACGCGTCGGGGAGGCTGGGGTGTTGGACCCTTCTCACGGGTTGAAAGACATTCAAATAATACTCTTTGGAGAAAAGTGGGACGTGTAGGCGTTTGGGACAATGTTACCACCGAAGGGAAGTTTTGATTACGTTCGACTGTCACGCTCCACGCTCTCACAATTTGGGTCTCAGATACCCCGGTGTAGCTACATTTTTGGATGTCTGTGTAAGTTTAAGGCTTAACCGCGTAATTAAAGGAACGTTGGTATGGTTTGTGGTAATTTTTGTCAGAGTATTACATAATTCGGTGTGTGATAAAGTTGTGATATAGAACTCTTGGATGTAATCTAATGGAGAATGGTTTTTCTACTTTTATAGACGTATTCGTACTACAATCTCGTTGTAATATTGCAGGGCAAAGATTTTGCGTCTTTAAATGAAAATATTGATGATTCTTCTTCGCAACCCACAATTGCATGACTGCTGACCTTGGTTCTCCTCTGGAAATGTGAGTACTGGCCATAGACTACCACGTTTGCCAAGTGCTTATTAGCAGACCAACCGCCAGCCGCTACCGACAAGGCTACGAGGTCGCCAAATTATGAAATCGCTATGCAGCAATAACGCTGCCCTTTGAGTTGATATCATAATGTTAGAATGTTAAAGCCCTACTACACACTACTACTACTACTACACACTACTACTACACACTACTACTACACACGCCTACACATTTGGGTGTATCTACAAACAATAGGTAATCTGAATAAATAAATAAATGTTACGATATATCAATAAGTAGTATTGCAAATTGCAATAACCAATGAATTTTTGGCAGTAGACAAATTAGTTACAATACGTGCTATACTTGTAGAAACTGCCTACACCCACTAATGTAATTCCGCAATCCTAATATAAATGAGTCATTCCAGTGCAGGTGTAGGCAGAGGTAAATAACAAAGAAATATGTAACAAAAGGCGGGAGGGGGGAGCGTGGACAATTTTACACGAGTGTTTACAACCGCTGTCCAACGGTCTCGGAAATTGTAGGCGTAGGGCGGCGAACGACGTTATCGATGTTTCGTTGTTAGATTTATGATTGCAAGCACTAATTTCAATGGTTAGTTTTAGTTATATTTAGTATCTTTATATTGATATTCCGTCCCAACGGTTATTGTGGGAGAGAAGCAAATACAAGCAACTGTAGCAGTTTAAATTATATGTCGATAATTTCTCATTACATACATACTTAAAGCTGGCAGGTTGATAAAAAGTTACGAAATTGTAGTAAATGCGTAAGTTTTTTTTTTAAATTAGATTTAGGTTGCTATATTTTATTCTTATGCGTCATTTGAGCGTATTAAGCAGTTTTAGTAGCCTGACGACTAAGTGGCCTATTATTATTATTAATAGTATAAAATTTAAAAAATTTATACAAACGAACAGATGAACACCAATAAATCAGCGACACTTTACCAAACAAGAAGAAGCGCGTCATAAATGATCGTCGATTTTAGGAATATTATAGAAATGAACTTATCGATATAAGTACAGTTCCAGCACTAGACAGCCATCATCAACACCGCATTCGGAAAATCTACACTTAACCAGAAGAGCCAGCCCTCCCATTTATCCTTACACTCGCAGTGTCCTGTGGGGACCACCCTCCGGGGGGGTATTGGGGGTGAAGGGCAATGGGCGCTCGCGCAACTGAGCCACGGCGTTGATTTGCTTTCACTAACATTTAAGAAGCTTAGAAAGTAAATAATAAGTGTAAGTAAATGTTTGTTCTAGTTTTAAAAATGTAAAAAATAAATCTGATATGCACATTGAGAAACTTTAAAGCTGTGGGTGGGTGTCTTCGTATGAAGAGACTTTAACTAAGTTAGTGCGGTTCATAGGCTTTGTTGCTACTTACCATCAGGTGAGGTAGTTAAGAATTAACTTGTTAGATGTAAAAAAGAAATCATTTTACGTAATTTATGTTAAAACTTGTCATATATTCTAATAGTATAAAATTCACTAGTAGATAGATCGTTTATAATGTAAACCGTAAGTTCACTCATGTTCGTATTTTGTTCTGATATTTCTACTTCGTAGAACGCGATGAGAATTCCAGTAAATTATGAGTCCTAAAGAGGACAATTAAATGTTTATCGTCAGCAATGTTATAAGTTTTATTTAAAATCAAAATGTGTGTTAAAGTTTCTTCATGATACAGTAATTCTCCTGTGATCATCAATACTATTACTAATTGATTCGAGAAGCAATTACTTTGGACCGCGCTCAATGTTTGGATGACTGACCCATAGTTCTAAAATTTATTCAGCATATCCGGAGAACATGTTGAGTCGATCTCGCTTTTTCTCGGTCGATCGTCAATTTTCTGGCTTAGAAATTATCTTCACTGTAATACATACTAATTTTTAATTGTATTAACAAGAACAGTGTACCTAGTAAGATATGCATATAATTTCAAAAGCGAAATTAACCGAGTCACGTATTAAGTAAAGGCCGCTAAAGAAATTATTTGAAAGCAACTTTAAACTCCATACGTAAATCAGACGGCGAGAAAAGTGGGGGGGTGGGCGCCCCCTAGCCCCCGCGGTTCTCGGGGGTGTTCGGGCGTTCCGGGCCATCAGTCTGGCCACGGCAATTCGGATGATGAATTAATCCAACAAATGTGACGCTATCACTTAGCCCTAATGTACGGGTATAATGTTACTCCGAAAATTTCAACGAAAATCCAACCCAGTTTCACTTTCAAATTCTGTGGGGCTTAATGCGCGACAGTCCTTTGTTTTGGGGCGAGAGATTACCCGACACGTTGTGTGGCTCGTTTTTAAATAGCCACTTTTTGGGGCTGCTGTCTTGATAAAGCTCGCCGGGTCAAACAGTGCTTTGCGTGACTTAGAGCACTTTCATTACGACGGTAGTGCAAGTAACAGATTGTGGGCACTGAGAGGATTTATTTATGCCTGTGATGTTAATGTCTCTGTTTCGATTGTTTTGATTCCCAGGAAGAAATCTTTCTGTAGCGATAACAATTATTTTAACCACAGAGTAATATTACCGGTAGGTACTATGTATGTTTTTTTTTTGATTTGGTAAAGAATATACAATTATTTTATTAAATACATAAGTAATAAAACTTATCAACAGAAGTTTTTGCATCAGTCTATATTTTGACTTTATATAAGTTTAATCTTTCTACTTTGTATTAAAGCTAGCTAGAGGGCTTCGTAATAATTATTTCGTGTAATAAAATATAAACATTAAAAAAGCTTTAAATACAAATTCCAATTATGCCACTGTGGTTATTGTTTAGTTTTTTTTACTAACCCAAAATGTTTTATTTCTTAAAATAAAAAACTACTATTTAATAATATACCTACTTAATTAAAAAAAAAAAATTAATCGAAAATTCTAACAGTCATTGTTTTGGGTCCTATTGCGTTAATAAAAGCCTCCATAACGTTTTTCTCTTATATCTTCCATGTACATACAGCGATCATTTACATTTTTATTATATTTATGCATTTAAACATAGTTTTAAAGCTTTAGGTGGAGGCGAATCAGAATATTAGCGAGGTCTTATGAGTTCGGCTCACGCCTGAGAGTTAATTGCAGCCACAATGAGTCGCGCGTTACGTCGTCGTGTCGGTCCCGTCGGGCCGCCGCCACGCTCTCTGTAAGGACGCTCCGACACAGCACTACATTTTAAAAATATATTTTTTACAATATCATTTTAGGTTATGTTAGGTTGTAGTATAGTTTGGTAAATACAATTTTTATAGCGCGTTAAGACAAGATTGTGTTTATTAAAGTATGTAGTTTTAAAAACGTCATAATGTTTTCATAAAATGTTTTATATAATTATACATAATATATTTATACATAATTATTATATTTGAAACGTATTGGCTCATCATAATATCATAACGATACCAGTAGTATTTTTTTTATCTGAAAATTTTGTATAAAATACACTGTATGCAGATGGAGTTTATGAAGGTTTTTTTTTAATTTCATTCGTACAAAATATAAAAAAATGTAGCAGTTTCAACTACTACTAAATACTCAATATAATATTATTATTTATGTGAAATTTAATTGTTTTTGTTCAGAATTTATTGTGTTACGTATAAATATAATTAAAAAAATATTTAACTAAATGCAAGATTTTATTTAACTTGTGGAATTCAGTTATATTCAAATTGAGATACAATTTTGTATGCCTACTCACACATGTTTTATTTACAAATCATATTATGGTTAGCTACAAGTTAGCAAATCTAAAGCCTAATACAATTCTACCTATACATATGTATGTACATCAATATCTATCTATGTATGCATGTTATTTTGTAGTATATTGTATAATTATATATTGTTTGTCCTGTATATTTGTAGTATGTAATAAAGTACTGATTAAATCCAATCCACGACTACATGATCCACCACATCATCACTCATTGTGCAGCGGACCTTACCCCAAAACGTCTCCCTTTCACCTTCTACTTTCGCTTGGATAATCTTATTTTTGTCTTAAACAAGCCGATCTAATCTCATCGGCCATGACAATAAGGTCGGCGGTGCCGCAGCAATTGCCGGGGAGTTAAAATGTATTACCTTTTATTGTGATCCTCAACACGGATTAAGAGAGCGCGCGGTTTTGAATTTTGATTCGGATTGTACAGAGCATCTCGACCATTTAGATTAGACCTCTCTCGGATTATTTGTTGCTCCTTTCCTTTCTTTATTCGCGAGCGGCTGAGGAGTTTAAAGGGCCAGGGTAGGGTGGACGTTTCGCTAACTATGCTCACCTATTTCGTCGATTGCTTTGATTACTTTCTTTAGACTATTGTCGTTAATGAACATTTTGAATGTCAAAGGCGTTTCAGATGTTCACCGACTGTATCTAACGTTCGGAGTGAGATTTCTCGCGGTATGTTTACTTTGGTGTGACACTAAACTTTTAGCAACGTTTATGTATAAATATATTTATTACATAAACATCAGTAGGTGCTTGTTTTAAACTAACTGGCCCGCGGCTGTCTGAACGATCTAAATCTAAAACTACTAAATCGATTTTCCAGTTTTCACCAATGGACGGCGTGATTCAAGAGGAACGTTTTGTGTTTCTAAGTGTTCAAATAATTAATTATGGCTATGTACAAAATGGCTGAAATATGACGAACATTGTCTCGATTGTCTATCTGTCTATATTGGATACTTTTTGGAAATTTGAATGTTTCCTCGACAACGCACGTGCCCTGCCGTCTACTGGATGGAAGTCATAACAGTAGCCAGCAATGTTGACCATACCCTGACCTATGAACGAATCGCGCGTGTTCTATATTTTAAATTTTAAATATTAAATAATGTTCCCTAAGCACGTTCCAAAACCGGTTACAGATAACCGGTTCGAACATGACCAGTGCCGGCCGTCCAGTCGTAGGGGCGTTTTTATTTAACCCTACAATGCAGACCCTAAATGCAGTGACCTCTCTAACCCAATTCCCTGTTTTCTGTTAAAATAACCCTCATAGTTTTGTGGAAATATATTATTTTTTCATCGTGTTTTATTACGTGTTGTGGAATTATGTCGGCACCTATTATTGTTACATTGTTGTGTAATTTATCGATTTGTTATTTGCTACAAAAATTTGTTCTTACTTAAAGCATAATAATATAACATTATTAAAATTTAAATTATGAATGATTGTATGTTGATTTTATGATTAAACTTCGTTATCGAAATAGTTGTTGTTTTTAAATTATTTTTCTAAGATATACCTACCTATCTCATACCTACCTATCTCATACCTACCTAGGTATATCTTAGTAGAGCCTAGAGTTCGCCCGGGGTACTACTACCGCCCGCCAAGATACTTAGTACCATTCCTACCGAGTAATAATTGTTTTAACAGCAATTGTGTTCCGGATAGAGAGGTGTGGAGCGGGCTACACTTTTTAGAGGCGACCATCTCAGTCCTCAAGGGTAGCAACACATCTGTGACCGAATTATAACGAGACTCTTACTAACAATTACTTACTAATGAGACTATTACTAACAACAACTAACAGAACTAACATTCACTAACAGTCCCTGTCATAGTCCTCATACTAACAAACTAACCAGCTAATGTTCTAACACCAGCATGACCTAACCGGACTAACTATCCCAGTCCCCATTTGAGTCTTGTTCTGTGTCGGTCACAGTTGTCATGGGCGGCAGCGGAAGGTGGTGCTGCATACAATTTTGTGTTAAGGTCTGTTTAAATTTAATTGAAGAAGCTGGCAAAAGGCTGGTAAGTGGTTACCGTCGTCTATGGACGTCGGTACCACTAAAGGCATCCCCAATGCGTTGCCGATAAAAAAAGGTTGTGATGGCTTTTAAGTTTCGATTTATAACACATAATACTCAAACGGTGTATCATAAAAGCTTTATATTGAACTTTTTCAATTATTAAAACCAGTCTAACCACCCTATTTGTGATTGCAAAATGCAGTTTGCAAAATATCATTGTTCGGAGCAGGTGGTCAAAAAGTAAGTGTTATTGCAAAATGTAACGGTCGTTCCTTTTGTATACAAGTGGTCGTGAATAGGATATAGTTCTTTCAATAATAGACAGTATTCTATAGTTGGGGTATCCTTATAAAACTGAAAGTTCGAACAAAGCTAATCTATTCGGAAATTTCTGAGTATTAATAGAGTTTACCAAAATCACATCAATAAAAAACTTAATAATAAGTTGCACAGAAGGAAGTTTCATTTGTATACAAATGTATCACAAAACATGGCTTTACGATTGTTAAATAATGATAAAACCCGGAACCGATGTCATAACGTGCCTTTCGAAGCGCGAAAACCGTTTATCTAAATATAAAGAAATTTTATCACTAGCGGCCATCCATCTTACTGACCACGTCCACTGTTATAAGCTATAAGCGTTTCTATTTACTTACAAACAACTCACCCAAAATACAATCACTAAACATCACAAAACTATTGAGGTTAATATTTATGTGGACAATCCAATTCAAAGAAACCTTGTTAAAACTGTCAGCGCTGGACGGCACGAGTGACGCGGTGTCGCGTGCCCAGCGTCCAATGGGAAGGCGTGGCCCGCGTGACCACTGCCCATTGGTCAGTCGGTGGGGCCACCCGCGGGCGATGCGTGCTCCGTTCTAATTAGCATCAGCTTTAACGGGTTAAGTTCCTTGCGTAATACAATACATAGTGCAGTGAGTACAACACTATAGTTCGTAGAGCATGCACTTTGATAAATGTATTCAGTAAGTTGACAGTTTATCTAATTTGAATTTAGAATTATATAGCTTTTTAATGAGAACTATGCAGATGCATAATCACAATAATTTTTATATCAATATCCGGCAAACGAGTAGATGAGCCTGATGTTGAATGGTCACCGTTACCGTTACCAAAGGCATCACCGACGGGTTGCTGGCCAAGAAAGAAGACTGAAAGAAATGACTGGCTCTCAAGCCAAATATACCTCATACATTGTGTGATGAGCTCCACATTTATCCAAGTTCAGGCCAACCTTTTCGAACAATGTTTAAAAAAAGAATGTATGTGGTGATGGAACCAAACCATTCTTATTAGACCTTGCTGGGCTCATCAAATTTTATCCCAATGCATAAGGTTCATAAAAGATTTGATATTGGTGAAAGCCCGTCGACTATAAATGTAGTAATCATTATTGACAATAGTTTACAATAGGAATTTTTAGTTACTAGATAAACCATTATCACAAATTAGTTTTTTTATCGATTTAAAAAAGGTAAGTTAGTGTTTATATACTCTTTGATAGGTACGTAAATTCATGAAGTCATTTTCATGAAGTTCATGAAGTTCAGTAATTCATGAACATCCCACAAATGTTTATTGAAGCAAAGCAGTCGTATGTAAAACATTTTTAAATATTTCACAGTTTCCAACATACCTACTCGTACATTTCCGCATTACTTGTCTAATTGATAACCTCCTTTTTGAAGTCGGTTAAAATACTAACGTTCTACATCGTTGGCCATAGACAACTGCATTGCGACATTACCATAAATAACAGAGCAACTTTTGTTTTGGTTCTATTATTAAAGCGTTCTGTGGTCAACCTCTGGGGGCGCGAGAAAACTTTGGACGTTACGGAAATAATTGTAGCTACAAATGTGCTCCTTGGGACCTGTAATAATTGATAATGTTGGAATATAAGGACGTAATTTTTAAGCCCCGACGCAAAAAGTGCGATGTTATAAGTTAGACGTGTATGCGTATCTGTGTGTCAGTCTGTCGCATCGTGCTCCTGAACTAATGGACTGAATTAGATTATTTGTTTTTAGCTGACTAGCTGTTTTATGTTGAAGTAATAACTTCTATAGTATCGTAGTGATTTGGAATTCGATGAAACGGCAATGACGTGCAAATGAAATGAAACGGAAACGAAAAAGACACAGACACAATTTAACGTGCGAGAAAATGAGATAGGAACGATTAGTTAACAAGAGTTAGAACTAAAGTTCGCTGCAGCGCTAAAGCAATAGTTATGACATCTAACCAAACTATTTTTTGAAGTTTCACTTCTAGCACGTGTGAATTATACACATAGTTTTTAATTTCGCAGCTAATTTATAGGTACTTAACACATCTTTGATAACATCACTGTCTTATTAGGACGCGATCAGTCTAATTAGAAAGAAATCTCTAAGTGCCTTGCTTATTAAGAAGTTTGAAGCTTTAATGTTTTTTATTATGCAATTAAATTTTAATTTTTATTAGTTATGACTCATGAATTTTAAAAATAACTTAATTGATAATACCTATTATTTGTTGAACCGTGTAACTAATGGTAAATAGGTAATTTAATTTACACTAACGCATTAGGCTAATGACCAGTAATGTTAGTGCGTACCTATAATGTTAATGATGATTTTCCCGTTGCCTAGTTGATTCTGGCCCTGCCTGCGTAGCAACGGGTCCGGGTTCGATTCCTGGCCTGGGCAGGAATTTATGTTACAGATAAATGCTTTGCACCACGAGGACGGGAGAACGGGTTAGACTCACTGTTGGGTGAAGCCCCTTACACCCCGCAATTACAAAATTAGGTACTATCCCGTCAAGATGAATCTTAACGTTTCGAAAAATCGAAATTAAGGAAACATCGTGGAGCGCCATCTACTCAGAAGCTTTTGGATAGTAACGTACAACGCCATCTATTAGAATTTTCATGTACTTTGTGCTGAAATCGATAAAATGTTGATGTATTATATTACATTATAATGTATTATAATGTATTGAAATGAAAATTCTTATACATTATAATACATTATAATGTAATATAATACATCAACACTTTATCGATTGATATGGTGTATTATATTCTAATAAGATATTAACGATAAGTTCTAATTTTAAATCCCTATTAGAAATATGTGTGGCCAGTAAAACTATATTAGATGTTACTAGAGTCTTTGCTCTTTTTTAATACCTATTTATATTTTGTAACGACATTGAAATTGTTTTGATGTAACCTATATAAAGTTTCTGTCATAACAGGACATTTTATTAATAAAATAATTGATTTATAATTATGTACACCATAAACTCACTAACTTATTTAACATGTTGAGATTGAGAAGTAAAGATTACTTATGTAACTTATTTAGATTATTAAAAAAAAAACATTTTTACTAAACAAAGCGATTATTTTATTAATTTCACTAAATATTTTGAATTGTTTAATACTTACAAATAAATTTTGTAGTTTAAGTCCAGCACATTGGTTAAGTTTTTAGCTACTCAACAACAGATGTCGCTAGGAGTGCGTCGCGTTGCGTGCTCCCTACTGTAACTTTTGGATTGTAAAAGTTTTATGCGGCTAAAATGTAATAGATTTGTAATAAACATATTTATATGGAATATCGGTATGATATTTACATAGCTAATTGAAGTCTAATCCAATTTGTCTAATCCAAGTCTAATCCAAATTGAAGATAATCCATGTACCTAGTACCCTTGTTATTTTTTATCTCTTATTTAATTATGAATAATTGTTAAATATGATGAATTTGTTGTTTTTGATACCATTTATTAATTTTATATTATTATTATTATTGATATTATTTGTTTGTTTGATGTTTAATTTGTTGATGATGTGTGATTTGATTTAATTTAGTGTAATTTTGACATACATTTTAGTTTTAACAATAATATAACAATTGTATAATGATAAGCACCTGACATGTTAATTAGTGTAAGTGGTTAATGTACCGTTCTAATTAACAATAAACAATAAATAATAAATAAATAATAAGTGAAGTCTGCCAACAAGGTGTAAGTGTTATAACTTTTATCAGACTTGTTGATTATGAAACAGGTAGGTACTTTTTAAGCGGGACAGACATTTATGCGTAAGGAATAAAAATAATACAAGTATAGGTAAGCAGCTTATCATTTTCCTGGGTTCTGTATGAGAACCAATTTTATTTTATTTTGGTTTGATTAGAAATCAGGGTTAAGGTCAACGTTTACATTGTTTCCATAAAGTGCACTTAAGAAAATCATTATTAAATCTAATTTAATAATTAAAAAAAATAGTTTAAAAACTAAAAAAAAATCTTCATGTCGATAAAAATCAGTCTATTTTCTTACGTGCTCCAGTGTTCCATAAGAGGCGACAGGAGCACCTAATAGGTGGTAGCGGTGAAGCCTGACTGGCTACCGCCCTCTTGTTTGAGTGACCCGCCGTGTGAATAACCTGGATCTATCGATCGATAGACCTCAACAACAAGACCTCAACATTAGGTAGGTATACATATTATGTATATGTTGAGGTCTGCTTATTGCTTGAGGTCGATCACAAATATTATACATACATACATAACTACGTACATAAGTATCGCTAATTCTGAGTACTGAGTTAGAATACTCATGCCAAACTTTTAGATATGTAAACGTCAGCATATTAATAACTCATTTAAACAAGTCTCTTCTTTTCTTCATGACATCCCGTAACTGTCCCACTGCTGGGCTTAGTTCTCCACTCGCAATGTGAGAGGTACCGGTTATAGTTCACCACGTTGGCCAAGTGCAGATTGGTAGACTTTGGACTGTGAGAACATTATGGAGAACTCTCAAGTTTCCTCGCGAAGTTTTCTTTCACCGAGTGAATTGATATTTTCTAGTATGCACATTTTTTTTTAATCAGATGAGCGTGCAGGATTTGAACCCTGATCCTAATCTTCGGGAGTCCAACGCTGCTTACTATACGCTTCTTACTATACGCTACTTACTATACACTACTTACTATACGTTATAAAGGTGTGGAGTCGGTTACACTTTTTTAGAGGCGACCATCTCAGTCCTTAAGGATAGCAACGCACCTGTGACCGAATTATAACGACTCTCCTAATAACAATTACTAACTGGACCATAACTAACAACAACTAATAGGACTAACTTGCTATCACTAACAGTAATACTAATATTAGTACTAATTTTCTAACACCGTCTTCTAACAGGACTATCCATCCTAGTCCCCATTTGAGTATTGTTTTGTCTTGTGTCGGTCACAGTTGTCTTGGGCGGCAGCGGAGGGGTGGCGCTGCATGTTCGTTTGCTATCTTAATTCCATAAAAAGGAACATTAAACACATTAAACGTGAGTCTGCTTGACCCTCTTTGCGCCAGAGTTAGCAAATAAAGAGTTAGGTACTATTACAGTGATGGTAATTTAGGCGAACAGTAGAAAGATTTTCTTGGGAAGGTATTTTCCAATATTCAAAAATGGGCTAAGTTACGGCGCACGGTCTCTTGCTGGAGATAGCTGGGCTGAACATCTTAGTTTAATACTTCTAACAGTACTCATACATGGAGGTAGGTATTTACCTATAAATCGTATAGGACAAGCGTTTTATACAACACTTGATGTATTTAATTAAAAAAAAAAATTAGGTACTCGCAAAAATTCAGCGCTACCTAAATAACACCATACGTTACTTTGGTTGGGATTCATTACAAAAAAATTGAATACTACCTGATGAGTCGAGATATCTAAAATCAATAAGTATTGATTTATAATGATGTGTAATAATGATGTATTGTTATTATACTATCGCAGTGTGTAGGAATTGGCACTCTCCCGATGTCCATGGTCACCTTAACCATTGCGGTTAGCCAAGTGGTTTGACCATTGAATCCTGAATAAGAGACCAGCGTTGGAATCCAGTAGGCATCTCTAATTCTCAAAACTGATGTACCTATTAGAAATCAATTATCATTTGCTTCGGTTAAGGAAAACATCGTTAGGGAACTTGTACAAGTTAAAAGTTCTCCAGAATGCTGTTAAAGTAAGTGACTTGACAAAGAACACTTTTAGTTATGAAGGTAATCTGTACACCAGTTTGCAGATCATGAGCTCTTTTCTGGTTTCTTTCTTTTAATAAGTAACGCTACACACCCCTAGCCCCACACTAGGATTCCCTGTGTGGTGGATGCCATGGACAACTCACAAGACAAGAACACATACACCCAGACCGAAAGCGGAAATCTGAACTCATCATTAAAATTTCCATCTCACCGTGCATCGAATCCAGGATCCGTGGAACGGCGAACCGGCATGTTAACCATTGCACCATACGAGTCGTCTTTTATAACTACATAGTTATTGAAGGAACAGCAGCTTCTATTGGCCTGATCGAGCCAAAATTTCAAATCTTATCAAAAATTATTCCCATAATAAAGCAACTCTAAACTAATGGGGGATCAACATTAGATATCAACAGGATGTCCAACACCTCAGAAAGATACAGCAGACGTACTGTTTGTACTCATAGGAATGCTCTCAATTAATAGGTTAATAATTTTTAGAGCTCTTTTTACACGCTCCCAGAATACTGATCCCAAACCAAGCCAGCAGACCAGGGACTCATACTTGGCTTGCCAAATAACTCGTCGTGTTCCGGCTGGCAGGTTGCGAGCTAGTAATATATTTCTTTCCTCTTTCATCTTGTTACTGATGTTCACGAGCGAAGATGACCAGTTACCATTGGTGGTATCTGCTCGTTTGTTGATTATTAACATGAAAAAAAACATTATCTGTCTGCTGGACTCAACTCTCCTCTCATAACGTGTGAAGGTACAGGTCACCTACTAAATTCCAACTACTAAATTCCAAACCTACTAAATTCCAAAACTGGACGTAGTTATGCGAAAACGTTCCAGTCCACGATGACAGCAATTTGAGAAAAATGCAATTTAGTGTTTCAGTGGTACTTACACTTTTTTGCTCTAACTAGTATAGGCGAATACTAGGTTTTATTGTAGTAAAAGAATCATTACAAATTATCATGTACCTACACTATCAAAAATGCATAGGTACTAGTCACTTTAACTCAATTTGAGTGACTTGTGGGTTGGAACGTTTTTGTATAACTACGTCCAACTATCCCACCTCTCAACTACGGACTGGGCCCGGAGTATGCTCCATTCTTGGTTTTAAAGAGATATCTTGCAGCGTCAAGATCTAGTTGAGCTCGTTAATTTTAATGATTTATTAAAGGTTAAATCAAACAACATCATTAATTAACAAATCGTGGATATTTATTGAAATAAAAATAATAAAAATGAAAAATAATAAAAACAGTTCTTTTACGTAGTTACGCAATAATATTTGTTTTAGTTTTTTTTTGTTTTGCTAGTTTGTCTCCATGTCATCCTTACGTATTTTTACAATATAATATGGGTTTGTAATATATCGGTATTTTGTGTAGCGATACCGTTAAAAATTACTAAAATAATATCTTAACATCAATCAAATCAAAAAGGTTTGTTTTTTAATTCATTTACATTTACATAAATAACCAGTGAGTGACTTTTAATAATTTCTTTTTCACAAATAACTTGTACAAAAACCAACAGTTCAATATTGGCTCTAAAATATTTTTTAGGGTTGTTAACAAACTGTTTTGTTCAAAACATAAATTAAACCGAAAAATCATTGTAAGAAAATGTAATTACAATGACATTTCGGTTTTACATTTTAAATAATTAATCGAATTCGGTTAGATCTTATCCAGGTGACATTAATCAAATGTAATCAAAACATCTCCTGAAGGAGCTCTAATCCGCGTAAACTTCATCATTTGTTTAGGAGACAGTTATCGGAGACAAAAAGTAGGTATCTATTATAATTTACTTACAATTATCTAATATAAATTCTATTATAATTTACATTAAGTACGTATACAGAAAGATTTCACACTTGGACTAATTTAGGTACGAAGTGATAGGTCTTCCACGAATCAATCACAAGAACATTAATTAAAACAAAACTGGAATTATTGTGTCAGTCTTAATAAAGTAACCAGCCTCCATTCACGAGAAAAGCACGGAATTCCGTATCGAATGCATAGAGTCAAAAATTTATTACTAATCAAACATTGAAGTACCTTGTTACGATTAACACCTAACGTTATAGACATTTCCAATTTTGTTTTCTACAATGCTTAAAATATCGATTACAGGAATCACACCGTTGTTGCCGAAGTTTTTAATAAAAAAATCAATACTAATGTTGTCTTCAACATCAATAGGTAGGTCATTTACACATCACACTTAACGAATATTTACATTACGTAATCTAGAATAGGAAACATTTGCTTATTATTGTACAGAATAGACTATAATTACGAAACGACAACCCCATACACGAACTACTTGAAACTATGAAGATCTTAGCAATACTGGAAAAAACTGTTTAATTGACACTATACAGCTTAACAACTAAACGATACAGTAAAACAACATAGCTAACTTTGGCATTGGTTTCCACATTTTTACAATAAACATTAAAAACAAGGTTAAAAGAATGTAACATAAGATCATAATACAGCCTCCAAAGGATTTAACCAAAACTCAAACTAACATTAACAAGTCAACGGAAATTCTCAACACTGGCTCACCCCAAGGATATGTCACTAAGGATATAGATTAAAATTAATGCCCTTCGATGCTAGGAATTACTGGGCTTATATTGCAATGCACATTTGCTAAATGATAATTCCGCCACAAAATTCATTCCTTAAGTCTAGAAATTGAACAAGATGTATCTTCACGACGCACTCAAGGACGTTCATGTTACACTAGGTATGATTCAATAAATTATTCGCCGAAAAACCGAGTCTTAGAAGATTTGGCTCATCGGTGCGGGCGGTGGCAAGCGAAGACCACCCCAAGGGTAGAGTCACGACGCTTCGTCACGGCACGCGTTAGAGTCATCGGATAAAGCGAGAGGAGCACCATTACTTTGATTCACAACACACTTCCGCATATGTTTCTCTAGCGTGGACGGCACAGAGAAAGGCATCTCGCAGAATCTGCACCGATATACGTCCTTGCCGAGCCTGCCGTGCGTCTTCATATGCCTCGTCAGCTTCGAACTCTGCGCGCACGCGTATGAACACAATTCACATTTATACGGCTTTTCCCCAGTATGAGATCGTCGGTGAACCGTTAAGTTTGAGCAATTCTTGAACACTTTACCGCAGAACTCACAAGTGTCATTACGGCGACCCTCTTTGCTTTTTAGTAACGGATTTTGCAGCAATCCGTTCCCACTACCTTTAAGCCCATCAAAAATGTTGTCTGGTGGTCGTTGCGCATGTAGGGTAGGGAGCCACCATCCTTCACCTCGGTCCATATCAAGTTTCATCCTTTTGGACGCTTCAAATGGGTTCTCAAAAGGGTTGAATAAAGGGTGAGGTTGAGGTGGCATTTTAGCAAACTCCTCTTTCAAACGTAGAGCAGCAGGTGGCATACCGTTTGCCTTTTCAGGAGGAGGGCCATTATTATTATCTCTATCTTTTGCTAGTTGCCATTTTAAAGAATTACCTGATTCTTGTAAAGCTTGCTTAAATGCTTCGCTATATTGGGCAATATTTGATAAACCGAATTTGTCCATTAACTCCCCAACAACTGACGCTGTAGGAGGATGGGAGGGTATGGCAGGAGTTGGTTTGCGTGGTGGACCAGAAGGAGCACTGCTATTTGAGACAGTTAAGTCCTCAGCTTCTTCGACTTCTTCTCCCTCATCGTTTTCTTCCTCCTCCTCACCATCTAGCTCTTCATCTTCAAGTTCATCCTCTGATTCATCTTCTCCAGTATCACCAGCAGATTCGCCGTCTTCAGTATTTCGATCTGCTCCTCTGTGAACCTTCATGTGTCGTTTTAATTTGGAAGCTTTTTCAAAGGCTTCCTCACATTCAGAACATTTAAAAGGCTTTTCTCCAGTATGAGAGCGTCGATGTATCATTAAACTATTTTCAAATCTAAATTTCTTTCCGCAGAATTCGCAGGTATGTACAACCTCATCATTGTTGCGTTTAACCGTAGGTGTTGAGGACGGCCGCTCTGGTGGCGGCGCATCCGCTGTTTTCGGTTCAACGCGTCTTTCTGGTGATATAGTGCTGTGAGGCCTCGTGGCTTCTCGAGGCGCTTCCACCGTTCCGGGTCCGGCGCCCGCCGGTGGAGTCTGACCGACTCGGGAGGGCGACGGGGAAGCGAACGGCGGCGAATGCTTCCTGGGGCTAGGAGAGCTGGAATTGCCTGTGGCCGCCCCTGGACTGGTCGTACCGGCCAGTTGCCGCAAGCGCTGCGAGTAAAAATCCAGCTGGGGTTCTAGAGAAAGTGGTTGGGATACCGGTGGTTGGCGTTCTCGTCCCGATAACGATGTTGGTATAACAGGAGGTCGATCTGCCGGCGATGGAAATGCCTGGTGTGGTGGCAATGAGTTTGCCGCTACGGCAGCTGCTGCGGCTGCCAAGTTAAGCCCGTGGTGACGAAATTGCTCAGATACCAATTGCTCCATTCGAAATCTATGGTCATGGTGATTTGGTCGGGCAAATAAAGGTGCTGGAGGGACTGATGGATGAGCTAGTGGTGGTAGGCTTCCCGGTAGTGGCATTCTTAAAAGGCCACCTACGCCAAAAGGGGAATGCATGTCGGGTGGTGGTAATAAAGGGTGATGGCGTAGAGACGGTGGCGGGAGCGGGGCTCCAGTTGAAGAGCAGCCAGAACTCGATGAGGAGGTACTCGACGTCGAATGATTCTGCTTGCTCGGCTGCTGCTGCGGCATGGCCTCAACGTAGATCTTAACGCCGTGCACATGTTGAACATGCTGAAGCAACCTCCACGCGGAATGCACTCGCGCCTTGCAAGTTGAACACACGTAGTTGCTCGGTTCTGAGGACAAACAGAAAAAAGTTTAGATATACGGCGCGTAATTTGAGGCAGATGGGAAGACGGAAAGGTTCGCCGATGGGAGATTTACAGCAATATTAACACGGGCAAAGTGTCTAGTAATAGCTCTCACATATCGTGGTGTGGGCCTAGGGTTGGCGCGCGGTACGCATGCTAAGCAGGCGGAGGTCCGAGGGCTCGGTACGTCGGCAGCCGTGAGTGATAGCCCCTCCGTGTCTCGCGTGATTCATGCACCTCTAAAATCTTATGAAATATACGCGGGCCGGAATCACGTACACACGCGCGGGTTAAGACTGTTGATATTGAAATCTATATGTAACACTATCCCGGGGAGAAAAATGAATGATATGTTTATGTTTATACTTTTAAAGGCGGTAATTTTTTAACTGTAACATAAAACGCAAGATAGGCGTCATCCCAAATTTCAAATTTCTCTTCACTTGAAACAGGCAACAATAATTAGGTTACCGACTGGCTAGCGGGTAATGCATAAATATTAGTGTCAAAATAAAATGAAAACCTCAGTTTTAAACACCAGTTCAGAAAGCGAAAGACATTTTTTTATTACTAAGCAAGAGTCATGTCTAGATATGAAGATGTTTTATTGTGTGTTCATTGACCAGCAGCCCGGTGTTAAAGAGTAGGACATTGACTAAGTCTGAAGGATGGTATATCTCTTATAAATCCGTATGGCGCAATAGTTACTACGCCGGATCACCGTTCGAAGTGTCCTGGGTACCTGGATTCCTAGCGACGCGAAATTTAAATGATGTGTTTTCAATTACTGTTATCGGTCTGGGTGTATGTTTTTATCTCTCTGTGTAGTCCATGGCACCCACGACACAGAAAAACTCAGTCTGGGGCTATGCTTATTTTCTATGTATATTTTTTTATTTAATTATAAGGTTTAAAAACAAATTCATTTTAAATATTCATTGTTCTATGAGTGTTACGAAGTCACGTGGTCAAGGCTCGTCCGCGCCCTAAACTTTGACAGTAATTTGATTGCTCATTGTGAGGCCGAGACAAATTTTATTGTGGACACCATTGTATTGTATTACGTTTCAACGAGCCTGTAGTGATGGGAACGTATTTTGTCGTTTGTGGACCATATTAAGTAAAAGGACTTGTGAACTAGGAATAATTATTAAAATTATTTATTGAAAGTTAATGATTAACTTAACGGAATTAAACTTTGTGGTTGCTTCACCGCTATTACATCATAAATTTTTGACAATGATAATATAATCATTCCTGAAAATAGTTGAATTGACTAGAATTAATAGTTTCAATCGGTTAATTGTCTATGTAGCGTGGATCCTGTATTTATGTAAGTTAGAGTATACTCCAGTACGTCTGTCTATAAGAACCAAACTAATTCGTTGTACAACTTATATAAAAATAAGTATAAATAGTCAACACTTATTTCAATCCTACAATATTATTGCACGAATCAGTGCAGATATCATTATATAACACATTGAATTATATAAATTAAGTAAATAGTTGGAAGGTCTGTCTAGCACTGGACAATATCTAATCTAATCCCGCTGTAAAACAGCAACTCCAAACTTTGTGTTTCAGTCGCAGGGAATTACAGTTAACGACACTTACAAATGACATCAGGTTAGACTTGAGAAGTAGCGATCAATTTATCGCTGACGTATGAGTTTTGTTCTAAGTTTATAACAAATATCTACAGTAACGTATAGGTCATTTAGGAGACGCTTAGAAAAAATAAGTTAAATGTTTCATAATCATTCAACCACATCATTGCAACCCTTAACTGTCCCACTGCTGGGCACGGGTCTCCTCTCAAAACGTGAGGGGTGCAGGACATAATCCACCACGCTGGCCAAGTGCAGATTGGCTGACTTCACACACCTTTGAGATAAATGTTTACTGGTCAGAAATAAATAAATAACGCTACGCGCTCATACACGAGGATTCCTGTGTCGTGAGTGCTATGGAGAACACACATAACAAGAACACACACACAGACCGAGAACCGAGATTTAATTACTCATCATTTTTTGTATAATGAAATTACTAATTTTATTTATCCTTTGATACTACAGTTCATACAGCCCTACTTTAATTTACTTTAAATACAAATTAAAGCTTTAATTAACATAGTCTAAAAACATACATGATTACATTAATCAGATAACATTATTGCATTAGCGATCGCTTAACTCGCTTCGTCAGGATAAACTCGCATGTTTACTCGATTTCTTCGATGCTTTTATAATATTTCGTGATTTTACATGTTCTGACCAAAAAGAAAGAACCGCTAGCATACTCATACTCCCGCACTAGAGTGCCCTGTGCAGCAGACGACGTGGACAACACAAATAACACATCACTAACACCCATGATCCGAGAAAAAACATTAACTGCCAGATTAACGTCTGTCCCGACCGGGAATCAAACACGGGACCCGTCGCTTCGCAGGCAATTCCACTACCAACAAGGCTACGGGATCGTCAAATGCACTTAAGGAAGTATAATAAAAAAGATAAAACTAGTTAAGCTATCGACATGTTATCGACAAGGATACATCAAAGATAGTTTCCCAACACTATAAGTGGTAGGTGCGGCCGATAAGCGATCTCGTCTGTTAAGACGATTATTGAAATGTAACGGTCAGATTGTGACCGACCGGAAAGAACGCAGCTACAGGGGGATGTCGAAACAGACAGCAACCTTTTACCATCAATTTGAATGACAACATCAATTCAATTCAAAATTCAATCATAATAATGGTAAAGTTAGTTATCAACTATCACAATATCTATAAATAAATCACAGTAGTTAAGTATTTCTGTTTCTGTAACTACTTTTTAATGTGAATGATTAACAAATGATTTATAATAAAAAAACGAAGGTTTAGAAGTGAAAACCAATACTTGTATTTAACATCATAAATATAATTTCGTGATTCCGGAAGGCAATTAAAATGGTAGATCCTGATTGTTACCATTAGTCGTAAAGTCATGTCGGGATCACATACATACATCCAACCAACGCATAAAAACTTCCAACACAATGGCTCGACCAATACAATCTGTTTTACCTATTGATTCGGTCATTAAGAACAGCGTAATGAAGGAAATACTAGTGCTCGGTAGTTGGCCGCTGGCATGTTGAAACAACAAAATAAATTAATATTTTTGATAACCACATTTTGCAACACCCTGTTAATAAATATTATGTATCAAAATATCAATATATTTTGACCTTTTTGTCCAAAGCATTGTTCATTGTGTTACAGTTGGTCATCGTACTGCCCCGAAAAAAATTATACAAAATATGTTCTACTTTATACATTAAATATACATATCAGTATCATAATTAAATGTTTAATTTTGTGGTTTAATTGATTTATTCTCTGAATACATTAGTAGATAAAGTATTAACAAATAACACTTAAATGTCTAGCTAACAATACTACTTTTTGACAAATGGAATTGGTAAATACGGGATCGAATCACAAATAATGAAAGACGAACGACTGTAATGATATAGTTCAAAAAATAAGCCGGCTGAAGTGGCAATGGGCTGGCCAATTAGCTCGAAGGACCGATAACGATTGGGGAAGAAAGGTCCTAGAGTGGAGACCATTTCCCAGAAAAAGGAGCATGGGATGCCCCCCGACCAGTTGGTCTGACGACCTTAGAAGGCAGTAGGAATCTGCTCGATTTAAAAAGCGGAAAACCCGTCAGAGTGGCACAAGTTAGGAGAGACCTGATGGAAACCAAAATACTGTAACGACTACTTAAGGAGCCGTTTTCTAAAAAATAAGGAGTCAATATTGTTATAATATATTTAAGCAACTATTTATTTATATTAGGTGGACTGAATAAAAATTGTACTGAATACAAATTGTATTCAGTCCACCTAATACTATGGCGATATTAACACTCATTTAACAACATCGCGATTGCATCTTAGATAGGCCACATTACTATACTACGTGGGTGCCGTATTGAACGATTGGTAGATATCTGTGCCTGATCTCTGTTTTCGTTTTTGGATGGATAGATGCACGATATTTAGTTTCTAATCCTGACCCATACATTGCAGGCTCTGGAATACTTCATAAAATGACGAGATTTGGTGTAGACTGCAACGGTTGCTTCCTCTACACTTTACAACTTTGTTTAAGAGCTCTCTGGATGGATCTTTCAATGGATTAATGCTAGCTATGATTCCTTAGCACGAGCGATATTTGATTATAGCTGTATGATCTTAGGTTATTACCCGTGTAGCGCAATAGTGACAATGCTGAGTCGCGCCGTTCGGAGTCTTGCATTCGATTCCCATGACAGAGAATCCGAGTGCGCGTATGAGTGTATGGCGCTATTATATCCGTTACTACAAATGAATAGGTAGATCAAACTCCGAGCACTCTTATCTTTAAAATAATGATGCAGTTTATTATAAACTTTCATCATTAAAATGCTTTAAACTTATAAAATAGGAACCTTTTTATTCTTATCTTGGCACAAATAGTTTAACTTTATTGCTATTTTAATATTGTGGATGTGGATATCGCTCAAAAAAAGTTTGAGGATCTTTCTAACTCTTACGAACTTTATCTGCCGACCGTACTCGATCCGTCACTGTCGCGGGACGACTCAAAAGTCAACGGTAGTATCCAATACTTAACGAAATACGATCGGGAGAGGCTTATATAGATTACCGAGTGTAATTTCAATCAGCGATAAGATCTCTGCATCGCTTTGTGTGCGATAATAGCGATAATTAAACAATAAAGGCAGTGTGGGTGATCGGATTTGGATTGTTACTGGTATTAGAACACGGTTGGTCTCGGGTCGGAGGCTTGTGTGGCAATGTACATGTTAGTTAGCGGTAAAGATGTTTGTTAGTTGATTCTTGAATTAATTTTGAGTACTGTGAACAATTTTGAGTGTGTATGGATCAAAGCTATCAAATTATGTCTTCGCTCCCAGATGACCAGCTCGAAAATTCGATTGATAGAACCTTCAAATTTTAAGTAAACTCATTGTAGGAACCCCATTGTTTTGTTGCAATAGAGACTAAATAATCAAACAAAAATAAAACCTTTCCAGGGAAACCATGGAATACCATTCCGGAAGAAGTCTTCCAGCGACCAACCCAAACCTGAAGTTTAACAAGCGTTTCGATTTCAAAAGGCTATCGTTGATTGTGGCCATTGTGCGAGTTCGTGGGGGTGAAATTTTTAAACGCCCCCTGTCTGGACCCCCCCCCCCCTCCGGATACGGGAGACCGATTAAACGCGGACAAAAGATATCTGTTGTTACGTATTGTTTTGGAGATGAAACACGGGTTAGGAATGACTGTGTTAGGTGCTTTATTATTAACGACTTAATTCTGTAACGTCGTAATTCTGTAGAATAATGAAAAAGGATACGATTTATTATGTACCTGTATAATATATTATGTATATATCTGATTCATATAACAAATAAATTTGTGTACCTACTGCAAATGATAAGTTAAACATTTTGTATATGGTTTTTGTATTTTCAATAATTATAATTAACTGCTCAATTGTCTCTTAAATGAATTGTAATTAAGTCTAATATTATGTAATTGTGTCTAATTTCTCAGCATATGAGGAATAATCGAATTGTCCACTACGCTAAATATTTCTCACTTTAGGGACTTTAATTAATATTTTTAAAATGTTATATTATAGTTGTTATAATATAAATAATTAAATTAAACACGGATAAAGATAACGATTTGTCTCGTTTTGTTTACTAGTGCAGCATAACTTCATTTATTTACTTCATTTACTTCTTATTATTTTATGTTTTGCTATCTTTAAACTTGCCTTAGATTATTTTTTACAGTTCAGATACATATCTGAATGCGTTAAACGTGAGTTTTGTTCATTATCTGTCCGTAAACCGCCGTTTGCGACCGACATGAAGTACTTTAATGAAGCAGTAGTGACGTGAAAAGATTCGGAACATCCCAATTTTAGTTTTTGAGTTCCATAGAATGTCAAAGTTTTGTGGGGTACTAAACTGGGGATGTAATATTAATGTACCGAGGGATGTATGATAGTTTTCGTGCTTACTGCTCTTTGGATCATAAAGCGGATAGTAAAATGGGGATTTTTATTCTTGATGAAAATTATAACGTTTTACTTTTCATTTCGCAGTGAAATGGTTCAGAAATGTTTGTACAAGTGTCAGGATCAGGGTAAGATGTTTTTGTGATCAGAACTGATTATATAAAGCCATCTGGACTGTTTATAACTTTAAGGGATACTGGTCATCTTTGTATATTTAACTGGTATGTAAATAAAGTGGTATATAAATTATTTTGTTTTCACAAAAATAAAAATTTAAAGCGTCTGAATCATCAATCTGGACTCTATATATCACTCCACCTAACATAAATTTGCTTCTATATCCAGAGTCTACATTTTAGTTTAGTCTTAGGTACTACTCAACTTTTTTCATAATTAGAACTCATGATCTCTCAGAATGATTACTCAATCATAAAATTACTGTCTTATTTTTAACATCAACAAAACTACATCGATCATAACCCAAATCATTGGTAATTATGAATATGATGTCAATATTCGAATATTATTTATAACCAAAGCCAATTAACACCCTGCGAACAAAATACTTCAAGTAGTTCATTTTCTGTCTTATTCAGAAAATGTCATAAATAAAATTCCGTGAGCGAGCCAGAAAATATGAAATCTCAGCGGTCCATATAGTACGTTCGGCCGGAAGACGACGGCGCTGTTTCCGGGCTACAACAGTTGTTCGCACCCCAGCGCCTCTCGCGGACACCGTCGCTAACTACTGCCTACGGTTAGGTTTGACACAGAACGCCGCGCTAGGGAAATGGATACGTTGATATGTACGAGTATGTTTATCGTAAACTATGTGGGTACGAGGTATTGTTTTTAACTTCATTATTTAACTTTATCAATAACAAAATGTATATGCAGAGGCATTTAAAATTTCATGTTTAAAAGGACATTAGAAACGTGTAAAAGAAGAAAGAAAAAAATGGCTTTCTGCGTTTGCATTTTGAAAATAATTAAACAATGTTTATTAAGTGTATCTATAAATGTACCTGATATACGGTATACGGTATGGATCGATATACAGTAATAAATAATATACATACCTGATTTACGTTGTAAAGGTTATACAGTTAAAAGCATTTTATGTGAATTTATAAATTAAAAAGGACAATTTACATAAAACTGCTTTATCATTGTGTATAGTTAGGAACGCAAAAATTCTAGATGTAAAATAATATAACCAAACAAACGCGGAATTGGTCAAAATTTAACGAAAAATAAATTATGTAGTTACAGTACGATAAATGAAAACTTTTAAATTACAATTTTCCAAAGTTCACGTGAGTCTTATTGAATTAGTAGAGATATGTACCTATGTACTTTAAAAAATAATTTTGTACATAACGATTTAGTAACAAAGTTTAGTTGTTCAACAATCAGAAACCCTATGATTGAATCCAGAAAGAATTCCAATCGAGAAACGTAGAAAAACCTTAATCATAGCGAGCGAGGTGTCCTATTTTCAAAGCTATGCGATATTTATAAGAGCGCACGGTTCGCCATCGACTTGTTATGCGACGGATGTCCGTCGCGCCGCACAGTGGGACGAAAATCAGCTTTCATAGACATAGGAATGTTAATTCATAAATATCGCTGTTTTTGTTGGATATGGCTTTTGTTTACAGTAACTAAGCCTACATATGTAAAAAAAAGTAATTGGGCATTTATGCGAATGATTTATATTGTTTTCGAGAAAAAATTGTATGGAGCTTTCTTGAAAAATCCGATTTTCTACGGACCTGCAAGTCAAACCGTAATATCCTTCTAGGGAGTGTTACTACTAATTATTTGTAATTTTTTGACATATCACATACAACGGTTACTTCTGCAGAATTTTTTTTAAAAATCGATATGTGTGATCCTTTTTTTATTTAATTTTATTGCATTGAGTTTTTTAAACACTAAGTACTAATTACATTTTATTACCTTTCTGGTGTGAATAAGTGATATTAACTAAGTAAACAATTATATTTTCTAATAGAACATACCAAAAAAAATTGTTATTGTTATTTTATTCTGAAAAGTGATTAGGTAATTAGGTAGGTTATTCTGAAAAGTGATTGGCTAATTAGGAATGAATTCTAGTAATAATAAAGAAGTAAAGATATGAGCACTAATTAACTATTATTAAAGAGAGTAATTAAGAAATCGTCAATTTGCTAATCATTTAAAATCATTCCTATAACAACTATAAATGAACAATATTTTTAACACATAATTCAGTTTATTTCAAACTTTTGTGCTGTTAACATTAAATCGTAATCCCGAACTGTGAAATATTTAAAATGGAAAGTCTGCGTACCAATTTAGACTTGTTTGTTGTGCTGAGAAGGGAAGGTACTTCATTCGATTATGAAGTATTGTTTAGTGCAGTTGTAAATCGACTTGGTGATAGCATTTCGGACGAAGATCGGGTGACACTTAAGGAATTTTGTCGAAGATTCACACGTGCTGCATCACAAAGATGGCAGAAATCTCACCGCATTCTGGATACATTCAGAAAGCAGTACGAAAATTGGCTTCAGTCTAATGTCGATTGGCCAAGTTGCGTGCCAATCAGTATGGTCATGCCACAATCCAGTGAAGAAGAACAGCCAGGACCTAGTGCACTTTCAATCTGTCCAGGACCATCGACATCATCTATTGGGACAATGACAAAAACATCAAGGAAAGCATTTGAAGATCTTGGAAGCAAACAAAAGAAGAGAAGGTCTGATGATCACAAAAATGAAAATCCAAATGAATTGGCATATTCCGCTGCAGTTCTTTTAAAGGAAGAAGGTCGTGAAGATATCGCATCTGTTATCGAATATATGTTGAAGAATCCAGAAGCAGCAACAAAATTTAACGAAATGATTAACAAACCAGTTAAAAAAGTTATCTTTACTCCAGAAAAAGCACTAGGATTGCTTCTTTCGCTGAAATTGTCAAAGTGGCAATATATGACGCTGAGAGAGACTACCATCCGAGAGGGTGCAACTGACATTTATCCGTCATATTATAAAGTACAGCAAGTAAAAAAACAGTGTTACCCTAGTAAGCAATCAGTGACTGTAACGGATTCATCAGCAAGAATTACGCTTCAAGCATTGCTTGACATCACAGTGAAGAGGATCCTGGAAAGTCTTCCTGAAAGTGTGCAAAATAAGGACTTAAAGTTAATATCCAAGTGGGGCTTTGATGGTGCTTCGAACCAAAGTCGTTATAAACAGAAAATGGATGGACAACAAGAAGATTCAAGCATATTTATGACGTCCTTGGTGCCATTAAGCCTGACTGATGGAGACGAAATTTTGTGGTTGAATCCCAAGCCATGCTCAGCGTTATATTGTCGTCCAGTGCAGTTCACATTTATTAAGGAAAGTGAAGAAGTGGTCATCAGTCACAAAAAGCAAATGGACGACGAAATTAAGTTGCTTATCCCCACTGATTGCAACAGAAACAAGGTGAGCCATCAACTTAAGATGACAATGATTGATGCTAAAATTTGTACGTATCTTTCGGAAGCCAGATCGAATGCATCGTGTTATCTCTGCTTAGCTAAGCCTACAGAGATGAACCGCTTGGATATTGCAACGTCAAAAACAGTGAACAGTGATGTATACGAATTTGGACTATCATCGTTACACGCTCGTATAAATACGATGGAATGCCTTTTACATATTGCATACAGACTGGACTTCAAAAAGTGGGCTGCACGAGGACAAGAGCACAAGGATTTGCTAGAGAATCGAAAAAGAATAATTCAAAATAAATTCAAAGATGAACTCAATCTATTGATTGATATTGTGAAACAAGGCTCAGGGACAACAAATGACGGGAATACAGCAAGAAGGTTCTTCGAGTTCCCCGATATAACTGCAGCCATCACTGGGTTGGATGAAGAGCTAGTCAGAAGATTTGCTGTTATTCTTCAAGCAATAACATCTGGAGAGGTAATTGAGCTAATGAAATTTAAAGAATATGCACGTAAAACTGCAGAAAGATACGTGGAGTTATATGATTGGTACCATATGTCATCGACCGTTCATAAGCTGCTGATACATGGTGCAGACATAATCGCCAATAATAACATTGTTCCGATAGGTAAGCTTTCAGAAGAAGCCTCAGAGGCCCGCAACAAAGACTTTAGGAGATTTCGGGAACATAATTCGCGAAAAATGTCCAGGCAAGCTTCAAATGCCGATATATTAAATATGCTGATTCTTTCGTCTGATCCATTAATCTCTTCTCAAAGACCGAAATTGGAAACTAAGAAAGGTAAGGATTTCTTCGCTGAAACTTTAGAATTGATCAAGTTTCCAGAATCTCCATTTGAAGTTGTAGATATGTCCAATTTGGAACCTGATTCTGAATTGGGATCAGATGAAAGCGATTTTGATTAATTAGTAGATAAGTGCTTGTTGTATTTTTATTTTATTTTTTATACATTTTTTTATCATTTAAGGAAATTTTTTATTGCCCTGTACAAATTTTTCTGATCACAAAACATGGGGTCTGTTGACTTGCATCAGCTCCCCTCCCACAAACTTTAGTTAGTAATGTTATTTTTTTCTTTTGTAACTCTAGTCTTTAAGAGGCCTTGTTTGTAGAGATAAATAGACATTTTTATTTATTTATTTCTTGTATTGTTTTGTATAGTATTATCATACATAAGTAGTGTGTAGTAGGAGAGTTTAATTTTTTATTAATAGTTCTTTATTTTTATTTGAATATTATATAGGAAAATGTTATATAGTATACATTTTTTCATTTTTTTAATCAAGTGTTTTTGATATTTTTTGTCATAGTATTTGATATTTAAGCTCATTTAAATAATTTAATAAGCTAGCAACAATAAATATATGATATTTATAAATGAACAAAAGTATAATTATTTACTGCCCTCACTTCTCATAACTTATTAACTCTACAACGTGTCTGGGTTGCATGCTCTTACAAAATGATAATACACAATTTTTATCACTCATTTAGAGAATATTTAGAGTGGATGCCGAAAAATTAAGCTTTAAACTAAATAAAAAATGTACATTATACTTAACGATTTTTAAAAAAAATTCTGCAGCTGTAACCGTTGTATGTGATATGTCAAAAAATTACAAATAATTAGTAGTAACACTCCCTAGAAGGATATTACGGTTTGACTTGCAGGTCCGTAGAAAATCGGATTTTTCAAGAAAGCTCTATACAATTTTTTCTCGAAAACAATATAAATCATTCGCATAAATGCCCAATTACTTTTTTTTACATATGTAGGCTTAGTTACTGTAAACAAAAGCCATATCCAACAAAAACAGCGATATTTATGAATTAACATTCCTATGTCTATGAAAGCTGATTTTCGTCCCACTGTGCGCCGCTGCGTTGAATGACCGCCTTCCCTTTCCGACCTCCCCACCCCCGGCGAAGTTATAACCCGAATGGTGCAAATTGTGACCCATAACTGGAGACATGTTACGTCGGAATGGAAAATAAAATTTGCAGATGGAACGCAATTTTCACGAACCACCCCGCCACAAAAGTCGAATGAGTATTTAAATAGTAAAACAGGTCAGTGTTTAAATGATGAACGTAATACGAATTTAGATAAATAAATATGTATGTATGTATCTTCATAGTAATCGTTGGTAAGTTTGTGAGTGGCCGTGTAGGTATTCTAATCGATTTAACCGCTTAAGGGCTGACAAAATATTACATTTTTTCCATTCCAATCAGGATTAGATTATGTGACTAGATAATTATTTAGTAGTGATAAGATATTTACCAAGATAACACTGTAGTTGACGACATTAACAAATGCAAGTATATTTATTATGGAATTCACAATTTAATCCTCATTTTATAATCGTAATGTTTATATTTTTCTTTTAATTTTAATCATCAATGAAAAGCCTGTCTCAGACCTTAAAGGCTTGCTTACAGAACCATAATACTTATTTTAAAAAAAATATAACGAATAATACAAAAATGATTCATTTCCCAATTTTCTCACCACAAACGCACTTTATGTTTTATGACAAAAGTCTATTAATTTAAGATCCATACTCAAAATACATGAAATGAAATCAGTTAATTTACTGTCTACACTCAACACGTTTACTTAATATCCACTTCTAACCCTGTATACATTTTTGATGATGATCTCGACTAAGTCAGTAATTTAATTATTCGTCGTGAAAGATATACTCTAAGATTATATCTATGTGCTGGTAATAACATCTCGTCATTACTTAGTAAAAACAAGCTAACTGCGAGATACGTCGGACGTTGAATGACGCACACGCTACGAATGTCAAAGAGTCTGGGACAGAGCAAACAAGTTTAATAATGAGATGACCGATTCGTCCGCGTGTTGTCTGTACACAAGTGTTTTACAGATACCTACGTGGAGCTAAGCAAAGAACAGAACAAAAAGTGACCCCGGCACGTATTTCACAGTTGGCTCCGATGTATTACAATTTAGCGACTTTACAACATTGTGCCTGTGAACATTTGTCCTTATAATTTCTTTTTATTTAAGCTAATAACTGATAAACCAGCATACCAGTCAGCTGATGGTAAGTGCACGGTTGCCAATGGACATCAGCTGCTAAGGGCATCACCGATAACTTGCAGCCGAGAACGAAGGAAGAGGAAGGAAAAAAACAAAATGTGTGCAATTCACACGCGCTAGAAGCGATACCTAAAAAAAAACCAAATACTGTCAGTCCAAATATTGATGTTTTGCTTTGCTTCCGTTGGCCGCCATTTTACCGCTGCTTCCCATCTCATTTTCTCCCACGTTAAAATGAGTCTGTCTCTTTTCCATTTCAGTTTCATTTAATTTGCGCGTCATTTCCGTTTCATCTAAAAGGGGCGAAAAGCGGTTGTACAAGTATAAAACCTACTCGTACATTTTGACATTATTTTACGATTGAACCCTCTCAGTATTGCTTTTTATGACTCATGATACAAATACCTATTTTCGTATTATGGATAGGCACGTATAACTAAAGGGTCGTTATAAAATCATAAATTCAAGATGGTGTGACCGCACCCAATGCGATCGGCAAGCTGAACTGTGATTTCTGTAAACTATCGAGTTACTTCACAAATTGTTTCTAACACACCCTCCCTGAAATCAGTTACGGCTATGTAAATAGGGCGTGATGTTATTGATAGCTTGCGATAACTTTCATAATTTCGACTACACCCACCCACAAGGTGTGGAAATTTCCATCGTTATTTACTAAAATTATATTCATTATATTATTAATTCCGTGGTGATTAAAATAGATAATAATTGGCATGTTAGTCAAACCGGATAAAATTAATTAATAAAAATATGTTCAACAAGCTTATACCCGCGGCTTCGCCCGCCAAAAATCCCTAAATATATAACAGTTGATAAAATCAGAGAACTTTCGTACTAAGTTTGCGCCCCCCTTTTACCTCCGTAAGGGACGATTTTCGAAAAAAAAAAATTTAAACATGTTTCATAACTCTCAATGAAATACCTTCATACTGATTTTCATTCAAATACCCTCAAAAACGGCAAAGTTTCATACTAACTTTGCACCCCCGTTTTACCCCCTCAGGGGGTGAATTTTCAAAAATCCTTTATTTAGTGCTCCCCAACGTTATATAAGGAACCCCTGTGCAAAATTTCAAGTTTCTAACCCTTATAGTTTAGGCCCTGCGTTGATATGTCAGTCAGTCAGTCAGTCAGCTTCTCCTTTTATATATTGTATTGTACTAATTATATCTCCGAAAGCAAATAGAACCCGGTTTTTATTATGTGTATGCTTTTAATTGAATCATAGATCATTCTTTAATTTAATTAAGAAGTTATTTAATTCACACGATACAAATTTACAAAGTTAAGTTTAAGTAGTCAAGCGGTAAATAGCATCACTGATAATAAATAGTAACAATATTAACTACATAATGATGCATTATGTAGCAAAGAATTTGTAAATCAACAAACTTTAAAAACCATCCAAAACGAAATCGTACACAAAATGTTAACATTCACAGCAGTCTCCCAGAAACAATTCAACATTACGTCCAAACCCTCTACGAGACACTAAAATGTGATCTCCGAAATTGGTCCAAGACCGGCGTTGCCCAGATGCGGGGGCTATTTTAAACTCATAATAACCGTTGACGACACGTGTGTGACGACCATTACCACATATTACAAAAAATTGAGGAAAAACAATAAAACGATGCAGGGGAAGACTGGAGCATCAAAGTGGACGCGGTTTAAAATTGATTTATTAATGAAACTGCCTTTTATGTTGGAAACGATATGGATAACACCTAGGAATGGGATATTGAACACAGTAGAAAACTAGTGTAGTAGTATTAGAAAACTATTTACGTATGATGCATGTAACCAATATAATAATTGATTTCATTCAATAAACAGTAGTATTAAATCGGCTTTCGATCGTTTTACTCATCTCTCCCTACACCCACCGTATATGGCGACCCTGCCGTCGGAGTAGCTCGGTAACGCGACGCTCGCCCATATTTGGAGCGGAATATTTGCACCTCTTGTGATGAAGACAATAATTAGATCGATATAATGGCTATCTATTTTCGTCCGTGGCAATTAGTAAACGTTAAGGTGTGGAAAATAATAATCAAAGATGGGCAAACAGCAGTCCAAAGAAGAGACAATTATTGTGCAAAATGCTGCAGCCGGCAGTAACCATTCGCAGTTGGAGGAATTTAAGTTTCACCTCTCCACGACGAATATATTATTATCAGTCATTGTGTTGTGCATATGTTTAGGGGCAGTTTACTGCGTGTATCGCGCGTATAAGCGATGCCATATAAAATGGATTAACTCCGAGGTAACCAGGAATGTGTTGCGTCGATCCCTGTTTCGCAATCAGTATCAGCCCCCTCTGCCTATTGGGATGGTAGAGGATCGCTCCCAGTACCAGGTCCAGCCCAAGGACGGATTCTCCACCTCTAAAGTGTGAGTAAAGTGAAAAGTGTAAGTGTCAATAAATAAAATCCTAACAAATACGAAAGTGCGTATATTCCGGAGTGCCGTATCATGTTTCGTATCGCGAATAATAACAAAACAGAGACTTTAATTTAAGTAATGAACTTTATGCTATATTTTAATTCCGTAATTTAATTAATTAATTAACTAAAAATTTATTTAATGATTTTATTAAGCGTATTATTTCTACATTATGGTGGTAACTAATGGCAGTTTTGTTAAACCAATTATATGACGAATTGAATAAAGTGAGGACATATCTTATTAAAATTGGTCCAAGTAGGCGACAGGGGAATATTTTAGTAATAAAGTTAAAGGAGGCTAATGCTATATTTAGTCAATATTCTGCTTGGTTATTGAATTTTAACAAAGAATTAAGGGAAGGAAAAATAAAAAGTGCAGATAAAACGCTTTATGAAAACGCGTGTAAGAAGTTTCAATTATTGTATAGTGAAATTTTGGATTTGTGTAGTTCTCAAAGTATTGAAAGCAAAAGTACCAAAATGGATACTTTCGAGTTAAAAACGGCTTTGACATTATTACCTGCAATGACGAACGACGAGACAAGTATTAAACAATTAATTGATAATATTGAATATTATGATTCTTTGCTCACGTCATCAGATTGTAAGAAAAATTTAATTAACTTCATATTAAAAAGTAGGCTTTCACAAGCCGCCAAGTTGCGTCTTCGGGATAATTATTCCAGTGTTACTGAGTTAATAAAGGACATGAGAAAAGAATTATTGCCAAATAAAGGTGCGACTGCTATTCAGAAAAGGTTGAATAGTTGTAAACAAAATGATATGACTGTTTCAGATTTTGGAAAAGAAATTACAGAATTATTTGTGGACCTTACGATCACGCAAGCCGATGGAAACTCAGAAAGCTACAAGGTTTTGAAACCCATAAATGAGAAACAAGCTATTAAACAGTTTTCTGATGGCTTACGAAATCGTAGGATCAGTACCTTAATTAGTGCCAGAAATTACAGCTCCCTGAAGGATGCCATACAGGCAGCTAAGGACGAGGAAAACACCAGCCTATCAACTTCTGGAGAAATAATGGGTATGTCTAAAAGAAATTATTACAATCCTAGAAATTTTAACAACAGCTTTAGGTATTTTCGTGGAGGTCCTCGACAAACGTTTTCGAACAGAGCGTACAATAACAGTCAAGGTTTTCGAGGTAAGTTTCAGCCACAAAGGGGATGGCAGCCGTCAACATCGCGAATTTTTACGCGAGGCCCAGGACAACGAGGACGTTATAATAATAATCGAGGTTCGTCTAATAGGTTATTCCGCGGTAATAGAGGTATGAATAGAAATTCGGTGAATATATTTAATGAACATGGAAACCCTGCGTCAGAGCCAGAACCAAGGCTAGATAAATTTTTTCGTGAATAAATATGAACATACTATTTTGGCTAGTAATAGCGATTGCTTTATTCACATTTTAATTTCATCGTGCAATAAAAATTATTCATTTTTAGTCGATACCGGCGCCTCATTATCGGCTATAAGTTATAAACATATTAGTGACCTAAAAATTCCATTCCATAAAGACAGCACGACCATAAATGGACTAGGAGGCAAAGTTCAGACTATCGGATATGTTTACATTCCTTTGTTATTAGATGGAACGGTTATCGAACACAAATTCTTCGTATTTCATTCATTACCAATTTATTCCAATGGAATAATTGGACGAGATTTTTTAAATAGGTTTAGTGCACTTTTAGACTTTAACAAAAATACTTTATGCTTAAATATTGGAATGAAACAAAATATTGTTTTACCTATTACAAATAAATATAATTTAAACATTTTCCAAATTCCGCCACGTAGCGAATCGATTCATTTTATTGAAACTAAGTTAGAAGCTGAGTGTGTAGTTTGTTCCGAGGAGTTACAGGACGGTCTTTATCTCGCTAGTTCGATAGTTAGTCCCAAAAATGGAAGGATACCGATAAAAATTTTGAATACTACGGAAAAAATAGTAACGTTAACAAATATTAGTCCTTCAATTCATAAACTTAGTGAATATAATGTTTGTTTTTTTAACAAGCCTGAAAATAATGCGGATAGAGTAAATACATTATTTTCTTTGTTGAAATTGGATGATTTAAATGATGAAGAAACAATTAGTATTAAAAATATTTGTGCTAAATATGCAAATATTTTTTATTGTCCAGGAGACAAAATGAGTGTCACAGATATTTATACTCACAATATTTCTTTGAAACCAAATACGAACCCAATTTTCTCAAAACCGTATAGACTACCTAAAGTTCAAAAAGAGGAGATCGAACGACAAATTAGTAGTATGCTAAAAGAAGGAATTATTGAACCCAGTAAAAGTGATTGGTCGAGCCCTGTATTATTAGTTCCAAAAAAAATGGATTCATCTGGTCAGAAAAAATGGCGGGTAGTTATTGATTACCGCAAGTTAAACAATTGCATAGAAGATGATAAATTTCCACTCCCGGATATAACAGAAATTTTAGAATCATTGGCTGGTAGTGTATATTTCTCTCACCTAGATTTGTACCAAGGTTACTATAACGTAGCTTTAAATGAAAATTGTAGAAAATATACAGCTTTCTATTCCGGTAGGTATCAAATGACTAGGATGCCTATGGGTCTAAAAACAAGTCCTAGTTCATTTTCAAGAATGATGAATTTAGCAATGTCAGGATTAAATAATGTAAATTGTTTAATTTATCTTGATGATTTAGTAGTATATGGAAGAAGTTTGGAAATTCACAATAAAAATTTACAGGAAGTATTCGAAAGATTGCAAAAAGTCAATTTAAAATTAAATCCATTAAAATGTACATTTCTTAAGAAGGAGATATTATATTTAGGTCATTTAATATCAAACAAAGGCATTTTACCTGATCCGGCAAAAGTAGCTACTGTTGAAAACTATCCATGCCCACAGAATTCTGCCGAAGTCAAGAGATTTGTTGCATTTACAAACTATTATAGAAAATTTATACCAAAATTCGCTGAAATAGCGCAACCGTTAAATTATCTTTGTAGAAAAAATGTTAATTTTCTTTGGGATAGTAAGTGTCAAAAAGCATTTGAAATACTCAAACAGCGTATTATTTCTCCCCCTATTTTAGATTATCCAGATTTTTCCAAACATAATCATTTTGTTCTTCAAACCGACGCATCTAACAAGGCGATCGGTGCAATACTATCAAATAAAAATGGCCGACCAATAGCTTTTACTAGCAGAACTTTGAATAAAGCTGAATCAAACTATCCTGTTATAGAAAAAGAATTGCTCGCGATAGTTTGGGCTGTTAAATATTTCCGCCCATATTTATATGGTCAATATTTCAAAATTAGGACGGATCATAAGCCTTTGATTTATTTGTTTGGGATGAAGGACCCATCGAGTAGGCTTATGAAGTTTAGATTAGTGTTAGAGGAATATAACTTTGATGTCGAATATGTTAAAGGTTCAGATAACGCAGCTGCAGATGCTTTGTCTCGAATCTGTTTAACATCAAAGGATTTACAAGAAATGAGTAATAATATAAATGTCATGACACGAGCACAATCTCGAAAAATAAATAATTTAGATTCTTCTACGTTTGACGTAGTGCATACCGACTCGAGGCCTGATCAACCAAAAGTCGTAAGTACTCATGTTAAACCAGCAGAATCCGTAGAACTGGATATGGTAAATACTAATGATTTAAATAAATTAAGGAAATTAGGAAGTATAAATAAAGAAAGTAAAACATTTTGTTATGATTTTAAGAAAAATATAATTTATATTAAATATCTAAATTCGGACTCACGAGTAACGCGACGCGAATTTGTGAGAGAATTAGATGATTTTTGTGAAGATTTAAAAATAAAAGAAGTATGTATAATAAAGAAGAATGATAATAAAGAATTTATTAAAAAATTAATTAATGAGATAAAAAATATAAAAAATTGGAAGGGCCCTCGTATTTGCGTATTAAACAATGTAAAAACGGTTTATGATAAGGATGATAGAAAGGTAATTTTGAATGACTTCCATCTCCTGCCTAGCAGTGGCCATGCTGGCATGAGAAGGATGGTCAACAATATAAAAATGTATTATTATTGGCCTGGCCTAAATAATGATGTTAGGGATTACGTTAAATGTTGTGACAAATGTCAACGGCTAAAGCATTCATTGCCGATAAAGGAGCCAATGGAGATCACTACAACCGCTCATACTGCATTTGAGAAAGTATATCTAGATTTAGTAGGTCCATTTGAAGTAGATAATAATAATAATTCTTATATTTTGACCTTACAATGCGAACTCACGAAATATGTAGAAGCATACCCCTTAACTTCTAAAAAAGCAGAAGAAGTAGCGAAAAGTTTCGTCAACAATTTTATTTTAAGATATGGAGTACCAAGTGAAATAACTACAGATCGAGGGAAGGAGTTTATTGCAGCGACGTTTAAAGAGGTATGTAAATTATTACAAATTAAGCAGCTCAGCTCTACGGCCTACCATCATCAGTCATTAGGTGCGTTAGAAGTGTCTCATAAAAATTTAAATGCTTTTCTAAGAATCCAAACGGATAATCACCCCGAAACATGGAGTAGTTGGCTTCCATTCTGGTCCTTTGCGTTTAATACAACAGTCCATACAGAAACAAAGTTTACTCCATATGAATTAGTTTTTGGCAAAAAATGTTCACTTCCTAGTAATTTAACTACACACGTAGAGCCACTCTACAATTTTGATGACTATCCGTATGAACTCAAATATCGTTTGCAAATTACCCAGAAAGAAGCAAGAAATAATTTACTTAAGTCCAAAAATAATAGAAAAATATCCTACGATAAATACACTAACCCTATTACATATAACGCAAATGACTTAGTTTTGGTTAAAAATGAAACTGGGAATAAATTAAGTCCACTGTTTTCTGGACCTTATAGAGTACTTAGTGATAAACCACCAAATGTAGAGATAATAAAAAATAATAAAACTGAATTAGTGCATAAAAATCGCACAAAATTGTATATCCAAACGTAAAACATAAATACATATTGTACTTAAAAATAAATGTATATCTTATAAACTTATACTCGTATATGACTATAATGTATTCACTTATACTGTTTATTAATTATATATATAAAAAAAAAAAAAAAAAAAAAATGTATTTTGAAGTTGTTATTATATATAAAAAAAAAAAAGAAAACCTGTATGTTATATTTTAAATACATTGCAAAAAAAAAAAAAAAAAATGTAACTATAACAATTGTATTTTGTTAACATTTTTTTTTTTTCCTTTGGATGGATGGTGTAGTAGTATTAGAAAACTATTTACGTATGATGCATGTAACCAATATAATAATTGATTTCATTCAATAAACAGTAGTATTAAATCGGCTTTCGATCGTTTTACTCATCTCTCCCTACACCCACCGTATACTAGTAGCAAACGACAATACCCCATAATGTTATTGATTTATAAATTGGTAATTCAGGAACATAATTAAATTTAATGATTATATCAAATAATGTCTCTTTTTTGTATTCTGTGAAGTAATTTAAATCATGGCCAAGGTTGGTAAACTCAATACTTCATACATAAAATTCATATGTTTATGCTGGTTTTGATTATATGTATATTGTTTCTGTAGAAAATAAATTAAGAAATTTCTAATGTTAAAATTTTTAATGTAGACTACCCTAGTAGATGTGTGAATTATATAAAAAAATACACCGCCTCGCCTCGCATTATTACAATCAATATTTAAGGCTAGCTTAAAATTGTAATGTGACTATCGGATTAAAAAAAAATCCGACTGGCCGATCCTGAGTTTAGACCATTTAAACAAACAAAAACCTCTTACGTTTCAGTTTAAGTAGTATAGATGTATTATTCACAAAATAGAAAGATTACCAAATGAATATTTTGAATAATATTTTAATATTCCAAAGCTATTGTTAAACATATTTCATACACATAAAGCATCACATCAAAGCAATCTATCATAGAATAAATGTATGATATATTTACACACAGGGAATGCATTATCACTATTCCTAAATCAGCTATCAACGGACTCTTTTCACTAAAAGGGTGAACCTCACTATACAAAAGGTTGACCCTTCATAAAGACTTATCACCTCATATACAAAATAAGGTTATACTAATCCATACGGCGTCAATCAATATAGGATTTTAAGCACGAGATTTTAGAGCCCAATTTTCAATAAGACCCTACTCTAAGATGGGATCTGGTGGAAGTTAGCGGTAGTTTTTTCTCAACAATCTCCTCTCGGACTTAACTTACGTTATCTCACCCACGAACGTCGCAAGGAATAGAACCCGCACATACATAATAAGGACGATATTTCTAAAGAAATTTAAATTTGCCCGCAAAGGTCCCGAGATAGGATTAAAGATTGGGTGTCGAGATGGCCCTTTGTGGTCGACCCTTAAGAAAACATGTCTTGATATGGAAATATCTCGGACGGGACTTAAGGAATCATTTACGGGGTCGATCAAGGAAACGGTTTATGAATGCGTAATTAGACCGCGTGTGCGAGGGATTCATCTAGAACTGTCTCTTGGAACTCTTTTGTAGCGTTTATTTTGCATGAGTGAGTAAGAAAAAAAGAATTAAGACCTCACTGACCGACGTTTTACGATGCGGTAGACCGTGTAGGTTCAAGTTTAAAACGATAATTTTTATCAGCGAGCACCGAGAGGGGGCCCGCAAAATCGATATCCCTTTACCATGGCATTGTCGTTATGCACAGAGACAGATGCTACATTACAGATTTCAAAGTAAGGCAGGAAATTTCAAACAGTCAATAAAGTATTTGTTTTTGTCAAAAGGATAATAATGTAATAAATGTAAAATGGTACTTTAAACCGAAATTAAATCTGAAGTCCAAAGGAATTGAAAGGATGAGACATCTATACCCAACAAATATTTAATAAGGCCATCACAATTATTTACGAAACATTTACCCGTAGCTAGCCCGACAATCCTTCATTAATTTGTAAGCCAAACAAAGAAGAATAAACACCGGACCCGATGTACACTTGATTCAATATTTATTTTGATACAAGTAAGTGACGACCATTGGATCACCTCGTTTTGTGATGGAAATAACTATAGCAACAACTTGTGAAAACAATGTACACGTAGAGACATTCTTCGGTAACACTTCTGGAACTGTTTCAAAAAATAAAGACATCTCCAGCACTTATACTACATTTAAATACGTGAATGAGACTGTTATGATGATAAGCCCTTTTGTACTCAAACTCGTATACGCAAGTTAGTTTCATTCTAAATATATCCAGCGACCGCAGTCAAAGGACACGCGATAGGCACGAGCCTTTCACACAAGCAAGATGTCACATCCAAAATTAAATCCCACTTATTTAAAACCCGCCACTTAGACACCTTCCCAATACAAAAACTAAAAATATTCTCGACCATTGTGTCACGCTCAAAGAAGTTCCGTAGGTCACGGTGAACGCATCGCCATGTACAACGTGTCAGGAGCACGCCAAACATTTTTTTTATCTTTTAAAAAATTATAAAAGACCGCTTCTGACAATGGAGCCTCAGTAGCATCTTTGACAATTATAATATCAGTACTGAGTGCGTACCCAGAGTCGTTAACGTCATTAAAGCGTACTTCAATATTGGACTTTAAACAAACAGCACGATGGTATAAGATTGAATGACCGGTGTATCCGACTTCAGCTCTTTCATCAACTGTGCTACCATGGTTAACATAAGGGTCATCACAAAAGGCACAAGATAACAATGCGCGCACGTCAATCGTGCGCTCATGCAAATATTTTTTTTCTTCCAAAACATCCCCTTTATCTGTTCATAGAGCAATGGGGTTAATTAATATGTACAAAATAATACAATTAAAATTAAGATCCCTTTTTTAACTTGGCACGAGGTCGAAATTTAACTGTCACCATAAAAATTATACCTCTGTTTTGACAATAAGCTCCATTTTAGTAGATTTATAGATGGGATTTCTTTGTTTCTGCTTATCAATTTAATATATTATGACATGCTATTGCAACGGGACCCTCATGCTTTATTGAATATAGCTGGTTTGACAGCTCACTTGAAGGGGTTAATATGAACGTTTAGGATAAACTCAATAATCCGAAACAACTGGTGTTGAAGCCAAACCTGCAATTGACGTTTAGACGATAGCGCAATCTTATTATGTGGCAGTGTGATGTCTCTTCCGATATTAACAAAAATATTTATTTATTGCAGTTGCAGTGTTGATTATGGAGAAATTGTTTTGACTAAAAGTTGTATTACACTATCAACGGCGAGCACTTTGTAGGTAATTTCGAATAAACAGTTCCAACCGCTTAAGCTCCTTGTTGTACAAAGCGGTTGACAAAATGCGGGTTGGAAATTTTGAACGGTGCACAATTTTCGGGTTTAAGAAAGCTTTTGTTGTGCAACGGTTTAATACAAAAGTGTCAAATGACGGCACATCTGCTCGCACAAAGGGTTACGCTCTTGGATAGATTATTTTTCGAACCACCCCCGCAAGATCGCTCGCTTATACAGATGTTCCGAGTTCTATAACTTGAATAAGCTATAAAGCTTGACTCTTTGATAAAACCGTTAGATGATTAAGCATGTTAAAGATTTATAAATAGAATTACTTTAGAATTTTAAAAGCACTTTTAACCTAATAACTTAATGGAGAAGGCAAAAGGGTCAAAATATTACTATCAAATACACCTAAAATCCGAGCTTAGGTCATATACATTACATAACTTTTTATTTCACTTCAATACATGCAGTATTTCCGAAGTTATAAAGACGAGAAGTTCAAGCCCTTTTTTGAATTTCCGCGCTTACGCTATGACGTCACGACGTGGCTCGGCCGCGAGCGCGATACGGCGCACCTATAGAAAATATGGGTCTATGCAGTTCAAAAATCTATAACTTTCTTATTTCTATAGATACAGACTTGAAATTTTGCATAGATGTAGTAGATAGTATGTGAATTATATATGTTATTTTATTATTGATAACTAAGGTTTGCTCGCGGCTTTACTTGAGTTTAAATTAACATTTCGGTCAAAAATCCCTATCAACTACGCGCGACTACCGAGAGATGACGTCATCGAGTAGTGACCGCCCGCCTGCGTTATTAAAAAAACCAGCGGCCGTAAATACGCACTTTGATCGTTAATATCTCAGCCATTTATTGAGATATGGAAAAAGTAAAAACACAGTTTTTCTTGTAATTTTTTATAGATTTATTTGACGTGTAAAAAAAAATTCGTTTGCCTGGTCCATTGCGTGACCTAGTGAATTTTATCCTTATCTCTGACAAAAATGCGAATTAAACAATTTTGCATGCTTGCAATTTGAGCTAAGTATGAATTTAGAAAGTGAAGTCTAGTAAGCCCTAACACCCTGTAATGCAACCGCTTTGTGAAGTGACGAGATTAAGCCACGATTCGAAATGTATGGACGAATCATGACGTAAGCATTCTACGAACGGCGTCCAGCATTGTTGTTGTGCAACATCTTGCACGAAATAGGACAAAAGAGACTGAACGAAGCGATAAAATTGTCTCCAAAAGCTGAATCCTTTGAACCCGTCAACGGCTTATAGCAATCATTAATAAAGTACTAAATACTGGACGAAAAAAGGAAGATGACGCAGACGGTTGAAATGAAATCTTTTCTAATTTTGGGATGGGCGTGAATATTTGTTGCATTATATAACGCTACACACTCATAGTCCCACACTAGGATTCCCTGTGTCGTGGGTGCCATGGACAACACACAAGACAAGAGCACACACACCCAGACTAAGAACGGAAATTTAAATTCATCATTCAAATTTCCGCCTCGCTGGGAATCGAACCCAGGACCCTCGGAACGGCGATCCGGCGTGTTAACCATTGCGCCATCCGGGTCGTCCTTCATTCTTATTTTATTGATCATTGTATTCCCACTTTCCCTATATCATTATTTGGATACAATGTTGGCTACCGTATAACGAATACATATTCTGAATCGGAGATCATTAAACCAAAGAATTGTGTGCTGACTTCTTTTTTGTGATATTGTTTCCATGATAATGTTCTGAAGTGACGCGAATGAGATTGAATGAACACTTACCGCTATGCATGGTATTGGACTCAGCATCTGCAACCTCAGTTCTTGATTTCTTTTGATGTTCGGGTGATTCGGATGTGTCCATGTGTTCTTGCTTTATCTTGGGCTTAATGTCTTCGTCGGGTGAACTAGACGGCATTGGTGACGTAGATGCTCTTCTCTTTGGTGTCGATACTTCAGCATCCACTTCTGTTAAAAATATTTTTCGAATTGAGGTATTTTCATCATCATCATCATCATCGCAACCCTTAACTATCCCACTGCTGGTCACGGGTCTCCTCTCACTTTGTGAGTGGTACAGGACATAGCACACCTCGCTAGCTACGTGCGAATTGGCGGACGTCACACACCTTTGAGAACATTATGGAGTTTTCAGGTGTGCAGGTTTCCTCACGATGTTTTCCTTCACCGAAGCAAGTGATAATTTAATTCTAATACGCACATAATTTTTGAAAGTTAGAGGTGCTCGCTGGGGCTTGAACCCGGGCTCCCGGTTCGGGAGTCCAACGTTTAACCACTCAGCTATCACTGCTTGGGGTATTTTAGTTTCAATAAAATAAATTATGTATTATAGATAAGTAGAATTTTCGTACGGTTTATATGTGTATTAATACATGTGTATTTTGGTAATTTACCATAGATGCAATAAATAGTTTATGGTTGCAATGGTTGCAATAACTAGTTAAGGTTAAGACTGAAAGTTATCGGGTACCAGTAACTTACAAATGAAGATTAAAAAATAAAAATATCTTAATAATTCAGACCAAACTACACCGCTTAAAAAATCAATAAATACTTTTTAGACCAGATTAGGATCTTCTTAACAAACAACCTTTGTCACCAGTTGTGTAATATCGTAATACAAAATATCTCTGGCCTTACAAATATATCTTTGTTTCACAGTGTTGCCTATGAAATTATCTTAAAATTTTGTTTTCTTAAATGATACCAATTTTTTGGGCTTATCTCTAAAGATGACAATCATTTCCAGTATCTATTGTCCACTCACGATAAAACGCTTCAATCACACAATCATCTTTGAGCTAATGTTTCCGCAAAGCGGCTCTTTTTACTACTGCTATTTTACTATTTTAACTAAATACTACTACTATTACTATAGATTAGAGAAAAATTATTATACTATTGATGAGTATATTAATGACAAGGATGCTTGGTAATAGACATCCGCAACCAGTTCCGCTCAAGTTAGTATTTAGGTATAAAATGGTAGTACCTAGCAAAAATATTGTAATTCGTTTTTAAGCACTATTTTTAAAAGATGTGCCGAGGAGTTTTCTTTCGCCGTTTCTTTTTCTCCTCTAACATTTAAAATTTAAAGGCACCTTAGCGAAACGGTGGTAAATGCAAAAAATGACGTTCACAAGTGTATGCAAAATAACTACGTGAAATAAATGATTTGAGTTTGAGTTTGAGTTTGAGTTTGATTCCCTTAAACAATACTAGATAATTATACTCTAGATTTACCTATCCACTAAAATAGAAGAAACCCAAGTAATCGTTTGAAAAATGATACGCCTATTTGAGAGCAACTAGAAAATAACTGTAACTCTCCAGTTTTAATTACAAGTTAAAATATATGCATATAGCTTTATATTACTGATGATAAATGATGATGAAGATTTGTAAAAGTTCACAGTATTGTGTCCTGTTATTATTAAGAATTTCATAACTTTATATGACACTAGTTGTCCCGGCGTACTTCGTACCGCTTTATAATTAAAAAATGTTTTGGTGATATATCGACAGCGACGCCACCTACCGGGTCCAATTGTGAATCTAAACCATTCTCGGATCCACCTGAAGACACAAAAAATTTCAACCAAATCGGTCAAGCCGTTTAGGAGGAGTTCAGTGACATACACACTCACACTCGAATTATATATATTAAGATAGATATTTTATCTTTCACCAATAATAAAACTCGTTACGCATTAAATTTGCTTTAATGTGATGATAATAGTTACATTGTAAACAGATTTAATGAATAAATACCTTCCAATAACCTCTTAGGTGTACTTGACGCTCCTCCGTCTTCTAAAAGGTCAGGAGGGGCTATCGAAGGGCTAGCGAGTGGAGGAGTGTGCACTCGGCTATTCGGTGGTCTTCTAGCAGTAAGTAATGATGGTCTTCTGCCGCTTGCATTCCCACTGGCCACTTGACCAGGCCTTGAGCCATCTTCTTGGTCAGAATTGGGGCCTGATAACAGAAAATCGAAATCAGCTATTATTTATTTATTTGTTTATTTAAACTTTATTGACCAGAATAAAATATTACGGTACAAATGGCGAGCTTAATGCTAATTGCATTCTCTACCAGCTAACCATTTTGCCAAACAGTAATTACATGAAGGGCGGTTTTGTAACATACGATGACGATATATAAATATTTAATATACAGTAACGATACATACATAATATTATGTATGAATGCACATTATACGAAGGAACTATTTCTTTTTTCACAAACAAGAAGATTCAGATATATAATAATTATATTACATAGATTATTTAATTGGTTATAATAGGCAATTCAGATATAGATTATCCATGGACATTTTATGACCCAAAATAAACCATGCAAACGCCATATATCTGCCATTGATGAATACGATGAGAATAAAATCTAAGATCTGAAGACACTCATAATAGGAGTGCATCTTTTCTAGACATCTCATCAATGTGTCTACATTAATCTACATTAATCTAATTACGAAGAAATATAATTATCTCACCAGCGCTATAGCAATGGTATGCCGTAAGGTCCTTGTCGCATGACGACACTTTGTGCTGGATGAAGCGGACGATGTCTGCGAGGGCGAAGGCCCGACGACAAGCCCCGCAGGTGAGCGTGTCGGCCGGGACGCCAAGCGAGCCCCCGCCTTCTGCCGCGCTGTCCGCATCCGCTGTTGACAGGGTTACAGTGTGAATATGGTAGTATCTATCCATGAATACTAAAATTTGAAATTCATGAATTTCAGCCCACTAACGTCAAGATTTGACATCACAGCCTGTCAAAAGAAATGTGAAAACGTCAATGACATTATAAGTATATCATTGGAAAACGTAGTGTTTATATCCTCTTTGGAAATGTGGTAAACTAGTATTGAGTACTACGTTGGAATAGAGTATTCGTGTGTGTGTGTCGAATCGTTTGTGATGCGCTTACAAACATAGAGACGAAAATTGTAAAAATCACCATTTTGGTTTCTATTGGCCCCTCATACCTACATGTTTTTCTTAAATATATCTATGTATATAGACCAGTTACAATTTTATTATGGTTATATTACATTGCAGTCTTGGAACGGGTGACAAATTACAGTTTTAAAATATTATAACCACGGCCACTGTCTCAGTAAATACTGGTTTTGAGATAAAAGGCTTAACGGCAATTTGTTAGTGACGGATGACATATGGACACTGAGCGGAACCCTTTATAAATTGCATTTAATTATAATATTAAGGAGAGTCACGGTCTGAGGTGTCAGTTGCGGGATTGACCACTTATCTGTGAATAAGGGAAGTAATGACAGGTCTTGTTTGTGGTCCGTTTGAAGGGTTATTACACTTTTGTCAGGACTGGAGAGTTAATAGCTTGGAACAGTTGTCGTAACATCTTTTGTGCTTTCTCGGTGTCAATGGAGGTTTAGTTACGGTGTTTTTTTGGTTGCTTTTTTTCGTGTTGTCAGTGATATGGTAAAATCGTTTTGCTTACAACTTTGTATTTGATTGTAATTTTTGTCTTTGTTAAATATTAAAACGGTGCAAGTCTAGTCTACTATTTTTACTGTGTCGATAATATGAACGTAAATTAATAAATAACGCTACACAGTCGTAGCCCCACACTAGGATTCCCTGTGTCGTGGGCGCCATGGACAACACATAAAACAAGAACACACACACCCAGACCAAGAACGGAACATTAAATTCATCATTCGAATTTCCACCTCGCTGGGAATCGAACCCAGGACCCTCGGAACGGCGATCCGGCGTGTGAACCACTGCGCCATCCGGGTCGTCAATTATTAGGTATTGTGAAAATTGGTAGGTACTAATATCCTTTTTGCAGTTATATCTGTTGTTGCCTCTGTTATATCTATAACATATGGCTTAGTTACGGACTTTTCCAAAGTACTACAGATAAAGAAAAATCACGATTTCGTAAATTTTTCTCAACACAATTTTTATCCGTTCAACAATAGCACGCATAAGTTTTAAAAAAAAACTAGAATACCTAGTAGAAATTCCATTCAATCGCCGCCATTTCCACATCACATCTTACAATAAAAACGCCGCATAAATATTAATACGGTCCATTACATACACGGCACATAGCAGTTAATTGCCCAATAAATAAAGGCGACAGAGCATCGACGCCTAAGAAATTATAAAGGCGCTTTCATATTCAAGCGGCGCACAATTGGGCGGCACATCAAAGACGTTCGCGGGCTAATTTCGCATAAGTACTATGCAGACGCCCTTACATTCCGTACGCTCGTATTATTATTATTTTTCCCTCAATCTCTTTGTAAAGAAGTAGGCCGTGCTTTCTTGAACGCACACAGGGGCCGATTGTAACCGGAGAATTAAATTAATATAGCAAAAACTACATGGTTCGATCGCTTTGTTTACCGTGTCCTATGTGTTTATTTAGGGGGTTTATTATGTAAATGTGTCGTGTTGTTTTACAGATTTATTTAGGCGGCTCGTGGCGAAGGTTTTTTGATTGCTTCCGCAGGGAAGTTTGAACATGCGCCTGCTTCCTCACTCGGATTGTTTGAATTGAAATGAGACTAATTGAACCTTAAAAAATATCACCTTTGGCATGATGGCACGCTTCGTTCTACGAAAGACGTTTAATTTTTTTAAATAGCCTGTAGCCTAGTTGGTAGAGGCCCTGCCTTCGAAGTTTAGTGATATGTAATTAGTGTTGTTCATCCACCACGCCACCACCCGCGACACAAGTCCTAGTGCGGGGGTATGAGGGTATGTTTACTGTTTATATAAGCAGTTTATATAGCAGTAAGTTTTGTATTAGGTTTCACAAATGTTTATGACTCTAATATCATGACTGTTTAAAATTATAAAGTATATTTACTAAGACATCTGATTGTTATTTAAGTAAAGTTATAACGTTAATGCATTGTAACTGACATCCAAGTAATTATTCGTGATAACTTACCTACCATAGAGTCAGCCAGGTTTTATGCCGATTAGGTATAAAAAAATATTTAATAAAACTCTCCTTCAGTTTCTATCTGACCGCGAAAATACTACGGCATATATTACGGCACTAAAATTGTCGTTTTTAACAATACTAATTGTATTCAACCGAAAACCATACAAATCACTAACGTCGTGTAACCGAATCGTTGTGCGCATGAAACAAATTTACAGCCAGCAAAAAGCACTAAGTTACAGCACTACCATATGATTGGTCTCTGTGATCACGGAAATTTGATATCGAGTGTAAAGTATCGAACAAATTGCAGGTACAAACCACGCCCACGCTCCCCACTGGACAGTGGTCACTCGACACATGCGCGGCTAACACCCTCACCGTTTCCACAACTCTACTGATTTATTACAACTGGCCCAGTTTCAAAAGGATGGGTAACTATTTAATTCAATAACAATAGATAAGTAGGTGCACGAAATAGCTGTTATATTTACTCTAAGGCTACTTCAAAATGATTTATTGGCTATAGACCGATTTATAGGGCATTTTATTTTGATTTAAATAGCATTGTTCAAAGGTTTGTTGGGTATTAAATTGATTCGTTAAGCTTGGAATTGATTCATCTTGATCATAATTGTACACACATATTAAAATAGATCTAAAATTGACCTATAAATGCTAACGTTGTCATCTCTCACAATGAGAGAAGTGAAGGTAAAAATCTTTAAAGGATTAAAATATGTTTTGTGGTATTTGAATTTATAAACAGATATTTATAATAAAATTTATGAACCAAGAGGTGGATTTTTGGATTTATTCTATTATTCTATTATAATTCAAATAAGTTATAAACTATTAAAGAATTGCAATCAATGTATACTTTTGTGATATCTGTATAATTACATGTATCTGTTTATAGATACGGTTTCTACACATTTTACTTTTAATTATGTTGGGTTTCGTAATTTTTAAATTACTGTCATAACGCGTTGAGTTACAATGAAAATGTTTACGTGTCGTAAACAAATAAACAACTACAAGAATGTTAGTCCACGTGTTCACACAAGCGCAGCGTCTATACATTATCTCTGATTTATTGAAAAGTTCTGTCTAGCCAGTCTTCTAACGCCTCAGGTGACGGCTAGGGGGAGCCACCCTAGGACTGTCAAAAGTTTAAATTAGCTTGTTACCACACCGCGTGGTGTGCCAGTTGAATTTGTGCCTTGTTTTTTCGACTCAGAAAAGGTCACTACACGTGCTATATGAACTCGTGCGCTGAGAACTTTCGGCTCGGTTGTCGTCGCATAAATTATTAATTACATTTGGCCCGCCAAAGGTGCAGTTGTAACACTGTGTTTTGAGGAACTTTAGCTAAAATACAACAACATTCGTGTTGCATGTTCTGTCAATTAGAAATAAAGTTTTAGATTTACTTAAAATAGCATCACTTGATTAAAATAGCACTTCTCTTCCTAATCCAGGGAATTCTGGTGTGGGATCAAAGCGTTTTGATTAGTCCTAGATTATAAATTTATATAAACATATCATTTATTCATTCGAACACATTATTATTTATTTTACGGTCTGAGATGGTAGTAATTACGAGCGGAATTAGTACATTATGAGTAGAATAACGCCCGTATCCCACACAGACTAAGTGAGAGTTGGCCCTGAAGTTTATACCTTGGTACAAAGTTTTTTTTGTCCTTCTGAATGAAAAATCGATTTGTTAAATTCTGAACAAGTAATACTAAATCAAGGCACAAACAATACTTATCTAAAATCAAACAGAAATAATTTTGAATTCATCGTTTAGAACACGAAAATTCGAACATAATCGGCATCCAATGCCACAATGATATGAAAGATTGATCGCGGTTTCTATATTATATCAAACGTGCAAACAAAAAACGTGTCCGAATTTGACACAAGTATGACCACCGTGGCCGATATTAATTGGCAGGGGATCACCGACGCCCCATTGTTGCAATCCATAGAAACCGGCCGTTTTTCGCGACAATAACTCCAAATAAAAATAATATTGTGAATTTGCGGGGGAGACGATTGTTACGCCAAGCGCACGGTGAATGTGTAACTGGCATTACTTTTAATATAACGCTTTGTAATTTCATTGTTAGGTTATCGTTAAATGCATAATCGTTTTGCGTCTGTTAGGAATCCTATATGTTATTAAATAAATAAAGAAATATAGCGGTGTACTCAAGTAATTAAAAAGTTCTTACACTTATGAGCAAATCGACAACGATTAATATTATATATGTACATACATATATTATTGTAAAACAAGACCTACCGAAACAGCTCATATTTAAAATAACTGGTACGTAGATATTACTAAACGATAATATGCAACTACCAAAACTTGGTACTGCACAGATCTGGTCTTCATCGCAGTCTTATAGTATGCTATAGTAATTAAAACAAGTGCCTGAGCTATAGACAAATTACATTTTTAGGATTCCTTACCTAAAGGGGGACAATCGGAACGCTAATTAATATCCCTCAGCCGTCTGTCTGTCTGTCACAAGACTCTGTCTCTTCAATACGCAAACACCTGAAATTTTGACTTGACCAATTTTGATTACTCTAATGCTTTGCTTAAACTGTCTTAAATTTTGTAAAAAATCAAAAAAATTCATAAAAGTAAGCAATATAATTTGGTTACAATTTCAACCAAGGATATCATTCAATCTTTAACATTTGTTATGTTCAATTTGACGTTCATTCATTATAATTATTATTATTGCGTGTTTATTCGTCAGTCCGTGTGGCTGCGTGTTTTAAATTCCACCGCACGAATTTTGACATCGGCCTTTGATAACCTCATTCAATGGCTTGAGTTGTCGGAAATGGACATTCGGCTCAAAGCTTTTCATATAAAGCCTTGTCGGCAAATTGCGGGCTCTTTGCTTTTTCTTGCTTTAAATCTGCGCTGGTGTTTTATTTGTCATTCTTAGTACTATGGAGTTGTTAACGACTATTTTGATGTAAGTATTTTTACTTAATTCGTCATCGCAATCCATAAATGTCATACTCTGGGGATCGGGTCTCCTCTCACGATGTGACGTAGACAGGCCATATTGTGTACCATTCCACCACGATGACGGAATTCTGTTTGGCAGACCTCACACATTTTGAGAAGATTACGGTGAACTCTCAGATGTGCAGGTTTCCTCGCGATGTTTTTCTTTACCAAAGCTAGCAATTTGAACTTGTCTATGATATCTCCAACAGATCATAAACTAGTATTCCTATTTTTGTCTGCATGTCCGATGCTGCAAACGAAAAACCTCAAACCCTTTGACGATTAGTTACTGGAGAGTGGTAGTAACTATTTGGTAGGTTACCTATTTGTTGGGTACAGGAATTGATACTGTTTGAACTTTGTTGGTAATACTTTAGGCGTTACATCCATAAACAACGTTAACTATCTTCCTTATTGACCGGCAACGCGTAGGCAACGCCTTTGGTATTGGCTTATGTGCATGAGTATTGGTGACCACTTGCCATCAGATGCCTCGACTGATAGATTTTTAATGGAATTAACGCAGAAAACGAACATGAAGCAGTTATAACGTTACTTGGTTAGTTCGTTAGTAATTCATAGCTTGTTCGCTACTGAAATAAAAAAGTATGTTAATAACAAAAATTGCAGATAATTTAAACGCGCAACACACGACACCGTCCGTTCGTGTTTAATAGTTTTATTTATTTTATGTATAGTATCTTTAATATTAGTTGTAAGTTTTATATTGTATCAGTTTATGTTGTTTTAAAATTTTTATGTATTAGTCTGTTATATTTAAATTAATTGTACGTATTTTATTCTATGAGCCATAGTTGCCTGAAATAAATGATTATTATTATTATTATTAATATGGGCGTAGATCAAAATATCCACACTATCTCGATAGTGTACTTGTACTGTCTGCAAGTCTGCCGCGCAAGCCGAAAAAACCTTCGTTCAGTGATGGTGTGCGAGGCGAGTGACGTCATTAGGTAGATGTTGACACAGGCCGCCTTCGTTCAGCCATGAAAGGCGAAGTGGGCCGGCGATGGGCGGGCTCGCGTCGAGGTTGCGGTCAGTTTTCCATTTTTTCCCCTATCCTATTTTTAGTTGAATACTTCATACTACATACGGGAGTAGGAAGTATTAGTAAATTGATTGGACATCTTAGTAGACATAAAAATACGATTATTGGAAATGACCGCATTTAGGTTTTTTATTATTAAACACCCACCATGAAAAATCTTTTTTTTTACTTGGTATGAGATAGTGCTTGACAGCATTGGTGATGGTAAAGTGGCGAGGAATTCCTTCATGTTGAGCGCAATAATTTAAATATAGCCTACTCCCTCTTCTCTTGAAGACTCCCATATCTTTATAAACTATTGCCAACTGTATTATTCTTTGTTAATAATGGCCCATTAATGGGTTGAGGCCAAGTCAATGATAAATATTATCAGAACCTGCTCCTACACCAAAAGTTAAAATCTATGAAATATAACAGTAAACTTAAGCCTAAAATATTGTAATTTTGTTGATAGATAAACCCAGATATTCAGTCGCCATCCAAGACCGGCCAAGTCTATCAAATTAAGGAGGCGTTCCTATAAAACAGGATTACCTCTTAAGGGGCCGCTTACCCACCGATAGCTAATCGAATTATCCGACGTTATCCTGACGAGAAAAACGAATGATTATCTTCAACTTCTTTCGGCCCCGCGGGGCAAGGTAATCATCAGCAAATGTCAGTTAGGTATACTAAAATATTCGTAAATAACCAAATTTTGTGTCAAGTTTATGCGAATAATTTTACAATCGAGTTTTATATAGTCTACGTACGTCATATGTTTATTTGAAAACTATTTTATCCTTTTGTACACAGTGTGTATTGTTAATTATTACTTTTAAATTTTTTCATTGGGTTGAAGTTTTATAATTACTTATCAAATGGTCAATGAACTCCAGCATCAATGAATGCAGTCTCATTTAGGAAACAAAACAACTTATGGCTTATTCCGTCGACCTTTTCAAAATGTTTTTTTAATCACGTACAAATTAGATAGTCGTCGTCGATGTTGGACTTTTGCAATTATTAAAACAAACAAGTTAAAAATCCCTGAGCATAAATTGTAAACATCTATGGTTATCATCAATACCAAACGCATCACCGACGTGTAGTCAGCTAAGAACGATCCTCAGATGATTAGAAGAATGATATTAAATGAAAACTAACACCAAGAAATAAAATAACGAAACAACAAAAGACTAAATAAATAATGAGTTTACCACGTTTTTGCGTAGGACAGGTACACAAATAGGGAATCCTCGGAGACCGAAAAAACGACCAACGACTGATCAAATTAAGGCTGGGTCAGTAATCGTGTTACTGATATACAATACTGGGTCGAATATTGGAAATAACCAGAGGAAAACAGAGCTCTCTTGTGTATTGGTCTCTTCGTTAGAGGGATTTGAATTTTTTTCTCTTTTTATACCTTTTTGGTTGTAGGTGTGTAACGTAACACCGCGCTTGGGGAGATGGACAACCCTTAATAGAAAAATATTGGCAGTAAAAATTGAAAATTCACACCGAATGGTTTTGCGTGGTATCGCCTGGGGTATTCAATAAATAACTTATATAAATGGGGAAAAATTGGATGTAAGCTTATCTTTTTAATTAAAATAATGCGTGTTTTTTATACTTTGAAGCAATTGAGATTATATTATTCTGTCCTCTACCAAATTGAAGCATGTTTAATAGTTACACAGTGGTTGAATTTGATAAATGCAATTCATAACGTATGATATGGCAAACCTTTTTTTAATATTGAATAATTTTGTAAGTTTGATTAAGAACTATTGTTTACAAAGTCCAGTCTTATTTAGTAGAGGCCTCCAGCAGTAGAGCTGATGGATGGATGGGCTACCATGGATGGATAAAGTTCTGTAATTGTTAGATTATAAGAACGTCTCAGAGCTCGACATCAAGAGTCGACAGAAGTGATCAACCGCGGTAAGCAATTTAGTAAAAAAAATAGTACAAACTTCTTCTTTAGAGCCTACGTTAGACACCAGTCGTTAAACCATGTCGGAGACCTTCAAGCAGCAGAACTTTGAGACAAAAATGCTTACTGGATAAACCTGCTAGAGTAAGCTTAGTCTAACATAACATAGCTCTAGTCAATAGCCTGGGTTGAAGCAAAATAAGCTAGAACGTTTGAAATATTTATTAAGTAAAGAATTAAGTCCAAGGTTCATTAGCACAGATTAATACAATAAAATGCTATATAACTCTAAGTAACAGGATAAAACATAAGTAATTGTACACGTACTCATGTTGTGTCATTTTGTCATTTACATAATTTATTACACAGTTGTCACGGATATTACAGCCCCAGTAGTATCGTAGGTAACACTACAACCAATTGTATCTACATTTGAAGTACGTAGGTAACTTTAAATAACAACTTTTATAGTATTCATTTAATGGACCCATCCTCGCTTCGCTTCGGGAAACATGTGCCTTAGTAGATACGCACATTCGGAAATTGTTAGGTGTTATTCTATAAACTGACAACTCTTTTTATTTATCAACCGATTGAAATAAAACCAACACTAAATGTTAATTAAAGCTTACCACAGTATATAAGTAAGCCGTTTCGGAAATAAGCGCGTACAAACCAGTATAAACAGACAAAAATTCTAAAAATCATTGTTTTGGGTTCTTAAGACCCTCAGTGAAAATTTATCTCATACATCTTGTATACTTAGTATAAAGTAAAAAATATTATAAATCTATTAACAAACCCATTTCGTAGATTTCTCCTGACTGAGTCAATATCATACATATTTTTTAATTTCATTAAATTAACATTTATTGTGTGATCTTACACGAATTTCGCAAATATCGTTTTCAAACGCCTTTCTTGTTTAATAAGTTTCATAATATTAACCTCATCAGATAGCTTATTAAAATCATAACTAACTCATTTACAAAGTATGTTAGTTCGCCCGATCATTTCACTGTATTTCATACTATATCCAAGTTACTTATACCCACCTCAGTACAACTATAGAACGCAAATAAATATTCTATACGTAATGCGTAGTTAGGGTAGGAATGTGCGCCATTCGAAGGAAATTTGTCACGGTACGAGTGTCAATAAAAACGCCACACCGGACTGTCTCGCTGTAGCGCAGTACTTTAGAGATGTACGGATAGGGTATCGATAATGTTAAATTTGTATTACACATCATCGTCACAACTCCTGACTGTCCCACCGCTGGGCACGGGTCTCCTCTCACAAAGTGAGGGGTACAGGTCATAGTCCACCACGCTGCCCAAGTGCGTATTGGCGGACTTCACAAACCTTTGAGAACATTATGGAGAACCTCTCAGGTGTGCAGGTTTCCTCACGATGTTTTCCTCTCCGAAGCAAGTGATAATTAAATTCTAATACGCACATAATATTTTGAAAATTAGAGGTTGGGTTTGAACCCAGGCCCCCAGGTTCAGGAGTCCAACGTTTAACTACTCGGCTATCACTGCTTATTGCTATTACTGCGTATTACACATATTTCGTTATAATAATTGTTGTTGTTGTCTTAAGGTTGCCTGGAAGATATCGATATGTAGCGATAAGACTGCCTTTTGTACTCTACAAATGTCTATTTATATAATTGTTAATGTCCTGTTCTTGGTGTACAATAAAGACTTATAAATAAATAAATAAATAACCTACCTACTATCCATTGGTTATAATACAAATTTTTAATAGTAGGTATTATTTATAAACAATAATTAATAGTATTATAGAACATACACAAAATCTGGACTTAAATGGTGTCTTAAATAATTATGGAATTACCAGTATTGTTAAGTTGTCGATTATAATGGTCTATAAGTAAAATTTACTGATACTCCTGATTATCGATATCGATAGTTTCGACCCATCCATCCTTATAACAATGTACCCGTTAAGGCGGACACTTAACCCCTAATCCTTGGCAGGGTTTTATCTTCACGGCGGGCATTTATGGCAAAAATCTTAATTCTCTTCTGTCGTTAACTGTCCGCCAGTAATTACTGCCACCTACTGTATCTATTACTGCCAGAGGATATGTGGCAAATATTTTGTATTATGTTGTATGAAAACAACATGGTTTACTCATAAGCATAATGATTCGGAGCAAGTCTTGAGCGAATCTGAACTCTGGTACTTTGGTGACTTTTCTCCTCTGTCTTGGCCGGCAATGCATTGGCAATGATGGTGTTAATGGTGACCAAGGGTGACGGTGACTTTTTCGACGGCTTCTAAGTATACTCAGTCAACTGTACTTTTAAAAACTTTACAGGAGGGTGATTATAAGAGAGAAATGTTGCATTGCAAATGTTAATAAAATCAAGAAAATATAACATTATTATTTTTCATACTAGTAAAAAATAACTTAAGAACAATTTGGTAAAATATTATACACGAATATTTAAACATAATGCGATTTTCCGCAAACTGCAAGCCGTATTTTCCGAGCGAAAACAAGAGATATGTTTTTCCGAGGCAATAAAAGTGGGGTCATAGCGACGTCCGGTCGGAAAAATGCCAGCGACCACTAACCCTTGCTAGTAATGCGGTATAGGATGAGAAATAAAATTTTATTATTCCTGTCATTGTATGAATTTTTTTTATTTTCGGAACAAAACTTAGACATACTCGCGAGAAATTTATAGGGCGTAAAATAAATTATTAAAAAAAAATGTTATGCAACTTCCGTTTAAAAACTTTTTTTAACAGGAAGTTGTATTCTGCTTACAGTTAAAGTTGGAACCGGAGTCGGATTGGAAACTTAATCTAAGGTAGAGGCAATGTCGGAGCCGGAGACAGGAAAAAAACATTTTTAAATAAATAGAAAAAAAACAATATATCGTAAACAAACACTTTGTACGTATGTACCTACAGTAATATGTGCACACTTTCTTTAGGAGATAAATATTTTAGTTAGTAGTGTTATCTAATTATTTTTGTTTTAGTTCTATACTTTTTATCTGAAACGAATAGCAATTTATGTTAAAAAATGAAATCGTATTTTAAAATTTGTATACAACCATAAAGTTACAATGAATTTGAAATAATTTGAAAGAACCGGAGAGATTCGTCACTCGAATTAATTAAGTAAATACTACTATAAAAGTATTTAATATTAGGTATGTACAATTTATGTTTAAACGAAAACATATTGTCGAGAAACAAAATGATGGAACAAAAAAAATAAACTTAATACGTAAGTTAAGTTTGCTTATTTCACATAATAAATAAAACCTAATTTGAACTTATTTTCATTTCCGTAAAGTATTTTAAAACCGTCCCTGATATCAGCAATATTGGAAACGTCCAACTCGGGGGCGATTTGCGTAAATCATTAGATAAAAATTCCATTAGCCTCACCAAACAAAAGATGTTAAATTATACTCCAAGCCGGCTTGGTCTCAGCCTATTACCCGGCGGTCATTATTTTGACATACTGCCTCCGCGGCTAGAAATTTGCGGTGAATGCAACCAAGGAATGCACTTTTATCTAAAATATACTTTTAAATAACGCTTCATATTGATGTAGTGCTGAGGTTTCTTGGCATAAGCATTTCGCATTACGCTTTCCATTCCCCAACCCTTTATTCCGTAGATGTTAAGCTCTACAGCCATTTTTAGTTTGAATGAAGAAACGAGCAAACCAGGTTAAGTTGCAATATTATATAGGCCCAGCTTTCATTTATTTCACGGGCTAATTATAAGCGAAATTATAAGCTTTTCGTGTTATTTATAAGTGGAAAATTAAACGCGGTTTTTGTAAGAAATATGTGCGGTTTAAAATGACGCAACACTTGAGTATAATAAAAAATGTTTTTCAAGTGGCAAAAAATACTTTATGATATTGAAAAATTATAATTAAATTTTTTTTTCTGTGAGCAATGCCAGGTTTATTTTTACTGATGGTTTTTTTCGGAAAATCTTTAAATTATACTGATAAAACTAAAAAAACAAGACATTGCCATAAACAAATTGAGTGCTGTAAGAATTAACGACATCAGTTTATAGCCAATACGCATCGTGCGTTCTATAGAATTGTACCTAATATACGAGGCACAGACCACTAACGTACTCATTTATATGTTAATGTAAATGGCATCCGATTCTCCGCGATTCGTACAGAGATATGTTTCGGGGCCAGATATCATTTTCACTGCCTTATTACTTTCCAATTTGTCTTTACCACTGGTTATTGTTTGGTTTATTGTGGTCCTCCCCGTCTATTAACTACACAGTTCCATCAAATACGTATACAACATTGATTGGGAAAAGTTATTGGAAATATTAATGTTTCTCAAGTACCTTTTCGTCTTATGTCGATGCCAGAGTCGAAAAATCTTGACTTACTCCTTGAAGATAAATCCATCGCTGTTAGAATCACTGAAGGTTCACTAACGATGCAGTTTAGAACACCGTCCATTAATACTTAAAACTAAACAAAGTAAACAGCCGCTAACTCTTAAGTCCAATTGGCCACTGGCCACTTCGCAATAAACTTCTCGGAGTCGTAAACCATGTGATCATCTTCGTAGATGAACACAGACTGACTGGCTAGCTGAGCAAAGTTTGAGACCCGAAATTTAACGAAAAAAGAGCCCCCCATATGCAGGTAAAAAAACCCGTATCAAAACCGCCGTTTCCTAGTGACCCCGATCGTTCTCGCATCCTTTTGTTAAGCTGCTTTTATTTATAATAGTACATTTTTTCACACACAGCACCCCTGAAAATATGCGTAATCGACTACCCCAGTGTGGGGACCAAGATGAAAGTCCCATACAAAAAAAACTACAACTGTCCCCTATTTGAATAGCAAAAAGTGCATGTCACTGCGAAAATGGTATTAGTGAATGAATATGATTTTGCACAGATCTAAACGGATGGATGACTTATAATTGTGTCGCGTTATATTTAGCATGAATCATTGGTTCGACGTGGCTTTGTAAGGACGGTCAAATCACTAGGCTTAGCCGTTTATTGGAATATGTGACATAAACTACTCTGACGTAATAAGGAAACTATACATTTTTAAAGCGTTTGTAAATAAAATAGTTCGTACATAGCTTGAGGCAGTCATTGAAGAAATTAATTAACATCGAGTTGGGAAATAGATGAGCGGATCTTAGTGGCAAAACTTCACCAATACTTTCGTATTTAGCTCACCTTGGACTTCATCGCCACTTGCCATCAGGTGGTATTGTAGTCAAGCATTAACTTACCTAATGTAAAAAAAATCTGTTGCAGTTATTTAAAATCAGCAACCTCTAGACGACGAGTTTAGATATTATTAGCATTTTTATAGCTTGTAATATTGACGCCGATGGTCACCTGATGGTAGGTTGTCACCGTCACCAATGGACATGAGCAGCGCCAGGGGAGTCGCCAATGTTTCGCTGGTTTTGAACGAGAGCTTTTCTGTTTGACTTGTACTCAGGCTACAACAAAATCTGCTGTTTTGTACTTGTACAAGCTACATACTACCATACAATACAATACCATACCATAATTTAGTTATTTTTTTTTATTAATAAATAAAAACCAACACAATATGATTTATATTTTTTGGTATTTTTGAATTGTTTATCTGATTCTAAGCTAAGCGTCTTGCTTACTTTTCAACAATATCTTTCTGAAATAAATTGTGCAAACATTGCTTCGGTCAACAAAACATTCAATCTTTATCGGGATTTGCGTCCATTATTAGAGGCAACACAATTACGACAATCAAATTTAGCGGCCAAAATGTCGATGTTTAGTGACCCCACGCCCGATGTTTGCTGTTTCTAGGTAAATAAACATCGGAGATTGACGTGAAGTGTACATCTGGTAGCCGACGCAAATAATGGGGGATGGGATAAACAATATCGTAATTCGATTTTCTTTACTGGCGCAAATTGCGTGTGCTGTGGCCGAGTGTGGTAGAGTACTCCGATGTAGAAATACTTAAACCCAATTCTTTTCCACTATTAAAATATATTTGAACCATTTTCCTTGAGGCTTTATAAAAAACAATAAGCAAAACCATTTTAGCATATCATGTGCAATATTTTCTTTATTACTACTTAAATGGATATTAACTTAAATTAGTCCGTATTAAAACAGCAGGTACTTTATAATAGTATCATGGTAACGATGAATAAAATACAATCCCATTCAATTTGGCATAAACGTACAAAGTCATAATTAACATCTAAAGTTGGAATGTAGGTATACCTACATTACTAAGATTACTTTAGATTAGAAGTTACTAAGATTATCGCAATATAATATCGAACACTTTCGAAATGTTAACCTCGAATATTTTCCATATAAATAATGAAGACGTATCACGTTTATTGTCCAAAAACTCAAAACGTTCATTTCCTCATATTGCGCGTCAAACAATTGATGGTAGAACAAAAAAGGATACTGTTACGTACCGTTGTCCGATTCAGATTCTACCTGAGCGTGTGAAAACGTAACAGGTGGCTGTGGTCCGGTAATTATAGACCGGACCGCTCGTATTAAGATCGGATCGCTCATATTAAGGCGACTACACACGTTCAGCGATTCAAATTCGTATCGGAGGAATAAATCTATATTATAATAATAGGTATATTAATATAACGATTGCTTATATGGAAGTTTTTAAACTGAAAAAATGTAATTAATTTACAGTTATTTAGATGTAGCGTCGCCCGCATAGGTATAAAACTTATTATTTGTATACTTGACAATTACTGTTGCATGATACTATTTAACTATAGCCGAAACTTATAATTTGATGAAGGAATTTGCTACGTATAAATAAACAAATTAGTACTAATATATACATGCGTAGGTACCACTCATTTCGCATAAGCAAATGTACGTTTGTTGTTAATTACCCATCGCTTTTGTTAAGGAAATCCGTATACCTGTCATTTAGTCTTAATTTTCTAAAAGGATTGTCTATTGCCTATCTCAGCAAACTTGATGGCAGTGAAAATGGATACCTACCACTTGGGAAAATTTATATAAAATTTCTAAGGTTTCACGTTTGTTAGAAACATTGCTCGGACAACGACCAAATGCCAGGGCTTCCTTACTTTTTACTTCAAAGCATTAAGTAAACATAACATAACATGATATTAACAAAAAAAATGTAAACGGTTCAGTACGTGTAAACATTGTCAAAGTTCGAGTTCAAAATTTCAGAATTAAAGATTCAAATTAAAATTTGTCATAAAGTAGGTAGGTAGGTATAATTTTAATATGTATGCAAATTCATATTTTAATTAGTTGATTACTATTTTAATTTATTTGAAATTATAGTGTTTTGTGTTGTTCGTGTGTAAGAAGCCTAAAGCCGGACAATGGCGACGCGTGATGCGCGGGAGTTGATTGACGCGTTTGCGGTTCCTTTTTCGCGGCCTCGTGTATTGGGGCTTTTTCAAGTTATTATATTATTAAAAATTCGTGCGTTACTCCCAATGATGCTACATTGTATGCATTGTATTGTATTTTATTGTATATAAAGAGAACGTATTTTAAAGTAACTCCACACACGATACGAAGATACGATATAATGGAATCGTGTTACGATTATCGGGACGATTTATCGTAGATGTCCGGAAACTTTGCAAAAAACATGTCGGTATTTGTAACTGTATTCAGTTTACTAAATTAATGCACTTACCCTCCTGCACTTCATTTCTGCTTACCATCAAGTGGGATTGTAGTAAAGCACTAACTTATAATAGTTAAAACACAAGCTAAATAAGTAGGTAATATTAAAAACATATAGGTACAAAATTTTTATTTGACGTCAATCACTGGGGACTGAGTTGAAATGAATGAAAGTAATTCGGACCAATAAAAAACAATATGTATAGTTACCTCTTAAGTTGGTTACTTATTAATATATTAGGTAGTCGAGGTATATGTATGGACATTTAACTGTCTCATTAAAATAAAATATTTTTATGTTTAGTATTTTAAATAATATCAGAAATAAAATCAATCAATTACAATCTAACATTCACTTACGACAGGAAGTGAAAAGGTGAAATAAGAATAAGTGACACTTGTCTTGCAAAAAATTTTCTCACACATGTGTTCAATTCTGGTCAAGGAATCCTTTGTGGACACTATTATTAAGTGTATTGATGGTGTACGGATCAAAAGGGTTGTGCCACCTTTGGAAAAAAATAGCGGCGACAGCGTGAGAGACCGGACGATAGCAAATATTAACCTTTTCTGTTTTTTTTTATCTGTACGCGGTACAGGCAAATCTGAATGTCATGGTAAAATGGTCTGCAGATTTGACCGTAAGAATATTGTATCTACTTTTGAAGATGCATCAAAGAAAAAATCTAGTATCAATTTCTCAGCTGGAACCACGACAAGTAGGCCGTAACGTTTAATAATATACGTACGTACATACGTAATAATATACGTTTATTAATAATAAACGTAATAATTTGTTTCTTTTTTCAATATTTTTCGCCATTGACGAGTTAAACCAGAAAAAACGTGTAACAAGTACATATACAAATTATTTTATTAAATACATCGTTATTAGTAAACAGCGATGTGATTCATGACCTATGAGTCTACTTGGAGTGCGATGGTAATCGAGAGTGCATTATCTACATGGTAAATATGGGTTACAGCGTTGATGGGCCAATTAACAGCTGTGTGAAATAAGTCGCGCACTTTTAATAGTCTTCACAATTCACGCAGAGCTGTGAACGCATAGACATGTAAAAAAAAAATTTTAACAATAAAAAAATATTGGGTTGAATCGTTAACAAAATATAATTACACTATTTACTGTTTTAAATAATTTTCGGATAAAAAATTGTAAAAAAAATCTTTTTTTTGTAATAAGGAAAATTACTAATTCGTATTGTTGACAAAATATAAAAAGGACAAGTGTCCTTTTTTAATAAAAATTGGAATAATACTAATAATTAAAGTCATAAATACTCCTTGTAAATACAACAAGCGGCGAAACAAGAAAGCAAACGATGACAACATTACCTCTTTATTCAAACCGGACCCTTATTTGAAACAGTAAGCTCAATTGAAACCGATGAAATAAATTCACTATTATGGCCTCCAATCGCTGGTAAAGGTCCGTGCCCTTAACCCGTCGCTCGCGGAGACAAATCATGAAAACCGTGTCATTTTATACAAAATGCTTCCTTATTTGAAAATAGGAATTCAATTGAAAAGTCGATGAAACAAATTTAGTATCGTGATATTTGTAATCGTACGGTTCTAATCGTTCCGTGAGTCTCACCTGACGTTTGAACCGTCAAGACAATGGGCCATGTTTGGCTCGCACGCGGGTCACTCCTCGGTTATCTGGCGATCGGAAGAAAGCCGATCTTGGTTGCGGCCGCGCCGTCAAATTTATTGTACTGTTCGCCTCTGCGTTTACAGTTAGCCCGCTCTGTGGTTTACTCAAGTGTGTCTTGTATGTTACACTGGTCTACGCTCATTACTTCGTTGCACAAACTTCTAAATAGTAATAGGTTTTGCGGGGTTCAAAATTATTTTTATTATAACGTACTAGTATTGTGACTATGTTCAGTATTTATTTATTTAATGCTTAGCGTATCGTGTATTTTGACAATTCAAGAAAATGCAAAGTAGTCGTACACAAATTTTCCTAATTAGTTTCGGTTTCATGATCTGTTTCTTGAACTAACTTCTGTGTAGAAAAAATAAGTAATTAAGATCAGTATTTCTCACGTAGTCCTCTGTAGATGCTTGAAACAATAACACATTTATGGACAAGACAATTTAAAATAAAAATATTCATCAATTTATGAAACCGATTATCTAGTACAAATTAAAAGTGCTTGTTTAAAACGAGTACTTATGAAATTTGTTCACAGATTACTCTAATTTCATATAGTTATAACTTATAACACTTCGAAATAAATATGAATGTATTTATGTAAATTTTACACACAATACTTCTGCTACGCTTTCTAAGACATGCCTTGTCATAGAGACGAAATAGCTAATGAAACTTCCTGCATCTTTACTAGGCACAGACAGCATTCTGTATTATGTTACAATGTTCTACATAATGCTTCACTGCCCTGACATTAAGCACATACAATAAATATTCAATGCTAATTTCGTTATCTTTATAGCCGGACAGTATTTGGCTCTAGACCCGTTTGGTCGTACTTAGATTTAGAAAGGGTTATTACAGCCATAAACGATATGTTTGATTGATGAATAAGTTTTATCTCGTACGTCGCAGTGCAACTTGATCAGTAATCTGCCAATACAGTACGATTTTATGAGCCTTGTATGTGTCAGGAACCATATTTCATTTAAAAACCATGCTAATGACGGTTAATGGCATAATCAGTATTATGTGTCAATGTAACAAATTCATATTTAAAACCATTATAACAGAGTGGTGTTCAGCATAAGAGTGAAATTAAAACAAGTAGCATAAAAACTGATGGTCATTAAAAATCTGCACTTTGTTTACGGTAAGCATGGGTTTCACATGACCTCAATTAAGCAGTCATCATTCAAACGGATGTAAGTGCATAATCTCGGCTCGGGTCATCGCGTTAACAAGGCGAGCGGTCACGAATTGCCCGGTATGGGAAAGCTCCCAGCGTTGTATGTAGAATTGCAGTTACGACCTTATGCCGCTGCGGTCCGACGCAGACGTAATGCTTTGACACCTACAGTATATCAAACGATAAGCTCATGCGTAGGAAACTCGGAATCTTCATTGGCCATTAGGTTATTGGAGATATAATCGCAGCGTTTAGTTAAGTGGCGATCTGATTTGGTACACTCGTGTTACTTTAAGATCAGTGATAAAATTACATTAGCATGTTTATAGTTATGGTAATCGAAGTTTACTTCTTTTTTTATTTAAATAGCAAAATGGTATACATATTTGAAAGTTGTGCACTCAGTGGATTAGCTTCAATCCGTCAATGGCCCACTAATTATCTCGGGTCTCACCTCATACCTCAGGAGGTCTAGAACATACTCAACCACGCTGCTGCAGGGCGGATTGATGGAGGAGTAAGTGGCCAACCCAAGTGTCGGAAGTTAGTATACCACTCGAAGGCCTCCCATATGGCTTAAATGCATGGCTTAACTGGGACCGTTGGCTTTATGTGCGTATATATATGTGTAAATGATTTCGTTACAATTTATTTAACGATAGGTATAAAATTTTCCAGATAAAGATCTTATAAAACCATTGTAAGGTAAACAAGAAAGCAACATTAAGTTTAATGAAATTTTGCACGCAAAAAGCGATTAGACCACGCAAATAAGCCTGAATGATATCAAGCATATTGAATCCCGCTTAAATATCATAATTTAGTTAAAGGAAAGGGCGAACTATTATAAATCTAACAAACCGCCCACGCCTCAGCTCCGACACAAACGAACAATACACCAACATACTGTACAACACAATATAAATCATAAACGAACATCGGGCTATCTTTCACTCCTTTGACTGTGTGTCTTATAATTTTTAACACCCACTTAATCTCTTTAGGCGAAACAATAAGCTTTGAGACATTGCAACATTGGATAGACCACGGGCTTAAACGGTTGGAAAAATGGGTCCTGTCTATTCATTCTTAACTCGACGCGGTGTTTCGATTGTCTTAAATCGATTATAATATTTATGTTAATGATTCATGTTTCATTTAAATTGGTTTGACAGGTAGTGATAATGTTGGTTTTGAATATGATCTGATCACTTAATAAAGATATTAGACTTCATTTAAATTTCATGTTTTTAAAAATTTTGCGATTAGAATTAACATGTTAATGCTATGACGATATTTCGCTAAATTATTATTTACACTTTGTTACGAGATTTTAGCAGTCTAATGAACAAAAGCGGTCAATTTAGTCCTGTGTGTGTGACATTTATAATTAAATTACGATTAGTGTCATGCTTCATGCGAGTTTTAATTAATAACACTTATCATTCACAGTGTAAAACTTATCAGTGAAAACCGCATCCAAATCGTTCAAGTCATTTCTGAGATTAGCGGGAAGAAACTCCCTCACAGACAAACAAGAAATCTAATAAGCATTGCGTTCATAAGTGTTCATATTATAATCATTTCAATTCAATAATCATTTTTCTAAGGAAGGCGTGAAAGAGTTTTGTTAGTAGGTGGGTACCTAGGTATAGTAAATAGTCACCGAAATCAAAATTGTGCTTCAATAATATTATACTACTTATTTTTCTGCTTCATCTATGACCTGCAAAAATCACATAATCTAAGAACCTATAACATTAAAGTTTATAACAAATTTTAGTAGACAAATCGAAAACTATTTCGACCATGCAAAAAACCTCAAAACTGGTTGTAATTCAATACAATACATCCATGAGGCCGAACCTGTAGGAATGCGTTGTGCGATTAAATTCGGAGCTTGGATCAAAAGGTTGGACAATGGTCAAAGGCATCATTCACGTATGGTCGGTACAAAGGGACAGGTAGTAACACTGCAATCTTAACGTCAATCAACGTTTAGCGGAGTGTGGGTAGCGGTCGTTTGTCGGTTTCTGGAGCGCTTATAGAGGTAGGTTTGTGTGAAGGTATGAGGTAGATATGGAGCAAAACATAAAAGTAGTTTTTATATCAATAACTGAAGCTAGAATACGAGCCGATACTTGTTGGTAGGAAGCAGGTTTCAAAATTCTGATCAGCTTTTAAAACAATAACTTTAAAGGTTTCTGGGTTCATACTTAATATATACGAGTATGTTTAAATGTTCACCAACGATCGTGGATAACACTAATTAGGATCCAACTTTTATATCATTTTAAACTCCTTTTTTCTTAACAATCTTATTGCAACGATTTTAATGGCAACTAAGATCGTGGTAGCCGTTCATTATAATAAAAAAAATGCAGGAATAATTGATACAACGGCGTTGAAATAGTAATGATTTGAAAGTTAAAACGCTAGATAAAGTAAAAAATGGATCTATCTTGCCCCAATCTCTACTCAACACAAACATTAAAAAAATAATAGAAATTTAGAAAATGACACCTTTAAACCCTTTTCTACTAAAATTGATGAAAGGAAGACACAATGCTCTACAATAGTTATTTTGGCTACAGCGCCTGGGTGCCGGCCCCATTCGGTATTGTTACAATATTATCGATATTCGAACACATGGACGCATTTTGAGACTGTTTTGACAAAAAAAACCTTTTGACCAAATGTTTGTCAAAGGCTGTCTCGAATGGTTTTTTGCTAAGGTGTTTATCGGAGTTTGACCATGGGAAAATATCACAGATTCAGGTGGCTTTATCGAATTCGATTCTATTGTCAACCTGTTTTGCCCTTTGATGCCATCTCGGAGCTTTTGTTTGGAAAATCGACTCAATCCTTATAGATTTACAATTATTGTTAATGATATTTAAAACAAACTAAGATTTGTACCTAATTGAAATATTTGAGAGAGTTGCTACCCACTCAGACTCTCATTAAAGCGTGCAGTGATCTATAAATCTGGGATGTTAGCGAGCATCTTAGATACAAAGATTGTGCCATCTCGTCAGCAAAGTCCACAACTGTTCCACGTTGGCCTCGGTGTTCTCTAGTCTCTGAGGTTTAGGTCATAATCCACAAAGTATTATTATTTCTTTAAGATAATCTGGAAGGAACTACCCTCTTGCTTGAGTGAGCCGCCAAGCGACTCTTCGTATTGAGGATGGGGTCTTGAGAGCCGTCTTTCTTTCTTTCTTCTTTTCAGACATATCTATCTTTGACGCTGCTGATGTTCATGGGCCTAGATTTCCACTTACCATGGTGTCTTACCTACTCGTTTTTCGCGGAAGATTCATGGAGACTGAAGTTAATTATACACTGAGAAAACTGAGGCACTATAAATTATTGTGCATGCACACATCTTTGACCAATCGTGCAAGCACGTAAAATTATGCTGCCAACTGAGCACAAAAAGTTAAGGTGCCATGACGTCATTTGCACTATAAAAGATAGTTCAAGGCACGAAAACTTTTAGTGCACCGCTTTAAAATACTTAATGCGAAGGCACTATAAATTTTAATGCACTGCGATTACTTATAGTTCCGTAACATTATACTATTGTGCCTGTGCATCATAATATATCGTGCCTCGAATGATATTATTTAATTCTTTGGAACCATGTTTTTACATGCGAGTGCACTAAATGTTTTAGTGCGTCATCATTATTTTACGTGCCCGAGCACTATTTAATATCGTGATGTCATAATATTTTTCCAGGATTAGCATCAAAATCTATACCAGGTGGCAGGGCGATTTGTAAATTTTTTTCTCTAGTGGTCAGTACTCATCAATATGAACAACTTTCACAATTCTAATTACTAATAAATATGAATAACTGGCATTCTGCCAGTTATTCATATTTATTATATATATAATATTATATCTGCCAGTTATTCATATTTATTATATATATAATTTATTAGTAATTAGTACTGACCATCAGAGAAAAAATGTACACTTCGCTCTGCCACATGGTATAATTCTAAGGTTGCGATTCCAAAAGCTTAATATAGAGTATATGTATATACTACAGCTTAAAGCTATGTTATATACCATCTACTGGATAGCAGAGTTAAACAAAACTATACAGTGGCACAGTACATAAATACATAATTATATAAGCTTTGGGAACCGCATCCTTAGAATTATATTATGAGACAGATGTGACGCTAATCCTGAAAAAAACAATGACATCACAATATTAAAAAATGCAGAAATGCGATACCTGTAGCAGTACCTAGTATGCACTGGTATGTATTGGTAAGTAAATAAAAAAAATGCAAAATTCTTATAAAAATTTATTTTAGACATATCTACAAATACAATACAATACAAATCCTCTTTATTGTACACCATAAAGTTAAACACATAGACATACTAAAACATCATTAAATTACATTATTATTTTCCATGAATATAAGAAAATAATTAATACTCGTAGTGACAAGACAACTAATATTCTATCTTATATTATCTGGAGGGAGCATAGGTACGAGTACCTATACAGATACACAATACATGTGACATGAGTAAGCAAGATTAAAATATTTTATTTCATAAGTAGTTAACCGTCATTTTGTTATTATTATTACTAATAAAAAATAGGTAGGTACCCAAATTAATAAAGTAAATATCCTTGCACCTATCCGTATTCATGGTAGCACGTATAGAGACAGGCTCTCACCGTCTCCGACAAAAGATTTTCTGCTGTTGGCCAGGGAACGCCTACTATACTACCCCGAAGCTGCTCAGTCGAAGATTTTACCAGCTCAAATTCACCTGAAAAAAATTGATAATATGAATAAACATTATATTAGGAATATTATGTAAAAAAACAGTTCAAAAACCCAACTACTCACAGACACGTTTAAAAAAGTATAGAACAAGAAAACAGCCCGCGGTCGTACACAAAGAATAATGGGCAGTGTTATTGGATCCATGATCCCCCAGCTTACCTGCTTTGAGATGACTTAGATCAATCCAGGCTGAACTGCAGGAGGTGATGGTTTTCAGGCAGCTTTACATTTTCGTCAGCCGGCGTTTGTTGCGTAATTAAATACGCACACAGCTGGTTCCGAAGTTTGGTTTCCAGAGGCCAGGTCTGGCTTGCCCCTCTGGCAGGCTTTCAGTGAAGCCCACCTGTGGTGTCGCCCCACAGAGAGTCACGACCTAAAATAAATTCAATTAATAATTTAGTTACGGTTATTAAACGTAGAAGCGATAGAGGTGTGTCGTAGCAAGTGGAGTTCTATTATCTTATTATTATTACTCCTTGTGGGACTCAGGCGTGACATGATGATTAATTTAGTTGGCTTAAACCATGCATTCCAACACAAAACTCCGGCACAAAACTTCAATCTCAAAGCCTTTTCTTCAAAATTATTGTACTCTCAGTAGTCTCGGGTGAAGTCACGGTACCTACCTACTTGTCTTCACGCTCACATTCTTAGCTTAAAAAGACACCAAGCAAGTGTAACTTTTTACACACACAACAAGTAAAGCTCACGTCGCTTCGTGACATGAAAGTTATAAACTTACCTACCAAGGGACATTTTACAAAGATAACAATAGGTCAGTGAATATTAAGACAGTTAGGTACTTACTCGCAAAGTGTTCCACGACTTCTTCACCAAAGCTCCATTTGATAAGCAGGTCTCCCATTGGATTCATTATTAATTTTATTTTCGGTAACACAACACACAAGTTTCTTTTTCGATTCAATCGTACGCAGCGCACATCCACCTCACGCAAGGAATTACGCCAGAATAAAAAATAATAAACATGTACAATCGTGGCAGAATGAATCGCTCACCCTCCCCGACCCCAGCCCGCGCCCCGCCCGCGCCCTGCCCGCTAGTCGCTGGCTCGCTGCACGTAATTTTTATGTGCAAACGCAGAATATTTTTGCGTGGAGCACTAAAATATTACGTGCATTGCACAAAATGGTATGGTGCAATTCCTTGAACCATAACTTTCTATGCAAAGAACCATATTTTATGGTGCCGTCACTGACTTATCGTGCATTGATCACTGTAAATTATGATGTTTAGTCCGATACAATATTAGGCATTTGCACTATATGTTTTGGTGCGGCTTATGCACAATAAGTTTAATGCCCAGCAGAATAAATTTACATTCATGGCACTATATAAAATGTTAAGCACTGCTTTATTAGTGGCAAGCACTATATTTTATAATGTTTGCATAATCTTTTATTACGTCGTCTTCAATCGATTTTTCTCAGTGTACCTGAATTAAGCTCCCTGGTACTCTGATGAAACACGTTTCCTTCAACTCATGGTTAAAAAGTTTTAACACACATTTCAAATAAAAGACGAATTGAATTCGAACCTTGATCAAAGCGGCAGACCACAAGCCACTAAGCTTAATCGTGACACCTACCAAACTTTAAATAGCCGTTGTTGAAATGACGACATTAACAAATCGGTATCAAAGCTTGACAAAGATGGACTCTCGAGATCCGTCTATATCCGTCTAATCTATCCACCCACACGGCTATTGATCGTGGACAATAAATTAATTCTTGTTATGAACATTTTTTATTCTATTGTATTTTGGTTGAGTATTTATTTTACTAGGGCCGTAATAGCGGCTAATGGGCGGACATTGGTCAAAGGTTCACAATACGGCCTGAATTAAATTTCTTCTTGAAAGGACCTTTTGTGAAGGTTGTCTTGTCCTGTTGATGAAGGTTTTATGTTTAATGCGTAGGTTTGATCTGCTCGGATTTAATGATTGTGAGATCAAATTACATACCGCTTATCTGATTACAGTTTTGAATCATATTTAATGTTATTTAGATGTATCTGAAACTATAGACCTACTACAATACCTAGGTACAACCTATTTATCCTAAAATAGCTAATGAGAATTTGTTTGAACGCGCTAATATCTGGAACTGCCTAATGCTTAATTGATTTAATGTGTACCAGAGGTTTTAATAATTTTGTAATAATACCAATCTAATATTTTAGAAGAGTAACTCCTTTTACCTATTACTCGTATAAACTGCGCTGTCCGCTGTGTTACACTTTGTATGTGTGTGTGCACAGTGTGTTCCAACACATTAAATATAGATTATTAATCTTATAAATTCCTGTAAACATCTTTGTTACACAATAATCTCTAAGATCGTCCATGTTAGATAATACATATTTAAAATTTTACACTTATCTGATTGTTGTATCCATGGATCAACACCTGTGTAACAAAACAATGTTTGTCTTGTTTGTAACAAGATTTGAATTGTTGTTGTCGTTATAATCCTTTCTCGTGAAAGGATTATTCGCAACCTTTCAAGGAATATTTTATTTTATATTGTTTTTCGTGTTAACGCCTACAAGTTGGTCTTGTTACGTCTGCGTTCTTAATACTGTTTTATTAGTTTCTACGTTAAATTATTATTTGTTCATTTTCATCCTCCCACGCATAGTGAGTAGTTGAAATAAAATAAAAACTTAATCTTATTCCAAACTTGCTACAATACATCAAAACATTCATATCGATTGAGCCCTTTCTGATATTAGTGAGCAGACGCACAAATTTTTTTTAACAGGATTGTTACTATTGAGTTCACACTTTTATTCATCCATCCAGAAACTAATTAACAAAATAAATAGTACGAGTGTAATATCCATACCAGTAGGTAGGTACCTACATATCCATAAAAAATATTTCAAAATAATATTATCGGTATTAAAGTTATTTGGAACTTTGTAAGTACAACCATTACTTTGTAACTTTTGTAAGTAATAAAAGGTAAAACAACCGTAGCATTCGTATTATTGGCCGCAACAGAACACCGCCGTTGAAAACCGCCAACGTAGCTCAGTTTCTTAATAGGGACGGACTAATAAATCCAATTTAAATGTTCCCTGGACCTCCGCTGACAGAACATATGTAAATCCATACGTCTTTATCTTAAGAATCAGAAATACAGAATGCCGAACGATCGACAAACAAAAAAAAATACATTCGGTCCAGTTCGAAATTCAAAACGGGTGGCCGCCGTCCACAGATTATTATTCTAATGCTAAATTAACTTCATTCCCACAGTTTAAATATTAAGTTTGAGAAATAAAAGAGTAATGGTTTTGTTTTGTCCTGCTCTGATAGAATGATGTCGATTGCTAATTTGCTATGTCGATCGAGTCAGCTGCCGAATTTATTTTATTTGTTATTGATTTTATGTTATTATCTGTTTAAGTATTTGTTGTAAATTTATTTTTTGTAAACTGTTGTGTTTTTGATTTTGTGTCTTTAAACTTAGTAAAGTGGAGACGCATCACGCATGGAATATGGAAATTGTGTCCTGAAAAATCATAATATTTTTGAAGATAAACTAAATTATCAATTTTTATGTGTTTATATCCCCCGAAGATTTCAATAAGAAAATTAATAGTTTATCTGTAGGTAACTAAACTGTTGTTTTTCTGTAATTTTAAAAGGTATTGAGTAACGACAATATTTTAGTTAGGAATTTAGAGGTATGTAAATTTACAAACGTCTTTTTCTACTAAGCTGTTAATGTACTTAATAATCTTAATATTAATTAAGTTAACCGGTTCTGATCTAGGAATTTCAACTTGAACTTAGTTCGAAGTATCAAGAGAAACGTTGCAGTAATAATTCCTGGACAAGGATCAAGATTGAGAGTTCCGCTTGTAAATGCGATGCTTGGATATTCTCTTAATGAAGACATATTGAATCGCTAAGCGGCAACAGACAACATATAGGCAATGTTTTAAATTGACTCGCGGCTCTTTTATGCCGCATCCGCTCAATTCTCAAAAAAACAAGCAATTGCTAATGATAAAATAATACCTTTAGTTGCTTTGAAACAATAAGAAAACCAGTATTCAAAACGAATGGCTCCTTTGACTGACAACTGGCAGCCAACTTTTTATTTAGACATTGATTCGCTGTTAAAAAAAAGAATTGAAGCATAAAGCAAGTGCAAAAGTATCAATTAAAAAGCCGTGATAGGACAAAAACCCTTGTCAATTAGTAGTACGCGTTCGAAAACAAAAACGAATCGCCGTGCCCGTTAATATTTTATTTAGGGACCGAGTTGGAGCCGGCAAAGTTAACTTCGATTTTTAAAACTTTGCCAAAGTTCAACCAACGCTCCCTCGGCCGTCTAGCCCGCGCATCTGATAAAGTAATTCGACGATTTCCTAATTCACATCGCACTTTTGAGAAGGGTTTTTAAAAGCCAACAGGATTTACCGGAGACAGCTTCTGTTTCGTTATTTAGACGGCGGCGGCGCCAAAAGAGTTTTCGACAGTTTTTAGACTTTACCCCGTGACCCGTGTCAATTATAAACACTTGCGGAAGCCGATAATTATTAGAATTTTTAACAAATAACAGTCAATCTCTAAATCTGGTAGCAAAATAATAATTTTGCGAACACACAATATATTTTGCACAATGGAACCCCCATTGTTGAGTACAACAAAAAGCGAGTACTTCTGAACTTGCGTTCAAAATAAGAACAAACGTGTCATCGACGAAATGACGCGTGTCGACCAATCGGGCGCGAAGGCCGTCGTCGTCGGTGACGTCACGGTGCCACCGACCAATCGCAGTGAGCTGTCGCCTCCGGTCAACTTGGACTAATTGCCTATGTGTGCGATAACGCTAGGTTTGAGAAGAATCTGAGCGCTCGAGCCGGCGCACACGCATGCGTTTGACATAATGAGTGCCTATACTCGTAGTTTGTACCGAACCAGTTCCATTTTCAAACTGATGGGCAGATTCAAATTTCAAAATGATTCTGAATTCTTCTTAATTTCAAAACGAATTACAATGCAAATGCAAACACATTTTCCTTTTTCGAGTGCCATAGTTATCCAGGTCACAAATTGAATTTGTCATTTCTGGCGTGGTTCTGACCATTCTCTCGACGGCAAAGTAAAACATGAGAACGTTAAGCTCACAGATTTGAATAAAATGTGTAATTAAATAAAAATGGCACTTGGCCAGTGAGAACCACGCTCGAATAACAATGGACCGGCTATAATTGGGTTTATGAAGATAGTTTCTAATTGATGAATTAAATATTTTGGATATTTCCTAAATCCTCCACACGTTTCTTAATTATATTCGGTTCGGTTTATTTCTTAATTATATTTTTGTTCACTTCCTGAATATACTTGTAAAAATTGCAGTAGGTACAGGGTTGTAAGTATTAAAATATTCTCAAATTACTCACGATAATGAATATAGGTAGGTATACCTAACCTTCCTGATGTAAATAGGAAAATATATTATTAAAACTCTTAATAAAGGTTTGAAGTTTGTTTTAATTAGGTGATTATAAGGTCAGTTTTATTGGTGCAATTCTGCTGCACATTTCAGCTGTAATACCACCTAATTGTTGTTCACAGTGATATAAAAATTGCAATTAAATTTATTTGGAACTATTATGAGTAAGTATACACAAGATTTTATTTGGGATATTTATATTCCTAAAAGATTTCTAAACGAGTTTCAGCCTAAGGTTGAGAATAGCGTGTATTGGCCTTTTCTGTAATACAAATAATTATAAACTATGACGACAACAAAACTCTTCATACAACAATAAAATACACTGTGAAAATTTAAGTCTATAAATAACAGACGGCCTTGTCCACTTTATAAATGAATACGTAATATTAATTATAATAATAAAATTAATAGTCTTAAATAATTAGTTAAAGGAGTGTGTGACTAATTACGAGTGGTTTTAGGATTCATGCGAACTAAATACTAGCTTCATGACAAGCGGTTTTTATATTAGCCGGGAAACGAGCAGGTTGACATTATTGACGTCACCGATGCGTTGCTGGCGTAGAAGAAGGAAGATAAAGGAAAGAAATCAGCCCCCATCCGGTACACGATGTCACTTGATGGCTGACTCTAGCAAGTGTGGTAGCTGGTCAACCAGGCCCAGCCCTACCGTAATTCAGTCGTGTCACCACACCCTGGTCTGCCGGCAAGAAGCTGGAGCCAGTATTCTTGGCAGTCCCAATAGGGCAGTTGAGTCAAGTCCACTTCCAGGGAGCAGCAACCATAGAAACTGAAAGGAGACCCGATCGCAGTCGGATAGTTGGTTGTGATGAGGATGAGGATGAGGGTGTTTTGAGGAGTTTGATGAGGTTTATTTTGGGGTGTAAGAGACTCCATCCATGTGGCGTCCGAGCCAACTTCTTCTGTAGGTTCACCTTGTTCATTATCGCTCGAGGCTGTGGCGCTAGTTTCCGGCTATTGCAGTTCACTGTAATGTGTTCCCGACGGTAATCTATAGGAAAGTCACGTCCAGCGACCACCCATTTAAAATCGACCGTGAAATGTTTTTACGAGTTCTGCTCGCAATGTCATTAGAAACCATCGAGCGGGGAAATAATTCTTCTCAAATACGCATTGTCCTTCACATATCACTTACAATCTTAGGTAACTTGACCGCGCATCTGTCAGCTCTTTCCATAAAATCATTATTATTACTTAGTCAATACAAAAGTTGATCACACAGCTAGACTTAACGGTCCATCTACTATGTAAACTTCATGTCTTTCGTTTGGATAATAAACTAACTGGTACAATTTAACACTCTTACAAAGTTTCAGTTATGCACGCATTAAGTCAGGATTACAATGAATCGAGATTATAATTTTAGTAGACTATTAACCATTGTTCTTTCTTTGTAAGCAATGGCTACTTTTAACTTACTACGGGTTCACTTACTTAGTGATAAAGATAATTTGAATAGTCAATTTGAATAAAGCAGAATCCAGGCCGCAGCATAAATCATCACATCTGTGGTCAATTTTAAAAAGGAAAATATTGTTGTATTTGCCATAATATCCATGGACAACAGGGTCTTCTCATATGTGGGTTTACAATTATTTTATTGCTTTGTTACTTCTTTCTTAATTCTTGGTGGTACATGGTGTTTTAATGGTGCGTTTGGTGTTATTAATTTTGAATTTTGATGGTGACCGCATACCAGCGGGCGATCGTATAAACTCGTATAGATATAAAAAAGATAAAAAAATATTGAATAAAGAAAGTTGCACACTCATAAACCCAAGATCCTGAGTATCCAAAACTCGAGCAGAAATTAGTTTTGTGCAGCTGGGAATATCCAAATGGTAAGGATTATGAAAAATGTAACATGTACCAAGACGTATTTTTCGTCGTATTTTCTCCACGTTGGGAAAGCACCTTTCCGAACGGAGTTGAATAAAAAAAATGTTGGTACATTTTAAATTAGAATTAGAAATTTAATTGTTACTGGCATAAAAATGTAAGTATAACTTTTCTAGAATATGTATTAATACCTATGACGTAAGAGCATATTATAGTTTGTAGTAAATGGCCAACCAGCAATAATGTTTTATTTGTCCGCGTGACACAGTTTCCATGTTTATTACTAGTTTTTTGATCACACAAACGTTTGTACGTCATTGTATAATAAACGTTTTATTGAAATGGACTTTTGAAGTATCACTTAAAATATTTTTTATGCACTTATGATTGATAAACGTAATGGTCATCTCCGAACAATATACCTAATAATTGTCTGCTTTGGATTTTCGTAAACGAACGTCTTCATGAACATGCGAAATAGTTTATTTTTTGGATTAGTTATCCTTTTGTGCTTATTTTTAAGCTTCTTGTGACTAGGTGAGTAATAGTACTAAACTACAGTGATAGTCAAGTGGTTTAAAATTTGGACTCTCGCACAGTGAGGCCTAGATTCGAATCACTTGCTTGCATATCTTTCTGTTGCACCACACATTGTGAGAGGACCCCTGAACCCAGCAGTGATACTGACGATGATGGCCAGCGGGATTTTGTGTTATAATTTATTAATATTTATTGCAATTACTTCGTGTCAAAAAGTTTAGAAAAAAATATTAATTTAGTTAAAATATTTTGTCAGTTAAAAATATAGGTACCCTATCGGACATCTCAATGTCAAAATAAATATTATTTTTAATAATAAAAAAAAAATCACACCTATTAAATGTTTAACATTTATGTACATGTAACTTTATATGCATTTTAGTGCTAGTATGTTTAATCTCTATCTATCTATAAAAATGCGACGGCTGCGACCATTTCGTCTGGACTATTTTAACGGATAATATCGCGTCATCGTGTGCTCCGCAAACCACGGATACGTCTTAAATATTTGAAGGCGACCAACACTCAAGTCTTTTCAGTGGGCCCCACCCCAACCCTTTCGGTCAGCGAGATGACCACAGAACTACGCAAATATTTACCGTGAGCTGAGCGGAGCCCTGAGCTATTAACTAGCTCATTGTGGATCTGAATAGCGTCTCGGCGGTTGGGTTAGTTTCACGTTTGGTTTCGGTGTATTTTACAACATTTGAACTAAATACTAATGCGTAATAATTATATCATTGTCGACTCTCCTCAGTTGGTAATGATTTTGTCTGCTAAAGGTGGAGTCCCGGGTTAAATTCCTAGTACATGCATGTCGACTCTACTCAGTTGGTAATGATTTTGTCTGCTAAAGGTGGAGTCCCGGGTTCAATTCCTGGTACATGCATATGTGACAGATATGTAATTGTTCATTCTCGTTGTGTGTTAATTCATCATTGTGTATGTCCAGTCCACGCTACCCGCAACCCGCAACACAAGGAACCATAGCGTGGCGAAGTGGGTATGTGAATGTTTACTCATATGTGCACAAAGGAGCTACATCGTTATTTTTGTATATAAATAGCTGACAACGAACAGCCGTGCCACCTGATGGTAAGTGACCACCTTGGCAATAACCCAGATATTTTGTAATAAGTTCTTACAAACGTCTTACGCGCGTTTATATTGCCGTAAATGACTAAACCTTAATCTCTCACTCCCGTGTATTATTAGTGCACGGATAGAATAAGATTAGTCCATAGTAATACCCTTTACAAAAAACATATAGTATTGGATAATGCGTCAGTATACCTATTACAACAATATGTAAGACCTGCAAAGGCAGATAATACAGGAGGGAACGTATAGATTGATTTTTGCGTACTATCTGCTTTTCCGTATTTCCGTATTATGTGCTTTTAAGCAGTGATAGCCGTGTAGTTGAACGTTGGACTGCCGAACCGGAGGGTCCGGGTTACTAATTTTCATAAATTATGTGCGTATTAATATTTAATTATAACTTGCTTCGGTGAAGGAAAACATCGTGAGGAAACCTGCACACCTGAGAGTTCTCCATAATGTTCTCAAAGGTGTGTGAAGTCTACCAATCCGCACTTGGCCAGCGTGGTGGACTATGGCCTATACCCCTCACACTGTGAGAGGAGACCCGTGCCCAGCAGTGGGACAGTTATGGGTTGTGATGATGATGATGATGAGCTTTTCCAATTTGGCATATTAAAATCTGATCAGGTACAAACTTTAACACAAGTATCACTATACTTGGCATTAATGTTAAAAATAATATCTAAAAATGAGTTTTTCGTTGAGTTGCGTATTATTTGTCATTGTAAGCTTTAGATAAGAATTATCCCGATAACTCATCCGATTGGTCGACGTGGTAGGTACGATATGCTACCACGAGTAGGTATACTATAGAATTAAGATTTGCGAATTTGATGAGCGAATAAAATGAACCGTTATTTTTGATGACTTATTTTTTTTAAAAAAAAGGTCATAAGAAAATATTTCTACTAGTACTTTGAAGTTACATACTTAGTTCTATAATTGAAAATTAACTCATTTGAAAGTGTTAATTACATAATGCTGGGTTAAAGTATCTTGTTTTTAGCTTTGTGTTTTTTAATAATTATCTTGATTAGTTAATTTTGTTAAATTTTGCACTTAGTTTTAAAAGTAGCCAAATTAAAAAAAATATAGGTACAAAATGTATTTTTGTGAAACTGACTTTAGTCGGACTATAATATTTCAGTAAGTAAATAACCGTCAAACAAGCCGACAAACCAACCGGTAGTAAGTGGTCATCGCCCATGGACGTTAGTGACACGAAAGGTGTCACTGATGCGTTGCCGACCAAATTAGAATCGGAGCCCTCCATTATTTCTTAAACATCTCTGATCTTTCAATGTAACTGTCCCGCGATATGCTTCACGGACCTTCGTCGATTTAACCTAAATAGATAATAGAATTGATCGCCTTATCAAGTGGTCAAGATGACCACATACTTACAAAGCAAACGTTTATCAGGTCTTCTATGCTTAACCGCATAGTTATTTTATTACAGGTATTTAAACTATTGACAAACGCAAACGATTTTTAAATATATTTTTTGTACTGGTAGTATTGGACAAGTCATTTAAATTTTGATGAGTTTTACCCAGGCGTATTATTATACTTGGGAGCTCCTATTTTGTGCGTTTGTGAGTAGTTTAGAATTATTATATCTACGCAATGATAATTAAATATACGTAATTTAATATGATGTTCTTTATGATGTAGGTACTGTAATTTAATATGATATACGAAATTAAATATGAAGAAAAAATTATCATTCTGAAATTATGATAATAAATATTGAATAATGTGTAGAGATACATATTTTCCGGAGATGAAAATGATTTATTTAATCTTACACAACGATGCAATTAATCTTCAATTATATTAAAAATAAATGATAATAAGATAAAAAATTATACGCTAAATTACCAGAATATAATTGTTATATTTGTTAATGACCAAACTGACGAGCTAAGTTAATGTGTGTGAATTTGTGGCTTGAATGACCAATCAGTGGTTTTTATAACATGAACGTTTATTTATGAATAAACGTTTTATGAATATATTAATTAATAAACTAATTAGTCAACTCTTAACTTCGGTTTATTTATTTCATAGAATATTTTTAAAACTTTTTTTTTAATATTTGCGCCTTTATTTATGAACATTTTATCACATTGGCAATTTTATTACCTGGATTTATTAATTTAATAAAAGAAATTCAACATAACTTTGCCCGTGAACAATTTGTAAACGACTCTACAAATTACAATAATATCTGAATTTACCAAAATGTTTAAAAACAAAACTAAGGTCGGAACCAATCCTAAAAAAGCTTAGTTTTAGGAAATGTGTAAAGTTTTAATAAAAACAATTAAATATATTATTTGGTTACCTTGCGCGATGCGTACAGCTGGCATCTTAATTCTCATCTTGATTTGGTCACCTATTTTTAGATCTTCAACAACTTCTTTTATCCTTAGAAATGTTTATCTCAGTATCGCTATCAGTCGACAGTTTTCCTGAACACTTCACATGTGCCGCCGTCGGTCCGGCGAGTTATCGTCCTTATAACGATTCTGATAACCGAGGTCGGGATGTCACGGAATTATCCTTTGCCAAAGTCCGTCGGCAACAACCCAAAACAAAAGTTTTACTCATCTTTAACATTATCGCGAACTGAAAACTCAACTCTTACTTTTTCCTTTTCATAGTGCAGTGATTCAGTTTACGCCGCGGCCGAATGTTTACTCGCCAAAATCGGCTGGTCATAAAGATTATTATCAACACTTGAATGAACGTCTCGGTAACCTATCTTATCTGTCCGCACCTACTGATCTTGAATATTTTCAAACGTAGTTCACTTAATTCATTGTTCCATCACTATTCCAGTCCGATGCAATTAATATAACACTGGTAATTTTTCGAAAATTTTGCATTGAATGGGTCAGCGAAAGTTTAATTTTTGTCTGTTAAAATAAGTAACGAAAACAAAACATGAAAATTTCGGGTGTCTATTTTGTTTGTGATTGTCGTTTCGCGATCGTAAACGCGTGCGGAGCGGTGCGAGGCAGGTGCGCGGCCGGTCGCCCGCTCTCGCCCGATGTCCGAGAACGTCTGTCCTGTGTCCCTTCTCGCGAGGGTTCCGCGGCCTGCTCGTGTCCACGACTCGCGCCGTCTCGCTCGGCCGGCCGACGCTGGCGCGTGCGAGTCCGTATGAAGTAGCCAGGGGTTACTCACGGTCGCCACTGCCTCGGCTGTTCGATAGAGACCGAGGCGCGCCCCCTACCGCCGATGCGTGGGAGAGAACGAGACGGGCATAAATCACAAGTGCCGTGCGTCGGTGTGCGTGCGCGGGTGGGGCGAAGATGCAACGCGTACAAAAGAAAAGGGATAATATTTGCCTGCATATTTCATGACTCGATTAGGAGATGGAATTTTTAATTGAATGGACGAGCGCCGCCCGGTCAGTCTGCGTTTTTCAAACGTGTTAATTAATACTGAAGGAACTCTTTATTTCAGGTTTTTTTCTGAAAACCTTTTCGTTCAGTGAATCGTACTGGCTGATTTTTATTAGGTTTAAATGTCGGTGTTTGAAAAAGCTGGGTAATTAAGCTCTAATTAATTATTATTAATCAAGTAGTTTAGAATAACTTAAAGGTACATTCATCAGTGATGCGGCTATGTCACTCGTTTTTTTAGCGGGAGCGTATTCGTAGCGGGCGCTACGAGGGCTACGCTGTACGTAGATGGTAGAGCAAAGCAGTTCTTAACTTTGTTACGATACTGTCAGTGGTTAATTCACCGTAGTAGGTTATGTTTCTTATTTAGGAAAAGTTCAGTTCTACTCCGCTACGTTATAGATAAGATAGAGCCCCATACTATAAGTGCGCTCCCAATAAACGCAGGGTAAATAATAAAAAAGGCGATCGCAATAAATGGGTCGGTATCGCTAAACGCAACACGTAGGCGAGCTGCCGGGAACGCTAAGATCTTTCACTTTCACTCTCGCATCTCCACAGCGCATTTTTTCCTCAACGTTATTTTACTTAAGAAGCTCCGAGCAACTTATCTCGGTCGGTCCTTGACTTTAATAAGTTTTATGAGTGTCAGTCGAGACTTAACTGGCGCGCGAACGGCGACGGAAAAGAACTTTTTCATAATTGTTTCTCAACTGACTTCGAAGTTTGCGAATTGCCGTGTTCGATTTTATTGAAATTTTACATTTTTAGCCTTTGAAGGGCGATGATTACCTTGTAATTGATTGATTTGTTATTTATTGCCTTTGTTTATGTTATAAACAATTAGATAGGCAGTGATAAAATGAAATGATTACTAACAACTATTGATGTTTATTTAGGTACATACTCGTAGTTAGGTTTTTAGATTGAAAGTGATTATCACTTATTTTTTAAGTAACAAATAAACTTTTATATGTTTTTATTGTTATAACTTTAGTTTGTGCACTTGGTATGAAAAAATGTTTCGTAAAAGCGCCTCTTCCCCGAAGTGCTTATTGCCACACTCAACAACCTCTTCTCTGGGAGGCTGTACAAAAATAAACTACAGTGCAAATAGCCTAGGGTCATCTCGTGTCCAGCTCGATACATAACCTTGAAAAACATTTTATCTCGCTCTAAATCAAGCCTTTACGGGGTGAAAATAGAGACGGATAGGGTTGTCCGTTTTCACGGGAGGAAAGCGCGGAAGATAATGGCCGATATACGCCCATCTCGTTCATATGTAGGAACGTGTGAGCGATACGAAAGGGATGGTGTATGTGTGGTTGTTCCCGTGTGAGGCTTTTCGGGACGCTACTCGACGCTAGGCGGCGGGAAAAGCGTCGGAGGAATTTCTCTCCGGGTTCGTTTCTGAGTTATGGGTGAAAATTTACCTAAACTTTGAAAACAATAAAATTGAGTTTAGATATCATGACGGTGATGATGATTGGTTGATTAAAAGTATAGCGGATGCAACTTTTATAGTCATAAAATGAGAATTAATCCAAAATTAAGCTTCAACTATTCTCGAGTCCTCGTCGAATCCTCTGTTCGTGGTGCAGGAGAACTCTTTTGATCTTTTGGATGCAGATTAAAATACCCCAAATATCACGCTGGTTGACCAGAATGCAGCAAGTGGCGGCATTAGTTTGGTAATAGAGCTTAACTGGGTTGTTACTGTAACTTATCTTTTGGTGAAGTGTGCCTGGTCTCTTGCCAGGGTAAGCCGCCAACTCCGCACTCTAAAATGTTTAGATGGGGTCCCTCACATTGACGCTGTCCTTTCATTTATGAATCGAAATAAAACAAAACAAAACAAATTAATTAAATAGTTTCTGATAAGTGGGAACAAACACACAGACAAACAGACAAACCGACAAATAATCTAAAATTCTCCTGAATCTATTCCGTTAACATCGACAATTTACAGTCTTATACATCATTATTATAATAAATACCTACCTAGACTTTTCTGAAACATCGAATAAATCAACAACGCGATGCCGTTAGCGGTAGGATACAACATTCTATAATTAAACATTTCAACGGATACTTTTTTCTACCTCCTTGACAGATGTGAGACAGGATACAGCGAAATTGCTCAATTTGAGACACGTAACGCTATATCTGAGAAAGTATCGAATTTAGGAATGTGGTCGGTATTGGTGACAAGCCCATGTTGATATTGTACAAAACTTTTGGACCTTATACTGATTGGTAATATTTAAATTTCAAAAGTCAAAATAAATTTAATAAATTTAATTTTAATATCATTATCAATATACTTACGTCAGTTTTGTAGACCTTTTTGCAAATTTACTATGTACTGACTATATGTACTAATAATTTAATCTATTTCCACAATTGGTAGTGCCTTAACTAAAATTATTACTAGCCTAATTTACGTGACTCTCACACAATCCGAGTATAAAACGTATTATCGGGATAAAAACTATAATACGGTCTTTCCCGGGTCTCAAGCTATCTCCATGCCAAATTTAATATCGGAAAATTACATTTATAATATTAGTACGGAAAGTCTAGTTAGCTCAGCAAATAGTTGTTCTAAACAACTTAGTAACGTGTATATATAATAGGTAAAATAAAAAGATGAACCTCTCAGAGGGTGTCTCTATTTTAAAGCTTTCAGACAAACCAAATTTGCTTTGAATCATCCACTCAATTGAAAATCAACTCTATAATAATTAAGTAAGGTCAGATTTTATAAAACGCTAGTTTATAGTTAGTAAAATGTCACACTGAAACTAAGAAGCTTTAGTGACTTGTCGGATTGCGAGAAGGTGAACGATGGGAGAAGAATACTCTATAGTTTCCCACTTCCATCTATTGGGCAAGGGATCGGCGATGCTTTCACTGTTACGGAACTTGATAAGTAGTATCGAATATAAACCAGACTTTAGAAAACGTCGCTAGAATATATCGGAGGCCTTCGGCCGGTATAAATACTTCGAATACTTGGATTCGGCGCTAATTCCTCCACCAATATGCCCTTGAGCATAGTGGTGGCGTATGCTTTATGCTTCCATAATGATGAAGAGAGACACGTGCTCAGTAGTAGATCATTAATGGGTTGAAGCCAAGACAAGCCATGCACTAGTAACTATTCGCGCTTCGCTTGCTTCCTACAATACAATACTGAAAATCGTATTAAAATCTGTTAAACCATTTCTAAGTTTAGCGCTAACAAACGCAGATACAAGCAGATAAACAAATAAATCGACAGAGACAAAAACTGTGAAAATATTGTCGTGGGGTTTAGTTCCTTAAACATCAATCAGTTAGAATTTTGATACGTATTGAGGTATTTTCCAGAAATTTTATTTTCTCGCTCGGTCAGTGATTCGCTCGCCGGCAAACAGTAGCCTTACTTTCTGTCGGACACATGTGACAGAGTGTCCTTGAAAAGGGACTTGCGTAAGTGACGATCTATTTTAAAACTTTGTGGATGCCCTTCATTTTAGTATCTACCTTTAGCGTACGGTATAACTCTGCGAAGACACAAATAAGTTTTAAGATACTTTTTAATGGCCTTTCTCCGTATGACGAGGACAGAATAAGTTGGCATTACCCGTCATCCAATGACGCAAGACCAGGGCATCGTTAGAGGCAACATGCCAGCTTCCCTGCTTAGTACACCGGTTTTATTTTAGTCATTAATAGTATTACTTAACTGGTATTATTATAATTCATAAATACCATCCTCTTGAGTGAGACAGCCGTCAAACAAGTCGTCTTTTTCCAGCTGGGGGCTTCAGAAGCAGTACTTTTTTCTTTTCTCTTCTTGCTTGGCTGGCTACGGCACGGCGATACCTGATGATACCCTTTTTATCCGTTAATGCTTGACAGCAATCCCACCCGATGGTAAGTGGTGATTAAGTCCAAGATCTCTCACGATTACTCACTCTCCTCTTGTAGTCAACATAATAAGTAGTATAGTACGGCCGGCGGTTCGAGGCCGCTCTGAACTTTGTTCGGATCGCTGCGCAAAAGTCAATTTTAGGGTCGAAATGGTGGCAAGACGCGCGGGGTGTCACTTTGAGCATTGTTTGTTTCGGTCACACGCTCAGTGTTCGTGTCGCTATCTCTCTCTAAACTACAATACCTGCGCACTATATCCGAAAGCCTAACTTCAGAGCGGCCTAGAACCGTCGGCCGTACTATACACGCGGGTAAGTTATTCCAATCCTTCGCAGTGCGGATGCTCGCTGTGGTGTAGACTGATGTCCACAGGCGACGGTAACCACTTAACTTCAGGTGGCTCGTCATCTCGTTTGCCGGCTAATAACATTTACCCACTTATCACTGTTTACATAAACATCAACAATGTAATCAAATAACATGTGATTTAACTACGGTAGGACCGAAACTAGTCTTCCAAAAATAGATCAAAAGTTTGGGGTGGGTCGCCACCGTATGGCTAAATTTAGAACGGTCATTATCGGAAGAGATCCTGGCCGCTTTATGTCGCCCTAGTACAAATAATATAGGATAAACGAAATATTCAAATTATTATACCTATTCCTGAAAAAAATAAGCTGTCGTAATCACCTATTGACGAGCTATAAACTATCCTATAGACTAATTAATATAATGCGCAGTTACTTAAACATAAGATAAAACTGCCGTTACTGAGTGACTGGCACACAACACACAGCCGAAACTACAGAACGCAAGAAGTTAATTTGGCATGTATGTTCCTTGGGGAGTGTAAGGGAGCACTTAGAGAGGATTTTCGGAAATTCCCCTTCTAAGGTGATAAAAAAGGGGATAAACTAAAACTATTTATTACTTCAATGGATTCACTTGAAACTTTTTTAATAGCTTCCTCAAGTGAGAACTAAGAAAGGATTTTTTTAAAGAAACAATGATACTCATAATTTTTTGACTATTTGTCGCTTCGTCAGTTTGTTTATACGGTTGCCCAATCAAAAGTAGTCAAAGTGTTAAAAAGACTACCAATTTGGTTGCGGTTTACACTGATATATTAAAATTTGGATTTAATGTTTGTTTTATTTCAATCGGTTCACAAATAAAAAAGGTATGGCGATTTAATGAAACTAAAACTAACCTAAAATCATCTAAACATGTTTTCGAGGGTACCTACTAAAGACCGTAGAGAAGCCAGCACAGTTATTTGTTTAACATAAATCTGCTTAAAGTTAACCATTTATCTTTTTAAGTTAATTAAATTCAAGTTTCACACAATGTTTAGGTGAGTAGGATCGTAGGCGCTGGTTGATTCACAGCCAGAGGCCATCCATCCTAATTACCACGTGGTGTAGGCTTCGGCCTTCTACGGCTTTAGCACCACCTGGACACTTCACAGATACGTAATAGTGTTTTAATCTTAGTTAGTCTAAGCTATTTATCGTTTTGATAAATCATTGTAAGTTATGTTGAAGTACTAATGGTTGTTTAAGTCGTGTTATAATAGTTATTTTATGTTATAATTTTGATTAGCTACTGTAAAGTAAATATTGGCTTTGTATTGTATTTAATTTTGTTTCACTGACAAAATGTTCCTGTGCCAATTTTAGAAGTATGTAAAAAAATAATTTGAGATTGAATGATGATATTAATCAAAATTTGAGAAAAACAGAGAGATGCAGGACACCCAGTTAGAAAAAAGTTCCTTTCACTTTTAATTCATAAAAATGGTAATTAATACTACAGTTGACATTATATAAGGGTGTTAAAAATTTGTTGGAAAATCTACCAATTTCAAAGCACGCACTGTAAAAATTGGTATTTGATATTTTTATAAAAATCACGAAACACTTGTTTAAACTCTTTGGAAAACCAAATCCATAAGGGGTCAAATAAGTGATGAAAGGTTTTTGAAAATCAGCCATAAGGACCTATTTCTATGCTGGTCAAACCACGGGCAACAGTTCTAGATAAAATTGTCTAATGTAAAGCCAATTAAAATTTAAGTGTCCATTGAGTATTCACCGCGCTGATAACCCGTCGTCTAATCGACTGTCAAACTTTAATTTACTACGTGTTCAAATATTGAATCATAGTGTTGGGCGTGCGAAAATATCTGTAGGCCTCTGGCTGCTAGTATTAAGTGTAAAGACGTATATAATCAAAGATATCGTAAAACAAGCATTTTGTATGGATGTTCGTAAATATAGGAACTTGACATTGCTCGATATTGCTTGACCGACTAACTAACCACCAACTACCGACAAGTGCCGAAGAAGTCTGACTCTGAGTGCACTAACTTAGTACAAGCGTATTCACTCTCTAAAAGATTACAGACGTAGGCGGGAAGACATTTATAGAGTGAAAAGCAGACAAGGGATACTTTTTATATAGATATACATAGCTTAAATTTATCCTCTATCAATGGCAAAGTCACGAGCAATAAGCTAGTTAATTATTTGTACAAGTTTCGTAACGATGAGTCAGCTGTGAGAACCGCGTGGGCGAGCGAACGGATGCATTGCAAGAACTCGGGAGGATTCGTGATTTAATATGCTAATATGACATTTAGATGTCATAGATCAAAAGCTCGTGTTAGAGGTCAGAGCACGAGCTTTTTATATTATGATTATTATGATAAAATTATTAGGTGGCCTATGAACACAATGACACCGTAAATGCAGAATGTTTTGTTGTGTCAAGGATTGCGTGGATATCTAGTATTGAATTAAGATATTTAGAACAAGATTTAAAAGCTAACGTTATTGTTACAGAAATGTCGCCCGACTAGGAATTGAACCCGGGACTTTTCTCTCGGAAGCCATGGCATCAACCGAGCAGCAGATATGGTTATATGATATTCTCCATTTTAGAGATGTAAATGTCTTTATCTGGACCGAAGTCTATCGACGCTATGGTTCCTGTAAAAGCTCGTAAGGCACTTTACCACACAGTTTGTTCATGCGTGTAGGTTCTTAACTTCTATCCTTTTTCTAGGACATATTAAATATATACGATCATTGTTTTACAGTACCGGAGGGCCAGTATTAAGAAGCATAACGATTTTTTCACTTCTTCAACTCGTCGGTAGCCTCTGGTGTTGCTGATAAGAAAGGTAGACAGAGAACATTTACCACCAATTTCTAATAATTGATTACTCCAAAATTACGTAGTGGACCCTGTGCAAACGCGAGGAGTCCCGGGTTCGACTCCCGGCCGGGGCAGATAATACACATAAATGTTTAATGTCGGGGAAATTAGTAATGTCTTATTTGCCTTATCCATGCCACTAAGAAGTCCTAATGCGCGGGTATGAGTGTGTGAGCATTTATTTATTAAAAAAACAGCTGTGCCAAGAATTAACCCCAAATCTAGCGTTTAAACTGCGCCAATTTAGCGTGCATTTAACAAGTACTTTCATTATATCAATGACCAATAATTATGCCGCACGGGTGCATATTCAAAATTGGCCAGCCATGTAATTTGGCCTGTTGATCCGATGTAGGGTCACTTTTAAAACTCCGGTCAGTTCCGGAACAATACGAACGGGAACAATGGGCAAATATTGCAAACAGTTGTGGGAATGGTCACGTGCCGGACTGATACCATCAGTGTGGACTGCCCCTTACTTTGATGTTTTGTTTTTTGAATTCTCAAAGCTTTTTAGATTTGGAATACGGCGCGGTTTTGCTTAGATTTTGTTTTGTTTTTGTTTTACTTCAAAAAAATATGTGTACTGTAAATTTTTTAATGAATTCCATTATGGATAATTTAGGTACCAAAATGTTATACGGATTAAAAAAACGAAACTGTACTGGAAGACATTTATATACAGAGACTTTTTTAATTACTTTCTACTATTTTACTTTTTACATAAATGTCTACCTTTGTGCGGAATTCGAACCCGAGATCCCTCGCTCACCAAGACGGATCTCTAACGACTGGGCTACATAGCCGTTTATACGGGTCATAAACAAATTTCTCAAACGAGATCGATAATTGCTTGATTGAACGATAATGTTTTATTTTTTGGATGATATACTCGTACATTCCAATATCGATCCAATTCCAAAATCGAATTCCATTTTGTAAACAACGGTTTTCAATGCAAGCAATCTCGGGTTACCAGTGACATAATAGCAAAAATACCATTAAAATTCTCGTAATATAACCCACTTCATGGCTATTCGCGAACTATGAAGAATAAAACCAGCATTGAATGTATGTATAGCTTAGTGCTGGTGGCGCGTGGTACCGACAGACACTGGGTATTGACCGGCTTCTCCACGGACTGGTGCGTTCGGTCCACCTTCGGAAATCAGACCAACCCTATTTAATATAAAATTTACCATTTTTTTATATCAACTTCAAAATGAATTCAAAGAGGGTTGTTATTTTTTAAGACACGTTTGGTGATTTTTAAATATAGCCCTAAGTAGTAGTAGTATAGTATCTACTATTTATATAGGATTGTCTTTCCGACCCACAGTTACACCTGTAACTGTGGGTTACAGGAAAACAATCCTCAACAGTTTCTTTTCACTTCTTCCAGGACCACTCGCGGTAGGAATTTGTTGAAGCGAGGGCGTAGTTTGACTTTCGAAAAGTATAAAAACCAATTTAAAATAAAAATTCAACGTGATATTGGAAGACAGCTCCCTTGTTATCAATACAAAAGATTATCTACAAAACCTGGTGACCAAGGTGAGCGTTACCGGGGTAAGTTCGAGGCCAGCGACGCCCTCGGTAAAAGAACACTAGCCTGGCACCACCCGGCACCACCCGGCACCACGTATTGACCGGCGCGTCCGACGGTAGGTCACAAACAACGCTACGGAATGGAATTCTAATTCATATTTCACAGAAAAACGCGAGTAGCTCTACCTACTACATTTCTTTTAAACAGCCCACAAACGAATAGTCGAGCTATTTGATGATAAGTGGTCATTGCCCTTAGAGATCAGCAACTCCAAAGGTATCACTGATCCGTTGTCGGCCAAGAAAGAAAGTATTGTCTCCCAAGCTCCCAGTCGGAACATGACAAGGCCTTTGGCGGTCGAATTAGCAAAAGGCAGCTTACCAGCGGACTTTCCGGAAAGATAATTAATAATATCACTTAATAATAATATTGAAGATTGAAGAAGTATAGGGTTTCGCTACCAATTACTGTCACACAGGGGCTACTGACCACATAGGCTGCTGAGTTTGCGTGTCCTCTCGGAATAACAGACATTACGGTAGGCTATGGTTTGACAATTAATTGACAATGACGACCCGGATGGCGCAATGGTTAACACACCGGATCGCCGTTCCGAGGGTCCTGGGTTCGATTCCCAGCGAGGCTGAAATTTGAATGATGAATTTAAATTTCCGTTCTTGGTCTGGGTGTATGTGTTCTTGTCTTGTGTGTTGTCCATGGCACCCACGACACAGGGAATCCTAGTGTGGGGCTATGAGTGTGTAGCGTTATTTATTTATTTACAATAACCATCACAGGGAGTTTTCATCAATGATCGTACCGGCTAGAACACGTGGTATGTTATATAACACCAATCAGTCAACATAGAAATCAATCTTCATTTTCTCAGAAGCGTATTACTCGCATCATTGTGCAATTAAATTAAAAAGTACACATTTATAACGCATTAGCGCAGCATAATCGCTGCAACCTTGGCCCAGGTATGAATATAGCATGGGTATTTGTGTAATCGTATGGTCATACGGGCCATGCTTTAATCGATGTGGGCTCAACGAACACGTTGATCTTATACCGTGAGTTATAGATTAGTTTGAAATGTATTTTATTCAAAGGATAGAAGATTTTGATGGCCCATAAGCCCAGTCGGTGATATTGACTGTGAAGCGACCGTGTTCGATTGATAAAGCATGTATTCCGACTGATATCCGTCGGAATCGAGCTCTCGTCGGCGACGGCTCTTGACAAAGGACCTTGGAATGGTCCGAAACTAGTCGGACGAATCCGACAAGTATAGCCGTGAGGTAAGCCGTGATATACTCGTAAAATATAACCTAGGGTGTATAGCTAGCTTGACAAGGGCAGACATTTACGTGACAGATACATACATACCTAATAATAAAAAAACTTCTCATTTAAATTAAAAAATAATTATTACAGCAAAATTTTAAGACACTTGACGTAATAAAAAATAATGACGTAGTAGAGTTCTTGTACAAGTGTGTATACAAAAGTCCTACGACATAAAACTTACATAACAACAATTAGCAAGCGGCGGAGTAGTAGCAAAAACAACAAAGCGATCGTCAGCGAGGTGTCAATCATCGCAGACCCTTGGCTCCTGACCCTGCGCCGTGGTCAAGTTCGATTCCTAATTCATTTCTGATGACTCCCAGCCAAGGTCAGCCGAGATGACTTAGGCTGTTTACACACTGGGAAGTCGATAACTTTATACATTTTTTATGACTACAATTGGAGAATCGTGTGGCGCAATGGTTACCACGCCGGACAGCCGTTTGAAGGAACCTAGGTTCGATTAACAGCGAATCAGAAATTTGAAATGCTTGATGATTCAGGATTCCTTAATTGTCTTGCAATTTAATTGTGATTGGCTCGTCTCTATCGGGTTCTTGATAACACCAAAGGCAACAGTGATGATGCGTTGAAAGAAGGCAAGAAAAAAGAAAGAAGACAGTATTGGCTCATAAGCTCCTAACTGGAACAAGACGGGTCGTTTAGGACCTGAGTCAAGCAATAGGGTTGTCGATAACCAGGCAGACTTGACACAACAATAAAATATTATCAGTCATAATATTGCTGATCATAATTCTTACGCAAAACCCTAAGCTTCTCTCGCCTCATATGATACCCTGGCATGCCGGCATGGGATGATGGCTAGAGACCTGCCACCAGTCCAGTATAGGCTATGTCAGGTAGGATCACGTGGACTCTATGTCCATGTGTGAGTACCCTTAAGCATACATTAACATACATTGAATAATGACCGCTCGTTCAATGAGGGGTCGCAACTTTTGTCACGAAGATGATTATTATAATTATGTATTTAGTTACGCTATTTGCACCTTTCTCGAGACGCGCTTGATGCTATTTCAAGGGAATAAGGTTCAAAATCAATTCGTACAAGTTGCAAATTGACGGTAATTATTTGTTTAACTTATTTGCGTGTGTAATTTTGTTATAGAGTTCTAAGGTAATGGAATAAGGTTTACATTTAAAGTGTTCACCTGAAGTGTTTAAGTAGTTGTGTCGGTATTAACTTTTGTTTACGGAATAGTGAACAATGGGTGTGTTAAGGTTTTAAATATTCACTAAGAGGTTTTTAAAGTTTTTGTTAATGATAATGGATGTGTCTCGCCACGGTAGCTGACCATTTTGTGTTTGGTGTTAACGCAGTTTTGTTATTTTTTATTAGTAAAAAGTTAGTGGCGAACTTATCTTTTCTAAGAGTGAACCGATTGAAATGTTACGCTAAGCATAAAACATTACATTACTAAACTTGGGGAAAAGCGAATTAAATCAGTTGAGCTGTTAGAATCAATGCAAAAAAGTTTTTTTTATTCATAAATACCCTTAACAATATCTTCAATGTAGTACAATAACTTCCTTAAATCCGAAGTCATTAAAATGAATTCGTTTAAACAATTTAATTTTTTACATAACAATACCTAACATCAATTCCTTTTAAAATTTCTTAAAAGGCACTCGAAGTCACTACCGTCTTAAATATCGAATTAAAGCGAACAGAGTACTGCAACTCGATATCAATGTTATCTTTGGATCTATCGGCGTGACAATCGATACTAGAACGACATTATCAAATAAAATAAGTTCTTACGTTAACATCGGACAGTTTGCTTATGTCTGAATGACGGCGATCAGCGATGCAAATATATCATAAGATAATTCGGTAAAGCATTATTTTAGGCAGTCCGTTGTGAATATCGTGTGTCGTACCACGCACGACACGGCTACAGTATAAGAAACCGCTTCAACAACAATATGAAATATTGTGAATTTACAAATAAACTGAACATTTTTTTTGATCGATTTTTGTATGCTTATGCCAATAATTAGTTATAAACAACTGTCAACATTTTTTTACAATTTTGATAAATTTTAAAATATTATCATAATGCAGGATACCTACCTACTATACATTTTTTTAATATTTTTCATAAACATTTTATCGCTCCAATCGTATCGATATTGTTACCTTCCCTCGGACGAACCAGTCCTTTAGGGCCTTACGACGACAATTGCCTACTCGGACGATTTTGTATGACTTGAATAGCATTATTAGCGTTAAAATTCTATTGTGAGAATTTGTCGCCAAGTAAATATTTTGACAAAAGTCCGTTGCGCTGTATTGAGTTACTTAGAGGACAATTGGCCTGAATAGTCACTATAATAGACTACTTAAAAAAACAATGTTAGAGATGTGACTGTACGTAACGCTTTGGGCCCGATTGTATTAACCTCAGTTGTAAAGTTTTCACTACATTGTAAATATACGAGTAGTCTCCGTCTGTTTGGACACGATAATATGAAATAATTTGATATGACTGCTCGGATTATGTGACTTTTAGTAGCAGAAAGAGTTTCATGAGGAAAAATGGTATGGTACACTCACATGAAACTATAACTATTTGTTGATTATTTATTGAAGATATCTGTGTACCTATTAAAAATAAATAAATAAGTTAGAAACATTTAAGTCGCGTATAGAATTTCAGTGGCAGTTTCCGCGCTTCAAAAAGTTTAATTACTTACTTCAATTATTACTCCAATATTTGACCTGACCATTTATACTGTTTGGGACACATTCTCAAAATATTATTATATATTATAGACATTATGCTTTATTCTGTTATTTCTATTTCAATAAACTTTTTTTATATTAAACAAATTAAATTCGACTTAGCTGATCTAAACTAAAGACAAAAATATAAGTTTCTGTATAAACCGGATTACGAATTGAACGAGCCATTTGTGCTGGTGAATAATACAATTTGTCTCAAAGACAAATTCATGACAGCATGTTGTATTAGTCCAGGTTTTCGAATTTCGAATTCTAATATTAAATTTGAATGTATTGACGGGTGACCTCAAGGCGAGCCCACATGGCAGGCGGCCTACACCAGCTATTTGCGATTCGGGCCGCGTAGCCATTGTTCAACTTTTATTTGAATTTGGAATCCCCGTGTTTCGTCAGCTTGCGGGAACGTCACACCAACTTACAGTGACCTATACGGCGCGAGTTGTACTTTTGGACCGACTCCGATGACACTATGGATGAGAAAGATAATTATGAAATGTATGAGACAGAAAGAGCTATGCTAATGTAAGCCGATTAGCCAAATTTTACCGTACCGCTTTTCGCAATGACATACCTATCTACTTCATTTTTACACATATTAAGGTGACTTGTACGGTACAAGTCACCTTAACCACAAGTTGTACCAACAGTCACTTCGAAAGTACAAGGAAAAAAATATCCAACACAAGAGACCTTGTTAAAATGGCTGTTGAATGTGGTCACTCAAAACTTTCCCTAATATTTGCAGAAATCCATGTCGTAATTTTAGATGACTTGGCGTTTGATCAAAGGATGTTATAAGAAGTGCCAAATGTTACTTTCATTGTTACGGACGGAGTGGTCAGACGACCACTTTCTCATTGATAAATATTTATTTACCTTTGTGTAGGGCGCGTGTTTAAAAAATATATTCTATTGATCTAGTCCACCGTTATATTCCTTTAAAGTTGGTAGGAGTTCTAAATGGTATAACTGAGCGTTAGTATACAGTATAGCTATAAACCAATAACAATAACCGGGACCTATCCCAACCTTCCCTGTAAACGACGAAAGTGAAACAAATTTATTACGACCGTACCCATTGAGTTACCTACGACATTACATACTCGAACACTAACGATTGACTCATCTACGAGTGTTTAAGTGCTGTAAGTACCGACTATTCTAATTTATTTACGTCAATTACCGAAAAACGAGCATACGAGCCATGGACATGGTAAGTGGTCACCGTCACCCATGGACATCAGAAACACCAAAGTACGGTAATAGTATCATACATTATTCCATCTTCATACAAACGTCGGTCGGAACTCGAATCATACCTACGCGCCTAGGAGTTTGGTATATAGCTCGGTACACAACAGTCGAAGATGCGCTGTAGGGACGAACAAGCAATCACGAATCGCGCGATTTACCTACCTACTTACACTACAACAGTTAAGGAATTTATTTCAAGGACAGGGCCGAGACAATACTGTATGATACTATTACCGTGACCAAAGCATGCGACGCCGACTAAGAAAGGTAAGAAAGAAAGAACAACCGCTCTCAAGCTTAACTCAAGTCAAGACTCGAGCAAGATGCAATGCAAACACACAACAATCAACAAAACTATAATTAATAATGATCAAGATGAATATGAATGGATAAGAAATTATGCCAACAAAGAGCGGTCCGTGGTCGAGGTTTGCGGGTATTGAATATTAACTCATTTGGTAATGACATGTTGCTGCCTCCATACGAGTACAATGGCAGGTACCTATCACGGAACACTTTCGCGGTTTCGCCAAATGTTGTCAGGTGAGGTAGGGTAATTTATGGGTGTACTATCTTGGATGTATGCTTTGGACTTATAAAGTAACTAGCTGTGCCCGAAACTTCGTCCGCGTGGAATTTAACAAACATTGCAATATTACTTCATTTTATAATTTTAAAATTTTCTAAAATAAAAGTAGCCTTAGTTACTCCTTATTACATACATTATTTGGCAGTAAAAGTCCTGTCAAAATCGGTCCAGCCGTTCCAGATTAGCCGGAACAAATAGACAGAGAGACAAACAAAAATTGTTAAAAATGTTATTTTGGTGTACCGTGTATACGTCCATAATAATATGCAGTTAGTAAAAAACGGTTACTTTAATATTACAAGCAGACACTCCAATTTTATTTATTGACAACCCCCCTGCCTGGTTGTCATAAGTCAATGGATTCAACCCATTAATTGCCCACAAGAAACACTCCACCTAGAGTGTACCTTCGCCACCACGGTTACCCTGTGTGGAGGCATACACATACCTTTATTATTTTAAAATTAGAAAACATTTGAAAAATACACTAAAAATGACCACGTCACTAATCCTTAATTGACTGATATCCAAGACTTTGGGAAACGTTTACAAACTCATTAACCACATGTCTCCGGGGTTATGCATGGAAATGGTTTTAGAATTCAACCATGGGTCTTGCGGTCGGCATGTGCCGGGTTAAGTAAGTGCTTAAGTATGGCCTGGTCAATGCGGTCTCACCTGTCCTGCTGACAGACTGACAGTTGGTGAATGGTTATTGGCAATAGAGTCATTAAATTGGACTTATATTTCAATAATTGTTATGGATTTGCAGCAGTGATAGCCCAGTGGTTGGATCATTGAACTCCCGAAACACCGAAGCAAGGGATAATCAAATTCTAATCTATACTAACATTAACATATAAATAATCTGTTAATGATCGCTGTCTGCACATGGAAGATATGAGACAAACTTACTGGTGATCTTTATGCAATTACGCAATGGTTAACACGCCGGTTCACCGTTCCGAGAGCCTGGGTTCGATTCCCAGCGAGGCTGAAATTTGAATGATGAATTTAAATTTCAGTTCTTGGTCTGGGTGTGCGTGTTGTCCATGGCACCTACGACACAGGGAATCCTAGCGTGGGACTGTGTGTATAAAAAAGTGTATTAAAAAAAAGATTAATTTACATTAGGTACAATTAAAAACGCACATGAGCAAAAGCGCCCTTTTCACACTGCAAATGATGCAACGCAATTGTGCAACATCACCATCACACTCATCACCGAGCTGCAGTCAACTGAAACAAAAAACGATATAAATCACAAGACCATTACACGCTGTTGTGAAACATATAATTGGTTTCGTCTATTTATAATGAGTGGTAAATGACGTTAAATTAATGGTAGCTGATGATGGCGAGAATTGTTGCTAAACGTAAGTAAGTCGGCCTACTGAACGCGTGGGTGAGAAAGTTCGCTTTAATAAATCCAATTTGTAACTATGGGCTTAAGTCGTAATGTGTTAAAGACCCATTGTCCGCTAATGTTATTAACGGTTTTGACATGAGGTGTCCAAAATAAAAAATATATGAGTGTCAAAAAAATCTTATTCATCCTTGATCTTATACTAGAGAATACAATAAAATAATGGTTACCCTCTAGTCTTCCACTAAAATATATTTTGATATACCAGAGAAAATTTCGTAAATTGCAAAATTTGAAAAAGCGGGTATCAATTTAAACTGCAGTATTTGTTTTTTTATTGACTCCAAAGCTTCATCTGTTTTTGGCATTAATTATTATTTGCTACAAAAAGTAATTTTGGCAACATATTTTGTACCAAATTACGATTAATAGGGACATAGGGATGAATCTTTTATAACAACAACAACAATGATTGCTTTACAACTGCGTAAGAAAGCTTGATAACCCTACAGTACCCACAAAACCTTACACAAGTCACAGTAGTACCGGCAAATGTATTTTAACTATACTTTAGGATATAAGTGTTAAGAAAACGATTCTTAACACTAAAACAGATAATATTAAGATAGAACTGAATGACCGATTAAAAGTTTTGAAAGTTCACCCGCGTTACAAAGGCGTGGTAACAGAAGTGTACAGTCATCCACACAACAAAGATGAGGAGCCTGACATTTCGTATTGTACTGATTAGCATACTGGCCAACGCGGACTCTGCTTCAATTTAAATTTTTAAACAGGCTTTCACAAAACTTGTATATGTCCACCCAACGAGGTACGGGCTTACACAAGATTCGTAACGTAACACCAATAACGTTAGTATAACTAGAAGTTCTAAGAAGGAGAGTGACATGTATGTAATATCCGGATTTTACTTGTCAAATATGTTTTTAAAATTCCTAAACTCAGAATAATTATATACAATTAAAGCATATTATAACAAAGAATGAATATATCACAAGTTCAGTAATTTTCGAAAAATTGCGCAATAAAAGCAATCAAAATTACGTCTCGTTACGAATCTACAGGCATGTGTTCTTAACGCCGGAATTGACGAAGTAGATAAATAAGAAGAAAATATTTTTATTCTTAGTCCCAACATCGTGTAGGTATACAAAAAGACAAGGGTCTATCACATTTCGCAGTGACATTTTTGTAAATAAAAAGCAATAAAACTAGATCTTCCGAACATGCCCAAGATTCTAAACAGCTAGTAGATAAAAAAAAGTAATTTGATATATTCATAAATAAAACTTCAATTTATTCGTGCCTTTTTAGTAACACAACTAGTAACCTGTTTTTTATATTTAATTTTTGAATCAGTTTAATTATTTTATTGACCATTTTAGTCAAACAAAATCATTTGTACAAAAACGTCTATTTCTGTAACAGTAAACTATTAAAATGACATGCAATGCAACTACAAAACCACAATTCAGTTGAAGACTAAATTACTCATGGTCATTGACAAATAGCTTCGAGCTCACCGTCCATTCAAGCCGATAAAATGATTACCGACAAATTTGTTTTAGACAATAAAACTAAACGCCTGCCCACTCGCACGAGTACGGTTCGAAAAAAAGCAATCCAAATGTATGAATGAACGTTGCATTAGAGTGAGCAGGTAAAAAGATTTATGAGGATCGTCCCATTATCACCTTTTAATTTATGCCTAATGATGCTCTAATGGGGAACACCTACTTTTATCGTGAACGGGTATCGTTTGGTGAGGTTGTGTTTCGGTTTGGTGAGTGTGATACAAACATGATACAAATAAGAGTGACAACGTTTTTTTTACTAATATCAGTCTATGTGAATGGCCGATCAATTAACAGATTTTAGTATTCATGTACGTAGTCACTGCCACGCATGGTATATCCATTACAACAAAATAATCGATGAGTTGGAAAGCGAAGAATTATTCTTACATAACTATACATCATGTAACTAAATATCTGTGTAATGTACGTATACGAATGTATGAATGTGTACGAATGTAGTGACCGATGGAAGCTTGACTGCTTGGAGGTACTTTTACTTTTACTTTTACCACATCAATAAAAAACTGCAATTTTCACTTCTTAGTGGTACTTTTATAGTGTAATATTTACTTACTTGGAAAATTAATTGCCGCTCCTTATAAGCTTAAGTCAACTTGAACGACAAGGAACAACATTTGGTAAGACTTGAAAATCTTTCATTTGTTATTTATCGCGAAGAAATTACATTGAAACATGAAATCACAATGAACGTTTTCAATTCAAATCTTGAAATATTTATTTCTTTCGAATGATTTCCCAACGGTCGAAATTCGGCGTAACATTATTCAAAATTTGAGGAATACAAATATGATTCAAAATTTTCCCACGCTCTACACTCGTTAATTCTATATTTGAGATCACTTTCCTGTGTAGATAACTGAAATACATAATAGTTAAATAAAAAAAAAACAATATTAATCGCCAATCAGTACCAGACAAAAAGAAAAAACCTAAAAAGTATTAAACTATTTTGTCTTAAGTAGTCATTTCAAGAATAGATTTTTGTTCAAGAATGTATGATAATAGTCATCAGTAACGATGATGATGATAAACACTGCCATACTGTTGGACTGGAGGGCGGAAACATACGTTAAAAGCAGGTTTTAAGTGCTTAGAATTATTAGAATATCTTGAGGACACTTAAACCCTTTTTTTAACAATTCGTCACGTCAATTCACGTCAGTTCATCCTGGATTCTGCAGGTTTCATGATGATCAATGACAGTTAACACATAAAGCTAAGACCGAGATGTATGATTAAACACAACGCGTGGGCACCCTGTCTGTCATCGTGTTCGGGTCATTACTGTACGACGAATACTTCTGACCACAGATTTTGAAATATATAGAAGTGGCTGGTTAACACAACGTTAAAGATAATAGTTTTGGATTAGTAAAAGCCTATTCACTCTTGATTTTGAAGACATTGATCCATCCATTGATCATCCAATTTTGAGTACTGAATTACTTAGTAATTATTTTAAAGTTGCTACGATTATAAATATCTGTTGGCTTTATATAACAACCTTAGGTTTTTTGCACATTAATTGATAGGTAGTTATAAAAAGTTTATTCGATAAGTACACTATTAATCTAAGATCAGCAAAGTTTTTACAAAGGCAATGGCAAGAATTAACATAAGAGGGTATAATCTTGTTATGGCTCTAAACGGATTCTTTTTCATTGCAATTGGAAGACTACAAGAAGTTTTATAAGTAACCCGAATTGAATAGTAAATTGCACAAAATACAAAACCTCAACATTCCTCTCATACATAGAACACTTTTATATGATAACAACATACTACGACTAGACAAGCCATTTGATGGTAAGTGGTCAGCGCCACCCCTACATAATATCAGTAATATTTAAGGTATCATCAACGTCGAAAGTGGATGTGCTTAATACCTCAGTAATAATTTAACCGAATCACTAAAAACTTTTCACGGTTGATACTTAAACGTGTACAAAGTCTAGCGACCTTATACTCGTAGGTCGACCCTGGCTTTTATTACCTCGTCTGTTACTCAGCAGGATGCACAACGTGCAGCGATGGTCGGTTACTACTCAGTATGTTCAGAACCAGTGAGGCTCAGAGCCATTATCTCAATTGAGTCAGCAGCCAAACGCCCTGTCATTTTCCAACTCGAAGCTTGAGAGCCAATACTATTCATCTTTCTCCTTTGGCTGGCATCGAATCCACCGATTCGTTCGACAAACATCACCACGTTTGTGGTGTTATTAATGACTGTTGGGGTCATCTACTCGAGCTAATTATATAGAAAATACCTACACAATAGATCAAAATTAGAACATAAAAAAGAGAAATAACAGAACCATCTCAATCTATATCATCGACGAGCCGCCTTATTCAAATTAACAAGTCGTTTGTTGTCCGCGTCGCTCTCGGCTGAGCTCGCCGGTCGTTGTCTAACAGCTCGCGCGTGGATTTGCATTGAATGAACGCGCTCACAGCACCTCACAGCGCGCTGGACACCGCGGTCTGTCATTAGCGGACGCGCGCAATCTGTCGCTCCACCCTGTTGCGTAGGGTGACCATGTTTAAGATTGCCGGCTTATTGTTGATTTCAGTACTCGAAGATTACAATGTTTGCACTAACGATTACATGTATTGTAATTTTCTTCACACACAATATCTCGCCGTCCCAATGATTCATTGTAAATTGTTAATACTTGTCACAGGTTACACATAGAGTTAAAAGTGATTATAAAAGGTTAAAATCATTTGATTTTGGACATGTGCTTATCGAGTAGGTATGAGAATCGAGCAAAATCTATTTTTCATAGCCCTAAATGTTAAGGGTTGTCCACCCTGAAATTATTTTTTCATTTTTTGGGAAAAAAATATGGTTATTTTTTATGGTGTGGCATAAAAAAATACACATGATCCCAAATTTTCACTGTCCTACCCCCGCCCGTTAAATTTAAATCGCGCTTTAATCATTCACAATCTATATGGCGGAACAACGTTCGCGGGGTCAGCTAGTAAAATATAAAATACCCCGTCAGTCGTATCCGATACCGTTGCTAGAACTCGTGGCGCCACTATTCCATACTCAAATTATTGTGTTCATCGCGAGCCGTGGTTTGGCGGTGCGCTTGCGACACGCTTCGCTTCACGAATGCCGTCAGTTGATTTTGTGACTGACTGTACTTTAATTTGTGGTTACGAGCGCGTGGGCGCGCTTTGTTTTGACACTGTAATATGTGATATGGTAATGTTTGAAATACTTATAATTAATTAAAACATCTGTTATTATTAGGATATATTTATTGTTTAATGAAAATAGAGTGAAAGAGTGAATTGATATTTGTGGAGAAATATTGATAGATTTGCGACTAATAGGTACTCGTAAAGTGAACTTATCATGATAATGTTTTGTTTTAGGGCAAAGACACTCGTGCTGGTATCATCTGGTCTCTCATATCGTATCTCTTTTTATGTCTGTCTCTGTGTTTTTGTGCGTGTGTGTCTGTGTGTTTTTGGGAGTATCAATTATACATATAGTTTTACATTCAAAACGTGAAAACCAAAAATACTGTTAATTGAAATTTCAAAAGACTAATCAGGTGAAAGTTTACTCCGGATGTTTCCTTCACGGAAAAACAGAAAAGTCGTATGTACAAAATTCGAATTCAACTCATTCGTAGGTGAAAGAGAGATAAGATAATTTCTAAATAAAAAATAAATAATCACATCACATAAAAATAGAAGAGTATGCAATATTGACTATACCGTTCGAAAGAAAAGCTGAATTCCAAGCTATGCTAAGCTGACATAAAGCTAAACGACAATTAAACCTATATCGGTTATACAACTTTATTTGAACAAGTTGTATCCCGAAGCATAATGCGCTACGTAAGAACGTTAAAAAAACTACTCGGTCATTAGAAAAAGCTGTATTAAAAAGCTCTTTGTGTGCCGGCCTTTGTCCACGGCTTTTTTCACCTCCTACCCTCATTTATGCTTTTTTGCAACAAAAAGGTGTTTTTTATAGAATCTCATAGGAAACGATGCGAATAATTCCTCGTTTCATGTTTCTTAGTTTTTATGGAAGCTGTGTCTGAACGCCCACAGCCATTGTTGGTGTTATCGACCTGATCTCCTTTTGATAGACCCTCGGGCCGATGGACCTGCATTGTCCACTATTACAAAACCTTTTCTCGATTCATCATTCAAACGAAATATTAACGAGTTGATGGATCAAATCCAATGTTTAATACCAAGTATTGGGAATTAGTTATTCCGATTTTGTAGAAGACAGATTTATTTAACAAAAATTTAACATTAATATTATATTATTATATTTAAAATATGAATTTAATCAATGTTTTAGATAAGAAATATAAAAATATTCTCATTTTGTGTAAGTACACAAATGTTGTAAAATTATAAAAAACCCTTAACTAACCAAATTCTATATCGAAGCATCTGTCAGGATGTATTATTTATGTTAATGTATTGTATTACTAATATTTGTTTACCTTTGGAAAACTACGATGAGGTTTACACCAATCATCCGAACTGACTTAGGTTAACTATATTATGAGCTGACCACTTTCACCTTTCTTTTGACATTGTTATACATACATACTTAAAAATTTTCAAATAATCTTGTTGTATATACATTATTAGTTGAAATATGTATTTATTTCTTCCTACCTACCTTCCTTTGTCGGATTTGAAACAACGCGGTCACTACCAAACGCTCTTCGGTTTATTTGTGTTAGACGTGTGTTGGGCGATGTGCTCTATAAATATTGTTTTAATGACCGAGTAGTCCGATGGTATCACGACACATGTTGCGCAGACTAATGAGTAGGACATCGTGTAAAAAATGTTCACTTTTTGCTCGATTTTCGACTTGAGATCATTAACTAAAGGCTGTACATGAAACAGTGACTTATTGCTTATGGAGTAGGTACACAGTTTTCTTTCATAAATGTTAAAAATTTATAAAAAAAAACTCTAAAACAATATTAGTTCACGTATTTATTTTATCGTTTTAAAGCAAACGAGTATGCAGCTCAACCCTTCCGCTGCTGGCCATGACAACTGTGACCAACACAAAACAAGACTTAAATCGGACTAGGATGATTAGTTCGGCTAGCAGAGGGTGTTTTAAGAATGTTGGTTGATCAGTTTTGTAATAAACTTCTTCATAATAAATATTCTACATAAATATAACTTAATACGTCACAAAGTCCGCCAGATTGGGCCATGGATTCGAATCGCCATTTTTTGCTGCAGTTTTTGCTGCACATTTGGATTTCGTCAAAACCAGGGTCATTTTACGGTTAGCATTATGATTCCCACGTAGCTCGCGTGATTTATTTATTCCAGATCGAGATATTCCGTTTCCATGGAATTTTGAAAAGATTCTACCTGATCACGCCTGCTTGAGACGCGGTTTGGAGTCATGTGAGGGTTAATTATGAGAAATTGAAATTAAATACAAACATATAAATTGTCTTTTTATTTGAAAGATAATATAATATAATTATTATTATGTAGCAGTCAGTCTCAGAGTTTGGTTAAGATAATGTACCTACAATGTATTAAAAAAATGTACGAGCCTGTAGCCTAATGTATAGACAGGTAGGGTCTATCCACCTATGAAAGGGTTCCGAGTCCTAGGATCATGGTGTTTTTATATAATCATTATTAGTAGTAAACAAAATCATCAATAGTAAACAAACGTATTCAAGAATACAAAAACATCAAGACGACTACGCCGCGTCAATTCAGACGTAAATGCGTCATAAATCTAAGAAGTTAATTAAAAAATATAAACCACGAAACTTGTTTCAGTAAGTGATCCATCTGTCCAGTAGCCATTAAACGATACTCTCAGGATTGTGTTAATTTATGTACAGTCGCGATCATAATATGATTGATGAAATGGAAACAATAACGTTTTATGATCGAATTACATTTTATTGCATTGACTTTGCATGTTTAATTTTTTGTTACACCTATCTTATTAAATTTAAAATCAAATAGACCAGTTACCTACATACTTCAAATGCAAAACTGTAAGTTTTAAAACAGTAAAATAAATATATTTCATAAAACAATTTAATATATTGGTTGAAATAGATTAATTAAATGATATGTGAATAAGATAATCAGGAATAGTATATTTTGAAGCCATTTTCATCCCCTAAATTAATTTATTTTCTGTGTATAAAAGAATTAACATACCTAATCTTATCTTTCGCATTACCATTTTACATTAAAACGATAATACATAATTGTAACATCCTTTACATTACACTTTTTAAAGTAAAGGATAGTTGTATGTCTAAATTATAGCTACTTTTGTCAGAGAATTTCGTACGCGAGTATCCCGCAACTACACTTCTATATAAGATATAAGAAATATTGGATGTCCACATCACATGCGGCCATTCGGCTGAGCGCCGGCACATGTGCGTCTGGCCACCACGTGTGTCTCACGTCATCACAGAGACGTTTGCTCCTGCGAAGAAAGTCGGGAAAAAACTAGGACTCTACTGATCATAACAAAACAATATGAAAACAAACTAAGGATTATTTAATAAACTATGAAGTAAAACTAAAACATACATACGTGTAACTATTAATTTCTACAAAAGTGCAAATTGCAGTGTTATGATGATAAAACATGTTACGCAATAAAAAATGGTATACCAAAGCACAAACAAATAAAATTACTTCAATAAAATAAATAATTATAATGAGTAGTTTGAAAAATAATAAAATACTTTCATAAAGCATAAGACAGCAAAAAAGTTAGCTACGCTGTTAACATTTGAGGTTTTCCTTTGTCAGAAGCCAAACCTGAAAGTGGTTGCCAAATCATAGTAAATTTTTGAGGGGAAATTATATGTATAAAAAGTACATATCTTAATATATATAATTCGAGTGTGAGTAGTGAGTGTGAGAGAGTATTATACCGAACTCCTCCTAAACGGCTTGACCGATTTGGTTGAAATTTTTTGTGTGTCTTCAGGTGGATCAGAGAATGGTTTAGATTTACAATTGGACCCGGTAGGTGGCGTTGCTATCGATATATCACCAAAACATTTTTTAACGACTGGACCGATTTGGATGAAATTTTTTGTGTGTGTTCAAGGGGATCTGGGAATGGTTTAGATTCACAATTGGACCCGATAGGTGGCGTTGCTGTCGATATATCACCAAAACATTTTTTAATCATAATGCGGTACGAAGTACGCTGGGACAACTAGTTATTATATATGACGAAGCTATTTAAGCGAGTAGTACCAGGCCATGCTTATCATAAAATGTATAGTCAATGAACCCAAAGCAACGTGTAAAATTTCAACTCCATACGATAAGAAGTAGTTTTAAGTCAGCTTGCAAGATTTGACCTTAACAAATATTGCAAGTTAAAATAAAAACTTGTAAAAATGGCATAGTCGTATGTCTAGCCAATTAACACTTGACAGCTGCTGTGAAAAAATGGTGTAGTTTGCCTGAAAAGTTCGGGTCTTCAAAAATTATGCCTTTTTATGGTTAAATTAATGAAATTGCTAAATTACTTTTTCCTGCAAAACATGAATTTTTTTTTTGACAGGTAAATATTGATATAACGAAAATGGCATACTATAGTGTACCTACTAGGTACTACAAGGCTTCTTGAACTGAATGCGAAAAATTTTGCCTCTAAAGCATGTACCTTTGTTTTATTAAATACGTAGATTTAGCATGGACCAATCATTTAATATAATAAGTAGGTATTGTATTTTGTTAATGATTGAAAACATTCAGATAATATCGGACTTTAATTAGTTAATGCAGTCGAATGCACTTTACTAAATATTCAAATTGTTTGTCCAATGCAACCAATCAAATCGGTACTAAATCATGCTGTGAAAGTAATAAACACCTACCCCATTCTAAGCCAAGCACAGTGCTACGACGTAACGAAAGAGCGGACAAAAACATCAGGATACCGCTAGCCGGCGCATCTGGAAGTCATACCCACCTCACCGTTAGCTCTGACCTACGAGCAAAAAACGTGCGTTATAGGTGTGCTCCAGTATTGTTAACGTGGATATAAAACAGTTTTAAAAGAGATATATTCATGTATATTATTATTATTATTAAGCGTGATTTTTTTTTTAATATAAATAAGTAGCTAGTGAAAGAGCATGCCCTAAACAAATGGCCACCATCACCCACAGAATTAGCAGCACAAAAGGCATGTCATACTGGCGAATCCTAATTTTGTGAAGTTATTTAGTTATTTTGTTTTGTATTTTATTTTTTGGATTTGACTTTGGCGCACTTAACCCATGCTCAAATAATAAGACATAAAATTTTTTTTTTAATACTTGCTAAAATACTTATAATAGTTTTTATAGTTGACTATTTATTATGAATTTAAAATATTATCTAACATTACCTTAATTAAAAAAATGTTGAATAATAAAACTTTCTCGCAACCCAGAGCAACCTGTAGCTCCGATCCCACAGGATAAACCAACGATAAGACAAATATCCGCTGGTTATAAGGGTCAAAAACCATATTGCGTAAAGTTGGCCCACATGAGACGCCGTTGTTTTTTTGTACATCTCGGTGACTATTTTTAACCACTGTTTGGTCTATCTAACACCGAATGGTCGGACTTAGTAAAGCATGTATTGTATACAATAAAAAAATATATTTAAACAGAAATCAAAATATTATCAGTAACTTTTCCTAGTGATAGATAGGTATCTGATGTATCGATAACTTAACTTATAATAATAATCCTGCTAACTGTTATACTATATACTACAATGGATAAAATTTAATTGGCACCTTGGAAAATATTGTCAATCAATGACTATATTATAAATTATTATTATTAATTAAGATAAATGTCTAAAAGAAGACTGGTTCAAAATTGTCCTTTACTGGGGGATTTTTGAAAATTAAATAAAGTCGTACTTCTGTCGTTTTTTACATACAATATTTATAATAATGAAATATTTTTTGTTTAGTTATTTATACTCTATTTGATTAAATATTAGATACTCTAAATATATCATTTTGCACTCCACAAGAGATAAGGTCCTTTTTTAATTTCTTGCATACACATTATCGTATTTTAATACTCATTTCCCTTAAATAACTTGAGATTTTCCCCAATCCTTAAGTTACTTCACCCAACCTGTTAATAACCTTACAGCTCATCCCCACTTCGAGCTGTTTATAACCTCATTAGAATTTTTATGAGAAGAAACTGTAACAGCTTTACCGAATAAACAATGCGTTGCTTCCTTTATCGTTTACGGCAAATATCGGCTTCGTTTATTTTGGCACCGAATGTTCCGTTAGGGTACGTTTGCACCTTGCCACTGCAAATAACCTGCGACCTATTCCCCTAACGAAAAAAGCCTCAACAAAGTTGAAAAATCTTTCGTTCTAAGCCTTATGCCAATGACACAAGATTCACAGTCCTGTAGCGAAGTGGGATATTAATTTTGTCGAAGAAAACCACATGTGGGAAAGATTTCAGCCAGTTTTTATGGTCATAGTCCTAAGTTTGGTTTACGACGGATGTTTGGTCGTCTTTGGTTATTAATTATGTGGTATTTTGTTATTAGTACGTTGTTATGTTAAGGATTTCGATTAAAATGGTGTGAGGTGACCGGCGCTCTAAACTTATACGCTAATTGAGTAGAATTGGGTGGAAGTTGGCAGTTTAATTATCAAGCGTTTGGTCGCGATAGAGTAATTTATATCAGAGTATTTTTATTTACTTTTTTCACGGCTGGTCTCGGATCGTTCCTCACGATGTAAGTAATAAAACAACCTCAAATGGGTCATGGAAGCATGCAGCGTTGCTTAGGTACTAGTGTGGGGTACCTAATGCTAAGAAAAGGATTTTTGAAAATGCAACCGCTAAAATGGTAAAACTCTAAGTAATTGACCGATGTATGTATATGGCAGATACCTGTTTAACAAAAAATTGGGGATATTTATTAACTTAAGAAGTTCCATTTTAATAATTTTTAAAATATTTCTCTATTTGTCTTTTTGTAAATTAGTCTATGCTTTTGTTCCCACTATTCTCAGATAATTATGTCTTAACCGATGTGTTCTAGTAAGCTTTGGGTAATATTTAGTATTTGTTCGTGTTTTTACCTTTGTTGTACATAGGTTTCCCGTAGCAAAGCGAGAGCAGCGGCATAAATTGCCTATTGGGGTGGTGATAACCTGTACAGTTTGTTTATTATTATAATTATTTATTAGAATGTTGTAACACCGGTCACGATTCGCTACTGTAAAATAATATTTACTCGTACAATACCTACATTTTTTGTAAGTTTCGTGCAGCCAGATAAGGTGTCAGGAACGCATGCGTGATAAGCACTTGATGGACGATTAACTTTGTTTTTGACAAGTCGAAAGAAAATTTAGAGATGGCAGATAATTATATTTTACCAATAAATTTTAAATAGCCCCACACTAGGATTTTCGGCGCCGAAGGTGTAAGCAACACAGAAAAAGTGGTGGTGTAAGCAAAACAGACTGAAAACAGAAATTTAAAGTCATCATTTTAATTTCAGTCTGGCTGGGAATCGAACCCACCCAATCCTTTGAATGGCAGTACATTGTGCCCATTGCCCAAAACGTTTCGTCTTGTAGATAATTTATCGTGTTTAGTAATAATATACTTAAAGTTAAAATATTTTTTGTAATCATTTTCAAACCACTTGGCTATCACTGCTTGACCTTACTTTACTTACTAATTTATCCAGAGATTATGGATAGACAGATTATTGAAAACGGCCGAGACAACAGAGCTAGCTATCAAGAAATAACTTATAACAATCGGGCTTACGTACTTAACCCCGATCGGTTGTTTTGAACTTGTAAAGTCACAGACGCACCAACGCATGAAAAATACATTGGGAAATACGGCCAGTTCTACATGCTCGTAGCACTGGAAGACGGATACTCGGTGATAGCGCGCCGCTGATGGAGATTGATCCCCGCAGTGTAAACACCGCCTTACGTGAGCGCCGGACCCTGTACGTGCAGACACCAGTTCACACCACACCCCGAGTGGAAGTATTCGGTGAAGTATCTCTTCTTGTTTACAGGAAATTACTCATTGTGGTTTTCACTGGATTTACATTTTGACCCTAGGTTGCATGGATTGTGACCGACAATTGGCGTACAATAACTATTACCGTCAAATCCGTATCTGCTACACGTCATTAATATAATTGTACCTCAATATAAATGAGGCATTAACAAAAAATCCATGACCCAAATGCTCATAACCAGAGATCAATAAAATTATCAGCCTCGGGAACCGAACCTGGAATCTTTTTATATAAATAGCCAACAAACGTCAAAGCAGACGAGACGACATCACCGATACGTTGCCAAGAAATAAGATTAAAGTAAAAAAAAACTGTCTGAAACTCTACAAGTCACTAGGTCTAGTGGACCCGCACTGGCTTCGCTTCGGGAAACTCGTTCTCGGAAATATTTTTTTCAATTCGAACCAATAGTTCTTGAACTCGAGCAGTGATAGCCGTCTGGTTGAACGTTGGACTGCCGAATCGGAGGGTCCGGGTTCAAACCCCGCACGCACCACTAATTTTCAAAAATTTAAAAATTAATTATCACTTGCTTCGGTGAAGGAAACCATCGTGAGGAAACCTGCACACCAGAGAGTTCTCCAGAATGTTCTCAAAGGTGTGTGAAGTCCACCAATCCGCACTTGGCCAGCGTAGTGGACTATGGCCTATACCCCTCACACTGTGAGAGGAGACCCGTGGCCCAGCAGTGGGACAGTTATGGGTTGTGATGATGATGATGATGATGAGTTCCTGAACTGAGCTCGTTCAAATAAACAGTCAAACAAACTTTTCAGCTTTAATTATAAAGCTGAAAAGTTTGTTGAAAATCTATAAGTACTAATATTAATTAGTACTTATAGATTTTCTTCTTGCCTCAATTTCTTTTTCCCGTCTTCTTATTACTTGCGACAAACAAGCAAGCGTAATGTCACACCATGAGTTACCAAAGCCTTATGTAACAGCATGGACGTGAGACGTGCGGCGTCGCTCTCACGGGTCGGTCACGTCGCGCAGACGTCCCGTAAACCATTGTTGATTCACGGCCGACACCTCAAACCAAATTTCGTGTGACTCTGATGGATAAATGGTGGAAAGTTACGCGTGGGCTGCGTGCGTTCAGGGGTACCTTTGTAACACTTATGTTACTTATACCAACACAAAGGCAACTTTAAGTTTCTGTACCTAGCTAACTATATAAATTGAATTGACAGTATAAATTAGTTTTTTTTACAATTTGGTAACAATTTGGGAACATCTTTTTAAGTAAGTAAATTACCTGTGCCAGGTTGCCCCACTCTCCCTCATAATTAATGTACATAAAGTAAGAAAAAAAAATTAAAAACATACAATAACATAAATACGTACAATAAAAACAATACAATTTTCTTACAACTTAGTAAATGTAATCGATTGCATAACTTAGATAATGTAAAAGCATGTAATCGATAAATTTCGAGTATGAGTATTGGTAGGGGAGCCCGTGGTGCTAAATGGGGATTTACTCGAGCGTCACAGAGACCTATTGGGTTGCAAAGCTTAGATGATAAGAAGAAAAAAATGTTATATGATATATACCTTTTCATCGGTGGGGGAAGCGGCTATAGATTTTTAAATATGTAAAAAAAAACTGATGCATGGACATCCTCGAGCGCGTCAGATATTGATAGCATCAATGCCCTACGTATTTTTAATAATGTACGTATGTTAATCTGACCGTTTGCATGGTGGGGGTTGTTGTATGTAAGGGTTGAAAATGAAAAAAAAAAAATTTAATCGAGCGCGTCAGATTTTCTAAGGGAGTGTTAAGTGCACCAAAAATAAGCTCTCATTCACTAATCTGACGATTTCGATGGGACGCAAACTCGTGGCCATTCACATAATATGCAAAAAAAATTCGCCATTTTGACATACTCAAGCGCGTCAGATTAAGATATATATGGTTCATCTTTATGTTCTAAACGTACTGTCTCATAATCTGACGATTATCTAGAGGGATTCGCCTAATCTGACAAAAAAACAGTTCACCCTAAAGGCCATCCCTGCAATTTCCCGCTAATTCCATTCCTGGGCGCTTAAAATTGTACTTATGGCATTTATTTTGAGCTCGCGGAGTTGAAAGAAATAATATTTCTATGCATTTGAGCTCTCCCAGCTCAAAAGTCTGATAGAAGTTTCATAGAACACTATTTTTGGAATTTTCAAACCGCAATAACTTTTGAATGGATCAACCAATTTTCACGCGGTTGGCGGCATTCGACGCAGTTTTATCATCCTCATAAGTAATTTAAAAGTTTTAATTGATCGAACCAAAAATTTCGAAGTAATCCCGAAAAAACACTTTTTCGGGTTTCTTTCGTTCACGATATCTCTCGAATGAATCAACCGATTTTGACCAACTTGGTGGCGATCGACGTGGTTTTTCAAGCTCAAGGGCGGATTAGTTTTTGAAGTTGATCGATAAAGCCGTTTAAAAGTTATTCCAAAAAAACCACTTTCAAAAAAATTTTTGCTGGAATATGGTGATGGCGTCATGACAGCAGAAACTGGAGTGGGGACGGAGTGAGAGAGTAATAGATAGAGAAAGAGTGAGAGAGGAATAGAAACGCGGAGAAGGAAATATAGGCATCACGCAGCTGCACGCATTTAACTTTATCGACGATTTTTTTGTTATTTCGGCTTGCGGAAATCGTCAGATTATATATTTTTCGTTATTCTTGAATTATTTCCTTCAAAATAAAAAAAAAATTAACTACGCTCGAGAATGTCAAGATGACGTTTTTTTTTTACAACTTTGCTGCCCTCCCCTTTCTTTACGTCACTCTCAAATTGTCAGATTAGTGGAAGATACACTTTTTAGGAGGTAATTAACTCACCCTACCTTAATCTGACGCGCTCGAGAATGTCTGATGATCAATTTTTTTTTACTAATCTGATCCTGTATCCTTCACGTGCGGCCTTATATATGAGGCTCATTTTTGGTGGAGTTACTTAACCGGGTACAGGGTATCGCCCTGTATATTAATCTGCCGCGCTTCTGTAAATCCAAAAATCCCCTCTTGGGCTCCCCTACCATATGTCAATCAGTGTGTATAATTGTGTGTTAGTGTGCGCGTATGTGTGTTAGCGAGAACGTACTATACTGAAATGGTAGTAGAAGTATTTTAGTAAGAAGAAAGTAAAATTGTAAATATACATACGACAGATCTCGCCGATATGACCTGCAAGAATAACCAACAATATTGCGACCTACAATAATACTAAGTTAGAAATCATAAAAACACAAACCTTAATCCTAAGTGTTTTTAAAATAACATAAAAGAATAAACTTTTCATATGAGAACTCAAAGCTCGCAGCCTATTCAACTGCTGACAGCTATATACGGCAATAATTCTTTTTAATGATCCATTTGATTAGGCGTCGCCGCACAATGCCTTAACTGTACCACGAAGGCTATTCACAAGGCTGATTTGCGATGATTTATATGAAGTTTAATTCAAAAATCGTGTCGCTATTGTGACATTGCTTTACGTAATTAGAGTTTAAAAAGCGGATGAAGACAAACACTAAAATGTGATCCAGGAATATGAATGCTTAAGAGTTTACGTCAAGAGGTGTCAGTGGCAGTTTACTTTCAGTAAGTAGTATTAGAGCTCTTTGAAAAGAATAGAGACATAGTTGACATTGTAGATCGGATAACAGACTAAACTTCAGCGTGAGCAATATGCTTTTAGTTTTGTTGCCCAACCGTACTACGTAAAGACTAGGAATTTGAAAGAGATCTTCAAGATTTATTTGTTTCGCCTCTCTGCTTTCTTGGCAACGCGACGGTGATATCTTTGGTGTTACTGATGCCTTTGGCTTTGGCAGCCACCGTGGTGACCACTTGCCATTAGGAGGATCGTCGGCTCGTTTGTAGGCTATTTAGATAAAAAAAGTCTCAGGAAGGCGTCATAGGAAGCCATTGAATTATTTTGTGATCTGTTTATAGTGTTTCATTTTGTTACAAGAAGGACTTCTAAAGCGTAGTTGACCACTACATTAAGTTTTATTCTGTCGTAAATTTTATATTTTTAGTATGTTACCTTAAATTATGTGGAAAAATACGGGTCAAATTTGATGGTTTTTGACAGCTACCCAATATTTTTTCCTGAGCGTTATTGTACGCTTTGTTTGGTGCTAAAAAGCCTGGTAGCTTGGAGAAAATCCGAAAGACGGCACACTTTAGAAAATATGTTTTCCGAAACTCAGTTTTATTCCATTCGCTTTCCTGAAACTCATAAGTAGCAAACATCATGTATTATAAACACGATGATTGTCGTTTGACCATTTTTTACCAACCAAAAAATCTATATTTCACGCAAAATTACTGCTTAGTAAGCGGCCAGCGTCCCATCTACAGGTGAACTGTTATTTTCTCGGAATGACCGCAGAGTTGCCAAGATAAAAAGGGACACGCTATTTTGACACGGGGACAAATTATTTGCTACTTTAAAAACTATAAAAACTCCAGATGGTCATAATCGTTAACATGAAAATAATTTAGCATTAGTTGAGGGCACAGGAAGGTACAAGTAATTTTAAAGGTTTTACGTTTTTGATATCTTTTCTAGAATAAATGTCCCGTAGAATAAGTATGTCACATCAATTACCTCTTATAATTTGTTGGCCAAAGTCATCTGCACATTAGAAATGAATTACTGCTTTCTTCGGTAAAGGAAAACATTGGAAGTAATATTGCATTTGAGCACTCTCCATAATGTTTACAAAGGTGTTTGATATCTGCTCCATCCAAAATTTGCCAGGAAAAGAAAAGATGTCCTTAACTCCTACAAATTCTTAGCATAGATTCTAGCCCTTGAGCGAAACAGTTACAGATTGCGAAGAAAATTTTCTATCCGTCCCCATGACTTGTTTTGGTAAAAGTGAAAAATATCATGAGTTGTGACGATAGTACCATGCGCGCATCTAGGATCATCATTTCCTAATTCAATAAAAGCGCCAGAATAGTAACCAAAATCGAAGACATATCTGTCCAACACTTAGCTTTGGTAAGAAATCTCTCACCAACACGACTGTAAGGTGAGTTTATAGTGATTTTGACCAGGCCTGTTTCAAACATGGTCAATACAGCAGCGGATGACATGCCGAAATGGATAAAACTACCCACCTGTTACATGACGATAAATCCTGCTGTATCAAAACATCTTTGGTCTCTATTAATTATACGAATTTTATACTCATAGGGACAGTTAGAAGTTGTTTCTATGGTCTAAAGTGTAACGTCAGAATAATAATTTTGTAACTGATAAAAAACGAGTATTTTTGTACTGGCGATACAAGTTCGAATTGAGGCGACGTTAATGAAGTCATTAAACATTGGTAATTCGATTATAAATGCTCGTAAGAGGTATGGTTAATGTGAAAATAATAGTTAAATGTAAGTATATACGTAAGATTAATGACAGTCTAGCCAGTGGTCAGCTAAATAAATAAATCTGTTTATTTGTGTTTTGTTCAATACTGACCTTTCAAGGATATTCAAAATATGTATGTTGAGTTCGATTTCTAAACGGGACACACATTCATGTGATAGATGTTTAAACACGCTGAGGAGTTTCTTTCGCTGTTTCTTCGCCTCCATTATAAATCATTTTAAACGTGTATAAGTGTTACAATATATAAATAAATGATTTTGAATTCTAATTTTGAATGTTTATTGATTTCGTAGTGTTTGTACTAACCAAATTTCATTAAAATTAATATCATTTCACTTACATATTTCTGTATGACGACAAAGATAATTCTAGAGCGAGGATGTTATTTGGTACATTTTTGGAAATTTACAGTAAACATGCCTACCTACCATCCTATGGTATACTACGTTTTTAAGTTTAAAGTAAAATTCTGCTATCGTTACTTGCACAAAACTTGGGCACGCACCGTTTTTTGTCGCTAAACTCTACGGCCATCTGGTAAGGATTTTTTATACACAAAAAACATGCGCCTGACCCTTTCTTACCTTTTGTGCTAGCCCTCGCCTTTTTTTCCACCGAAACAGACCCCTCACAATATGTTGAATTAGCGTATTAGTAAATTTCTATAGGTCTGATGAAATTTTTGATTGAACCAACTAACGGATTGTGTCTTAACGGTTTTATTTTGAGTGTATGTTTTTTGTTTAAACCAGACCTGATGAATTTAATAACGATAGGACAATTTCAATAACAACACTATTATCGATTATTCGGTGCACAACTCACCTGCTTAATTTCGATATTATTATCGAATAATTTTATTTCGTCGAGTCGTTTGTCAAGGAACAAGGGCCGTCGTAATCTGCCTCCAATCAAAGCGACAACCTACAGAATTTCGTAATTCTCAAGTTCAAAAGCAGCCGACTGTAGTACCAATCGAAGCCCTTGAAAAATTAAAAAAAAGTCCGTTGACGAACGACAGAGCGACTGAGGGACCGAGTGAGTGAGTGAATGAATGTAATATCGCAACGCGGATCTTTCTGTTTATTGTATTAAATACTTTTCACAATGGTAATATCGTGCTTTGTATGCAATGCGTGGGCTCAATTGAGACGGAATGCAGCTCATAGAAATTTGCAGCGGAATTCGCCGCGAGGGCTACAATTCGATTCAATGGCTCCTTATTGAATTGTCAAATGATAATATTGATTTTTGATTTCCTTTCTTTACGTATGAAAGGAAATCAATCAATGACATTTTTAAGCGGTTCAAGATTTTTGTTATTAAGTTTAATTATAAGTAAAGCAATATTTAAGTATGTAAAAAACAGTAATAATTTTAAACTATTTTGGCCTTCGATAGGTAGTAGAACTTGTGATGTAGTCTATAGAATACTTACATATTAGGCGTTACATCTCGCATATTCTTAGGTGTGCACGACTAATTTTGATACTATTTTGTATGATTCTATATGCCACACAATTTTTTATGATTCTATATGCCACAGAGAGACATCTAGAGATAACAGGAGAGGGTTTTCGTTGTAGAGTAGTAGGGTACCACATACAGTGGAGAGTAAAATTCTTATTCATAATTTATTTAGCAAATTAGCATTATAACGATCACAGCGTATCTCGGTATCAAAAATACCGAAATAAAAAAACACAATGGTTACAACCCTAACAGCTTTTTATTTCATTACAACTCACCGTATAATTTACAACATAACAAAAAACAATGAAAAAACAAACAATCGCGTGATAAACTAGATCTGTACAAAGGGATTAGGATATGACAGTTAAATTTACATAAAATCATAATTAGGTAAAAAATTGAGAAAATTAAAGCATTTTAAACAGCCGTATTATTAGTAAATTTGGTAATAAATAAAATTGTTCTTTGATAAAGTTATAAACTACGACTTATTAACTCTTCCATGCTAGGTTGGTTAATACCTTTTACTTTAAAAAATAGAAAAGATATTGGGCTTAACTTAAGTTAAAGCGTCGAAATAATTATTTTACCATTTATTAGTTTAAATTGAAACAGGTAGGTAGGTACTCACAATTTTGTATTATCATTATTTTTATTTTGACCCAGTTGCACCGACTTAACTACGTTTTTTTAAAATTAATGTTGAGCGACATTCTTAAAACTAACATTTTTTATTAGTGAATTTATTAGAATAAAACATTTTTTTTAATCCCAAGCTTACTACAAAATGTCAGTGAAAACCGCATCCAAGTGCGTTAGGTAAGTTGTTTCAGAGTACATTGTATGGCATTTATATTTTTAAAATCAGCCATGATTATAACTTGCCATTTACCATTGAATTTATAGCATTTTAACAGTGATAACGGTAAGAAATACCGTTGCTAATAAAATGAAAAAGTTAGAAGTAAACCTTGCAGTATCTTCGTGTCCTAGGGGGGAGATGGCCAGGGGCCGCACGGCGCCGTCCCCGGCTCGCACGGACAACCCTCTACCCTCTACCTTCTACCCTCCGGTCGGTGGTGCCACTGTTTATAGCTACCATCGTTTATGTGGTGGTTGGATTATAGCTACCAGTAAGGTCAGACGATTGGTATAAAAATCATATCAACATATTTTCCCTTCTATATCATACGATAAGCATCAGGTTTCGTAGAAAAATTGCAAAATAGAACGCTTAAACTTTCATGTCCTATGCAATCGACGTTTATATGTAGTATTAACAGGACTGTAGAAATATGAGGGTAGCTACCCAAAATGATTTGCACCATGTAGGTATGACTTTACTTGTCGTCTTGGCACATACCATCGTCTGTTGCTTACGTCTGTCGGGTGCCGCATCCTGCGAAATCACACCTTAACCCTCAAAAGGCTGATTCAGCGCGCAGGTCGGCTTGCGGCTTGCAGCATGCGGCACACGCTTGCGGCGCGGCGCTGCGGCACAGACGAGGTCCGAGGGCGGGGCGGCGCTGGCCGTGCCAGGACGTGTGACCCCTGGCCTGTGCCCACCTTGCACCGCGTTCTGCTGACGATAGTGCGATCTTGGGATTACTTTTGTTTAATAACTATTCAATATCTAATTGAACGAGTGTTTGGTATTAGTGTAGATATACCAGATTTTAGATGCTTAACGATAAAATGTCATGTATATTTTTCATGGCAACTTAATTACTACTCTAACTAACTACTACTATCTAAGTCTGCCCCGGTTAAGAAATGAACTTTGAACCTCTTGCTCAGCAAACACTTGACTAACAGGAATATCTGATGAACAGATATAGCTGTAAAAACGACCAGAATCAGCAACAGAGTAGTATCTCCAAAGAGTATCTACAAAGAGTGCAATTGATTTCACTTTCAAAAGAAGACGTTATTTTATTGTTGATCTGAAAAAATCTTTTGACGACCCGTACAGCGCAATCACCATGGCGGAATGCCATTCAAATGGTCCTGGATTCGATTCTTAAAGAGGCGGAAATTTGAATGACGAGTTTAAATATCTGTTCTCGATCTTGGTGTGTGTCCTTGTCTTTGTGTGTTGCCCAAGGTACCCACGATACAGGGAATCCTAGAGCGGGGCTATGAGTGTGTAGAGGTTTTTCTCTTTCACAAAGGTTGCACATACATCAGTCGAACGTATTACACCAGACAGTGCTGTGTCGCACGAAACGTACCGATAAATACGGCTAGGGCTCAGTCAGTCACGAAGCCATGGGGATGTTCGCCATGCCACCGAATAAAGAAATGGGCCCAGTCACACAAGCAGGTCAAACAGAACTTTTGCAGCACGGCAATGGTTGCTATGATCACCTCGTCTGGTATTTGCACGATTTCTGTTTTAATAACTTACTATAGAACAAACTAGTCAAGGGGCCCACCCTTGACGCAATAGGTAGTTACTGTTTTCCAAGGACAACTGTAGGATTGATCTGAATCACTTATTTTTTATGTTTATAGCCGACAAAGGAGATAATTATCTATTGTAATCGACCACGATACTAAAAAATGGAGCATTATAATTAAATATTTTTTTTATCTTTATTAAGTATGAGTAGGAGTTAATGCTAAAAGAATTTTCTACCAGTCAACCTTTGGTCTAAACAGGTATCAGGTTAATCGCATAAGATAATAAAAATCTATCAAACTACCAATACGTATAAAATATTCTTAAGATTATACTTATTATATATATTCTTGCCACCTTTTGTATGACTGCAATACATTAAAGACTAGAAAGACAATAAAAACTTGTTGCAGTTGGGGACCAATTAATTTACTACAATTAACTTATAGAAACTAATTTAGATTAGGAAACATGTTCAATACAGTCCAAATATTACGTTTAACATCCTTAAATAAAAAGCCATAAAATTTAACCTAACTGAACCAGGCATTAATTTTTTAACCTCAATTTTACGACCGTACGGGCCATCCCAAACGCCGTACAACCTTTTAACCCATTGACCGATTTTCTAATGCTTATTTCCTGTTGAACCTTTGCCTAAAAAGTACTTTAAAAAACTAACACGTGCCACTTTCTCAAAGCTGCGTCGCATGATCCCACCTGGTGTTAGCCACTATAGTAAGTAAGTCTATGTTTGAAAATAGTATTTTTCTGTATTTATAGAAAGAACCTACATTACCTATATTAATCACAATAATCACATTCTTTGAGATCACATAAAAAACCTTATAACATATCAAATATAAAAACATGCTTCAGTACACACACATAAACCCACAGTTTGATTTCCTGTGTCGCAGATGGCATGGAGAAACACACAAGACATTGTACAGCCAAAACCAAAGAACAAACATTTATCTGTCACAGAAAAGTCTCCCCGAACCGGGAATCGAACCGAAACGGGGCTAACCATATTTGTCTCCATTTGGGTCTTGTCCTAGGTCGGTCACATTATCATGGGCAGCAGCGATTAGGTGGTGCTGCTTGCTCATTTTCCACCTTAAATTCCATTAAAAATCAAATATTAAGTCATTTATTGAAAGACTAGATTCACTTACCAACGTAGCAAGTTTATTTTAGATGCAATCATATTCAAAAGGCTGCGAAATATTGGAGGAACCAAGCGGCATAAGATTGTCCAACATATTCACCTCGCGGCCACGCGTGCCCGCGGTCACGGGGAGTCATGTGCCCGTCACACATGTGCCTCTGGTACAGTTCGGCCATTGTCTCCGGCACCGTTTCTTTGATTTGACATCAAGCCTGAGCATGGGTGGTTAGATAATGGTACGGTTGAGAGCGGATTATTATACTTGTGGTATGAACGGCCCAAATTTTGAAGAGTTTGCAATCCAGAGCTAAGACGTTAAATTGGAGGGAATTAAGACTTAAAGATTTAATAATTTCAAATTTCTACCCGATTACGGTAAAGTCCCCAGCCCATACTTATAGAGTTCACGCAGAACTTCTAAACTATTTTTCACAATTTGACAAACGTCGTGATCTTCCGCTGGTTATGCGACAGTACTAAATTGAATATGACGCTCTCTAGATGACATAAGGTCCCAAATTTAATATGAACGAAATCTTTACATATTTTTAGTTTTAAACTTACATCTTGTTTGTACATATTTCTATTCTAAACATGAAAGAAAAAGACTAAGTAAATATACTTGATGTGTCCCAGAAAATTAAGATTAACTTTAAAAGATACAGAGGTCCAAACAAAGCTTATTACATCACATGATCACATCATGGTTCGGCAATAATCAGATTATTTTGTTTAAAGCAAAACGACGGGATATTCATGTCTAAAATAAATTGCATAACGCCGGTATCACCGTGTTATTTAAAAAATCGATAATCAAATTTTAAATAATTCCAAAAGCTGACTTCTAAACAATAATCTCGCTAGATCTGATGCAGAACTTTTAACTCCACTTCCGCGTTACCTGCCCGCGAATCACCAGGGAAACGTTGATACGCATCAGTGTGGCGTCCAAATGACAAACTTAAACACGACTGTCTGAGGTAATGATCTTAACGCTATGCTGCCCCTCAAATTGCCATGAGACCATTGCCCCGTGCGCCGTGGCACATGACAAGTTACGGTGCACGATGTCCGAAGCTTCCGTAAAGATAACGCTCCCATTAACTGAGAGGAAAATAATGATAACTTACATGGCGGTGCTTTCTGCGATTGTGCGCCTAATTGATTCCGTCTCCCTTCGTAGCTTGGAGACAATATTATTGTTTGGATTATTGTACTCGTATGTCAAAATTATAGTGTCTATCCTAGGTTTGACAACAATTTTGTATTCCTGGAGCGTTGTGTGACGAGTAGAAACATGCACTATGTGATTGATTAGTTAGCTGAACATAAAATTGTCTGTGAAAGGTCTCTGTATCCAGGGTGCCAGAGACTTACCCAAATTAGATAACATAACAATTTGCTGTGGTTTGAGATGAAATATTAACTTATCTCACGATTCTACTATTCCGGTCAGAAATTAAACCAAGGTCCTCTGCCTCTGCCAGATAGGCAGAATTACCAATATGACTACAAAGTCTTCATATTATTATTTGTAATAGATTTCTTTTTAATTTTAATTATCAATACTGTTTAGAAAAGTTTTTCAAGAAACTAATGAATAGCTTCTTAATAGGAGTAACGTTAACACAAGCGGTGTTAATATGAAATAGCGTCAAGTGAGGTATAATTGCTTTAAAAAATTTATTTGTGCATCCATTTATAGCTTAACGTGTGAATGAGCCAAGATCGACGTTAATTAAAAGCCAAACAAAACATCGTAATCAGTGTCCCAAATGTTATAAAAACAGGCGACAGGATAAAGAATAACCCAAATAGAGGGTTCCTTTGACCATATTAGCGACATTATAGTTTTATAATTCGAAAACAAAACATCTTATGACACTTATGCCTTAGAAGACAAGATCTTTAATCGATTGTTGATACGTCATGAAGATATAATAACCATAATTTAATCTCTGACGGGAGAAACAAGTGATCACAGCTATTGTATTATCAGCACAGGTTGGTAAACATTCGAGTTTGCTTTGGCATTACTTCTCATTGCACGTCCTTGCTTGTAGAATGGTGCAACTAAAAATAATCGCAATACAGATTTGCGAGATATAATTGATTGTTTGTTATGGCTTTATAGCTAATGATGTGAGGACTGTTTACGATGGTACTGTTGTTTGAATGCTCATTTCAGTTACAAATTTTATGTCGTTGTATTTTAGTGTCTAATTTATAATTGTTAGCAGCGAGAGCCTCTAATTTTCAAAAAATATGCGTGTATTAGAATTTATTATCACTTGTTTCGATGAAGAAAAACATTGTGAGGAAACCTGCACACCTGACAGTTAATTCTCAATAATGTTCTCAAAGGTGAGTAAAGTCTAACATTGCAAATATTCAGGTCAAATTGTTGATAAAAAGAATATGTCAGTACCTGATAAAAATACAAGCGAGCAACCTGATAGTAAGTGGTCACCGTCGCTTATGGACATCACTAACACCAAAAGCATCAATGCGTTGCCGACTAAGGAAGAAGGAAGGGATATGAATGAAACTACTGGTTATTTAGCGGCCAATAACAAGTTATTTAGCGGCCAATAACAAGTTATTTAGCGGCCAATAACAAGTTATTTAGCGGCCAATAACAAGTTATTTAGCTGTCAATAACAAGTTATTTAGCGGCCAATAACAAGTTATTTAGCGGCTGACTGCAGCGAGAGGATGGTGTATGATGGCTTCAGCCCTTCCACCAAACAGGGGCCAGGTTCTGTCGCCGCTAACGACACTATGGTTTTCCGCTATGGGATAGGAGTCAATATTCTAGACCGTCACAATAGTGTCTTCAAAATAGTCACCATTTACACATCACGAGAACAATTGTTACGAATAGATCCGTGTCCGTTTTGATTACGTGCGACAGATAACATGTCTTATTTAATTTAAGCCATACACTGTTTGTGTTGTTGATAACGTCGTAATTTATAGAGGCTAGCAAAGCCTTTCGTTTTATGATTATTTAAGATTGTTTATTGTCGAGTCTCGTCCTATTTGCGTAGTGTAATGACGGTAATATCGCTTGTGGTCGTGAGTTGCGCAATGAACCTTTACCTCGAGATGTCCTTTGTACGTCTGATCATTATAGCACTGCTTTTATATTCATATGACGGTATATTTCTAGGTAAGGTTACAAAACTTAAATTGTTAAAACTGTCAGTCACGGTTTTACAAAATACATATTTACCTAGTTTCTTTTTAGTATTAAATACGATGTTAAATGGATTCGTTATAATTCATAGTTACCTACACTCTTCTCTTCTTCACCGTAAATGCATCAATGTTGTCATTGATGTTTCTGCTATCTATAAAATCAGATCAATCGTCGGAATGTATGTCGGCTGTTCATATAAAAAAATCTTTAGGAAGAAAGATTCTTCGCAATGTTTTTTTTCATCCTCCGTAATAGTTAGTCATGAATGACGATCTATAGACGGCGAAGGATTGAGTTATATTTACTGATTATAAATTACTGTTGACCGGTATTTTTTGTTATCCAAGCCAGCCATACATTATGATAAGTATGAACAATAATTCGAAGATTGCAATATTCGACGCGCGTCCACCAATAACACGAACAAAACATTGGAACCTCGACGAACGCGTATCAAACGCGGAAACATTTTATTTGTCCAATAAAATTTATGCGTTACATTGTCCGACGGAAATCGGAGGCCCGTTTGTTAATCGTTTATCGAAAAAACCCAATACAGGGCCCCGTGCCCCACGGTCAGTGCACCATTAGCAACGAACCGTGATTTGGGCAATAAAACTGAATAATTATTATTCATGCTCAGTATTTTTTCTCAGCGCAATTGGCTGGTGCGATATGACCATTTATCAATAACATAATCTGCAACAGTTATTCATATTCAGCTGGATTTATGGGACGCACACGCGTGCGTGGAGTCGCCTTTACACTTTTTTCCGCTGGCAAATATATACCATATTGTTTTATTTGATTTCACTTCTATTTATACAACGAAACGATCTCGTAGACTATCTAGCTTCACATTTTATTCAAATAACATATGTTAAATTTAGTCGCTGTTTCTGTACGTAGGTACGATAGACGTGTATTTGCAAAGCTTATGAACTATTTGTGAACTATGAACACAGTATTGATAAGAAGCTGTTTGCAAACAATGTTAAAAATTATATAAATATTGCGCAATATGTCAGGTATTTGAAAAATGTGGCGAGTTGACGTGGAGAAGAACGCTCATAACCCCACTTTGAGTGTTTAGTGAATAAAAAGGGAATAATGTAGGAATAAAGCAAAAACGAAACACGCAACACGTTTTATATAAGCACATTTAAAGGTCATTTTGTACCACTTGACCGTTATCGGTGTTATGAATTACGGTAATTTTCTGTTTTATTAAAGCAACTACCAGCAATAAAATTGTCTTACCTTAAAATAAAAATATTCTTTAAGTAGTTAGTTACAAAAGAAAATAAACTATGATATTTCATAAAAATATTAAGAAGTAATAATATAAAGCACCTTTAGCTAATTTAATCACCAGCTTAGGAATAAACTAAAACATGTAAAATATCAGTCATCATCGTCAGAAGCATAGGGTACTGAAATATCTTTAATTTTATTATTTATTAATAACACTGTGATTGCTATTTTTCGTACCTCTAACAATTTTGTATAAACTGTTACCTTAAGTTACCTATATTTTATATCAACTTTCTATAATAATTTCAACTCTATAGATATTCTTGTTCTGTCCCCCTAAGGTGAAAGGTCGCGTGGGGCACACGACGGTCATCGACGGATGGTACGGATTGGGACCCCGTCAGACTCAATACAGAAACGAAATAGTTCTATCACACGCCTACAATACACCATTCGCTTACATTATTTAATGCAACTTGCATACAAATTTTGCAATGTATTGGTAACAAGACTATTGAACGAGTGTAACATCAAAAGTGAGAGTTATTGTCTTCGCAAAAACAGCTTTTGCGTCAATAAAGCTGATTTTATAATACTACGATTTTATTGATTGTCTTTAGGATTGTATTGACTATTGGTAATTTTGTGCTTATTTTGAACATTAAAATAAATCTCTTTCGCCTCACGGCTAGTTCCAATAACGAATTTTTCGTATTACGATACTTGATAATAAATAATACACGACAATGCAATGCACGACAATACTTTAAGTGCAGTTTTGCGCTCCAATCATAAAATCAAAGATAGATAAAGACATATAAATTAGACACCATTTGTAAGTGTATCTGCTGTCATGTTCTTGTTGTTTAACTTACTTAATTTTGTTTCTTCATTGTTTTCCTGAAAGTTGCTGAGTTTTTTTTGTTTACTCAACGCACACAATACCCTTATATTTTTACTAAATTAACACTATTCCTTGTCCCGTTAAGCTCGCTATGTGAGCGATAAGACCGCCCTATTCAATACAATTACACTTTACTATATCATGGTATTTGCTGTAACTTTTGGTATGCAATACATTCTATTATTTTCATCTGTAACGCGATGGGTGAGGGTCATTCTATGGACAGATCTTACCACCAGAATCACCAGAAACCAAAGGCATCACTTATGCTTTGCCGGCGAAATAATATGGAAGAAATTACTAGCTCAAGCCGGAACACGACGAGTTCTTTGCCGGCTGACACTAGTAAGAAAACAAGCGGGCTTCACGGAACATCATATTTGAAAGACATATCTATTAACTGTAACGATTACTCACGATTTTTACTGTAACTGATATTTCGGCCCAATTGCAAGGATCTCACGGCAAGACTGCGATTGTAAAAGTTTAAAATCATATTTGAAAGATTCCACTCTGTTCATTAGACCTTATTTTCTTCCTGATACATGAATCCCTTGAAACAAAATTCAAAACAGTTACCATAAATTTCTATCGTAAACAAGGTCATCCATCATGGATGTCAGAAGTCCAAGTTGTCTGCGACGTCCGCGGTCTAATTTGGGAATTCAATCAAACCCTTAGCTGATAATTTAATCAACTCCGGCTACAATCAAAATATCCGAATCTCCGAGATTTACGTTTGGTTAACAACTTTACCGACGAAGTTTAAAAGGAAAAATTCAATTGATGTTAAATTGTATGGAAGTTACACTGTTTTGCACAGTATATTATTATTATTACTATTATGTAATAGTTAGTTCTGAATAAGTGGAAGTATTCAACACACATGATTCACATTTGAGTCACCCGTAAAATAACCTCGTACCAATGAGCTGTCATTCAAAATCAAATGAAATATTCCTAGAACCTCTGAATATTGTCCATACAATTCATGAACAAGGCCATAAAGAACTATGTGTCTACGTGTCTAAAGACTACATTATATAAACGGCCATTGCCCCCGAAGCCTGATATGAGCCTATTAACGTTAAATTACTTCCATATTATCAACGTATAGAGCAGATACAGTACAGGTTGGTGACAAACTTGTCCCATAACCGTTATCGCGACTTCACGACAAACAACTGGTCGGTGACCAACCATCCATCTACTTATTTACATACCTATCAGAGAACAAGTGGCCCGTTGTCGGTTTAAACCGTTCGGGTTGTAAAACTACCGGAAAAACCATTCGTATACATTGCAAACCAAACTCTATCTCCATAGCTACAAATTCGACTTTCCTATCACGATAGCCGAGTGAAAACTGTGGAAAAAAAGGAGCTATCGATCGAGTTTTTGTTTTATTTCAAGCACAGTAAGGCACTGTTTAGTTTGATTGAGTGTTAAGTTGGTCGTAACAATGAAACGGCCTGTACCACCCGCACGTCCTCTTTAGATAAGATAGAGGCCACCTGAAATGAAAGAGCGACACCAATACACAGCTAATGATGCCGATATGGAGTGGAGGACCGGTAATTAATTTATCCAAAGATAACTTGGCGAGGACTTGGCGAGAACTTGGCAAGTACTTGCCGAATACTTGGACGAGAAAATGATTGCAGGTGGGAGCCGAGTTGGGAATGTTAAACGTTGTGGTTGCGAGAAGTTGGGTGGTATAGGATTTGGATAGAGAGTCGAATCATACATTTTCAGATTTGAAGGGAAGATGAGGGCTTATTCAAGAGACGATTTATACAAAAGAATCCTGGTCTATAGGTGAATAGTCAGCGAGGGTTTTAGTCTCAACCAAACTCACTAGTTAAATGATAGGTTAGGGGATTCGGTCAGATGTTGTACCGATGTTTGAGAGGAGATAAATTTCATTTATGAGCAGCTAAGCTTGGTCTGCCTCAGAGAACGTTTGACCTTCCTTACCTAACTCCTGGGTAAGCCGACTCTCTCCATAACCACACCCTGGAGTAGCCTGGTGAAGAATAAGCATCTCAGCATAAAGGAGAGGTCAATGACTCAGCAGTAGACCTAGTAGATTGAAGTTACATAGTTCATTCTAGCACCCACGCCTCCCTTTAGATATAAATTCAATTAATCAAATTGCACAAAAACCTTCCAGTTTCGTTCGAGTATGGCAATTTGCATTAATTTTGGTGCATACAAAATGTAAAGTCGGAGGTGTGGGTAGATCCGTTAAAAGCCATTAATTGTGATATAATTACTTCAAGATACAGATTTATCATCAAGTTTCATCATCATGAAACTAAAATTAATCTTTATCTTATTCCAGGAGCTATTTATTAATTGAAATCTTAGTTTAATCGATCGATTAAAGTAAGAATCAAATAAAACGAATACTGTACTACTGATGTACCTTAATATCTTCATACAATAATAATATTTTAAGCTATAGCTCGACTTATCCGAATTAAGAATTATTAAAATATCTGTGAAATAGGTCATTCCCACTTCCTATAACCCCGTGGTGGTGGGAACACACGCCGTACCAACCGGTCGAAGATTACATAATGAGCACTTATTCCGCTATACCTCTTTGCAAGCCTTCAGATGTGTTAGTGTTGTTAATATTAAACATCGATAAAAACTCACGTCAGTATTTTATTTTAAGCTCTTGTTAGCAATCCTGATCCTGCTTAGGATTAGTAATAATATTATGATCTTACAAGTGGGTACGGTGAATCTTATGCCGCAGTAATGTACCTAAGTGTTATGTACTTAGTATATTATGTAATTAGTATGTACATATGTAGGTACTTATATGGTAGGTAATAATATGGACGGGTGTGGTCGGTTCTGAAAGTTGACATTGCTAAAAGCACAAATATTTTAAGTCTTGAAAATTATTTAACAAAAAGGCGGAAAAGCCACGTATAATTCTCAATTTTAGGTTTTTCATTTACCTTCATATGATCAAAGGCTCTGAACGAGTACTTTTACTTGAATAACCTATAGCTAGGTAATCTATTAAAAAGTGCTTCGGGCAGCAAACTAAACGGTTAAAATGTAATATCGACTGCCAAGAAGGACATCACTAGCCGCGCGTGTTATGCCCATAGCTAATTGCAAATCGCGCGCTGTCAACAAACGCGCGCTAATGTGTCATATCGCACGACCGTCGACCATCGAGTATGGGCTGTTTAGATGGTAGAATTTTGTACGGTTCGATTAATGAGGTCAACATCGACATAATCTATGCATGTGCGGTTCTGGTTCATCACTATCATCACGATACAAACGCTACTGGTAGGTTACATTGTCGGCATAACATAAAAAAAACAGGTACACTCAAAAGCATTCGCCGCCAAAAAACACTCGACAATGTTTGGTAAGGATCCGATACTCATTTGAGTAAACATTTGCTAAAAGTATTCGCAACGGGATCGGCGAAGAAAGAATTAATTTTGTTCGGAATACGTCTTTACAATCGATCATAGAACGTCCAACTACATCATCGCTTCATAAAGTCTCTACCTTACATACGTCTTAGAAGAACATAACATAATTGCATATTTTTGTAAATTGTAGTGACGTATGAAAAAAGGTTCGATTTTAAGGCGTGCTGTTTGGTTTTATTAAGACTATCTTACTCTACGATATTAGATTCGCACACTACAACTCCGGGGTTATCGAAAAAATATGTCATTTTTCTTTTTGCGTTCATTTGACATAAATGAACGGTTGAAATGAATGAATACTCTTAAAATAAGCAATAACCTATTAGACTGTCCACTTCTGGTCCAGAAGTACTGGCTTTGCAAACTGCACAGACCTGTATACTGAAAGATTATCAAAATGTTTTGCATGTTTGGAATTATTAGCACGTAGCGTCTATTCAGACATTTCAGACTCGTGACACGATACAATGACAAAAAATTTATACGAGACAAAAAATTATAGACAAAATATTACCAAGTTAAATTTAAGTCCTGCACAATAAAATTACCTCCAGTTAATGCTTCATAAGTCTGGCGGCATTGCAGATTGGATGAAAAATGTATCACAAAAGGAGAACCGACAGATTCATCATATTTCGAGTTGGATCCACGAAATTTAACACTATTATTCAGACGAATGTGGGCAAAATTTAATACCATTATTCGGACAAAAACTCCATTTTTCGCCAACGTCCGTACGTCCACTGCGCAAACAGTCGGGGAGAATACTTCGCGGTTCGTTTGATATTTATAAAAGGACGTAAAACGTATACACGTTTTGAGCTACTAACCACAAATTGATAGCCAATGTAGACTGAACCTTATACCATTAATATAAGAGGATAATACAGATATTTTGAAACGCAATTAATTTACCGCAAGTTAAAAAAATATAATCATGTTATGTAAGATGAAAAATAAAAAATTATATTACTTAGTGATAAACGGTAGCAGTTATTTGTGGGCGGCTTGCGTCCTTTGGAGATTTTAATCGCGGAAATATGCGTCGGACTGTATGTATAGGATCCCTTTGTGAATGGGGCTGCAATCAGGTCACATCCAGGAATCAATGCGAAGGACTGCACCTCGGTGATGCCTTCCCGCTGTGATAGCAGGCCTACATGAAAGCTTTTTTATTCCGCACGATTTGTAAAATTAAACGCGATATGCACAAAACATAAAAATAAAACGACTTTATAAGCGGAATTTAGTACCTACATGAAAATAGTTAAATTTATGAAACTTTTTTTCATTTTAGTAAAAGAAAACATTTTTTATGAATGAAATTAATAATTTAGTAATGTATGATTTTATAATTATAGCAATAAGTTTGGTTACAAATGTACATTATTTAATAATTAATTATTAATTATTAATTGATAAAGAAAACAAATGTCATAAGAAAAAATTGTCGACGGTGTATACATTTAAGTTTGTATTCACTATCATGGCTATCATCCCGCAAGACGCTTTACTTTGTTATAATAATTTACAACAACCGTGTAATTCCCGCATTACCTTATCACTAGCAGTACAATCAAGTACACAATCGCCTAAAGCCACTTGAAAGCATAGAAAAGCACACGTGTCGATGTGGCTTAATCCACGGCTTTGCGTTATAATCCGACCACCCAGAGAACGTTGCGCGACCGACCATTATGCTGCCCACAGAAATGGTACCCCCATTATTATATAGAACAGAACACATAGGTGCCATTATTATTTTACGCTATAAAATCAAGACCACCTACGTCACGGTTGGTCTTTTTTGCATTTATTTTTTGCAAAACACTTTTCGATGCGAATGTAATGATGCGTTCGTGATTTTTTGACGGTTTTGGCGTCGGAGGTATATTGAAGTAACAATGAATTTTTGGTTACTTTGGTCGGTAAATTTTTACTAATACCCCATTTAACTGTTGTGTTCACGCCAATGTTAAGATAAATTTATACGTTTCGATGAGCCTGATGTTACAATTTGTAAGAAAGAAAATCAAATGTGTACCAAATAAAATAGAGTAGGTACCTAGACGAGAGAAATATTCATTTCATATTATGTTAAAAGAAGGCACAAAACACAGAGAAAAGAATAAAGTATTAAAATAATAGTAATAGAAAACATTATATAATATTAGGTTTCATAAAAACTCCACTTACCTACTACTTATTATGTACCTATTCATTATTATATAAAAGTTAATGTTGACGGATCCGAAAAATATTTTCCTTAAAGCGTTGTCATTCTGCTTTTCTACCTCATATTTGAATACCTTTCCTCTCCTACCTTCTTTTGCTTGTGTATTCAATCACTAATGTATTTTAATAAACAAATTCAAAAGATAACATTCACTAGCTATTTAACCAAAAACAAGGCGTCTGTGCGATATAATAAGTCATTATTTGGCCTTCGAACAAAGTTCATGAATGATTGAATACATCGACATTGTTCCGAGTAATAAACATATCAGAACTCGATATATCAACATGGCTAATGATCGCGACGACTACGAATACGTTGGTGATCACTGGCCCGTGCATCGATGTGTATTAATGATCGAAGGACCTAAATATTAGAAATGGACTTGCGATTACCTACATCTGTTCGAAGATTGTTTTCTGTTCCGGAGGGTCGTAAATGTCGTAATCTAATTGTGAATGTTTTTTCTGCTTTTGGAACTCGTAAGACTACATCCATCATCAAATCCTAGTCATTTATCCAGTCATTAAGCCCTAATCAAACTAGAAGGAGGGCTGGTAAGTAAAGAAATATTCTGCTATGCTCAAGTATCGTCAAAATAAATTAGCGAGCACTCTCGTCTTTAGGGATCTCTTTCTTTCTTCCACGAATTATTCGAACGCAACTGCGACATCTTCAGGGTTCGAGGCGTATTTTTGAAACTGGAGAGCAAATTAAAGTCACAAAAGATCTCGATTAATAAGACAAAGCATTGTGACTGTATGTCATTTGAATGGGGCTACTGAATTATCAACAACAACATGAACGGGGTGATCACATTAGGTACAACTTAAGCATGTCACGCCTGACTCGCTTGCCGTGTGCCGAATGCATACATTATGGGCAAATGGACGGATACCATGAAATTAACGTTTATCGTTCAATCTTTAGTACCTTTTAATTTGGTGCCTTGTTGATATATTTTTGTTTGTTAAACTATGATCAATTTATGACTTTAAGTTTTGTATTTTAATAGCTGAGCAATGATAGCAGTTTGAAATAGAGTTTTAAGGAGACCGAAGGATGAAATAGTTTACGCGACTACGGCTAAGTGAAAGAGGTGGTTATGATTTCTGTGTGTATGTGTATGTATGTATGTACTGTAACTGATCGATAAAGGTGTTCTAAAATCATCGATTAAATTTAAATACAGTTTAAGTAAATACAAACTCAAACTTAATCTCACATCGTTTATTTTAATACCTACTAGAGGACCCGCCCTCACTTCGCTTCGGGAAACATGTCCCGCATTAGGAAAATATTAGGCGTGTTTTTTTTAAACTGACGTAACTTTTTTATTTATCAACCAATTGAAATAAAACTAACACTAAATATATTAGTGAACCGCACCCAAATCGGAAAAGCCGGCCACCACACAGCCACAGACAAACAGATAAACAGAAAAAAAATCTAAAAATCATTATTTTGGGTTAATAAAGACCCCCAGTAAAAGGATTTTTCATATAATCTTCTACGTGCGGACAACAACCAGTTATTATTAGTATTATTTAAAACAGTATAACACAATGCAACACCAGCTGAGATGGGCAGGCTGTTCTGGTGGTGTAAGTGCAACCGCAGGCTAATTGCGTCCATCCTAACTTGGGATATTACCGTCTGAGGCGGCGTCTACACTGTGCAAACGCACGGTGAACAGCGTTGATACTATTTCAGGTTATTGATAAAAGTTTCTCAGACAGCCAATGGTTTCAACGTTGGACTCCAAAGCTGGAGGCCAGCGTGGTGGATTACAGCCATTACCCCTTACATGAGGAGACTCGAGACCAGCAGTGGAGGGTTATGGGTTGCAATGATGATGAATAATGAATAAGACTTACTGAAAACAAAATCTTTGTGTATTGACCATAGCACCTACGATACAGGGAATAGTAGTGTGGGGCTATTCGTGTGTATCTTTTTTTTCTATTATTTAAATAGAGCACAGTGTAACACGTCCTAACAGGCGGTCGTGTCTGGACAAGGCGAGCAAATTGAAATTAAAACATAACCGAATGAGACAGCGCGATTATGGCCAAATTACTGTTGAGAAACACCGCTCCCGAATTAATGGCCGTCTTCTGTTTCCACAGACTTGACTCCGAATGACCCGCGTCGAATCTAATGAGGAAATATTATAGCTTAGGGATGTTGTGACACTAGAGTATAATATTTTACTTCTACACATTGGCTTCAATCCATTAACGGGCCGGGCAGGGCACCGGTTTCTCGTCATAACTGAGGACACCTAGAGCAATTTCTATCACACCATTCAAAGGCGGACAGGTGGAGAAGTCAGTGGCCAAGTTTGATAGTTTTTATGCCACTCGAAAGGCTTCCGACAAAACTTAACGACCGCTACCTTGACATATCTTGATATCTAGCTAAGCTAATATAATTAAATATATTCCTGTATTTCAACGCCAAAAGAAACCTTTGTACATACCCTTCTTTAATAATGCACGCACGCGCACTTCGATATTTAGCAAAGCTAAAGTTTACAAGGAGAGCAGTAAACTAACATTTTTATGTAAGTAATAAAACAAATACATTTATGAAACAAAATAATAATTCAGCGAAAATTCAACCATGCATTTTCTGGTGAACGCATGTGTTAATACTCATTCATATCCCTTCACATGACCTCATGTCATTTACGATGACATATTCCATTTATGACGAGATTACAACGCAACACGCATCCTTCATATGATTTTCATGAGATTACTAGACAAAATACCATTCATAGCATATTTTCGTTTCATGAATATTGTATATAACGCTTTCCCCTATCCCTTAATGCCTTAATAATAAGATTTTTTATGGAAATATACAGTTGAGCAATATGGTTCATTATTGCTCGTGTGAATTAGGTATACAAGCATTACATTACAGTATATTAGAAAAATGTGTAAGTATTGTAGGTGAAAGCAATATATGAAATTGGTAATAGTGTTCGTAATATAGTGTTTGTTTACGATACAATTACATAACATAAACGCTAATACATTCATGCCCTCGCTCTAGGATTGCCCGTGTCGCGGGTGGCATGGACAACACAAATAACATACATATCACTAACACCCACGACCCGGGAACTGAATCGAACCCGGGACTCCTCGCTTCGCTGGTAGGGTCTTTACCAACTAGGCTACAAGGTAAGTAATTTTGTTACAAAACAAGTTAATGCTTGACAACAATCCCACCCGATGGTAAGTGGTGATGAAGTCTAAGATGGTAAATACCACATTATAAAAATGTATTCACTCTCCTCTTGAAGATTACTATAATTCTTCTGTCATGTACTCTGTTACATATTGCCTGGCAAGTAGACCACTTTTATTTATTTATTTATTTGGCATACAAAATAACTTATAAATTAATGACGATCTAACACTCTTAAAAACTAGATGTATAGTTTGTCTCAGAGTGAAGACATTTAAACTACTTAAACTAATTTAAGACATTTAATTACTTGTAAAGTCATATCTCGATAAACTAAGAAAGTTCGTAGTCCCGAGTTTGTTCCCCAAAAGTATGATATAAATACGAAATTTTACTTACTAAAATAAAAATATTAATTTTTAACGAGTGAGTTTGTTCAACTGACATTTTGTTTTTATTATGAAATCATTAATAGTTTATAGTTATAAAACACTAGTCATAATGACTGTAGCTACCTATGATTTAGAGAGCGATGTCGAATCCATTACGTATTGACCCATAGCATCCTCTACGCGTAGGTCGAATCAAGTATGAATCATCGACAGATAACCAATAGTCCATAGATTAAATCTATGTAGAAACAGTGAATAGACAGCTTATTGAAATAACTTATTTACGATCTCTTCGAAGGGCCATTAAAGCACGGAAAACAGTGACTGTTCAGTGTAAATAAACGATTACATAAATCATTATAATACCAGAACCCACACTAATATAACTTCTAAATGCATACAAATTTTAACAACCGTTGAAATTTGTTCTCTGTAGGGCACAAGGACGCCTAGATCATATACCGTTGTAATGTATGTCTACGTATAACAATTATTGCATTGAGTGTATGTACTAACCGTTGCTAAGACATAAATCATCATTCGTCAGATTCGGTCGTTTTATTAGTCCTCCGAACCTCACACGTTACACCGTCCTAATACTTGCAGGCAACTTTTTTGTACCCACACACACATACACATTAAGTAACGCTATACACTCTTAGCCCTACACTAGGATTCCGTGTGGATGCCATGGACAATGCACAACCGAGACAGAGAATAGGAATTTAAACTAATCATTCAAATTTCCGCCTCACTGGGAATCGATCCCAGGACCCTTCGAAGGGCATTCCGGGATAGTAACTATTGCGCCATAGGAGTCGTCAGTACATTGAAAGTTTAAAGGACCTTTTTAGCTATTGTAGGAGAAGTTTTAACAAATATTAATTGAGCCTATTTAATGAAATTTAGAAACTCAATATTATAGTACTTGATATTTGAACTTGATATTTGAACTTGATATTTTGGTACTTGATATTAGAACTTGTTTGGTATTTGTTACCAATCTGCAGATAATAGGAGGCATTACAAAAACCGCATTGCGGTCATCCGCACCGCTGCCTCATTATTTACGCATTACATAGATGCACTGTAACGACGGTAACGAGAGTCCACACTTGTGTCATACGTGTTACAGGAATGTAAAGCACCGTGCGCACTAACCATCACGAGTTTTCAAGGATTCAAAATAATTGGATCTCTGTCATTAAGAGTGTGTAAAGGTCTCCTTCCATCCTAGAGTCAAAGTCAATCTCCACTATGGCGAACGCCCATTCTCTTCGAAATCGTTAGGCTGTACCACTTAGTTTAATACCAACGGTACTCTTGCAAGCTGACAGTCTTACTTGCCTGGAGAGGTTACCATCCTACTTTTTTATTGAATTAAAGTAGCAAATGAGCACGCAGCACCACCTTTCCGCTGCCACCCATGACAACTGCTGACACAGAACAAGACTCAAATGGGCACTAGCGTAGTAAGTCAGTTAGTTTCTACCATCCTCAACATCGGATCGAAACATCAATCTTTTTTTGCATATATTACGTAAACGCTTGATAACAATCCCAACTGAAGGTAACTGGTGATGCGCAGACCAGCGCCAGTGCATAAGCCACATAAGACAGACAAGGCGTCAGATTCGTACTACAAATATTGTTATCACTCCGCATCGGACTGTGTAATCAGTTGGTATCAGTGCGGTATTTAATTAAGGATATGGTGACCGCGGTGAATGCGAGGGCACTCCGGTCTCCGTGGCGGAGGAAAGCCGCACTGTAAATTTATCTCGAGGCTAAGGTTGCAGTGCGTGATACGCTGACGCGATTAGCGGGAGAAGAAACTGTGGCACGAAAAACAAAACATAAAAGAAATAATATCGACTTATGAGACTACGATAGGCGGTTGCTGAAAGCTCTTTTTTGGACTGAGATGTCACGTCTCATTTGAAACCTCAATTTCAAAAGCCGCAAAAGTGCCCCACAGTGAAAATTTATAATTGCTAGCAAAATTGCACACCGGTTGATCTCATAGGTATATGGACCTAAAGTCTTTAGGTATGTATATTTCGGAATAACCGAAAAGACATCAACGATGTATTAATGTTCAAAAATTCAAATGTTCAACAGGCATCCGTTTATTATTAATAAATAAGTGACTAGAATTTATCTCAAGTCAATTATTAAATTACTTACCAACTCTCAAATGTTTTAACAATACATCATCAATTAAACAAACTCTGGACAAAAAATCTTATTTCCGCTATGAAAATTTTTATTTCCGCTATGAACTCTCCTTGCCGCTCTCTAATGGTACTTTCCACCAGCCGTAATACACTAACAAATATTGTCACTCACTCGCTAGACCACACACAACCGTACGTCTCTCTATCGGTATTGCGAGGCTGTAAATGTGATGAGCAGTGGAAACTTTTGTATGAAACGTAATTATACTATAGGTACCTAATGTTGTTTTGTTCATAGGTTTCTATATTTGAAATGACAGGCGACAAGAAAAGACAAAACCGATCAAGTGCGCGTAGTGTTTTTCGTAGCGCATACCGATAGCGGTCACAGTACCTACCTATTCTGTAAAAAATTCAGATATCCACCTACTTCCTTCCAAGAGATAGAGCCCTATAATAGACAGACAGACAGCAGAGGCATATTAATAGGGTTCCTTAGGTCACCTTCTGCGCAACCCTAAAATCTAAAATGTACCTAAAACGGTACACTATACTTACAACAGAGGTCAATACCTACTCTAAGCTGCCAAAACTCATCCAAAACACTAAAAATGTATTCGATATTATTTGCCATTATATTTTCAAAAACTTGTATTAAATTATACGTAGTAGGTACTAAGACCGACGCTTCTACCTTCTGTTTCTAAGTAAAATATGTCGCTTCATTGCCATGTACATTGAACCCACTCGATTCTCATCAAGTGTCCAACCACATAATGTTCGGGTGCTGTTTGACGGCAATTACCACGCAGCAAGATCGTGTTCTCGCGACGGGAGAAATCGACCGCAACCGATAACTGTGCGTAGGTTACTTATCAATTCGAGAAACAGAGGGCTTGCTTACTAATAACAATTCAATTTGAATTTATTATCGAACAACATTGATTCATGTAGGTATAAGACTTAAAAACTACATTAGCCAGCTGATTAAAACACAAATCAGTACAGGCATGTAATAGAATTACTATTTCATACGATCTTATCGGAATGATTGCCAAAATAGACGGGCTTTCCTCAAAGCAGCCGACGATTTATTCAATATTTAATAATAAATGCGCACAGGTAACTGATAATATAGCGAGGCAACTGATGATGAATGGTCAAGGTCGACCATGCGGATCATTAATACCAAAAGCATCACCGATACGTTACGGATTAAAGTGGATGAACCCGCCCAATTCCGCCCCTCCCAATTTTGGATGACATAAACTTCATCAAGTAGTGATAGCCGTGTGGTTGAACATTGGACTGCCGAACCGGAGGTTCCGGGTTCAAACCCCGCACGCACCACTAATTTTCAAAAATTATGTGCGTATTAAAATTTAATTATCACTTGCTTCGGTGAAGGAAAACTTCGTGAGGAAACCTGCACACCTGAGAGTTCTCCATAATGTTCTCAAAGGTGTGTGAAGTCCACCAATCCGCATTTGGCCAGCGTGGTGGACTGTGGCCTATACCCCTCACACTGTGAGAGGAGACCCGTGCCCAGCAGTGGGACAGTTATGGGTTGTGTTGATGATGATGATGATGAACTTCATCCTTTCACTTTACACGTACTTAAGTTGCATCGCAGTATATACTTTAAGCCTCCTCAGTTATAAGGACACACCAATATTTAGCATTACGTCCATTCTACAGAACCTTACCGCAATCCCTTTTTTCATACAACTGTGCCTAGTTTAAAGACCAGTTTCTTTTTCAGACCTATACCAACACAACAGCCATAAATATTTTTAAAACTTCGACTACTGTTTCATTATCTGACCAGTCACAACACAACAACAAGCTTATCTTCACCCAAAACAATTACACGTCATTACAACCAGCTCCTCAAAATGGACAAAAAAGGATCGGTGTCCCTACGGTCAGTCAGGCTTTATCTGTTACAAATCGATTGTCCCTTTTGTCCCAAATCAAAAAAAGGCCGGTTCCTTTACAAGGCTTAATGCTGTAACAAAATATACATTTTGTTACAATACTACCACAGTATACATAAATTTGCTGATAAAGAGTAGAGTACTGATGTTTTTTGTACTGTTTTCCTGCGGTGTTTTTATACTGTGGCGTTAATAGGGTAAATGCCGCTGTTAGTAGTTAGTAGCGACCGCAAATTTGTCAGACCACCTTGCAGCGAAATGAAATTTATGGTCCTAAAGCCAGGAAGAGGACGTAAGCCGTGCCGTTGCATAATCTCCACAATTTATGGTTACTTTTGTTGACTCGGTTGTGCTTTGTCCTTTTTGTGTTATTTCATTAACTTCGACAGTTATGAGGAGTAAATTACAATGGCTTTGTAGGTTTTAATCAATTTTATTGTTTACGGTATATTAATTCCAGAAAATATTGTTAATATTATGACCACTAAACAAAAAGCCGTAATCTAATTTCTGGCATCTTTGGGAACGCTACGTAGAACTTTCTGGCATGCAAATTTCCTCTCGAAGGTTACCAACATTGAAGCAAGTGATACAGTCCTACCTTACCTACCCATTACTTCCTTTTATTATCTCCTAAAAACGGTATCCGATTTCTTGTATTTTTGAAATATCCGTAACTATCACTTGACGGAAACTAATCCTTACGAGCTTTCATAATGATAAAATCGATTTCTCAAAAACACGTATCTCGAAAATCGATAACGCCCATGAAAATTTGACCGATTTGTATTCAGAATCCGCACGTGAGGCAAAGGTCGGTCCTTGTATTAGAGAGAGGAAATCCGGAGTTCATTGTATCCAACTCTTGTGCACTTTACCTGACCGATAGATAAAAGATCCTCAAAGAATAGGTCTGCGCTTGTCGGATATATTTTTTTCTTAATTATATGGTGCCAGAACATCAGAAAAAAACGAATTTAAAAAATTCAAATTTGGAATGCAAATAAGATGCAACGGTCGCGTCTTTGTTACCAGTTTTTGCGAATAAAAAAATCAAGTTTAATTTTCTCACGTTAGCGTTTATTTTTTCAAGAAAATTTCTAATGAGGGTTTAATTTGAAGAACTCTTTGGGGTTTGATTTCTGGGACTTTTTATTGTTTTTTTCTGTTGCCTCTTTGTTTGCGAAAACAAAGTCTCGTAACACGGTTGTCGCAAAAAATAATTACACTGTTGATTTATGCACATTTGCGATATGCGTTTTTTGCTCTTTATAATATTAATTTACGAGTTTTCGCTTGTGAACTTTTGTAGGCTATTACATTAATGAATTATAGAAGGAAAAAAGCAATGAATAGTAATACTTTTTAACAAAACCGTCTCAAATAAAACATTACATATTTTTAAGTTTCTCAGTTAGATGATTTTGAACAGATTTTTATTTTATATATAATTAAATTGATTAACAATATGTACCTACAGTCTCTCCTACGCTAAATAAGTAATCACTACAATCATGATATAAAAAATAAAACAATGTTTGTCGGATTTTATGCGATAATTTCAACCACTTTCGAATCTTTATGTAATTTTTAACAAATACATAGAATATACTCTTATATAATAAATTAAATCTAAGCTTTTTCGTGCAGTTAGTAGATAGGTGATGGGTACCTACTACTGATAAAAAGTCTGTTTTTAGGTTTAACTATGAATTGACTCCAATATACCTTTGATTAAAAACGCTCCGTTAACAATCCCTACTTCCTTTGCGATAGTTAAATAACATTAGTCTAAAATAACGGAAATCAATATCAATCTTAACGGAAAGTTAACATCGCATGCGATTTTTTACGAACACCATGACATCGACAAACAAAGAACGACCGCATCTTTTGAGAAATAAATTAAACTATCCTTAGGGGAGATTTTTACCGTTAAGTCTAATCTACATGAAAAAAACGGTTTAAAAAAATCCCGCGGATGTCTGTGGGAACGCGCATCTTAAAAAACTGAGGGCAGGAAGCGTTACACTAAGTGTAAATATCTCAGTTGACATACGTAGTTTGTGGACGGATATTTATTTGAAAGATTTATATCACTACGCCCCGTCCTTATAATTACCGCGCTGTCTTTTTATCTATATTAGTGTAATAAAAGACCTTTAGTTTTTGCATTCCTAAATAAAGAAGGCGATCGTCAGATACGTAGAACACTAATCATTGTTTTCTAAAAAGCGTGTGAAACATAGGAAATTTCGAAACAATTGAACTGTCTAAACAAACTATGTTCAAATTATTTAACATGTGAGTTTGACATTTTTTAGTCTAATAAGGTAATTATGACTTCCTTTGGTGAAGGAAATATCGCAATACCTGGGCGCCTAAGAATTCTCCATAATGTCCATCTCTCATCTCATCTCATCATAATATTACATATCTCCATCTCTCAAAAATGCACATGGCTGGTAAGTACTCGTATGAGGACTGGGACAGGGACTGTTAGTGATAGTTAGTCCTGTAATTAGTTGTTAATAATATAATAGTTCAGTTAGTAATTGTTAGTAAGAGACTCGTTCTAATTCGTTCACAGATGTCTTGCTACCATTGAGGACTGTGGCGTATGGAACCCATTGAGGACTGTGATGGTCGCCTCTAAAAAAAAGTATATTAGACTGTGGACTCCAAACTGTATGGCAGCATTGCCTATTTCTTGTGATAAAAACACCTCCCAATTAGCTTCTTATGGCCCATGACCACACCATCCGGTCGTTATCCACTTCCGCCTTCACTCCAACATCCATAAAACACGTTTACATCCCAAAACATCTCATCAACTGGATTATTGCTTTGCTTCCGAATCTATTTGATTGGGATAGTTATCCTCAAAGTTTTAGTAGGCTCATTTATATTGTCATACGCACTTTGAGTTTTCTTGCAGTGTTTTAGATTAAGCAATCTGTATTTTCATTTATACAATAAAATGTTAAAAAAATAAAAACTTAAAAAATGTTTGCATTCAAATTATGATTTTTTAAGTACCTACCTACATTTATGGATTAAAATTTATATTTTAATGTATATATATTTTCGTGATATTCATTTATTACAATCTGATTTAATAATTCTGAGTTCATAAAGTCCGTTACATAATAATAATAACAAAACTGTGATATTAAAATTGAATATTAAAATGATTACTCTTTATTGGACAAGTACAAGCTTTTATAAGCTTGTACTTGTCCAACTTGTTGGAACGCAATTATTTGCGTTACATTAAATGTGGGAATCGCATAGTTAACATTTTTATGTTAAACGAAAATATTTAAACGTAAACAATAATTAAAACTCTTACGCATGTACCGATTAAAAAAAAACTTATAAAAAAGTACCGACTACTAATTCTCCTAAATGCTACACAGTTTAGCCATCGAACCTTTGACAACCGCTGTCCAAATCTCAAGCCCCTAGTTTTTTGTATCCTGGGGATACAGAAGGACCGTGGTGTGTTTATAAAAACATATGCACATTTTTTAAGAACGCATCTCGGTGCATCAAGGTGCACGCTTTGTGCGCAGGACATACAAGGGACATACTTTTTAATAATTCTATGAACCTTTTTTATATGTGAGAATGTTTTTTTAGATTTCTCACGCAGAGAACCATTGAAGTAGAGATCTGTGGGTAGATACATCCGAGGGTATTGTTGATTGCACATTCAAGTGCATTTAAATGTGAACATTTTGATACGCTATGGAATATTTTGGGAATTTTATATGTATTTCGTAACTTTGAAGTGGTTGTTTCTTGCAAAATTTTGCTGATACAAAAGGATTGCACGGAAAAAATATGGGGATAATGTCTAAGCTATTTTTTTATTAATATAGCCGACAAACGTGGACGACCGTCTGATGGTAAGTGGTCTCACCGTTACCCTTGAACATCAGTAACAGCAAAAGCATCACCGATGCGTTGCCGGCAAAGAAAGAGATAAATATAAAGAGAGTACGATACGTACCGCAAAGGACTGGAATAAGTTGCCTGCGACGGTGTCCCCGGTCGATTATAATGTGTCATCAATATAATCTTTAAGTCAATAATGAATAGGTTTTTTCTAAGTTAATGCGCTTCAACATCTAAAGGCTACGTGGCGTCGCCACTTACCATCAGGTGGGATCGTAGTCAAGCGGTAACTTATATTCAGTAAAAAAAAGAGAGTACCTACTGCCTCTCAAACTTCTAACCGGGCCGTAACGATTCGTTTGGCGGCTAACTCTATGCTAGTAGACTCTCCTGCCCTGCTACTTCTAAGATAAACTAAAGTTTTAAAAAATGCCGTCCAAAAAAAAAGGAAAAAATATCGTGATAACTGTAACCATTTTAGTTGCTGATTGCATAATATTTAATGGACCCCGCATATTCATTACGGTAAAAAAACTGTAATTTAATATAAACTGTGTGACAGGAATCAGGGTAATGTACCGGTGTCAAAACTATATAAAAACTGTCAAGGAGGGAGCTTCTGTACAAAAAAGAAAGGGGTGTTTTGAAACAATAGAAAAAACAGTGGCCCATTATCGGCTAACTGGGCCCGGACAGGCGGTTAATTTCGTTAACGCGGATTTATGGTACTTCGCCTCCATTCTTGTTATTGTTCTATTTTGACGACTTTTAAAATGTTCTAACCAGAATTAGGCTAATAAAGGACGTTTTTCTTCGATTTAGTTCGTTATGACGTCAGTTGCGGCACAACCTTTTCAAATTCGTACATACTGTAATGTAAGGTGTAGGTACTAATTGACTCACGATATACTATTGAACAAAGTATTATTAAAGCACAGTTTTTTGGACATTTTGTAAGACAAATGAAGAATTTAGAATCAGAACACCCAAACACAAATTATTGCAGAAAACAAAGCAATATTTTTGTAACTTTTGTAGGTCCAGCGTGCTCGCCAATATTTAAAGTTTTTTTTTGTAGTCGGATATAATTACAATTTTTTAGTAAGTTCAAAAGATAGTTGAATGTTTCGTAAAATTAGATAAGTTATCCAGCATTGAACAATGCCTCTCTGACATTTAGCGAAAATGAAAGACGCCGTGTCGACATGCGTGTCGTAGACATGATACTCATGTAGTGGTCAGTTCTGCTTTGAATGAGAATCATGTTCCATTTGATCTACAGAAGCCGTAAGCCCTCATGGCCTATGGCTCCTTCACTCCTGCCCGTAATTTGTTATAAATAATATAGAATAACAGTAACAATCACAGCAATCGTGTTTCGCCATAGCTTTGAGAATTACACGATCTTTAGTCCGCAAAATGATAATATAAAGCTTCAGTCGTACAGAGAGAGTCACGACGATTTAAACCCAGGGTATCTACCCTTAAAACTCTTGTGTATTTTTCTAAATTTACCAATTTCTACTTATTTCTGCAGCCAATAAGAAAAATATCTTGGGATCAATAACTTTTCTTATATAATTCCATCTTAAGTAAAACTTATGTAGGTAGGTAAGTAAAAAATATATAAATCTCCTGTCACGATGTTTGTCCGCGATGGATTCCTAAACTACTTAACCGATTTTAAATTAAATTGGCACACCGTGAGCAGTCTGGTCCAACTTGAGAGATAGGATAGCTTAGAATGGGTTAGATTCACAATTGGACCCGGTAGGTGGCGCTGCTGTCGATATGACACCAAATGTCAAAAAATAAATGTCCACCCGTGCGAAGCCGGGGCGGGCTACTAGTACTGATATAAAATATTCTTATGTAGGTTATAGGTAATTATTCGTTAACAAAGTATAAAACGAATCTCTGTACTTGTAACAGTGGGTGATTAAAGATGAAGATTTGAGTATTAATATGTGTGGAATTCACACGTGGTAGAAGTGAAACTTAAAAAAACGAATACTGTCAGTCCAAATATAGATGTTTTGCTTTGTTTAGGTAAGCCGCCATTTTGCCGTAAAAGGTATTGCTCTAGTACCCCGACCTTGGAACACGCAAGCGGATGATGCTTCCTATCACATTCTCTCCCACGTTACAATGTATCTCTCTTTTTACTGTCGCTTTTTCGCGTCATTTCCGTTTCATCGAATTCCAAATCACAACGATGCTAAAGAAGTTTTCACTTCAAAAAGTGGAAGAAATATAGAAAGAACTTGAAAAATGGTATCCCTTCGTTTTGGTGGCAGTTGGGCAACCCAAGGCTATAGCGCACAATGGCGAGCATCCCTTTCACTTGAAGCTCGAATGTGTCAATTGACTCGAACTTACTACCCGACATTATATTTCAATGTTCATTGTTCTTGGTTTTTACAACCGAAGACATTAAAAGTAATTTGAATCAAAAATTGGACAATGGTCTGGTTTGTTATTGACATGATTTACTTTGTGATGGAATTTGGGACACGTAATTTAAGTTAAAAATTCAGTTCATAATATTTTACAATAAATTATTTTAGTGGGTATCTGTGTCAACACTATTCTGCCCCGTTATGAAAAAGGGTCCAACTTCCAAAAGACCGATTCCAAGATACTTAATCAAGATTTGTGAATTCTTTCCTGGCCTACATATTTCAATTTAGAGACTCTATTGACTGTGTTATTTCACACTGTGTCATTTTTTTTTAAAATTGATACATTTTCAATTCATATATTTTAATCGGTATATTAACAAACTTACGCGCCACCTGGTGGTCACCGTCGCCTATGGACATTAGCAATAATAAAGGCATGCGATTGTGTTTTCCGATGCGTTGCCGGAAAGCAAGAGAAAGAAGGAAAGAAAGAAAGAAGAAGGAAAGAAGAGGAAACAAGGAAAGCTTTTTATGCCGTTCTTAGCTATTCTGTGATTCTTATACGATTTAAATAACTTGCAATTGTGAAGTTATAACTGATGTCTGTAGGTAAACGTAAAATGTTTCTGTCTTGTTCGGCTTTATAAGCACCTAATGTTCAGCTCGTAGCTCATTGTATCCAAGACTAACCTACTTAGGTTTTTATGGATTTTAAGCAGTCAAATAATACGATTATTATAATCAGTCAGTCCGGGATCAATGGGTTGAAGCCAAGCAGTCAAATGTATTTTAAATTCTGTGTATAAATAAAAAAGCCCAAGTCCTTTAGTTTAGGCTGGCTCAAGTAAGAGGGACCCTTAGCTCTAATCCCTACCACCAACCTCAGAGTACTTCTGGATTAAACTGGATGGAACAGAGTCCAGCGACCTCGTCCATTGACCAGCAGGGTGCATCATGAGCAGGGGAGGTCGGACTCGGACTCAAAAATGGATGTAACCCCTTATATCTCATCTAGGCACAACTCAACTAGGACTAAGCTATGACTATCAAAATCAATAGCTATAAGTCAGCCATCCTCATTACCCAAATTTCGTTAGGACCGGAACGCGATACGCAGCGTCTGCGACCGGCAGATGCAAAAACAAGTCAACTAACGAACTGTGGACCTCTCGCAACACATAAATTATTTAAATTTGACTTGTAATATTGTACGGGACACAGGATATGCATAAAAGGGTTGAAAAAATCTTAGGGGTGAACTTTTTATATTGCGCGAGGGTCAGGATTATGGTAATCAATGCTCTGCGGCTTGCGTTACTTGCGGCGGCGGCTTGCGACTGCGGCTTGCGATTTTGTTCAAGTTTTTCCGAGGTCATTCGGATGCGTTTTTTTTCGTTGAGCACTCGATGTTACCTACAATTTTATTACTTCGTTTTAGTTAAAGTAGTGAGTAGTATAATTTTATAAACTGTACCGTACTGTCTTTAACATACAAGCTGTGCTATCAGGCGCTGTTTAGATATAATATCTGTAGATTTGTCACGTAACTTTGGGACTTTGATCGGTGAATGAAGCCGCAACAGACGCATGACGTATGACGCAAACTGCAAAGTCACCTATTTTTGTTATGCGAGGCCCGGCCAACATTCGTTACAGCTAACTTTTATAATGTACTCGTACCTACATACATTTTAGTCGTCAGTCCTTTCGCACGATAATTTAGCCGATATTTGTTAAGGGTTAATAGAAATTTTAGAAAGACATTCATGCATTTATAGGTTGGCTAATCAAAGATCGATTGAGATTTGAGTAGGTACCACATTCATATAGTACTTAGTAGTTCAATGCGCACAATGAATTTCATGAGCGCTTCCATCCTTAGAAGATTTAGACGATAAGATCACTTGGATATCGTAACATGGTAAATCCTTCACCCAACAACAGCAACAGCATACCTTAAGTATGTAATCGAAAATTTTTAACATAATATGGTGACAAATAGGGAAAATCAAATTTTATGTATGTACATAGTGAATACTAATAAGAGGTGTAATTTGACACAGATAATATGAAATTTAATAATATCCTAATTGTATGCATGCTGTGTTCACCTATAATTGCGGCAACACGATTTTAGAAATAAGATAACTTGATATGGTGAATGAATTGTGTATCCGGCGTTGGTGGACCTTAATAAATAAATAAATAAATAAATAAATAAATAAATAAATAAATAAATAAATAAATAAGCATTATTTACACGCGGTATTCTTTAAAGAGAGCGGACAAGCCAGATGTTTTCTGTCGCTGCAACTAAAACATGGAAGACAATAGCACTAATGGTTGTAAAGGGCTCCATCCAACTGCCCTGTTAGTGGTGGACCACGTGGTGACCATCTATCGTCACGTGAGCTGTCTCTACGTCTGGTACGAGAGCTATTACCGCAAATCAAGATTGTTATTCTGAATCCTAGCACTGAACTCGCAGAACATAAAATCAACCACAAACTAAAACGGTATTTCCTTATGAAAACACGACCCTTGCTCATATAAACCGAATATGAATGTAATGTTTTAATGATGAAACTTTCTCCTAGTTCTATTTACCCACCCATTTGAAGTTTCTCACCGAGGAACGTTTGTGCAAGGCTTGTATTTCTTACCTACTTCTGTATATTTTCGAGTGCTTGCAAACGAGTGTTTGGTTAATTGCTTTTCTAATGCTATAAAGAAAATGTCTGATTGCCTTAATGCATGATTCCTGTAGTTATGATTAAAAATATAAAAGAAAGAATTCAGTGTGAAAAAAAAACACATCTTATACTGCAAGCGGTAAATGCATCACCGACGCGTTGCTGATCGAGAAAGAAGAAATGAAGTATTGGCTTGGCTCTCAAGCCATAACTCTCTTATTACTAATTCACGTACCGTCGTTTACAATTTTATCTAACTATCCAAAATCTCTAGATTAGTAAGTAGGTAGGTAAAGTAATAAGTAATAAAAACTAAAAGCACTATAATGTTTTGGCGGTTGCTAGGCAAGATTTGAAGATTATGGATAGATTGGAATATTGACAACGGCCGTTAGGTTATCGTTATTGGTTAATAAATCTTAATATAATTATGATTTTAAACTGATATCATCACAGACACTAAGCATTTTTAAATGTTAACGGGTACTTTGAATTTTTTAACCGATATTTCGAACCAGTTGCATGGATCACGGTCACGACGACCCTGCAGTGCAGTCATCGTGAGTACCCATTTAAATTTAAAAACAAATCTAATTTTATCATTTTAAATTCATAATATTTACGACCCCTAAAGACATTATATCCAAAGATTCATAACGTTATATACATTACATGGGCCGGAGTTATAAGAAATCGCTTCAACAATGACATAAATAAAAAAGTTATCTGATTCTTCACAAATCAAACGAAGCATTACGTCCAACCCTTATCTCTATAGACACCGCTGATCAAATTCAATTTAAAATCTGCCCCTTATGCCACCGCAGGGCTATTCGAGTCCGTTCGCTACTCATCCCATTTTTTATCTGTTGCTGATACTAAAAAATCGCCAGGTGGAATGAAAAACGCAAAAAAATTGCGATAGGCATTGTTCGGAGTAAACCCTTGTAGGACAAAGGTCTCTAATCCTTTACGGGTATCTTCGCGTCCACGGCATGTGGAACCGTTCCTTTGTGACGAAAGGATGCAGTTCGATTCCCGGTTCACGGGACTTACATAATGTGTTAGGTAAGCTTTAATTCGAGATTTTTTGTGACTCGTTTATGTATTTAAAGAAATGCAATTAACATACATTTTAGGATCTTATGTTTAATTACTTGTGTTGATAAATAAGTAATTCGGTATTTGTTAGTATGATTAGATAGGTAACGCAGGAGAATTCTCAGGAGTGCTGGTTTCCTCGCGATGTTTTCGTTAAATTCTAATATGCACATAATTTTTGAAAATTAGAGGTGCATGCAGGATTTAAACCCGGTTTGGGAGACCAACGTTCAAACAAACAAACAAACTATTATCACTGCTTGACTTGATGTGACTGGTTTACAAATTGTATATCCTCTTTCAATAGGTAAGCGTCATAATTTAAAATCAAACTGCAGATATTATAGCGAACCTGCCATCTCAAAGAGACCACGGCTCTAAAATTTATCAGCGCAAAATTTTTGTTCATTGAGCTGCGAACGCAGGTGGTCCTAATTAGGCCGCGGTGGCCAAACAATACGATATATCTGTAACAAAGCGTGCCACACGTGGCCGCTTAGCATTATCGATTGTCCTCACATTGTCCTCTCCGCCATGCGGGCAGCGAACGGGTTATCAATGTGACGTCATGGGACAATGCGTTTTTTACGCGCCCGGTGGTTACGGTTACGTACTTTTACTTGGCTATGTTATGTCTTGGCGATAACTGAGCGATAATGATAAGTGATAACAAATTGAAATTGTTTTTGAAGGGTTAACTTCTTTAGTTAACTGTTAAAGGTAGTGTACATAACTGGATGTCACTTCGAGTCCCGCATTCGGTGATAGTGTCACTGAAGTGGACTTTCAACTTTCATGTCGTTTTCTTCTTTTATCTGTGTCAATTATTATAGATATTATAGAAAATAAAAATAATTATATTCGTATGGTAGAAGGAAGTAGTCAGATAGAGATTGCATTCTCACATGGGTTTGCCACTAGGTACCTACTACACGACTACAAATTTTCAATATTGGTTTACTATAATTTGCGAACCTTGGATTAAAATAAGACAGCTGGCTGACCTGAGAAGTCTATTTATTCTTCATTCAGTGCAGCAAAACTTTATTGGCGAAATTCCCACGCGAACTTATCGTTTTATTGACAAAAGCTTCGGACGTTAAAAAGACAGATGTTCTCGAGTAAAAGATAAGAAGAAGATTAAAAAACTCTATGAGAACTACACACCTCACCTATGACCCCCGGCTATTTACAGGACGTCAAAAAAAATAAATTACAGTCCCAAAGCAAAGGAACTATTGTTTGGGTCCAAAAATAGGGAGTAGAGTTACCTTGCAATTTGAATAAGTATTTTTTAGTTGTGCTAAACTGAGGGGTGCTTTACAAAAAACCTGCCCCACGTTCAAGGTCCGTGTGTGATTTTTTAAGACGAGGGCAGTAAAAAGCTGTGTGAGGCTAGTTATTGCAAATTGGTTTTGGTCAACTTTCTCACGCGCAGCATCTGCCTTACGCGAGTATTACACGTGAAGTACTTCGGTAAATTAACTCAAGCTTTTGTTATTTATTTATTTATAATACTGTTACGGTGATAATCTACTGTTACATTACAGAAATATAGATAATTTTAGTAGACTGGCCCTGTGTGTAAAGGCTGCTATAATTGTAATGAAATTATTTACACTAACGCATTAGGATAGCCTATTATATATTATTAAAACTATTAAGTATATATTTTTTCTCAAAATCGATCTAACCTTTTTTAGGCATTCTGTATGTAACGGCACGCGTCCCACACATCACACGGACGTAAGTTTTACTGTAGGTAATTCACCGTCGCTTATCGCAATGTATTTATATTCAAGGGACAAGCGTGATGCGGGTGGCGCTGGCGCCTCGCGTGGTGTGGACATACTTCGGACTATTAGCTTTATGTTACTATACCTATCTAGAGGAGTTTTACCTACATTACGAAGTGAAAATAACGCTACCCACCCATTGCACTAGGATTAACTGTGGCGTGGGTGCCATGGACAACACACTAGACAAGAACACACACCAAGAGCATGAACAGAAATTTAAACTCATAATTCAAACCGCCTCGCCGGGAATTGAATCCAGGACCCTTCGAACGGCGGTCTGTTTCTGGCTTTTGACACTGACACCGAAATATGGACAAAAATTCACGGTCAATGAGGGTGGTACCAGCCAGGCTGGTCAAAAACCCTTCCAACATGCATGAGTACCATCGGTATTAAATTGGGTACTAGATATAGAAGTCAGTGACCTCCAATAGGACGCTATATCTTCTTTTGTTGCTCAGAAGGGTGCATGGGTTGGGCTTTATGTCCCGAAGGTACTGTTAACCGTCGGTCATTGTTTGTAAATAATAGTCATTGAGGCTTTCAAACACCGTGAGTATTCTAGGGTTTGCACCAACCTTCAAATGATCAATGTGTTGGAGTAATCTGTAAGATTCCTTAATTACGAGGAATGACCATGCTAACTAACGCTTTTTGCAAAGTAGCGAGCATTCTGCAAAGCTGTTAATAAGTTACGGAAATGGTATGTTGTATGTCCAATTTGGGGGGTCCATCTCTGTCCATAAGAACAACAATAATTTTACAATTGGCCTCAAAACTAACTGTAGTTTCAATTAAGATTCTTTGCGATGTCTATTAGTAGGTAGCAAACAACAAAGAACCTCATTAGGTACTCTTAAATACCTTTTTAACATAATTTAGGTAGGGAAAACACGGTAACAACTGAAGAATTTATATTAGGTACGTTGAGTATTAAATTCACACCCAATAATTCCAATATATTTACGTATCTACACCGCTCAATAGACCAGCGTGTCATCCGAGCCGTGTAGTCAAATTACCGTTTATTACGAAAAGAAAAATAAAAAGTTTTTGAATATCGAACGCAGATGTTTTGTCCACTTTTTGTTCGCTTTATTGAAGTGATCGTGAGTACTGTTATGTGAATATTCGCTTTTTGTGCGATGCATCAATTTGTTGACAGATGCTTCTGCTTTGAGACCAGATGCAAACAATTGCATCGCACGGATTTTATTCGCGCCAAAAGTTGTGTAGACAAATTGTGATGTCATCAATTAAACTCCCATCATTATTGTTGTGGATTGTTATCTGCAAACGATAGGTACACCGATGTTGGAAGTTCATTCCATAGTTGATACAGCATTATTGTTAATATTCCGATACTTAAAATTCAAAGTTTTGTTATTGTTTCCATCTACCGCATTTCTCATGGGTACTGTTTTGATCGCTTAGGTAACTTTTAAAATTGCAAAACAGATGTCCAAATAAAAAAAATATGAGTACCATTAAAAAATAAACACGAACTATTAAGACAATGCAGTTGTGCAACTATAGTACTTATTGCGAACACTCATCTCACCGTTGACCTCGTACCCGCGCGGGCGCAGTGACTCACAGTTCTATCAAATTTTAATGGATGCGTTGCAAAACTTGCGTGGGCGGGCGGCGCTCGTCCTTATTCCATTGTATTGATTCTGTGGTTCGATTTGATTTCTTAATTATTTCCGTCTGTGTACAATGTATTGATCTAATCTAATTCACAATGTTTGAAGTACAACTGTACACTTCTAAGTGATTGTTAACTAAGGAACTCAAAGCACGGGTATGAAACGAGCAAACAATTTGTAGACCGATATTGTTTATTTATTTTACATTATATTACTTTTTTCTTTTACATCAGATAGTAATACTACTATACTGCTCTTATATCTAATTATATTTCTTTAACTATTTCTATTTTAATTCCAAGGAAAACTGTAGACATATTACTAATCTTACAAGAGGGAAGTATTTTCCAGTTAGAAATCCAAGTAAATTCCAAGTTGGGAAGGACGAATTTTTTTAGTATTCAATTCGTTAAAGTTGTTCCTCTAAATCGTTAAAAGCAGTAGTACTTCTTAGATTTAGAGGATAAATTTTCTAAAATCCGTATTTATTGCTTTCGCAGACTATACACCTACTGAACCTCTGTACAAATTGTTATGTTTCTACTAGTACTGTAAGTACTATGATAAGTATCTGAGTGGATCAACTAGCTCTTGCATATGGGCTCTCTTTCAGTCCGTCACTATTAATGTTATAAACTTAGTTTTACGCAATAAAACACTTCGCGTATTGCGTGCGTCACAATCTAAAGTGTAGTATTGATTGCAAGGTTTTTGCCAAAGCGAATTGTCAGATAGGTATAAACATTTAATGAGTTATATATCACTAGGCCCCGCCCCAACATACCTGCTTACTAATTTTTCCCATTCACAAATCATCAACCGAGTCTTTGAACGCCTCGACTTTCGTATCTCATGCAAATTCGACCGACTGGCAATGAGCTCGTTTATACGGCACGACCAAGTTTTAAAAAGAGTCGTAACTGTCGCATCGTCGACTCAAAAGCCCTTATTACCAGCGTCACTGGAGCTAGGTCTCACGTTTCTGAATTACTTTGCTGTACACAGTAAGTTTGCCAAAATATGTATATTATGATGCAAATGTGAGGCGAGACGGACAGACGGACTTAGAACAATAAGAGGCGTGGGCCGGATTAACTCATTATAGCTCGTAACATCGCCTGGACGCCTTGACCGATATCCATGTTGAGTGGCTGGAACCACAAAGGTTGTGGGAATACGTTATTGGAATCCTGTTGGAATTTTAAACGGTTGTCTACAGAGTAATGGATGTAAACGGCCAATGAATTTAGTCGCAAATCTGCATTCCCGCTCAGCGAGTCCATATCCTAAATAGATATTACGTAATCCTAAAATAAAGCTGTAACTGGTTTATGTGTGTAGGTATATAGGAGATATTTGAGAAACAATGTATGAAGGGCTTATAGGAGTCAAGAATTATTATTAGATTTTTTGTCTGTCTGTACTGAAAGAAATTTGATACTAACTTAAAGACACCTACATTACAATCGAACGAGAAAAGACCTATTCACTCGTGACTTAAAAACACCTACATTATAATCGAACGAGTACACTGACGCAGGCTAACTATTTCAGTCCTTCGTATGCTTAAAAAAAGGATTGTGTGGTTTTATAAAACCACGGTAAAAGTGAAACTTTTTTTCACATTATAGACATTTAGACAAAAACAAACAAAATAGCGTGGAGCACTGGCACAAATGAGTAATAGTCTATACACTACACGGTCAGCTGCTGCGAACTATAGGCGCCGCCATATTGGCCTTGGCTGCTCTGACGAGCGCCTTTCACTTTATCCCTGCTCCGCGGCCGACCGTCACGCGACATGCAACACACAGACGAAAAAGTTTGGGACGATGTAATAAAAGTTTCACTTTAAAAACTAATGAGATAAAATGTTTTAATTACTTTTATATTCGCAGGTGCAAGTGTATAGTGTTACCTTCCTATCAAGATATGTATTATCTATGGGTCATAGCTGTACGATCCAAGTGAATCCTGGCCTATTATCTAACAGTGTTCTAATATGGGTTATGACACGGTTTCAGGTTGCGCGCCCCGACGGGACATCCTGATCACTCCGCGTGTCCGCGTCCACACTACACCCGCGAGCAACGTAAATATACTCCTCACAATAGATTAATTCAATATTAGTTGATAGTGAGATAGAATGACCATGTCTGCGTAGTGAGGGACCCGGGTTCGATCTCCGGTACAGACATTTATGTGACAGGTAAAGTGATGTTTGTTCCCGGGACGTGGGTGTTAATGATATTTTGTGTTGCATGCAGTCCGCGATACAGGGAATCCCAGTGCGGGGTTATGACTTATGAGTTTATAAGCGTTTATTTATTATTTTTTAAAAATACAAAGAGAAGTATTTTCTTTATTAGTAAATGTTAAAGATAATTAGGATTTAATTGTCGTAATTACATTTATTGAAGATGCTATAAATTAAATTATACATAATATATAATTTAATTCATAGCATTGTAATTGCCATTAAGCCATTGTATTTTGTGTTCATATTATAGTAATAATGAACTCTAAAACGAAAGAATGTTTACTGTTTTATATTTTATTTACTTAATTTTTAATAATTTTTGTTTAAGTTACCTTCATCCTTCATGAAAGGTATTTTACATTATTTTTTCTTAAAACCCGACTCAAGCTTTACAACTTAACAACACAAAACTAATTTTCTAATTTTAATTAGAGTATTATACATAATGTCGTCCGCAAGTGTAGCGTGTAATGGTGCGACCATCGGCGCAATTACCCTATTGGCAACAATTGTTGTGCGACGCTGCCCGCCGGCCTGCATATCAATTCTAACGCTCTTCATAACTAATAGCTGCGAGTAGATTTGCTCGAGCGCTACTCGTCTATTTAATGTTTCTAGTTTATACACTCCTTATGATATAATTTTATACACTTTTCGTAATAATATTATAAAGAGAGTATAAAATGATAAAAGCGAAATGATCAATCACTGATTCAACACGAAATTTCAAAAACAACTTGGCCTATGAAGTTAAAATTTGAAATAAGTGTCGTATGAGTAGGAGATTTTAGCTAACAACGGATTTTGTCTAATTCCGTGCCTAAGAAGGTAAACTAAGGGATAAAAGTTTGTTTTGAAAATCAATTTTGATAGCCGGAGTACGACAAGACGCAAGCAAGGTGGTAGCTAGCCAGCCGGCTTCAAACCCTAGCACCAGCGTAAAGCACCTTCGGGCTTAAACTGGATGGTGCAGAATCAGGTTAACATTTTAATGTATACGGGTACTCACGATTTCGAATTGTTTTACCGATATTAAGACCCAGTTGCATGGATCATGGTCACGGCGAGACTGCGTTGGCGGGGAGAAACTTTTGACAGGTGACACTTCACATACACTAGTGACACATGCAACTGGGTCGTTATATCAGTAAAGCAATTCAAAATCGTGAGTACCCGTATACATTAAAATGCTTAGTGTCTGCGTCGATATCAGTTTCAAATCACGTGGGACCGTTTGCCGGAACATGTATAACGGCTAGTAGGCAGACAAATACCTAAACAAAACAGTCAAATTAGTCGACGTCAGAGCCCGGGGCGTGCATAAGACGCGGTCTGCTGGCTTACGAGCCCACATTTGTATCGTTTTGGCGAGTACCCCTGGCCATACATCACTCTTACCCATTAGCGATACTCTGTATTGATTATGCGTTGATTAATAAAGCTAAGCTGTATGTTTGTATTTAGGTGTTACACATAATAATTTCGCTGATGTGATAAATTTTACACGATACTCGACTCTTTAAGTTATTGTAATCATCATCAATTGCAACCCATGGCTGTTCCCCTGCTGGTTTCAGGTCTCCTCTCACAATGTAGGGGATGTAGGTGATGCCACCACGCTGGCCAAGTGCGTATTGGCGGACTTCACACACCTATGAAAACATTATGCAGAACTCTCAATGTGCAGGTTTCTCACGATTGTTTCCTTCATCGACACAAGTGATAATTAATTTTTAACATGCACATAATTTGCAAAAAAAATTCGTGTGCAAGATTCGATCTCTTATAGGATCTCTCTGACTATGGTAATTAGGGTGTTAGAAATATTTTTATCCTATAATAGCAGCGAAAGAGCGACTGGCCAGGCGAATTTTCAACACCGCCTATTCAAATCAATAAAGCTAAAGACGACGTCCTTAAGCTTCTTTCTTGGAAAGAAATTGCTTGATAGTTAGAACAATGTTAAACTAATAACTTGAGCCTATCCTCTTCCATCTTTATTGAATGGCAACACATCCGTGGCGCTGTTCATGTTACTGCTGTCCACGGGCGCAGACCAGGGTGTTGTAAGAGGCCACAGAAGGCGGCTCCTGCTTGCTGGTAGGGCTGAAGCAGATGACTAGCCACCATCCTCTCGTCAGAGTCAGCCGTCAAACCACTTTTCTTATTTCTAACTTGGAGCGTGAGAGCCTATATTTTCTTTCTTTCATCTTCTCTCTCGTTGTCGACCGGTAAGGCATCGGTGGTGTTTTTAGTGTTACTGATGTCCATAGGAGACCAGCTTGACGACCCGATGGAGCAATGGTTAACACGCTGGATCGCCGTTCCGAGCGTCCTGGGTTCGATTCCCAGCGAGGCGGAAATTTGAATGATGAATTCAAATTTCCGTTCTTGGTCTGGGTGTGTGTGTTCTTGTCTTGTGTGTCGTCCATGGCACCCACGACACAGGGAATCCTATTGTGGGGCTATGAGTGTGAAGCGTTATTTATTTATTTAACAGGTGGCTCGTCTGTTCATTTGTCGGCTATTAACATAACAAAAGGCCGCTCGTGGACAATTTGACTCGAGCAAACAAACATTATCAAAAACTGAGTGTCCGATAAAACGTACAGCATGTTATCCAATCACTTTTTGATGGAGATCGATTGGCGGTCCGGCGTGCTGTCGGATCAACGGATTTAACGCCTGAACGGGGCTGTTTATTAGATAATTTTGGGTGTAAGTGGCTTTGCATCCTTGAGTCTAAGCTGATTCCTGCTAATATGACTCGGATGGCATGTGACAGATGTTTATGAAGGCTAACATTTTGTCACAATCGCCATTTCAAGCATCATCTATTCTCGAAACATTTTATCCAGCAAATTAAAATTATTTGGTTTCCATGCACGCACACACAAAAACCGATTGGTCTATCGATAATTAGATATCCTGATACCCCTGCTAGGATTCGCTATGTCGCCGTTACCACAGACTGACACAACCAATAGGTACAATACATAGACTAGAGAAGAAACATCTATTTGTCAATTCTGTCACATAAATATACTCGTATCTCCGGAAATCGAACCCGAGTCTTATCACTCACTCAAATGAATCAACAGAACTACGGTTACGACCTAAGTAGAAGGCTATACATATAAATGATGACTACTACACGATAGGTATCGCAATGAGTGTCAAATGAGTTCAAAAGCCGAGACCTATGTAACCTTCTTTATTTAGTAAGTTAGTCGCGGAGGTTCTAATGAAAATGTACGACTCTTTGATAGCCCGTTATGGGAGAACCTGGCGTCGGCACAAATTGTCCCCAACAACACTGATTCACAAGCATTGTCCGATGTACTCTTGTCATCCTACTTTGGTGCCTAAGAATTTTATTAGGTGTTGATTTTCATAATATAATTTGTTTAATTTAAAGTTACCAAATGTATTTTCAAATATACGAGTATTTGCAAAATGAATTTTGCGGAATAAACTTGATCTTTATTTTATGCACTAGTACTACTAGTCCGGTTACACTTTTTTAGAGGCAACCATCTCAGTCCTCAACGGTAGCAACACATCTGTGTCCGAATTAGAACGAGACCCTTAGTAACAATTAGTAACTGGACTATTACTAACAACAACTGACAGCATTAACTATCACGAACAGTTCCTGTCCCAGTACTCATACTTACTAACAAACTACCAAGTAACGTTCTTACACCGTCTGCTAACTGGACTAACCATCCTAGTCCCAATTTGAATCGTATTGGTTCCATAAAAACAACAGTAACCCACCATCCACCAATGGAGCGGTGTGGTGGAGTCTCCACCAATCTTGGAGCAGTGTGGTGGAGTCTTTTGTCCTCTTCAGCTATGAGGAGAGACCCGGGCTCTATAGAGGGCCATCAATGGGTTGAGTCTGCCAGCCGCCCCTTTGCTTCGGAAAACTAATTCACTACCTTTACAAATAGTTAACATCCAAAGCAATTGTCATTTTAAGCCAATATATGTACATAGTATTATTTGTGTAACAATTGATACATCTTAGGATGTCAATATGTAAGTAAAGGTAGAGCTAAGTACACACAATTTTCCCCACAATTTCCCATGCATCTAAAACCTTACTACAACTGAATTGAGACGTTTACGCATATTGACAATAAAATGGTGAATCGAAGTGCGGGCGACGACGCCACAGTGAAATTTGTGCCGTTACCACGGTCGTGCAGACCGGCGGTTTGAACGACTATTGGCCTTTTAAATATTCTGTCTATCCTTAAAGCTCTACGCATGTATCAACTCAACTCCGAGTTGAACCCAATTTAACTTGTAGGAAAGCATTGGAATATGAGTCTTATAACAGTACCTTTAAACCTTCAGGTATGTATGTTATGTCAAACACAATTTAATATGAAGCCAAGAGAAGAATGTCGGCAGACATTTCAGATTCAAATTAAAAATCATACACTATTTTCTATTGCGTAACTTCTATTTCAAATTTCAAACGCATAATCAAACGCTTCTAATAAAACCGCTCGTGTGCAGCGCACCAACACGCGCGGGTCACATCGAGAGCCACTCCGCGCGCCGCTGATTTATTGCAAATGGCGCGAAAGCGAAAACGCTCGTAAAACGCTGTTTATAGAGTGTATGGTCAGGCCCTATTACATCCCTCACGAAGCGTTGGACATTACAACTTCAAATTTACATCCAACACTTTGTATTATATAAGAGGTATGTATGTTCGTTGTATTATTTTGAAAACCCTGTCCATTGTAGTCGAATTTGCGAAGTAAAGGCTTGGTACGTTGAAGTAAAGGAAGGTTTTGTTCTCCGCCTTGCAAAAATAGATAAAAACTCCAAAAATCTTTATTATGACATGGCATAGGTTAACTAATTAATAGTATTTCTCAAATATATATCATGTGTTAAACAACGATCAGTTACAGTTTCCTTATCCCTATGTATATCACAGACGCATTGCTACCGTACGCCCGAGAAGCCGTACACATTAACACAAAGTTCACTTCACAGTGATTGTTATCCCCTGTCCAATAACTCCATTTGGTGCATCATAAATAAGTGTGGCGAGAGGCCGAGAGGCGGCCGAGCCGGGACCTCGTAGCACGATCTCCACACGCTGCCTCTCCCAACCTCTGCTTTGTGATGTCATTGCGGGATTTATCGCCCCACTGAGCCACTGCCTGAGTATAGTCATTAAGTCATATTTTCTACAGAATGCCCTGCGAATTGAGTTCAAGCACCTCTATTTGTTTGTTATTTCGACGTCCACTTCAAATTGTTTCAAATTAAAATACTAATATTGTTTTGATTGAAATACTGTCGGAGTTAATTACTAATCTCCGTTATGTTGAGCTAAATAAGAGGATGGGCAGGAATTTTAGCGGCATATCATTTATTTTTGGAAAAATTTAAAGACAAAGACTTACTTCTGGACAATTTAGTAGGTAAAGTATTAATAACAACTAACATTGCATTGCGTTACTTTTTGACTTTAGGCATCTCCCTGCGGATTACGGAGAGATAAAATCTTGAAAAAAGTCATACACTATAGATCAGTAAGACGTTAATTTTCTTACCGCACAACTCTCTTATAATACAGCAGTGTGCAAACAAACTTTAACCCAATACATCGTGGGAGCGGGTCGGAATACTGCTATGACGGACGTCACGACTGGTACACACGAGCCAGCCTACATCGGGACGGTAATTACGTGAGACCTGGTGTGAGACATGGTTCTTACTGGGGCCACTTACCGACGGTTATTACTGATGTGACGTGATGACTGACGGTGACACTCCGCTGTCTAACGACAAGGTACGGGATTCCGAAACGGGAAGTGATAGGCCTTTTTACCCGACTTCGATATATAAAAAAAGATGATGTGCTTATCAGCCTATGTTGTGTTTGTTCTTTTGACGCTCTAGAGATGCATGACGCTGACGGTGACACTCCGCTGTCATTGGACAAGATGCGAAATTAAGAAACGGAAAGTGATAGTTCTTTTTAAACACGGCGAGACGCAATTGGTGATTTATTTATGTTCGTCCTTTTGGCGCTCTATATTCGTGAGCTGTTTTTAATGATTTTTACGTCAGTCAATGACTGACTGAGTGACACTAGCTATGAATAATGAATCCAAGATACGAGACTAGCAAACGGGAAGTGATAGTTCTTTTTAACACTGCGAAAGGCAACAAAATTTGATGTGTTTATCAGCCTATTTATGATAGTCCAGTTGACACTCGCTCTAGAGATGCATTAGCCGATTTTGATCATTCTTACGTCAATCAGTTTGTCATAATCTTGCGAATATCACAAAGGAAATAACAATAATCAAACGTAACGTAATCTCCTACCGTGCTGACAGGTTCGGAAATGAGTGAGCCAAATATGTTGATGTATTGATCATGGCACTTAGCCATTGAGCAAGACGAGTGTCTGTATCAGAGTTCACTCCAGTACCGACGTAAGGACCATGAGATTACGAGTATAAACAAGTTAATTATTAATTAAAATAAATGCCAATATAAGGAACACTATTACATTGTTATAATCGATCATATTATAATAGTAGATGTTAAGTGCTATTACACTAAAATTATAGGCATTTGGACAACATCATCAAAATTAATTTAAAATTTATTAAGTCACAATAAATTTTAATAAAATCAATTAATTCTAACATGAATAAAAATAATTGTTTGTGAAAAACAATAAAATAAGTTCTAGCACTGACGTGTAGTTAAATGTCTTTTCTAATAAAATTATCTCACAGCAGCCATAGCAGAATATCAATATCTTAACCATGACTTGATGGTGTAACATCCAAGCAATTTGTGTGTAATTGAAGTCATTAGCCTGCCATCGAAACCAAACACGACAAAAACCACATTACGGCCGCAAAACACGGAACAAGAAACGTGTGGATTTAACTACAATTTTGCGTTCTTTGTTGGTAACTGTGTGTGGGCTCAATGTCCGTCATAGGTCATCCCATATTCCGGTGGCTAGTAACATAGCCTTCACCAGCCTCAATTACCTTTGAAGGTCCATAACAAGATAGGTTTCTCCTGGTTTGCGTTTTGTCGTATCTTGACGTTTAAGGGCCAGTGTACGATCCTCTTCAATTCATCAGTCGACATGGATTTTCCAGAATTTTTATAGCGTGAATGGACATGGACATTTATTTTCTTCCCTGTCGATTTTCTTATGAATTGACCGTCAGCAAATGTCATAAGCAGTGATACACGAGTAGTTTGAACATCAGCATCTCTAACTGGGAGCCCAGTTTTGAATCCTGCTCGCACCTCTAAGTTTCAAAGATGATGTGTATATTAGAATTGAATTATGACTTGCTTCCGTGAAGGAAACCCGTGGGAAAACCTGCACACATGAGGCCACAAGTGTGCCAATCCGCACTTGGCTAGCGTGGTGGATTATGACCCCGCTGTGGAACAGTTTCGGGTTGTGACAATGAAATGTTATAAGTTAAGATTTGTTCCTGTACCTATGCTTATACCTATGCTTGGTACCAAGCATTCACATATGTAGGTCTCTTATATCCTGCAACGGGACCTTAAAAGCATCACAGAGTAACATTAGCGTCATCTTATCCATCTAATATTTATGAAGTTTCGGCTTTCAAAACAACATTGAACGTTGCAGAAACCTTGCTCCGAATCCGCGTGTCTCTCAGAACTGGCTCGCGGGGCGTTGCGGGTTAACGAGAGTTGCGCAAGAGGTCCATCCCATCCGTCACGAGCAGCATTGTGCGGTCCCTGCCCGGCCCATTGACAAATGCCTGGGACGCCATGCCGAGGAGAGGGCATTGGATGGCGTTATGCTTTTATTGTCAATTCTGACATATCTGTACTTATAATAAGACTGTCTATGTCTTTACATGGGGATATTTGAGATAAAATTGTATTAAGAGTCTTTAAAGGGCCAATAGAAGTCAAAAATATACTTTTTAGAATTTTGGCTGTCTGCCTGTATGTTTATCCGCGCATCACGCAAACACTACTACATGAAAGATGCGGTTTTCTCAGTTGTATTGCTGGAAGTTTCAGTTTTCATCATACGTTTGCAGATTTTGGGAAAAACGATAACATGATTTTTACATTTTTCGACAGTTCTTAGGCCATCTCAGGGTACCTTCTTTCTTGACCAACATAGTATCGGTTATATCTTTTGGTGTTACTGATGTCCATGGGGTACGGGCACCACATACCATTAGGTAGATCATCTGCTCGTTGGTTGACTTTTTACGTTAATTATAAAGTCCCCATTTAAAGCTCAACCGCATTCGATCGATCGAAGGATTTATCCTTTTAGAATTTTTTGCTAACTAGAAAATACTGTCTATATCTATATCTGTGTGTATTCCTTATTCTAGTATACCTTTTGTCTGTTTAATGTGTTTCAATCTGCGTTGTTAAGTGGTTCATTCTCTTTTGTCATGTCCAAAGTGGATCACAATATTCGAAAGTGATTTGATTGACAGCCAGACACAATGCAATAAACGGTAAACAATTAGGTAAGTACCTATAATCTCGAATGATTCCTATATACATTGATCGCGCAATACTGAATATATTTAAAACGGCGCAAAGGTCGCAAACTCTGACTTTGTTTTGATGCCATTGTTAGATAAAAAGTTAGCGCGACCTGCGCTTGCGTCACTGCGACGCGGCGCAAACGTCAAATTATCATGATATATTTCAGCGCGGGAGCAATGCGATTGGGTAAGATTTAAATCCTAGTGATCTTTCGCATCTTTACTGATTTATATTGAGATGTAGGGCTGTACAAGTTGATCGAATATCACAGGATAGCGTTGATTGTAGAACTTGAGACAATATCTTTTCAAGTGTACCTAATAGAATTGCACCCGTATTTTGAGTCCATCAATTCTTCTTTACTGTCCACCTTTCTGAGCAATGAACGAGACCATGACGCATGTTTCTTCTCTTCGAGGTCGCTGGTATCTGTGGTTCCTTACCCATCATCATTAATTCTAATGGTATACCAGCGGAACGGTCCAGTCTTACTCTGACATGTGTATTTTTTTATTTACATTTTAACCGGTCCTTTTTGCTTAGCAAACGCCTTTAAATGGACAGCAATGATAAATTTGTACTAATGTGGACCGACTGCTTATCAAACAAGTAATATTTTGGTGCGCGTAAGCGCATGCCCTATTCGATAAAGAACTGAAGATCATCCATAGAACATTCACAAACGATTTACATTACAATTACTTAACATTGTCCTGGGCGTGTACTCTAAACATTATGTTCCTTGAATGAGCTATGCGCCCGACTCTTCTCTTAACAATCGATACAACGGCGGCGATAGCCCGCATCTGCAACGGTACAGTCAGGGCCATTTGCGACACAGCAAATGCCAAAATAAGGTTAAAGGTAATAATTGTTGTATGCACAGTATGTACAGCCTTTTGGCATTCCCTGGAGTGATTTATGCAGGAATTCCTAGATGATACGATTGCGGAGGTGTTGATCCGCGAACAATAGAAAAAGGCATAATTGACCGATCAAATCTGAGACGCTTGGAATGTACTGAATGCGAACGCGCGTTGGTTGATATTTGTGAGGTTCTAATTATCTATGGTAGATAGCAGCTTTACGAGACAAAATAACTTCAAATACTTTGGGTGACCACTAAACCCTTTCATGCACCCTGGAAACACCACGAAACAGCATGGCGGAATATGTTCCAGACCTCCTCTACGAAACCTCATTCGTTGAAGTTACAAGTTTTGTGGGAACAGATGAATAACCTATACGGGCTGAAATCATGTTTCCTTGGCTTCGCCGTGACTGGGAAAAACAAATGAATCATAAAACTAACGAAGGGGCTTGTTATAGATACAAAAACACAAATAAATTTATTTTTTATATTTAAAGTTACCAATTTACAAGGTCGAAATAAAAATATGTTAATATTTAGGTGTCATCATCATCATCATCGTCACAACCCATAACAGTTATGTCCAGCGATAGCACAGAAACTGTTTCACAATCTGAGAGGTACTTACCACTCTAGCCAAGTACGGATTGACGGACTTCACACACCTTTGAGAGCATTATAGAGAACTCTCAGGTGTGCCGGTCTCCTCACGACGCTTCCTTTCACGAAGAAAGTGATAATTAAATTCAAATATTTACTAATATTCAGATAATTAAATAACAAATATTAAGAAAATTACATAATGAATTAATACAGAAGGTACCAGAATGAATACTAAGAACCCTTGTTAGGTATAACTTTTTCAGCTCTCCCGTAATCGCTACAATATCAGGCGAGGCGTGAATATGCTACAGTTGAAGGGCAGGGCACGGTCCCGCGCCCGCAGTGGGTCACTGAGCCGGTCCGTTTCCCGCGGGACAGGGCGAATGTCCTCCGCGGACACAGCACTAACTGCGTTAGCATAGCAGTCAATGATATTAAAACTATAGGCGTTATACATTCATGCAACGCGTGTTGCACTTTTGGACCCACTTCGATGACATTTGTATTGTAATTATGGATTGATTGGAGGATTGATTGGATGCGAAAGATAATTACGAAACATATATTTTGAAAATAATGATAATGATAATGAAAAGAAAGCCAATTAGCCAAATTTTACTGTATCACTTTTCGCGCGCTAAATACATATAATTATGCTTCTTTTTACGCCTGCTTCTGGCTTGAGGCCTTCTGGCGGCATAAAAACTTCCAACACTGCGTTGCCTACTAACCCCTCACCAACCCGACTATGCTCTGAAATAAAAGCCTATTCACTCTCCTCTTGAAGACTTCCACATAATACGGATATCTTTATAAGATCTTTCTAACTCAATGATTATAAAAATGTCACAAAGCAAAGCATACTTCCTATAGACTAACCTATGACCCACTGTTCGCTATCAGTACAGAACTGTACCGAGTAAATACATTTTTAACACTACCCGCGGCACCAGATAAATGTCATCAACTGGCTCTAGCCCAGTTACGAATTAAATTCGTTTTAATCTTTATACTCCAATTAATAAGGACTAAATCTGCTTGTAGTATTAAATAAATAAGGTCGCGAGCTCACCGGCCGGCAGTCCACGCGTTGTCCGTTCGTTCATTGAGCTCTTCCCATGACATTATCCGCGTACCCTGTACACGATTGCGCTATAACCGTTAATCGATCAGAGGAATTCTATCTCTAATGAATAAAGAATTAAGTTGAAATTTCATTACAAATAAATCGCAGTTATGTCAGTGTTATTTCTAGTGCTAAAATGGCGCATCTGAGGCTCCGATGGCCCCAGAGATGGACCTCGCGTTTTATTTCCAGCAAGGAAGACACGACTTTAGTGCGATGCATGGGGGAAAATATGGCCCCAAGTCCGCTCAACCGTATTTCACCGGGGTCGGTTGGGGTCACTCTCGCGGACATTATTAAACTGTTACTCTTCCAGAATCGTGAGACGTGACTTATGCAGATGTTTAAGTAGTGGTTTGACTGATAGTTTCACGTGTGCAGTGGTCGTTTCTCATGTGAATCTGCCTTGCACGACTCGCGATGTTGGCGAAATTAGTTGGAAAGTTTCGCTGTAACCTTATTCGGTGGAAGCCCAAATTGGCCTTTGTAATCCCTGCGCGCGGATCGAGGTATCACGTAGAATGGACGTGAAGCGCACTATCACCCAACTTATAAAGATCTGCGAATGTTAACTGTCATAATAACTATTGTCAATATAATGTTCATTATACATTGTTGTTTTTGCGTGGATGTTTAATTAAATATATTATTATCTTTGCAACAATCTACTATAGGGAGATTTCTATACAACTAGGATTGAAAAAATCTGACGACATTGCTCCAGTGGAAATTAATTACTAGCCAAAAGCCTCCCAAGGTTTATCCAACGATGGACTATAGTGATATTAATAACACAAAAGGCATTACCACCATGCTGCCTGTGCCTCTTTTCCAACATTTTGACTAGATCACGTATGTCAAATTTTTGTTCTCGATTTTAGGACAGTGGAAACACAGAATGGCGGTTATTTTACCCGCCATATTACCCAGGTAAAATAACCTATAGACAATTATTTTAGAAACTTATATTGATGAGTTTAAATATTACATTATTATAATAGTGATACTAAACGATCGGTAAATTATGTAAAGTAGAGCCAGAAATTAAATAGGTTTATACTTAGAGAAAATTTTAAATTCGTCGGAAACACCAAAGATTTACTTGAGTCACTTGAAAAATTATAATTTAACTTTTATAATGTAGTTTACGCGGCTTTAGCTAAAAGGTGGAAAATAGGAAATTGTGTATTTTTAAGCTAGGGCATTGAGCCCTAGCTTAAGAATAGTTTGAAAACATTTAAACAATTTCTCACACAAAACCGCAAATAAAATACGACTAACATTTATTGACCTCGTATCAAGCAAAGATTTTCTTCTGCCCTACCTGCTACCATCACAAGCCCTAAATTAAAATGTAGCTACGGCCCGTGGGTTTAACAACGATCACACATTGTACATCAATCAAACCTTAATTTTTTCTATTCCTCACCATCACACCTTTGTGATTTCATCTTAAACAATAGTGTTACCAAAACGGGGCCAAGTCTCACGACAAATAATTTATCTAACGAACGCCAAGAAAGAGCGGTCTTTTCCTGGAGATCGCAAAAACATCAGAGCCCCTCACCAAGTACTAGGAATGCAATTAATACACTTTTTGCGTTCCGATCAGGAAGCTAAATGTAACTGTTAGAGGCGAAATGTGGGAACATTGGCTGGAACAATGGAGAGATGGTAGTTTTTTCGGTTGGAAGAGCGACGTCGAACGTAATTGCGCACAACTCGTATGCCATATGAGACAGCCGAGTTGAACAATGAGAGGTTAGCTGCCGTAATTGGAAGGTACAAAACTATGTTGCTAATATTAATCTACATGCTTAAAACTCGGTATTGTTAGATGTGTTTAACTGGTAGTTCAACCAAAATTAAGTGATTTTTTGTAAACTTAGCGAAGAATTTTGATAATTTGGAAATAAAATAAAATAAAATTTTATGTAACTTCCTATACTGATTTTATAACGATACCAAAGTGGTTACTTAATTAAAACTACATAATTAGTTATTATTTTACTTAATTTTCTATGTGATTTATTGTTAATAATTACCCTTAATAGTTCCTAATTATTAACTTAGTTTCAAATTACACATTTTTCGTCCGTTCAATAAAACCATCAGTTAACCAACGTTTAATAATCTCAGTGGAACCGAGCGCCCTCATAAGTTTTTCACGAGGAAAAGCGTACACAATACAAGAGCGCCGGTGTAGAAGAAGCTGAGAAAATCAACTCATTACCATGGACCGGACAGTTATTGTCTGCTGATCACACCATTATACGAGTACTCCGTCTTCCTCATTCCTCACTCGTTAATAGTCACGGGTTCCCGTGTCCGGCTGTCTGTCCTCCCTATCATTATATCATGATAACGGTAAGCATTGATTAGTACTGACTACTAATCATTAGCAACTGACAATAGTTCAACAATTCCGTCTACTTTTAATACTCTCAAGGAAATTGACGACTGCATTTTTATGTGAACAGCGGATGATTATGTGAGCTAGGCTATTTGATGGGTAAGATCACCGTAGCCCACGGAAATATCCGTATACTAATAAGTAGCACCAAATGCAACACAAACCGTTGCTGGTCAAGAAAGACGACAAAAAAAGAAAGAAAGTGCTTTCAATACCACCCACTCTCCCACCCCGAACACCAAGAGCCGTTTGGTAGCTGATTCAAACAACACGGAAAGATAGTACCAGCAATAAGTGACTTATAAAATTCAAAAGTACCTAAATGATATAACCAACTGTCATTAAAATTTGACAATACAATTAACATTTCCAAATACCTACATTCTTCAGCCTTAATAACTTAATGATATCAAGTCACATACACTTGTTTGCCTGCATTTTGACAGCTTGCAACGGCACGGCGGTGCGGTGGTTCAAGCTAATAGATTTACCGATTATTTCAAAATTCACTTTAACATAATTAACATGTAATTCCTGTAATATTTCACTATAAACATTGTAAACACTATAAATCAGTATTAAGTATTATAAAGTCCTATTTTGGTCGTATTGGAGTGGCCTAGAATACTGGCTCCATTCCAAAGCTAGCAGACCAGGGTGTCGTCAGAGGCGGCAGAAGCTGGACTTAAGTCTAGCTGGCTAGCTACCACCCGCCCGCTTGAGTCAGCAGCAAAACGACTTATGTTCTGGCTAAAGCTTAAGGCAGAGCTCTTAAACCAGTACTATCCTTCTTTCTTGCTTTCCAACGCATCGGTGATGTCTTTGGTGTTACTGATGGCCATTGGCGACGGTGACCACTTGCCATTTGGTGGCTCGTCTGCTCTTTTGTCAATAAGAGATATGTAAATTGCAAAAAATCCTGTATAAACATTTTAGAGTGTGGGAACTAAGGCATAAGTTTAACGAAACTAAGTGCACTTAAGTATTAGTTAAAGTTAGTCTATGATAAAGTAATAGTTATAGTCGAGTACTGGAGCAACCACCTTATTGAGAACATGTTAAGCCGGGCACCGCACCGAGTAGCCGAAGCATCGCGTGCTCATTATTCGCGGCCCACAAATCATTGGCTCTAAACGTGTTTATTTACGTCAATTTGTTCGCGCGTCGGTCGTGTCGTGATCGTCGCCAATTAATACGATTTTTCGTCACCCACGAGCCCACGACCGACCAGCGGTGTGAATGAGGAACGTTCCCATGCTGCCTTTCGCTTTCGAATATTATTTATAAAGCTTAGTATTGGTAAAGAAATCGTTACTAAACTTACAAGAGATCGTAGGTACGAGTATTACATGTGACACTCGGAATTGTGAAATAAGCTAATATTCACACGTAGGTAGTAATTAACATGGTATCTACTATTATTAATTAAAACTAATATTAATTTTACACAGTATTAAAATAACTTATTTTTATATTACCGTTACCTTCATTTTATACTAATAATTTTAAAAAGTTGATAATTTTTCTAATTTATTTTCAAATTACTAACTAACTTTCTGTACTATACACACTTTTATTAAATAGCAAACAAGACACTATCGGCACAATCACCTCAACTTGGCCAGTTTTATAGAACTGACTATCTGTCCACAACCTAAAGTTAACACTAATTAACGGTTACAAAAAATGCACAATTTTTATATGTAGCGAACTACTTTACCTATTTGTTGAGGATAAAATGAAATTATTATTTGGGAAACGGGAAAAATGATTAGTGCTTAGAACATCGCAAGTCATTAGGCGCGGTGATGCGCTGATATTTAGTCGTCCGCGGGTTGCGCCATTCGCGGATGACACGACCGTCGGTCGGCGGGACGGTGCTACCACCTACAGGTAACATGGGTAAATTAACTACAACCTCGTAGCCTGGCTCGCTGGTTACATGTTAACCCTGCCTGTAAATCGATTCATCACCGGTCCGATTTGTGACTGAATAAAAAGTTTGATGAAATATTTGTTTTTGAATATTTCCTCGAAACAGATTTACCTATGATTATGACTAGATAAATGAAAAATGACACTGATCATTTATTTCCGAGAGTTTATTTATTTTGTTTGTTGAAAATTGAGAAAAACATTAGTAAACATGAACCGAATTGACCATTATTGAGATTTGTAATACAAGACACTGGATCAAAGAGGAGGAATGGAAAATGTATCCACAAATGATGTGGCATGGAAATATGGAGCATTATTGTGGATACTAGAAATAGGAAACTGTAATAGGTACTGCAGATATTCACGACAATTCCTGTTATAAATTCATCAGAAAGCCTTTTGATTTGGATGATTACCACTTCACTTAACTGCTCACTGTGACACCCGTCCCGCAAGGTCTCCGCGGGCGGCGAGTTCGTGTGGTCGTGCCCGAAGCCAGATTAAACTATTGCACCTCACCGACATTTCGGTCGCCATGGTAACCGAAAATACACGACTTTGTATCCAAACCCATTGCCACCTTTATTAACAAGGCCTTAAAGACCATTTGACGATCCAAATCGTCGTGCCGTTATGAAATAGACCCCGTATATTTAGGAGGACCTGTCGAATGTTCGCACGAATCCACAAATGGTTGCGCCAACGTTACTGAAGAGGCAGAGAAACAAATGATAATTGGTAAGTAGAAATGAAGGTTATTGATATGAGAATTTGTGCAAAATTCCAACGAGATTCTTCTCCTCAAAGGTTGGGTTTTGCAAAGAGCGTGAACAAGCTGTAATGTAGCGAAAGATTTGTTGTATATCCTAGTATTAAGAAACAACTACTTAGCGTTGAGTGGTTACATAAAGAACATTTATGAAATTATTAAAGTAACCTATCTGACCTTACAGGTGTAGAACTCTTGTATAGCCAAATAGATGACGTCGTTAACACAGACACAGGTATTCAAAATAAGTACCTAACTTACCCTTGAAATAATACTTACGACAAAAATTGATTTTCTTAACCGGCTCTTACAGTGACAATAACAAAACACACCTGACATTTCGTGACAAAATGACATAAACTGCGATATAAATACTATCGAGATGAACTTGCTGGGGCCTGTGCTAGGGCTGCAGGCTGGTGAAGTGGTGAGTCCTTAGAATAATTACACTATAGAAACGAAGTCCGCGCAACCGTTTTGAAGCACATTATTTGGAGCCAGAAATGGCTCCAAACACCGGGCAGCTATGTCAACGCACGCCAAACGTGTCTTGCGAAAAAAAAAAATATGACGATTTGTCCAGTTAAATTGTTTCACAAAATATCTGAAAAGCTATTTATGTATTATTGCTAAAAACATGATTATCCGTGTTGTATATTTTATTAATTTGTAGCTGTATTATGTGGGTACTTGATGTTAAACTACCTTCAGTTGATTAATAAAAATCAGTCTTGGCCTAACGGGTGTTTTATTCACAACATGGTGACAGCGGTCTGAGTTTAATTAAAGTAATGAATGCATTCTCCTGTAAAATATCGTTAAGCTCGATTAAGTAAAGTAAACGTGAAGTGTAAATTCAGTTTGTGTAATGGAACACGCGCGACCACCGTCCGAACTAAGTCTAGAAGGTGGCCCCGCGCAGCGGGCGGCCGCGTGGCGAAAATGGCAACAACAGTTCATAGTGTTTTTAAAGGCTTCCGGTGTCAACAAGGAGGACACAAGTATTCAAGCTAGTTTACTGGTTAATTTAATCGGCTCGGAAGGTTACGACGTCTACACCACCTTCAAATTTGTAAAGGACGAAAACAAAGAAGATATCGACGTCTTGTTAAAAAAATTCAACGATCACTTCGGAACTAAAGAAAATACAACGATGAGCCGGTTTAAATTTTTTAGTAGACATCAGGAGACAGGCGAGTCGATTGACGAATACGTCACGGTTTTGAAACTACTCGCGCAGCAGTGTGAATTCGAACATCTTGAAGAAAGCTTGATTCGCGATCGTATAGTGTGTGGGGTGTGCGACGGGAAGGTTCGTGACCGATTGCTTCGGGCGGAGGAGCTCACACTACATAAGGCGGTTAAAATATGTCAGGCCAGTGAAATGTCTAAAGAGGAAAAACAGCAGATAGAGGACACGAAAAACAGAGGTGTCGATGAGAGGATGTCGTCGGTCGCGGTTGATGTAGTACAACGGTACCGCAGCACCCAGGACCGCGGCATGAGGACGGCGCGGAGCGCGCAGCGGGGCGGGGGCCGCCAGCCGCCCGCCACCAGCGCCGGCGCCGGCGGCAGCGGCGGCCGGTACAGCAGCTCGCGCGTAGGTTATAATTTGCGTCCTTGTGCTTCGTGTGGATCAGTGCGTTGCAATGGTGGTTATAGGTGTGCCGCAAAATATTCTAAGTGCTTCTTGTGTAACGTTAATGGCCATTTCAAAAAAATGTGTCCCTTGATCAAAAGTAAAAAAGTTTATGAAATCGAAGAAAATAAATACGGTGTGAATGTGCGTGAGGAGTACAACACTAGCGTAAATGTAGATGAGGATTTGTACTACGTGTCTACGATAGATGGTAACAATGTCAAGGACAACAGCTGTAAATGGTATGAAACCCTTACGTTATTTAATACTTGCAAAAGACAGGTATTCAAGCTGGACACAGGATCGGACCTTAATGTTTTATCAGTGAGTAATTATTTAAATCTAGGCTTATCTTTAATATCGTTACAAAATAATAACATTAAGGCTCAATCCTTCTGCGGCAATTCTATTCCATTTGTCGGATCTTGCTATATCGACTGGCTATATAAAGGGCGAGTATATAATTTATTATTTGTTGTTTGTAAATATGATTGTCAAAGTGTTTTAGGAAAACACGCTTGCGAAAGTTTAGGTATTATAAAACGTGTGTTGTCTGTAAATATCGATCAGTATTCCGATTTGTTTCATGGCCTAGGAAAGTTACCTGGTCAATATAAGATTGTCATAGATAAGTGTGCACAGCCGTCTGTCTGCGCGGTTAGAAAAATACCCCTCGGGGTGCGAGACAAATTATTATCGGAATTGATTAGAATGGAACGGATGGGAGTAATTAGGAAGGTGAGTCATCCGACGGCATGGGTTAACGCTATCGTAGTGGTGGCTAAGAAAGATGGCAGCATCCGTCTATGCCTTGACCCGCGTCCGCTAAACCGCGTCGTACAGCGCGCGCGCTACCCGCTGCCGAGCCTCACGGAAATCGCTACGAAGTTACAGGGAGCTCGTTATTTTAGCAAGTTGGACGCGCGCTCTGGTTATTGGATGGTGGAAATCGATAACGACAGCGCGGACTTATGTACGTTTGGTACACCGTTCGGGAGGTATCAATTTCTTCGTCTGCCATATGGGATTAACTGTGCTTCAGAAGTATTTCACGCGAAAGTTCGACAGATTTTTGAAGACATCCAAGGTGTCGATTCCTTTGTGGACGATATAATAGTGTGGGGGTCGAATATGCGAGAACACGATGAACGTTTAGAGCGAGTGCTCGAGAGGGCGCGTCAGGTTGGTATAAAGTTCAACAAGGAAAAGTGTGAATTTCGGGCAACTAGTGTAACATATCTAGGTCATACATTCAGCGAGGAAGGAATGCAAATAGATAAAAATAAAATAAAGGCCATCACAGACATGCCGATGCCACATGACAGACGTGCATTAGAACGTTTTTTGGGAATGATAAATTATTTGGCTAGATTCATACCGAATTATTCAGAGATAGCTTCTCCGTTGCGATCGCTATTAAAGAAAGATGTAACTTGGTGCTGGGATGCTCAACACGATCAAGCGGCCGAGCGTCTGAAAAATTTAGTGTGCTCCGCTCCTGTACTTTCACTATACGCGGCTAGCGAGCCCGTCACTCTGTCGGTGGACGCCAGCTCGCACGCGCTGGGCGCAGCGCTGCTGCAGGCGGGCCGCCCGGTCGAGTTCGCCTCCTGCACGCTGTCCGATACACAAAAACGTTATGCGCAGATAGAAAAGGAACTGTTAGCCATAGTGTTTGCTTTAGAGCGATTCCACCAGTATGTCTTTGGACGTGGCGATGTGATAGTTGAAAGCGATCATAAACCCTTAGAGGCGCTATTCAATAAACCATTGGATGCAGTTCCGGCGCGATTGCAACGTATGATGCTTCGTATACAGGGTTATGAATTTAAAGTGATATACAAACCGGGGAAATACATGAACGTTGCCGATACATTATCGCGAGCACCACTGTTGGATATAATGAAGGACAAAATTTCTGAAGAAGTGGCCGACCAATCCTGTTTTATCATAGAAAATGTTCGTTTCAGTTCTGAAAAAATGCGATTGATTAAAAATGCTGTACAGCGCGATAAGCAATGTCAAACTATAATAGCTTATATCTTAAATGGTTGGCCAGAAAATAAATATCAAGTCGACGAATGTGCGCGTGAGTGTTGGTCATATAGGGAATATTTTGAGTACATCGACGGCATTATACTAAAAGACAATTTAGTGTTTATACCGAGCAGCCTTCGAAGTGAAATGGTTGGGCGCGTGCACGACGGGCACATGGGTATAGACCGGTGCAAGCGCCACGCGCGCGACGTGATGTTCTGGCCGGGCATGTCGCGCGACATCGAGCGCGCCGTGCGCCGCTGCGCCGTGTGTGCGGAGCGCGTGCAGCGGCCCCCGCGCGAACCCCTGCTCTCGCATTTCATTCCAAATATTCCGTGGGCTAAAGTGGGGTCTGATATATTTCAATACCGAAATAATTACTTTTTGATCTTAGTCGATTATTTTTCAAATTACATAGAGGTTAACAGGTTAAATAATATCGGAAGTAAAGCCGTTATCGAAGCCATGAAGGAACAGTTCGCGAGACATGGAATTCCCGTGGAGGTCGTGAGTGATAATGGCCCAGCATACGCATCTAAGGAATTTCGACTTTTTAGAGAACACTGGGGCTTTAAGCATACGACCACATCCCCGAATTACGCACAGTCCAACGGAAGGAGCGAAAGGAGTGTTCAGACTATAAAAAATATGCTGGTTAAATCCATCGAGTCGCATTCGGACTTTCATCTCGGCTTGCTAAATTTAAGAGCGACCCCTCGAGACGGGGTCAGTTGCCCGGCGGAGATGTTGATGGGGCGTCGACTCAACACCCGACTGCCTGTCCATGAGAAAAGACTGCAACCCGCCCGGGACAACAGCCAAGACTATACATCGATCGTAAACAAACAAGCAACCAGTAAACGATATTACGACCGGGGCTCGCGTGCGTTGCCCGAGTTAGAACCCGGTGATAGGGTGATCATGTTGGAGGCGGGCAAGCGCAAGCATGCTAGAGTGCAGACGCAGGCCCCGGAGCCCCGCTCATACTTCGTCACGGATACGTCTGGCCATCGGTACAGACGTAACAGACGTCATCTTGTCAAGGCAGCTGCAGATGATGGCAATAAGCGCACACTTGACGCCGACAAGTGGAGCAGTGCGAAAAGTGACGTGGACGAGGCGGGTGGCGCGACGCAGTCGAACCAGGCTGACAGCGATGCGTATTCTACTCCGCCACTAACGGCATCAGAGTCGGACTCATCAGATAACAGCAACACTAAGAATAAAAAAGTGTATCGCAGACCGGCGGCTGAGTATGCTCGTGTTAAAATAAAAGAATTGAGTAAAAAACAATGTGATTGATGTATTGTTTAGTGTGCTTATCATTCAAAATATAATTTTATTTTACGCACTGAGAATGAAATGATTTTGATTATGATAAGTTAACTTGTTTACTTATTTTTAAATATAAATAATTCATAATAAATAGGTATGAGTAATTGTTAATTATTTACACTAATAAAATATAATTATGAGCGCAGTCAATTTATTCCCAATGTAACGCATGCTTACATTGTGGGTAATAAATAGTTAAATAAAGTTTAATGAATTTGGTATGAATAAGTTTGATGTTAATTTAAATAAGGTTATGAATATTAATTAAAATTAGTCAAGGAATTAAAAAAACGTCAATTTCTGTTGCCTTTGTTACTTAAAATCACACTAAATTAAATTTACAAATTATAATATCGCTGCTTTAATTCAAAACTACCACAAATCCGAAAATTGCAAAAACGTTTTTATTCCAAAAATACATCTGTAATCCTTCATATTTTTATATTTAGACAAGACACCCATTGATTTCCCATTTTAAGTTACAGAAATAACGCAACCGTTACTTTTGAATTTAACGTTTTGAACGCGCGAAATATGATCTAAACTGCCATATTTTCAGTTGTGCGAATTTTAATTATTTTAAGCACGTTTCTTTTGTGCAAAAGTGCCATATCTCGAAATTTAATCTTTGTTACTCATTCATTTTATACAGAAGACGACCATATTTCGAAAAACTTCAGTATTTGAATAAAGGATTCATGTAAGTAGGACATTATTTTTAAATCAAAAGAACCATATTTCAAAAAGGGGTAGTTTTGCAGAGAAGATATACCTAAATTAACTTAATTTTTTTGATCAAAATAAACTAATGAACCAAAGTGTTCGTTTTGCATTTAAGTTATTTAATATGAAGTACGGTATTTAAAAATAGTTTTATTTTGAATATAAAAAACTACTTTCTATTATTAATATTTAAAAATTAAAAGGGCCTTATTCTGGAATACACTAGTTTTGCTTTTATTTAAACGGAGTTGTTTTAATACATAAGTTCATATTTTGAGATACATTACTTGAGCATTTTTTGTGCAAAAAGCATTGTTATCGTTGTAATTATAAAATTGTATTGTAGTTATAAAATGTTTCTACGGGTAATACGTAAACCATACATAATATATTATTGTAGGTATGTTTTTACGTATTTGGTATACGTAGAAAGTTAGAACCATAGGTATCTACTATTTCCGTAGGTTTAATAAATTAAGTTTAATTTAAGGTGATTCAGTATTTATTTTTGTTTACTAAGTATTTAAACTGATTTATGAAGTTAAGTCATTTTAAAAATGCCCGGCTCCTTTTGAACCATCATGTCATCATGATTTCAAAAGGAGCCTTTAAAAGAGAAAGATACCTGTTTCGCTTACATACTTATTTCGCTTCGTCCACTTTCATTATTCCCTTCATACATGCTCTTCGGTTTAGGGTACCTACTCTTGACCTGGCCTTTTTTCAAGATGTCCCTGATTTGGTCACGTCCGCCTAGGTCTACCCCCTACCCCTTCCAACACTTTCATTCACACTCGCCTTATACACTTTTTCGAAAATCGTTCTTCATTCATTCTCTCGACATGGCCAAACCATCTCAGCATACCTTTCTCAATTTTTGTCACTACATTTTCCGTTTCCTTATCTCACTATTTCTTATCCTGTTACCGTCCACCCAGTTTAACTCCTATTATACTTGACTTGTTAACGCTCTCATCTCAACTAAATTTATTCTACTTTCATGTTTCTTCTGCCATACCCAACTTTTACTTCGGTACATGAGTGTCGGAATCAACACCCGCTCATCTACAGCCAAACGAACCTTGTTAGACACCTTCCGACTGTTTCTAAAGGAGTGCAAAGCTCACTGCAAATATCACTCTCGAACTTTCCATTAATCTTGTTAATAAAAATATTATTCCAAAATATTAAGAAACGTTCTTTACAAATCTGTGGGTACCTAACACTGATAAATAATTAAATAAAGAGAAACGTAGAGAGCAGTTTAGTGGGTGTGTGGTACACCCACGTAAGTAACTTTAAAGTACTCATACGTGTTAAAAAGTTTCTATTTTAAATATGGTTCTTTTGTGATCTCAAGTGTTCCTAATTGCATTTAAGAAACTATTTTAGCTATAAGGTAACATTTTAATAGTTATTTTTGATTTAAAAGTTAAGAGTAGGAATGATAAAGAAGATTTCTCAAAAGTTTTGAATGTTTTCTTAATGTTTATAAAGTCTTTGTTTTATTTTGAGTTTTGAAAAACTTACGTTAGTTTTGATAATTAGTTTAGCTAATTTTATTAGTTTACTTTTATGTTTTCATTGTTTCAATAGAACTTAAACAATAATTGATGATTATTTTACAATAAATTTAACTTCTTACCGGTCTATGATTACTTAACAAATTTGGTGACATATCGACAGCAGCGCCACCTACCGGGTCCAATTGTGAATCTAAACCATTCTGGGATCCACCTGAAGACACACAAAAAATTTCAACCAAATCGGAACAGCCGTTTAGGAGTTCAGACCATTTGATACCAATAATAGTGTTACATTTTCCAAGTTAACATGTTTCAACCCCCGTATCTTTTACACCCTTACAACTATCGACTTGCAACCACCATAGTGCACGATGGGAGACTTGTACCTATTGCCACATACAAACAGTAGTCGTCTGCGATGCGTAGTTTTGGTTGTAAACTGAAATATAGGGACACACACCTCCAATTTTATATATATAATAGATAGATTTTGAGGGAAATTTTGATTTGTTTTGGATATCATTTTACACAGATGAAGCATTTTAGTTACTTTATTAAATTGCATGGCGATTTTTATTGTGTTCCTAAAAAAAATTATGGGCAAACATGATTAATACAATAATTTTTTTGACTTATGGTTGTTTTATTCCATATTTAGAATATTTCGCAAATATTTTTTATATTCAAAAGTAACTTATATGCTTATATCTCCGCTAGCATTCAGTTTATTATAAAATTACTTAAAACATTTAATGCAGTTTAAAAATGCGCTTCTAATGATGTATAATATGCATATATTTTATGTAAAATAAAAAAGCATCAGACAAAAAATACTTTTTTTTTTCTTTGTTTGGCTCTCCTGTAAAAAAGTATAATTTTGATTTGTGGTAGTTTTGAATTAAAGCAGCGATATATTGGTTGTTAAAAAAGATAGGGAGAACATGTTGTATATTTTATTAATTTGTAGCTGTATTATGTGGGTACTTGATGTTAAACTACCTTCAGTTGATTAATAAAAAACAGTCTTGGCCTAACGGGTGTTTTATTCACAACAATCCGCAGCCGAATCATTCCCCGCTTTCGGGAAAGTTTCGGTTTAGTGCTTTACTTTACACAGAGCGTTTGTATGAAGACTGTCTTTCTATAGTGTTATTATTCTGGTGAGTCATTAGAACCTACTCATGAGAAGAATACAAAATAGCAAAATAGTAATGGGTCAACATAAATTGCATTGAACACTCTTGCGTTACTGAGCGACTGACAGAAAACGCACAGCCGAGTCTACTGAACGCAACAAGCTGAATTTTGGCATGTACATAATGTTCTTTGGGAAGTGAAGGGAAACATTTGTGGATTTTTGGAAATTACCCCAAAGGGGATAAACTGAAACTTTTTATTTCTTGTATGGATTCATTTGAAACTTTGTACTTGGGTAAGTTCCTCAAGTGATGCAAGTGAGAACTAAGAAAGGATTTTTGGAAATTAAGAATTTCATGCGGCTGAAGCTGCGAGCGGAAAACTACATAGTATATTATAATATTTTTAAGTAGGTTGTCACCACTGCGCGTGAACATTGATAACATCTAAGGCATCACCACCAAAAGACAGAAGAAAGAGAAACAAGAGAGAAGAAAAAATGAAGTATTGGTTTTCAAGTACACCGCCGGAACGCGAGTCGTGGCCGACTCAAGCAACAATAATACCAGTATTAATATCAACTATTTAGTTAATAATAATGTTCATAATATAATAGGCAAGTTCTATCACCGCGCAGAAGGGCTGGAGTCTGTCGTCTATTAAGACACCCTGGTCTATAGAATTGGGGTTGGTAGTCTAGGCCGCACGATAAGGCTATATCACTTACTGTAAACCCGCCCTCGCTTCGCTTCGGGAAACCTGTCCCTTAGTACCCAAGTCGAAAATTGTTAAACGTAACCAGCGCACGAATCTATTTTCACGCGCGTTATTTTTCATTTTGCGAAAAGCTTATATATATTGTACATATAAACTTTCCTCTTGAATCATTATATCTATTTAAAAAAAAACCATCAAAATACGTTGCATAGTTTTAAAGATCTAAGCATACATAGGGACAGAGAAAGCGACTTTGTTTTATACTAAGTATGTAGTGATATTATAATTATTGAGCTTGAGCTTTTAAGATTTTAGTTGGCAATGCCAGGCATCGATGGTAACGATTGTTATGGTGATGTCCGTGGATGGCGGTGACCACTCGTCAGGTGTCTCAACTGCCTCGTGTCCTGACTTTATTTACATTTAAAAGTCACAGTATAATTGATTCTTTTACCAAACCATTGTTACACAAAAGAGTAGCCATTACGAGTAGCACCTATTACGAAAAATACTACTATTTTCAGCTCACCAATTTCAGTAAAGCAAATTTCAGTATGTTTTGCATTGTATTGTGTTTACGTGATGCAAAAATATTTCAACATTCTATTCATTTTACATTATTATTCAATCACATCTACTCAATATACGTGTGAAAGTCCATTGCGGATTTGCGGTCCATTCCAGCGCCCGTCCAAACCACTACAATCGAAACAGCTTAGTATTCTGCACTTTAGCGGCTGTAATTGAGGCTATTTTATTTATAACTCGAAAATTGCACCGCGAGCATTTCATCGACAATCATGGATTGTATTCCCGCTAATGGATGGTGTGTTCAGGTATACTCATGGAGCTGTTAATACCCTTGTCAATGACTTTTATTTTACTGTCAGCATTATTTTGCTGAGCAAAGCAATGCTTTAAATACAACTTGTTTATGATTTAAGTCCATGTCTACGCTTTGAAATATAATTTTGTCCATGTTTTTTACTTTAATGGCAGTGTCTGATTGTTTTTAAGTAAATAAATAATTTTATGCAAATAAATGTTGAGTTTAGACTTACGTATTATTTGTGCTGATGTGCATTGTGTATTAACCATTTTATATGTATATATTTTGAATTTAAAACAAGTACTGTACCCACGAAAACAAGTACCGACGAAAACTAAACTCACACTGACGCAGAAATCAGGATATAGTCGTTAAAGTATAAAGCGTACCTGCTATACGTTCATACTATACGTACTATCCCAAAAGCCTTTTAAATATTGGAGTTAACACAGTCCATAACTATTCGAGTTACAATCATTTAAAATGTATTATTCAAAAATAAACTCAAAATGCAAAGTAATCTCCTGAAAGAAAGCTCCTAATGTTTCTAAGCAACACACTTTAACTCAAAAAATCATACTAAATCACCTCTATACACGCCATCCAATCGTGCCTGAATAATATCCTTACGAGCCCCATCCCGTGTATGCAAGGGATCGGTGCGCAATGAAGACAGCAATGGCAATATTAATTCATTGCGGAGCGGGTACACGGTGCGGCGTGCTATCGCTTCCTGCGTGCCCGACAGGGACGGTTCGGAGCATTCGCACGGCGCTCCGCAGATCGGCTCGCGTTAATTAAGTGCGAAACGCTCATCCGATATTGTAGTGTTATAACGTATCGCTGATCTTAACGGGACTCCGCTCACGGTTCACAGTGCGTCCAGGCTTCTCATTGTATTGTTATTGTTCTGCTAGGGATGTGCTGTCTTGTGGGTTTATTGTGTTGGAAAGTATATGGGTGTCATAATACTTAATATGTCGTAATAACTTTATATTAAATAATGTTACTTTAAAAGTTTTTTTTATGGTTTGAATGTTAAACGAGTTATTTGAATTGGTGTTAAGTTGAGCAGTATTGGGGCGGCCTTGAACACTGACTCTAATCCCGTGGCAGACCAGGGTATCGTAAGTGGCAACTGAAGCTGTTCTCCCAGTTGGTGGTATTGGCAGAATTGACGCCGCGTAAAATAATGACCCCAATTAAATGCCGAAAGGCCAGGGTGCGTAGGAGGCCAGAAGCCCGCCCACAAATCGGTTCACAAATAAAGAAAATAAAATAAGTATATTTAAAAATTCCGAGTGCACAATTTGCTAATGAGTATTCGCATTTTCGAGGTTTCCCAAAGCAAAGAGTAGTTACTAGGTTACTAGTAAATAAATAAATCAAGATGTGTTCTGTAGAAATTGCGCCTAAAGCTCCAACCACGATGCCCTGGATAATGTTAGTCCTGCAGGTAATTTAATAAACGCATGTTTATTGAATTATCGTATATTTACCCGGCTTTGGCACGTAGCGCCATCTCGCGGGCCATAAATCAATCAGGTTGTACTTAGGGCTCCACAGAATCATTTAGGAGTCTAAATCAAGTGCAGGCCTAGTACAGATTGCAGATTAAAGACGATGTGTAAATTTACGAGGTTTAAATTTGAGCGCGCCCGCTGGCAGTGCTTTATTGGGTTACTTTTAACGTGTAAACCTCATCTTTTATAATTGTTGCGAATACGTAATTACACAGAAAAATCTGGACGCTGGATCAGAATAGTATAATTCTAAACCAATTTATCTGTATAAAACAGTACCTAAAGCTACCTAAAACTCTACCTACATACTATGTAAGTACTCATGGTTAATGCTGCTTATATTTTAACACCGAAACAGAAAGCTCGTGTTTTACTGGTTTAAAAAAAACACAGGCAGTCATGGGGTCTACAGACAGAAGTGAAAACTTAAAACTTTAGAAAATAACTTTTTTGAACGTTAGAACGCTTATTAATGTTAAGTTCAACAATACTTTGATTATTTTTGTACTTAAAAGTATATACTAAAAGAGACAGTTTCTAAAAAAGGGACCTTTTTTAAAAATGATGGTAGCTAACCGAACAAGCTTGCTATTGCAATCACGGTAACGTTATAGTCCCGTATGTTTCCATCGTTAAATCTGTTACGAGCGCAAACTCACGCGCATCGCACGGAGCACGTGGTTCGAGCGGCGACCATCCATGTTGTGGTCTCACAGTAATGTTATTGCTGATCAGATAGCGGGTTCAAATCCCATTAATAACATTGCGATGTTTATTATTGGTACTCTTGATTTAGGTCATCTGAACTTGACGAATAGGTACCAACTTTCGAAAGTTTCTCATATTGATGATAAAATAATTCACTCATGGGTTTGTGATAAATGCCTGAAGGCTTTCTGTGACGTTGGTCAAGTGCAGAATATTGCGTCTTCTGTTACTTCTAGTAAAAATAGCTTCCAATTTACAAAGAGCTGCGGGCGTTTCATGACGTGGTAAACTTGTCAGACCGTTAATGATCATTTATCCAAAGAAAACAGCTGGAAGCCAATCGATTCAAAGGGCTCTAGAGTAACTGGAAGTTCGATGTTCAACGTAATTTTCGAAATACCTCGATGTTGCTGACATATTTCGGTAAAGTAAAGATGGTTCTTAATACATCATATCAATGTAATAATGTACCTTATGTGTTTTGAATAAAGTTCAAGGAGTTTTCCTATAATAATACGCCGGAAGGCTGCCGAGGAGGTTTTAGTGGATAAGAAGAACAAATAAGGGGAGATATAATATTATGTTTTCCCACGTTAAAAAAGTCATTGAATATGAAATTCCTCCACTAATCTGCACTAAACCAGCGTGGGGAAGCGTAATCTACCACCTCAATAATCTGGAGAGACCCATGCTCTATAGTGGGCCATTAATGGATAGAAGCCAATAGAAATTCAAACTACACTTGCTTTGATACCCGGGTAAAAGATTGAAGCCGCGAGACTCTCATCCGACAATATGACGTAAATAGCTGCACAATTATAAGGCAATCTATCCGACAAAGTCCGCCTATCCATCTAATCCGCGGCGACCCGTACTCGCACTCCGCAGTCCGCGCTCACGACCACGATATTTACAGGGTCTGAGATAGCCTGTAATGTAAAATATTAATTTAACAAACATACACGGCTAAGGCTGCTTGTACCTAACTGTTTTACAAGCTTTTATTTGACTTTCGGTTTGTTAATAGTGGTTTCGTAGGTCAAATCTTGCAAGCTGCTAACTTGACTATCCATCCTAGTCCCGATTTAAGTCACCAAAGTTACTCGGAGTAAGCATAAGTATTCCCAAGCGAAGCAAAGACATACCTAAATTTTTTGTAGTAAACACTATTATGTTTACTACAAAATATTTTGTAATTAAGTACCTAATCGTGGCCTAACTCGCGTATTATACCACCTATGTTTCAAGTTTCAACTCATTCCGTTATACATTTTAAATTTCCACCGCTGTAAGCAAACACACAAGTCTTTTTTGTAGTAAACACTATTATGTTTACTACAAAATATTTTGTAATTAAGTAATCGTGGCCTAACTCGCGTATTATACCACCTATGTTTCAAGTTTCAACTCATTCCGTTATACATTTTAAATTTCCACCGCTGTAAGCAAACACACAAGTCTTTTTCACCTTAATGTTACTCTTACTTTTGTCGAAAATAACATGCACGAAAACTAAAAATAGGTCACAAATATTTCGCCGAAACTTCGCGCGGACCTTGAATTGAATAGGTCGTGCGTTATCGAGCCCGGGCCTACTGCAGGGAGCGAGTGCTATACAATCTGCAAAGTTATGATTACGATATAAATACTATCGAGCTTTCAAAATAATATACGTTAAAAACGCGTAAAAGTTGAATTTAGTAAACGATTTGTGCCGATTTCCCTGTTGTGGTCACATAAATTGAAACATTTTAAACATCATGACTGAAAAACAGTCGAATTTGGAGTCTAAGAGAACTCCCATCCCACCCTGAGTCCAAGACAACTTCCCCTACTCATGGTGTACTCTATTAAACAACGGACGAGGCAAAGCCAGGAGGTTCTTCGAGGTTGATGTACTCTTTCCTAGAGATTTTAACCCCGATGGTACTAAAATATGCATGTATAATATAGGGATTCTTGTAAATTCATATGTTTAAGTTTATATGTTTTGATCTCCGTATTTGTTTATTTATAATGATTTCTCGCTCTTTGACTAAGCGTACTTAAGCCAACACAATATTCGGATAAAAAAACATGTCCAACAAGTCATGACTACGTAATGTATTTTAAATATTATGTGGTTACATATCTTATGTACTGACATGTCAACCAATGCCAGTCTCCTCCTCTTACTTTACTACTGGAAAGCTAGTGCGTAACATAAAAGGATTGAACACTTGGCAGGTACAAGTAACTACTTGTATTCGATAGTTCTGTACGTGTTCTTGCTTCGTAGTAAGGTCACATTTTGTCACCAGCCCTGATACAAAACATGTAAACTATGTAAAGTAGTGCAGGCGTGCGTCCACTCACGGCCCCGCGGCGCGCGCTGCACGCGCCACGTCAAGACTTCGGCCGACCTCCTATTTGTCACTTGGACTTATCTATCTACTTTCTAGTTTCTCCATACAATTCTGAATAGTAAAGACTTTGACGTATAAGAAAGTCGGCTTGTTATTCAAGGGCTGGCAGGTATCATTAGTTATTTGAGGTTTATAATGACGATACCGCCCGGTTGGTAGTGGCCCTGTTGCAAAGCGAGGGGCGTAGGTTCGATTCCTGGACGTGGCTGACATTTATGTCACTATGTCACTTGTAAGTCTATTGACTCTCTTCTTTAAGACTGCCATATCATAGGCAAGCGTGAACACCGATGTATGCAAACTTAACGGAATATTAAATAGCCAGCTATGATAAGGACATACATAAATGTATTTAGGTACTAGGGAATTTAATTTGTGTATTTTGTCAATAGTTCGTTTCGTTTGGTTCACGAAATACGCGCATGCATAACTTTGAAAAAAGGAAATGAAACTTTCAAAGCGGGCCACTGAAGTTTAAGCCTTTCCCGATTCAAACGCCTAAAAAACTGCTCAAATGAACTTGCGGAGCAGAAAAGAGTGCTCAAACCTCTACCTGTATGAAGCCCACACGGTTCTTCCTAACCCACAGACTGATGAAAGAACTTCCGTTACAAGAGCTCCAGTGCGTCCAGAGGCTCACTCACTGAGCCCACGCTTACAAGTTAATCACCAGCTAATGGATTCAGTCGCGTGGGCGCACTACATGCAGGCCATTGAGGCACCGCGCCTAAGACGTGTAAACACGTCTATGGGCCTGTACTTAGAGTATTTTAATCTGTGACATTATGCTAACGATTGATTATTGTGGCCTAGCCCTGTTGTACAAGCGGGTTTCATTCTGGTTCGTAGTTTTAAACGAACAATTATAGTGTTAAGAATTCTTTAGATTTGTAGAAATCTCAATTGGGAAATCAGTCTAATTTGTCCTTGCGTAGACATGATCCGATTTTGGGTTTACGTAGCACCATATCCATATTTAAATCCAAGCCAAACTACACTGCTTGTAGCACAACCTGCTAAGAAAATGGACGAGGTGACACAACAATTGTAGTGTATGGGAGCGGCTTAGAATACTGACCTCAGACCAGGGTGTCGAGAGAGGTGACAAAAGCCTACAGACAGGGAGCCTACCCAGTGTGGTTGGGCGGAAACCCATTTCGCTAACTAAACCCTGGTCCGTGAGCCGCCAAACGGCTTGTCGTCGTCCTGGGAGCTTGAGACCCAGTATTCTCATTTTCTTTTCACGTCCTTCTTTCTTGGCCGTATCGATGATGCCTTTGGTGTTCCTTGTGTCTATGGGCGTCTGTGACCACTTACCACCAGGTGGTCCAGGTTCGTCTGCTCGTTCGTCGGGTATTTAGGAAAATATGTATGAGATATGTATCTATAAGATAAATATTATTTTGATTAAAGCATTCCTTGTTTTCAATACCCTGCACTGCTGGAATTAAAGAATATCAGTACGAGAAATAGAAGAGTCGCTATAGCTGTTGTTCTATCACCAACAATCTCTTTCTTCTTAATTGCTACTGAAGTACTATAATAAGAGATTTTTAAGTTAAACAGTTGGATGTAAAAGGACAAATGATTCAGTTTGTCGACGTCCGCCGCGCCGTCATTTGTCCGGTGCAATCGGCGCGCCGTAATTGTCTTGCCCCAGTAATTTATTGCTGCACTTCGGTTTTGTGACAGTTATTTTGTGAAACTATTAGCTTCGGACTCTGCTCTGCAATTAGGTATGTAAATTATTGCAAATTATTTTAACCATTACAGTGTCCACCTACGTGAAAACATATGGTTAATAGTGACTTCCCTCGCTTCGCTTCAGAGACCTTTGCCTTCGTGACCACACTCAAAAAATATGGCTAGTATGCCCTGTGGGTCGGCTATATACATATACAATATTTGTTGTGTCGATATTCTCAAAATATATAAAAATATGGTTGTAAAAGTTGTTCTTAATGCACTCAAAGTGGCCATTTGTATTACAATTTAAGTTGCTAAACCAACTTATAAAAATGGTAGCATCTTATTGTTTAATTTTTACGTACGTTCGCATAAATAAATGTCGTCTAACAAAGACAAAAAGCATATCTCTATCTCATTTGCATTATTATTCCTACACGCCCTTCGAACGCACGCTGTGACGTCAAACTGTCATGATGTCGAATTTTAATATCAAGATGTTATTTATGTCTTCGAACACTTATTCATCAATATTAATAACAATCTTATTATTAGCATAATTTTGGTGAAATTTGTTAAGCTTAAATAAAAGCTAATTTTAATAAAAGCTTAAGTTGTTTTCGTTAATATCATTAAATTAAATTAAATACGCGAATCTCAACAGACCGATGACCGTTAGGGGAGAAAAGTCCTCAAGTGGTGACCACGTCTCGAAAAATAGGAGGCCCCGACCATGTGGACTGATGACTTGAAGTTGAAGTAGAAGGCGGGCATCTGCTGGATTCAGAAGGCTCAGGACCGGTCAGAGTTTCGCACGTTAGGGGAGCTCACCTCAAAAATGGCTGACAAGTGGCGTTCATTCGAGCCTGTGTTATTTTGAAACAAAAAAATGTTGAGAAAATATACATAACAATAACTAACAATAATCAAAATACTAGTTTACTTGAGCAGATATTTCATCCTCCAGACATTTTTCTAGCATTACAAAACGCCGCCTACACAGACAGTATTGTATTCAATTCAATTACAAAATTTGAATATTTGCTATCATAGAACTGCAGACCAAAGTTTCTAACCTTTATTTAAAGGGAGTGAAGACTATTATTGTGATTGAGTTAGGAAATGAAGTGAAAATTAGTTTTATTGTAGACTTTCATCTGTTTCTCAGAGAATATTTAGCTGATTTTGCGAACCTATGCTGTGAGTCATCGTTGGGCGGGAAATAATTACACCACGGCTCAATTCAATTACAAAATTTGAATATTTGCTATCATAGAACTGCAGACCAAAGTTTCTAACCTTTATTTAAAGGGAGTGAAGACTATTATTGTGATTGAGTTAGGAAATGAAGTGAAAATTAGTTTTATTGTAGACTTTCATCTGTTTCTCAGAGAATATTTAGCTGATTTTGCGAACCTATGCTGTGAGTCATCGTTGGGCGGGAAATAATTACACCACGGCTCAATTCAATTACAAAATTTGAATATTTGCTATCATAGAACTGCAGACCAAAGTTTCTAACCTTTATTTAAAGGGAGTGAAGACTATTATTGTGATTGAGTTAGGAAATGAAGTGAAAATTAGTTTTATTGTAGACTTTCATCTGTTTCTCAGAGAATATTTAGCTGATTTTGCGAACCTATGCTGTGAGTCATCGTTGGGCGGGAAATAATTACACCACGGCTCAATTTTGTATTGATGTGTTGAGCCTACTTAGAGTAAGTAAAATATAATAATATATAAATAAATATAATAAAACTGTTTTAGTACCTAGGAGTACCTAGGTAATAAAACAATACCTAAAAGTTGTGGTAATTGACTCCTTATAGCTTCTTAGAAAGGTCATTTTCCTCGTCATAAACAACTGGTAGAGATAGTGCAAATCACCAGCTTAAGCATACAAAACAGTTTTATCGTTGGTTAAATCCTTACAAAATGTTGCTAAAAAGATCCAAACGTAACATCTTGGTACTGTCGCGTGGAAAAGTCTATATCAAGGTTAACATAGAGAATTTAAATTTAGAACAATTACAGGGTACCAACAGGAATGCAAATTAATGTAACAATGTTTTGCGACATTTTGCGTTTGAACTTACAAAAATTATTATATATTTTTTCCTAAGCACTTATCTCTATGAGTATTACATAATTTAGTACCCATTTAAAGTACCTAGTTAGTACTTTTTATAAACTTAAATAAAGAACTATTTTTGAATTAAGAACAAAAAAAACCATCCGAATATAACTTACCTAAATTTAAATAAATACTTAGTAAGTATTATTATAATATTTGAACGATTTTGAAAAAATCTAAAATTAAATCTGTACCTCTGTGCCCGAGCATCCAGTCGTCTCACCGATGACCATCAACCCGACCATCAACGACCCCGGGACGGTCATTTACAAACACGACCATGGGAACTGGCTGATAACACATCGCACGTACCGCCCGATTAGAGCAAAACGTTTTTGTTCGCAATTAAGATATTCTCCACCTCGCCACTGGCTTGACGATCAATACACTAAGATGCGTAACTACCGACTTTTTGATCAATTTCAAATCATTTAATGATGTAGATGGTACTTTTGCATGTAATTTTTTATTTTACCACCATTTCGGAAAGGTGCTTTAACTCTGAGAAAAAACGACGAAAGAGGCGGCGAGATCTTTATCAATGGAATAAATATCATTACGTTTATCTGGTAAACTGCGCTTCCCCGCTTCGCTTCGGTATTTTTTTTTATTTTGATTATAATGTTTAGACGAGATTCTTTCAATTGTCATCTCTTTTTGTTGCGAATCGATTGCCATTAACACGTTCGCTGCGGCAACGACGTATACGTGCTAAACAAAGACTAAATTAATGTTACCTCAAGCTTACTAAAATTCCAAAAATTAAGCCTAATTTTATTCGTTCATTCTAAATCACATGTAATATTTTTTTAATTATATCCCTTGAAAATAGAAAAAAATTAGTCATCCCGAAATTAAAAGGATTTCTACATCATTTTATATATTTTCCTTAAACACAGGGTACACTATAACCTATCCTTTTAGTTACCTACATTACACTACAATCGTGGTCGGATCGCGGACGTGTGCGAGCGAGAGGGCGATAGCATCGGTTCTCAGGCCGAGACAGCGACGTGCACTTCCGAATCTCTTATCGTAATAATTATCTATTATGGCTACCCTCTGCTTAGTTTTCCACTACGTTACCGAGCTAATACTTAGTAGCTAGATTCAGGCGATCATATTTTTTTTTATTGACCAGCCAATAAATAAACAGAGATGCCACCCGTTGATAAGTGGCCGCCGTTGCCCTTGAACATCAGTAAGACCAAAGGTATCACAGATGCGTTGCCAGTAAAGAAAGAAGGAAGAGCAAATATGTGAATTTTAAAGCAATACATCAACACCTGCAAGCCGAAAACATGTATTGTATGAGAAATCCTTACCAGTTTGAACCTGAGACCTCTAAATGTGCAGGGTCACAGTGGGCAACAGAGACGTCCGAGATGCAAACTGCACTTTCAATTAACATGTCAAATCAAGCAGAGATAACCCATACGGTTTCTGCAATAAGGTAAGGTTGTCTCCGAAGTTGATTAATCATAGTCACTTACACGTTAGAGTCAACCCTTCACTTTCACTGCATGAAAGCTAATTAAACTTACATTTTCCCGTTAAGGAAATCTTTAGAAAAACCTGCATATCTGAGAGTTCTTACACATTTCTCAAAGAAAATAATGTTATGTTGAAAGGTAAGTTCGTCTACAAAGGTTCTGGTCTCTAAAATTCGATGATCTAACCTACATAAATAAACTCAGGTTAGAGTGACTGTTTTCCACAAAACCTAGAAATCCCCCACAAGCGTCACACGAACAGTGTCACGTCTAGATCAGTTGACAACGTGAAAGTCAATTGTCTGTCTGTCACTGGTTACAAGTTAATGATGTATGCAGGCGCTCGGCGGTTCACAATCGTGGAAGTTCTTTATGCCGTCTTCGGTGGATAATGATGTCGCAGCAGTGCGTCAGGGAAATTGCATAGCATTTCGCTTGTGGTTATAATACATTATTCTATAAGTACTTATAAAGTCATAACTTATGTTAAATATGAATAACAAAATTATTTCAAATAATTGTTAAACTTTACGTTACTAAAATTTGTTTTTTTCTAGATTTACCACCCGCCCATTGCGCCTATGACAACTGTGACCGAAACAGAACAAGATTCAGATCGGGATGTAGCATGGGGACTAGATTAATTAGTTCAGTTAGTAGACGGTATTACAATATTACTCGACTGAAATACTTATAAGTAAACTCAGATCGGTACTTAGATGCTTAGATCAGTTAGCAGAGGAAGTTATTAACAATGTTAGTTGGTAGATTCGTTAGTACGTATGAGGACTGTCAGAAATTAGAAATTAATAATAAGCTCATTCGTTGGTTACAGTTTACAAGCACACAAGTAAGTTTCAAGACAGAAAAAGCAAAATTTGTCAAAATACCTTTCCAGTCCAATCGTTCAATTTTATTTTAAGTACCATTCATTCTACATAAGCCAAATCCCAAACGCAATAATTATTACAATTACTCAATTACAACAACGAAATAATAAAAGGAAATAATCAACAAAGCTGGGTCAATGACACAAACTGAATTCTTAAACGTAGATTTTCCAACTCTTTATTTGTATTTAAGTAAATAACCAGAAAAGCAGGAGCAGATGACCCAGGCACTCACCCAATGGTATATGGTTACTATTGCCCATGCACATAAGTAACATAAGGACATCACCGATAATGCCGCGATGCCGGCCAGAAAAGAAGACCCGTGTTATAATGACAAAAATAACTAGCTATCGTATCGTCTCCATCTCAGTAGCTGAAGTCAAGTATACAAGGTCAACGCGAACGATGACAAAAAAGAATCGACAATTGTCAAGCAACATCTACATGACAATATAGCATTGACCCCAGTCGCCGCGTGATTCCTGACCCGCCTGACCTATTGAGACGTGCAACCTTAGTTATAAACAGCACTGAGCATAGTGGTTAGTTTTGCGCGGTTTATATTGTTGCGTTTAATGTTCCTAATGTTGTGAGGAACAAATCGTATTTTAAGTTTTGTTTAAAAATTTAAAAGCAACACCAAATAATTAGAGACTTGGCCATAGTTGTCGTGTTGCTTTGGGGTTAAGAGCCAATTTTCCTTTCTTTCCACTTCTTCGTTTCTTGGTCGACAACGCATTGGCAATGCTTTTGGAGTTAATGATGTCCAATAGCGACGGTAACCACTTCTCCTCGCGTGGCTCCTCTCTTCGGTGGTCGGCTATTAAAACATACTTCTAATGAAACCATGAAATGCTGCCATCGGCTTTCGCCAGCTATATCCACTTAGATTTGGCTTTTTTAGGTACTTAATAGGTACTTAATTTTACACCTAAATCATCATCAACAAATGCTTTTATTAAAAATGTGTTTTTAACAGAACCTAAGTTGCGTGTAATGACATGAGACAAGTATTTTAAAATAAACCACAAAGACAAACGAGCCGGCAAGTCACCACCTTGCAAAGAACCAGTTGCTGCTGCAGCTGCGGCTGCTACTACCAGCTCCAGCTGGGGTTTAAACCCACTAACTAATCTTGGTGTTAATGATTACCATTGGCAGCAATCAGATAGTTCGTGAACACATTTATCCGCAACATAAAGAGAATCTACTAATAACTCAAAAGTAAGTTCCACTTGGCCATTACACTGCCGTTACACTTCTATAAGAGAATTATGGATCTGACTTGCCCCCTGGCCTCTTGCGTCAGTCCGTGGAACAATTATGCCGTATGTTACTGTCACAGGCGTGTTCATTAACATTAGTATCGTATCAGGATACGAAGGTGAAGTTTACGTATTAAGTACCAGTAACTGTGTCTAATTTAAACGACGTCTGTACCGAGGTCATAAGGTACTGCTTTGACTATTTATCTCTTTAGATTATCTACGTAGTGCCACGTTCCCTCACTGGTTACCTCTCGTTGTCTATTGAATACTGTGTATTCTATTTATTGTTTATTTTGTTTGTTCTTTGTAAAAAATGTTTAAATTCTAAAAGGTCCGACGATCCAAAACGTCAGAAATTATGGTGATATAGAAATAATCTACATTGAAATAATAACCAATTGTGTTTATGTGTATGCAATTGTGTTAAATAAATGTGTGTGTCAAATGTATGTGTGTAAAATTGGCATAACAAAATAAATCCGTAGTTATATCAAAACCAATCATCGAATACACGACAATCAACGGAAAGCGACGTTTATCAAGAGAAAGCGGGATGTTCTTGTAAATCTTACGATACATCGTCATAGAGTGGCTTGTTACTCATTTGTCAATTGTGAAATATAAAAAACATAACAAAAACAGAAAATAATATTTTACAGTTAGTATAAATAGAACTAAAAAGTAATAATTATGAATTCACGAAAGATGATTTTTGTAAGTTAAAGCCAAGATCAGTTATCAAACATTTTAAACAACAAGTCAATACTTTTAATAGGTACGTTCCTAATAGAAGTGAATCATGAATTAATGGACCAACAATGACAGATGACAATAAGAATCTGATGTTACAAGGGTCAGACTGAAAGTTTTTAGAACTGAAACTTGAATGAGATAAGCTGTTTGTTAAAAAATTCATGTCTTGCAATGTTAATAATATTTTTCCGATTTAAAAATATTTGTGCGAAGGACGTCCATCTATGGCAACCAATGACTAAAATGTGAGTAATATCAACAGTTCCGAACAAGTTTAGACAATGAGATGAGCCTCGTGTTATAAAGCTTTCATGATAATTTATTAACTAAGTATTATTTTATTTAACTAGCTTCACGAAGTTTTGCACCAGATAATGCCCTAAAATTTGTCAAAAAATGAAAACACCAATTGGATTGGTTTCCCAAAATTCCTGAAAATTAAAACAAAAGTGACTAGATTGCTGTAGTTGACATTGCCTCAAGTGATGAGAACTAAAACAATTGTTAGGAGTCCGAAACTTCTTAACTTATTTACAATTTTTGAAAACTGAAAAATTACATACTAAAAATTATTTTCCTTAACTTGTACACGATACTGCCATCAACGCTATAAATTATGTCTGTTGTCTTAAAACCACAAGATTAAAACTAACGGTACCTAGCGACATCTAACGGCTTCAGTCTTCCCACTTATAGTTAATATAATAAGAATAGCGGTTCCAATTCAACAAATTGGAGAAGTTAAGAGAAAAGTGGAAGCCGCATCACGCGGCGACAAACCGAGTATGTCAATAAATCTAACAGGCAATCCCCAATCCGTTTCCTTATTTCCATCTGTACCTGCCTCCACAATAATATTATTATATTACAATAATAAGAGAATAATAAGCGAGTGTGACCGCAAGGAGTTCACAATAATAATAGCGTTCACCTTGCGCACAATGGCGGCTAGGAAATATATTATGTCATTGTGAGGACGGTGACACCACCAAGGGTTAACTGGGCTTAACACACGATACGTTTACTCTGGGTTAAGTTCTGAGCAACATTGTAGTAAAGCTGTTATTTTCTATCCGTATTCTGACAAATAATCTTACGAGTGTAAATGATTGCAACCTTCCGTTAAATAAAGTTGCATTAGAAATAATTCTATAAATAAATAGTAAGGAAAATAAATCAAATTATGCAATAAATTAATTAATGAAATGATTTCATTTTATTGTATTTAGTAGGTACAGGCAAAAAATTTGAACATTCAAAAATCTAATTATAATATATATATGATAGTAAAATTTGCATAACATAAGAATTAAATATCTCCAAAATTAAGTTCATATTACAAGTAACAATTTCATGCCAAGATATTTGCATGTAGGAACATCTAAATCTATCACATCTCATACTATACCTTAACCCGCAGTCGTTGAACCGCGCCTTGATTTTTTAACAGCAAAATGTTTATGTATGAAGGTGTCAAAACACTCTGTCTAGCACAAATTGCCGGCGGCCCATTAAGGGCATCTATTTGAATACCATTCAGAATAGCATTTTGAATACATGTGGTCGAATACCGGAGCACAATGGGAGCAGGACTACCAACCCTTGGATCTGATCAGTCGCAGCCAGATAGCCTTATATGAAGATTTATAGCTTGCATAAGCTTATTGAATTTTAATGGTCATTATGTACCATTGTACCTCTAAATCGCAATTCTAGATTCTGGAAGGTTAGAAAATTATTCATAAAGTATTCATAACAATGTTATCTGTGGATGCTCAAAGGTCGTGAGACGAGTTTGAATTTGAATAAATCGGATTGCTTTCTGATCGAGTATTTTAAGCTCTTGGAGTACGGAGGGCTGATAAATCTTAGGTCAGTTGTGAATGTCAGATCTAGAGGGGAACACAACACCTTCGATAATAACAATGTCGTAAGCGGTTATATTACTGCTTGAACTTTTTCTAAAATTGGCTAAATCATCACATTTGTCGTTAACGCTTAATCAAGGGTAGTAGAACATCCAGGCATACAGGACTCTAACAAATGTGGTCTTAAGCTAGTCAGTGATCTGTAGAGGAGACATTTTGGCTAGACATTCAAAAATTAGCTCAAATCTGTAAGGTCCGGGGTTTACATCGTACATAACAACCTTCTGACAATATGCTAAAGGATTTTCTATACAAATATTAAAATAAATCGGCGTTTTAAAGATTAATATAGACGTAACTAAACACTTGGTTGGCCAAGTGTTTGGCGGGATCAAAATCGCAGATGCAGGTTTCCTAACGATATCATCTTTCACTAATGTATTCGACAGCATCTTTGAATAATTTGAGAGCAGAATTAATCTAACATATTATGTCTCAGTCTAAAATGGCTGGTATAGTAAACAAAGGAATTGCGTAAGAAAATCGAATCGGCGTAAACGGATCCGGATATTGATTCCAAAAGTTCACACACAAAGTCCCACGAAAATTTGATAAACACAATTTTAATATAAACTCTATTGTATTGTGTGTAAGAATGTTAGGATTAAGGAGTTGTTGCAGAATTCCATGGCGCGTATTAGTGGTAATTTTGAACCTTATACCTTGCAAATAGGTAAAATATGACATGCCTTCGTGAGATGAACCGCTTGTGGCTAAGGTCAAGCGGACGCGTCGTATCGTGGCACGGGACGCGAAATGTCACCGTCCCGGACGTAGACAGCGCGCAATGTGCAGTTCTGCACCGAAATAATAAAGTTCATCGTTGTATCTTAACTGTGGTAGAAATACGTAGAGGGCACGGCTTGGACATAATGTAATTGAATCGCTCAATGTTTCATATTGTTCTATTTAAAGAGCATTTTATGAAAATCTAGGTTTGGGATAGCTAAGGGATCTTTTACTTCAAGCCAACCTCCCCTGCCCATGTGCACCTTGCCTAAAAACCCCTGCATCATTGAGGAGACCCGGTGCATACTCCACCACGCTGCTCCAGTGCATTCACTAAGATTGCCCTGCTCTAATTCGGATTCCCGAAGAAGTGAGTGGACTACCAATCAATCGACAAACACGCAGAAACCTCTGAAAAAAGGTTGGCGCTAGCGGACACACATCCAATTACAGACCGCGCTGTATTGCTTAAATCTGATCACTTAAATCCGGACAAGCCGTCGGGCTTATAATTTGTTTTAGCATTAAATTTTACATTTGGTAAATTCCCTAAAACCATGAATAACGATGACGAAAACGAAGCTTTAAACTAATTCGTTTAACCAGAGATCGACAAGCCGCAAACGCTTAAGATTGATTTCATCACTTTCCCATAGCAACAACACCATGAGGCAATGGGCTACTCGGAGAAGGCCGACATCGTTATCGGTCAACGGCTGACCTTTGCGAAGATGGGTCTCCCAACATACCACACACAAGCAATTCACCGATTTACTCGTACCACTCAGCTATGTACTTGGGAGTGTTTTGAAGTTAACATTTAGAGATTTGAGGATATGAGCGCGGATAAAGACGAAGATATGAAATACTTCTCAAATGTTTTCTGTACAATATAAAACTTTAATCGATGTCTTAGTGGAAGATATTTGGGAAGAACTATTAAAAGGATGATTATATTATTATGCCATAAGATTCCAAAATAACTGTTTTTATAATTTTTGTCTTTTTGTATGTGTTTTTATTATCGCTAACCCCAGAAATGGCTTGCCAATTCGTACGCGGATTTACTGATGCAATTACGTACTCGTAAGTGAGCTTAAGATTTGTTTATCGTAGACCTTAGACTAGCCGCACACAAGCAATATTATTGGCAATAATATGAACATTATTGTATTGACAATTCATTGTAGGTGTGCGGCTAGTTACACAGAGCCTTAAAAGTAACGCTACACGTATCTCCATATAGTCCTGGGTTGGGTCGAGTGAAGTGTACGGGATTGGGGCCGTGAGGCGAGCCGGGCCGGCCGCGTGGGCGCTGCGATGCAAGATTATGCACGCCCGTGACATCCGATAGCGGTGTACTGGAGGGCACTTTGCGTTACAATAAAAAATATCACACCTCCACGATGACTTAAGATTCATTAACGTGGACGAAGCGCTTTCAAAAGTACTGTGAAGTTTTTTGAAAAAGGAAACACCGCCATTTTTAATTTTATGTGTCTTTTGTGTTGTACGTACTTACATTATGTATTATGGGAATTGATAGTGAACATAAACTTAAGCAGTGACCAACCTGAAGCGGGGTCCCGGGATCCATTACCGGGGTAGGCGAATATAGTGGTATTTACACTTGGCGACAATTAAGAAGAATTAACACCAAATCACACAATGACACAACACATATTATAAGATAAAGCATACATTGGCTATCATTCCAAGAAGACTCGTAGAGATCTCGCTCGCAGTCCAATCATAATTGATACAGGGCGACGTTAAAACCAATAGCGCGCTAAGATTTACGATCGGTTAATATGCATGCTTAAGCCTTTATCAACATTTATTATGATAATGACCGCCGTGAATAATGTTTTAATGTGCGCCGGCGAGCCCTGAGACGCATCATGGAATTAAAATGTGACTTTAATCGCATGTACAAACTTTTCTTACCTAAACAACTGCGGACCCGGTCTGGTGATGGATGGTTGACCACATGGGAAGATTTATTCTTCCCTCTCTTGCCTGGCCGGCCACCATTAGTGGTGGGCGACGGTGGATCCTTTTTAATGGAATTTGAACAGCTAACGAGCATGTAGAGCAGGGACTTTTAGTTAGTTATGTCAATTGTTGTTAGTAACATTACAGTTAGTACTTGTTAATAAGAGCCTCGTTCTAATTCAGTCACATAAATATTTGCCGGAAATCGAACCCGGGTCCCTCGCTTTGCAGGCAGGGTCAACTACGCTACGAGGCCGTCTATATACTCTATTTTACATATTTATCCAGTTTTGTTATTTGTTGAACACAAATCTTGGCGCCTACTACTTATTACTGTATTCGTCAATAAATTGGACGTTGAAACATTATTTTAACACGTGGTTACTTGACACTTGAAACTGACGCGTGGGCGATAGTGTCCACGCTGTTTTCGATCACTACCCAAATATGGGTGAATGTCAAGTTACCCCAGAATCGGTTCCGCTTTTCAGTGCCCTTGTTCCACAGAGATAACTTAATATGAGACCCTTCGAGCCTGGGACCTCTCGTTTCACAGGTGTTACTAAAACTCTCCTTGGTGTTTGATTAATTTTCTACCGTACATAGGAAAACTTACGCTCAGAAATGTATGTCAAGTAATAATTATTTCTGGTAGGCTGTTTTCCATCAAAAATGAGATAGGAAGCTATGCTATAATTTACGACGGCCACCTTACAAAAGTATGAGTATCAAAACCACTAAGAGGATCGCAAAATTTTCCTGAGTCACAGAAACTTAACTTTGTTAAGTTAACATCGCTAAGTGGTACGGAACCCTACATTTGTGAGTCCGATTCGCACTTGACCCGTTTTTGATAGGTTTTCCTGACCATTTTATCTGACATTTCACCATATTAAGGTTTTGTACAATAACATTACGGTACTAGCTGCTAATATCTAAGCCATAGCTTACTTCAACACTGGATCACAATCCTTACCTTGACCAGCATAAACAAACCACAAATTCAACAGCCCAGTCGTCCATCACATCACAAGGTTAATCGTCAGGGAATTGTCTGAATTCCTCCGTCCAATACATCAAACTGAAGCAAACAATGCTTAGGATATTAGAACAAACAATATTGAACTCTATTGAGGTTAATATTAGGACGTTTTATTATTATGCTGTGATAAGCTTTTATGAACATACACAGTAATGATACCTTCAGTGACTGTAGATAATATATAGTTATATATAAAATTATGTACCTATTGGTTTTTTTTAAGTAAGTAAGTTTTAGTTATATAAGTAAGGTCAGTGGCCATCGCTATCTATGGACATCAGTTGCACAAAAGATGAGACTTATGCGTTTTATACCTACCTCACACTGTTAGAGAAGACACAAGCCCAGCAGTGGGACAATAATGGGCTACGAAAATAATTATACGAAGCCTGATATATAGTCCATAGTCAATCATTTATTTTAAACGTAGGTTGAATTTATGTAATTTACTAGAACACTACAATTAGGTAATAAAGATTTGAGCTAAATAAATATAAGTAAGGAGAAACGGTAAAATCAGTTAGTTTCCGTATCAGCGATGCGTTCTCCGTGTTAGATCTGCCCTTTGTGGGTTTACCCGCCGCCTCTGTTCACACTACTACGGTACTGTGGGAGAGTTTTGAACTATGTATCTTTAAAACTTTGTATACTCGTAGTGATATAGTATGCTATTCTACGGAACTTTATTAGTTTTGTTCCTCGATGACTTTAAATATGGAAAATATTTTAAAGTCATATGTAATAATAATATGTTAAGTGTCTGTTAATGCAATCAATATAAATAAAGAGTATTGGGATCAAAACGCATAATCGAATGCGAATCTCTTTTCATGGTTCCTTACTATTGAAACTAAATGTATGTATGTCTGTCCATTTGTTATATTCATTTTCCGTATTGTCAAGTTATTTGACATTAAATCTTAATATATATAAATCTCCTGTCACGATGTTTGTCCGCGATGGATTCCTAAACTACTTAACCGATTTTAAATTAAATTGGCACACCGTGAGCAGTCTGGTCTAACTTGAGAGATAGGATAGCTTAGATCTCAATTTATAGTCGCAATATTATTTTATTGCAAATTATTTATCTATTAGTTATAGAGCGGTACGAAGTTCGCTGGGATAGCTAGTATTTAATAATTCCTTCATTGTTCCAGAACCCACCCAATATAGGAATTTTATCACCATAATTTAATAAAATATTTTAAATACAAATCTCCTTATCCATTATATTTTTGAATATGTAGTGAATAATAAATGTTATCAAACTTGAGTGCGCTTTATAACGCTAGTTTAATCTGCGATTAAAGTAAAGTTTATCAAATAAAACATAGTAACAAATAAAATCTTATCAAGAATAGTGTGCTTGTTCTAATAATTTTAACACACGATAATAAAGCGGTATTTAAAACTGATTCTAACATAAATTAAAAATTAAAATCGGAACACTACAACCACCTTAGTAGTTTGGGCTTCAATCAGATCTTGAAAGTTAAGCCAGAAGTTACCTCAGGGGCTATTCGAGGGCCCCTAATTTACTCCACACGGGCATAGGGGCTTGATTGAAAAGTTCCGCCAACTTTAAACTCTTCGGTAACTTTACACTCGTAACTAGAGGGAAGTTTACGATTCCTTTTGTAGTTTGAGAGTCTCGGTGTCTTGGATCGGGTCGTCTGCGAATTATTGATTTTTTGGCCTCCTCACTCCAAACACAGGACAGTATGTACATGGGTATACTTTACGTAATTAGCATTTTTTGAAGTGAATACTTCTATAGTATCGATGTCATTTGGAATTCGATGAAACGGAAATGACGCGCAAATGAAATGAAACGTCAACGGCAACGTCAGACACATTTTAACGTGGGAGAAAATGAGATAAGAAGCATTGGCAAAACGGCGGCTTACGTAAGCAAAGCAAAACATCAATATTTGGACTGACAGTATTCGTTTTTTTTTAAGGATTCTTCTAGCATGTGTGAATTGCATACATTCTGTATTTTTTATTCTGTCGCCATTAATCAGCCATAACCAATGTTGTATCCTCATCTTTTTTTCTTGGCCGTTACGGATGTCCAACGACGGTGACCACTTAATATTGTCTTGTCTGCTTGTTTATCGGTTGTTGACTTAAAAAATTCTAATCAGAGTTTTTTACCCATCCAGATAATATGCCTAACATGCTATTTCTAAATTCAACCGTGAAATGTTTTTTACTTGTTCGCTTTCAGAGCCAAAAATAATGCGAGTCACCTAGCTGTTGGTTTTGCTGATATTCTTCATTAAATTTTATGTTAATTTTACATTTAAATTAATTTTTATTTAATTTGTTCGAAATTTATTTTACTTTTGTTCGATTTTAATATAATTTTAATTTACTGTTCATTTGCACATAGTTCAGCCGTTACCACGATCGAAGCAACAGGCTCGAAATATCAGCGTAAAAAAATCATATTTTGAGTAGTTACTTGTATCATAATAAAACATGGCCTGTAGGTACCCCTCACATTGTGAGAGACCCCAGCAGTGGGACAGTTAAGATTGCGAAGAAAAAAATATATACAAAAACGAATTGTATAGGTATATATCTTTGTAAATGGTCACACCAATTGGTATGTCAATAACCACCGGCTGGGTGGCGGCACTTAACATGCACGCCTGTGGATCATTTACACAACGGGCCGGGCCGGGACATATTAACATACGACGTACAGAGTACTAACTAATGTACTTGGACACCCGGACTCAATGTAGATTAGTTACGATGGTAAGCAATTTTAGTTGCACTTAATACCAGTTTACGAATGGTCTATAGCAATCTAAATAAGTATCTAAAGGAGTAAATGTATCTATCAATTAATAGTCATAACTTATAATGATTTTAGGATCAGGAAAAAAGGGTGAAGCTACTTACAGCTAAATACTTCAACTACGACAATTTCTGAGTACCATTTTTTGTTGTTATTTCATACACGACACCTTACAAGTATTAACGGAACCTCACGCACTTCATATACTATCATCATCATGGCAAGCGTCCTTTTGCTCGGCTCGCGTGTTCTCTCGCAATGTGAGGGTTACCATCTAAATATTCTTTCTTTCTAATATTTAGTTTAGGATGATCGCAAGAAAGCTGTTTTGGATAAATTGTAAATGCAATTTAGTTTAGCCAATACACCCATTACTTGAAAAATAACAGTGCATGCAACATTAGAACCTTGTCCCAATGTTCACATCACTATGCTACCACTGCCCGCTTCACATTAAGCTTAATAACTGAGGTCTGATCTAATAATTGAGATTGCCTAGTTCATCCACCACGCTGCTTCAGTGTAGATGGAAGGGTTGGTGGCCACCCCAAGTGACTTTAAAAGTGAACCATGAAGGCGTTCATGACTATGAAGGTGTGCTATTTATTGATAATGACAGGGACCGACGCGACGTTTAAACCGTGACCTAATATACGGAAAATTTAACGGAAAATTTAAAATTTAAGGAAACGTCAAGAAATTGTCAATAGCAGTCACAATTTCAGCTTCACATTCCTCGCTAATGACACCGGTACACTGACCAACGTGTATTTGTACTCATCCGCAGTGCATTTAACTCGGAAATATTATTTTGGGCAGCGTGACGGCACTCGGCCCCGGACATTCCCGGACGCTCCGATGTTTACCGATTACTTTGTTGTCGTGTCCGCGTCCTCTTTGCTTGGATTATTTTTAATTGGCCGTAAATTTGTCGATGTGTGCGGATTTAGAGCTACGTTGAATTTATGTTTTGTCGTTTTAAAATGTTTGAGTCTTTCAATAATCTGATCTTTCTTTCAAGCCAATGCGTCAGTTATATCGGAGGTTGATAACTATTTACAATCGGATGGCTTGTCTGCTCTTTTTTACGTACTTAGTAAAAATTCTTCTCCGCATTTTTTTTATATCTCCTACGGCAATATTAATAAATTGACAGTGTTATTACCGCAGTTTTAAATTTAATTACCCAAAAAGTTATTGGGCTTTATCGGTTATAAATGTGATGCAAAGTGCAAAGTTAATACAATTATTTTGTGCGTTAACCTTTAAGAATACAGATTTCAGCAACAATGGGTTACATCGCTAAAGGCTTAGATGAGCTATGAGAACTTTCACTCCGTACCATGAATAGGGGTCCTAAGGCAGTAGATTACCGAATGTGGAGCGCTCATACAAAAACTATTGTAAAGCTCAGATTACTCTATTCTAGTATTTATGTTTTGTGTTGTAAGACCTTTTATTCGGTTTTGATAGGGTTATTAATTATACTGTTAAAATTGTATACAGTGTTTGCTAAGTTGATTTATTATGTATGTTACTAGTGGACTCTCCCAACTTCTGCCAATATTTTATTGACATTACTTGCGTTTCGCATAAACATCGTAGATTACTTGGGACGTATTCGACGCTTACTAAAACTAGACTACATTTTATATACAGATATGTTTATAGTATCTTAAGTGTTGTCCTTACAACATACCTACTTTACTCTTTCAGTAACAGTCCTTAAAACCGATAAGTTTTCAACTAGTAAAAAAACTCTGACCTAAACACGCAATCATTATTGACAATCAGTCGCTACATAAGCGCTTTGGATTGTAGGACAGTGTTTAGACATAGGTTTCTGATATTATGTTCGGAATAATAGAGCTTAACCACATTAGACGAGCAAAGAAAACATTGAAGAAATGTTTAGTATAACTCTCTCTCTCTCTGTCTCTCTCTCTCTCTCTTTGCATCGCCTGTCTCCGTCTATGCCAATCAGCGGCTTTGTGGAGTGCCGTGCCGTGGTATCTTTAGATTATTTGACCATCTTCAACCTTCACCTTCAACCTTGAAACTTTTAGGAGAACGCAGGCAAGTTCTAGTAAGTCGTCGTTAATATTCCTAAGTTTGCTTTAACGCGTTCGCTGTGGCGCGCCGGCGATCGTAATATGCTATGGAAAAAAACACGACGTATACCTACGTGCTCCGCGGCGAACGTGTTAGAATCCAAGAAAAATATACGTAATATCACACGTGATATCTCATTTGCCTTCACAGCGGCCAAGAGCACGAGGTGCACGAGCCAGCACGGCTGTCCTAATAGAATCCGCACACCTGGCTGACGTCACAAAGCGCAGTGATCGATCGAGTCATTTGGCACGCACCATCGGTCAACTGAGGTTTGCACAAAATCGGTGAAGGGATGCCATCGAACGATCGATATTTACATCGTCTGTACTGTCGATAAAACTAATAATACTAACGACTAGACGAGACGTACTGCTGATGATTAACTTAATTGTTAACCTTTTGGAAGAATTTACTATTTACTTATTAAAATTTTTAAATAAACTAAATACCCTGCGACGACCTCACAATTTGCTTTACGTAGCAACGAAATTTCATGTGTAACAGATGTTCAAGCCTTCTGGATTCTTCTTTTGCCTTCTACCTTCTTTTTCATAACAATTCTTGTGATGCAGTTGAGAATTGCGGCGGGAACCAATGACCATCATATTGTAAAGTTCCGATTGCTTAATTAAATTGTTCGTCACTTAAAAAACTGGCTACTACAAAACTTACTTTCGTTTCATTTAAATGGAACGGTATTTTGTTTTACAAAATCATGTTATCGTCATTATCGATATCCCAATTGTTATCGACATCACTACCTAATAGTGACAAGTTTAATACGTATTATTGGTGCGATGATCAATGATCCACGGGTATTTGGATCAATAAAATTATGCAAAATCATCGTCGGTATTGTCGGTAGTGTTGACCTTTTTACTTTATCCCGAGAAATATCGAGCTTTATGTCGTAATCGGCATTGCACCGTGACCATTGTCGCGGGGTGTTCCACGTGCTGTGTCACTGTTTAACGGTCATTGTCAACTATTGCAGGCTACTGGTGATATAAATTCAGTAGGTACCTACATTTGAATTAGGTTTAATTGAAATGAAGTCATAGTACCTAAGTACTACGGCTTATATCCGCTCTTCTTTATTCTCTCTCCAATCTTAGGCATCCGACGTTGATGTCCATTGGGCTTGGTGACTACTAACTATCAGATGTCTGCTCGTATGGTGGACATTTCAATTTAAATTATATTTGTAATTAGTTGCTCAAATAGCGCTCTAATATATTTTTAAGAACATTTAAAGTTGGTATTCTTGGTTTTTTTTTAAATTTTTAAACTCTAGGTTTCATGCATTTTTACACAATGAGAGGTGCCATCATTTGAGTTGATACATTCATTAATATGAATAAAAACTCTTGAGAGGAATTCTTACGAGCCCATGCTATAGAGGTGACGTCAACCAAAAACCAAATTATGATAACACTCGTCAAGTTATATTGAAATTCAAATCTCAAACTATTTTATATCTTCTTCTACTCTCAATTTATTCATTACAAGTCACGTCAATGAAACTCGGCGTATAAATATTTCGTTAACAAATTCACAAGTGCATCCGACCGGTCATCTGGCCGAGTGCCAATACAGATATATAAAAAAACCACCCGTACACAAATACACGTCTGTTTGTCCGTTGACGGTCATCGGCTCGGGCAACACACGGACAAGCATTTGCATTACTCATGCACAAATAAGTACAAATAGGCAAACAGCGGCTCAGAATGCACTCGGAGGACACTTATATCCGAATAAATTACGCCTATATGTTGTCCGCCGCGCAGACACGCTCGTCGGATTCCTTTTGCGAGGTTTTAACAAAACATTAAACACGTAAGTGGTAGCTTATTTGAATGGGATTCGAAAAGTGTTAACGTGTTTCTTTCCTTTTTTGGATTTAACCCATTAACGCTGCAGTGCAAGTCTGAACTGAACTTAATGACGTTGTTCTAGTGCGGATTGGTTAAAAGGTAACTAGTTAACATCGGAGGTTGTTATACCACTAGCTATTTGGGTTCCAATTGATTTGAATTGGGTGTCGTGAGAGACAACCTAACAACCGCTTAGCGAACTCGCGGCTCTCGCTTAGCGGTGTATAGTGTTACAATGGATACCTACGGAATTTCAACTTATAACAGACTAGTCGCCACAAAGGTTACCAGTTGTTAGGTCGAAATGGGGAAAAGTTACAAACTGCTGGAAATGTACCAAAATTCCCTCCAGTTTTCCAGCTCAAAGCCATAAAATTTCGATCCCATGACTTTAAAACAAAAATGCATTATTCTGCCTCCCGTACGTGTAAAAATCATAACTTTTGCAAAATTATAACATCTATATATATGTACAAATAAAAATAAACTTTAAGCAAAGGAAGTGTAACACGACATCAATGACATGAAAAAGTCATCCAACTTCTCGGCTCTCACATCAAACACGGACGATCGGCCAATATTTGCTCCCTCATACATTGTTTGACCAAACTTTTCGCATCCGAATCACAGTTAACGGGACCCTTGTTGCCCAATAAAAATAACCGACAGGTCCGGTTCGGATATCGGGAATTTTCTTCGCCCTCGAAAAATTCCTAACGACCACACTATTAAAGTCGTAAACATTCAAAATTGTACTCTATTCACGCGGCATAAGAGCACCGTATCCGTAAGGCTCCGGCTGTCCGCTCCCTATCTATGTGATTTAGCCCATATGTTGAAAACAAGTGAACTGCCTTCTTAACGCGCTGGACACCCCAAATTGAGTGGATTCGAGGGTGCGAAATGGGTGTTTATTGGAATTTCCTATGGGTGAATTTCACACGTAGTTGTGGCCGAGGGTTGAACCCGATTTAAGTGATAAGTGAAATTCTTCCACTAACATCAACGGGTTGGTATTTTTATACGCTGGGATTTCCGCCATTCAACATTTTTAAGTTCCGGTATATTTAACACTGAATGATTTGTGTGTGTGTATTGTGTATTATTTCGAATTTAAAGGCTTACTTTCAATTCATCGTTTAAGGACCTATCTATAATTTTGTCTATCATTAACTTTTAGAATTTAGACCATTTTGTGATAAACGGGAAATTTTAGCCGTTAAATGAACATCCAAAATCATCATCCTATTATAATCTGTGGACAGATAAACCTAGGATGTGTTTACATTTTTAACCGGATGTGCAATAACCCAAAACAAATTTAACAATAATTGTGAAATCCTTGTCTCTTTGTTCTGTGGTTAAATCACTACACAACAGTCTGTGTATTTTTTCCAGTACCTATACCTAAGTCTGTGTATGAATACATTTATATTTTATGCAAAAATATGAAAATTGCGGCAAGTATCTATATTCAAATAAGCTGTATTCATACCAAAGTGACTTACCCCAACCGGAAGTGTGATCAATTGGGCGGGAAGGCTTGACCGAGGCGTCGAGTGACCCCTCGCGTCCTTTCAATCATTCATAAGCTTCTCACAAGGGTGCCTTTTAAGATATCTCTCGGAAAACCACCGGATATCGAGGGAAATATATTACCCTGCTTGTTCACTTACCGGGGCTTTAATAAAATTTAAATTTAACAGAATCCTTTTGGGTAATAAAACAAAATCTTAAAATAATTGCGAGTAGAAATGATCTTCACTTCCCCGGTGGAATTGAACACGGGACCCTTTGGTCAATCATATGGCCAAAAATACTGATTTGTATTAGTAAAATAAAAACAGATTTAAATAACTTACAATGTAAATTACAAGTTTATTAAGTACAATTACAAAACAATACTTTCTAAAACGTAACAAATGGAGCGTCCGCTCACTACAATTTTAATCCGAAAACAGACTGACATTTCCGAGAATCAAAGAAATACAAAATACACTTTGCGAAAAATCGCCAAGTCTCATCGAAATGATTGTAAAAATTATATCAAAACAATATTTTATCAATAATAGTGTCTATCCACTGTCTGAGTACCAAAAACTCTCCGAAAATCATAACACGATCATAAACGTTCTAATTCAAATCTAATTTGTGGTACCAAGTTGCGGAGAACCCTTGGTACCTATAGTGGACCCACAATATCTATGTGTTTTTGGGTCTAACATGTGAAGCAGATTGTAAAATAGACCAAGCGATTGAGAGGTTTACACTGCCCGCGTAAGAGTTTTCATACAAACGCCACTTTCACTACGGTCTGAAGAACTAACAGGATCGTTACGAAGAACAGAACCGTAGTGGGTATTGATTTAGTAGTCTTATTCTCGGCGAGAGCTCGAGGAGATATGATTGGCATCGCGAATGCTTGGTTGTTGCAGCGGTTCAACTGAAAAAAAATATTCCAACTTACAATTTGTTGCTTTCAAGACAAAGTTGTATTTTTCGTATGCTGATGCTCACCTCACAGCACGTGGTCTCTGGAGAAGCTATGCAGCCGGACCGGCAGCCACGCACCAGGCCCTCCATGGCGCTGTTCTTCGTCATCACCGTAGTGAAGCACCTGTCCTCCATGCTGTGGCATGTCATCGTGTGTACCCTGGATAGAGGAACAACGAATGCTTAATGATTGCTTGTGGCGTTTGACAACAGGGCGGAGCGACAGCTCTAAGTCTTCGACTTCAAAACTTTTCCTAATACCGATGCAAGTTTTGATTGATCAAAAAGTTATACCTACTGTTGTAGACGCATTGACAATTGGTAGTACGAAATACTTAAAATAATAAGTAAAATAGGCGCAAATACCAGTCAAACTTTACTTCCAAATCAAGAAAAATATGAAAACCTGTGTTTAGTAGGATCCAAACAGGACTTAATCTGTGAATCGATCTTGTAAGCGCAGACATAGCATTCGAGTGGTCTCTTCGACGTAGTTCTTGTTATCGGAATCGTCTTCGGAGTGGGCACCAGCGCCGGAGGCAGTCTTCTTCTTGGATCCGAGTCAGTCTTCTCTCCCGACGGGTCCTCGCTGTCTTCGTCATCATCAGATTCATTATCTTCACTTTCTTCTTCAGAAGGTCTGTAAATTAAAATAAAATATGTTGTATTAATAAAAAAAAATTATAATGGCTGAACTGTTTCTTTCAGCGTTTTTTGAAGATTCCCAATTGTTGTGTATTTGTTAATACAACGCGATGTTTTACTATCAACTCCTTAATTATTATAAAATTCTTGTAGGTACTTGTAAGCATTTAGTAAACATACTTTGTCATACTGTACCAAAGGGTACAGCCGTTAGCCATTTCGCCGGTCGCTGTATTGCATATAACACAGTTAAGTTTACTTCTAAGTATAATATTTGCTCCACATTTATGTGTCTGGTATTTACTGTAAGCATATTGTTGATTGTATAATAAATAAATAAATAAGTAAATAAAAGTTCCCTGTATTGTTATTTAATATTTGTTTTTGTTTTGTTATAATTCGTTACTATTTCAGATTTAAACGGACTATTAATCAACATAGTTTACTTTTATAAGTTTATGATTATTATGGTACTGACAATTGACCAACATTAAACAACAAAATTCGAGGTGACAGTACACAGGCGTTCCACTCATCTGGAGGAGTTATTAAAAGGTTCATCACTTTTATTCGTGAAAAAATATACGATGCAACTTTAACGTCTTAATACGAACAGATCGACCTTTTAACTCATAAATCACGATCACATTTTTTATTCAATCTGAAACATTATCCTTTATACTGAATGCGCTGCGGGAGATCAAAATACTTAAAAACTCACTCTTCCTCTTCCTCATCATCCAATTTGCCTCCGATCCTAGCCGGCAGCAGCAGCAGCACGGCCAGTAAGAGGACACACCTCCACCGCACCATCGCACCGGACAATTCTATTTATATTACCTCAATATTACAACCGGCTACACGTTAGATTTATCATTTTCACTCCAAAATCTTTAATTTTGGTTCCTGTTATTCAATCAAAATTTTTGTCTGACAGCGGATTTCATTACGGGTTCGTGTTTGGAATTCTGCGATTGTTTTCTTCAGCCACGTCAAGTAGACGTTGAGAGCGTTCTTTGAAACCTTTTTGCTATGATAACAAATATTTTGCGGTGATTATAACCTGATTATCTTCATCATGAAGATCACTGTTAGGTAGGTTCATAACCCGGCGGCTTATGTCAGTCCTAGTGATCGCGGGCGCGGTTGGTAGTTGGCTGGGTGACTGCTAGAGATGAAAATTTCTGGAGCGTTTCCGTGTATCGTGACATAAAACCGTCGGTTATAATTACGTAGAGATCCGTTCCAGCGAAGAAATTCGAACAAAATCATGTGTCACTTTTTTTTAGTTTAAACGTTATAGCACCTCAAAATAATTAAGGTTTTGTTTCTTGTTATTAAATAATAAATGACGATCACCCACTGATACTACCTGCATAATAGAATTATTGTGATCATAAATATAACCACAACTTTTAATTCTTTTCAAATTCTGTGCCACGGTGATATAACCGAACTGTATTAAACTTAAATTTGCCGTTATTTCGGAAAGAGCGTCAGGAACTGGACTAACGTATTGTCGCTCAAATTTCAATATAGGTACACGTACCCGTCGGTCTGACACACGTAGGTCTGAGTTACTTTAATTTTCAATACAATAAGTAGTTGAGTAGTACCTACTCGAAGTAGTCTCATATGTGATGCAAACCACCACACATGTGCTCACTCGAGGCATCTTCATGTATGTTTTAGAACTAGCTACTCACGGATAGATGGCGTGCATTTCAATTGGATAACATTCATTCGAGTCTTAAACGACGTGAAAATTATAATTAAACATACTTACCTGCAGAATTTATTTGCCTCATTACCATAAAATTAATTTAAAAACAACTCATAAAATTACAAGCATTTTAAATCACGTTTTATAAATTTTGAAAATGCTATAGGATTATGTTGTCCTCTAAGAAAATAATATTATAAGAATATTTATCGCAATAGGAATCTGATTCTGATCTGCTACAAGCTTACTTGGTGTTCCATAAAAATCTTATAAATTTTAATTTATTAAAACAGCGAAATCGCAGATACATTTTTCAAGAACTGTATTATGTCCTATGGTCATTGCCAATGCCAAAGTAGTCGCCAGTCGCTTTCGGAATAGTATTTTATTGAACTTGCAATGTTTGAATTTTTTGATGGAACTAAGGTAGCAAACGAGCAAGCACCACCTTCCGCTGCCGCCCGTGGCAACTGTGACCAACTATGAACAAGACTCTAATGGGAACAGGGATAGTTAGTCCGGTTAGGAGACGGTGTTGACATTAGCTGGTTAGTTTGTAAGTAAGTATAAGGACTGGGACAGGGACTGTTAGTGAAAGTTATTCCTGTTAGTTATTGTAAGTAAAAGTCTCATTATATAAACGATTATTGCACGGTAGAAATGGTAATGTCGCGTAGATTAATCTGTTCACACTTGCGAGCGGGATAGAAGTACCTAATTTAAAAATAGAATTTCTTGAATATTATCGGTAATAAATAAAAAAAACGTTTAAATTTGGAATGCGGTGTTCGAAATTAGGGATATATAAGGCGATCTCAAACACGACAGGGACAGTTCAGTTCAGTTTCGAAAGCGAATCCGAGAGAAGGATCAGAAGAAGAAGAAGAAGAAATAAGGAAAGCAGCGAACAGAAAAATGAAGTACAAGAAGTACAGCGTCGTGTCGAATCACCGTGTCGCGAGTGTTACCACATTCAGTGAATAAAAACATCATCTATTGAAGCCGGCCTTATTCCTTCCCATCCAGTACCCACACTTGTGACAGTACCTACTAAGAACCATGACGGGCTTTAGTACTACCCCGAGCGAACTCTATACTCTACTACCTATTACGAGTAATATGTAATATTATGTAATTCTGTAGTACCTACGTTGTCTCATGTCTGCCAGTTACTCAGTAACGCAAGAGTTAATGTATGTACATAAATAGCTTAACCCGCAATAATCATGTAATGTTATTTATACATAATTAATCTATAATAAAAAGTGTGTATTTTATAAAATAGGTCAATTCATTTACGCAAGTAATTCTTATATCATGTTACCTAATTGTGTAATGTAAAAAATGGATTTGATTTACTACTATTACTTATTGATTTACTACTACTAACTATTTATTTAACTCAATTTTTACAGGACGAGCATGTAGGGCATATATGCCCTACTAAAAGCCATTGCCTATTAAAAGGCATTGCCTCAAAGCGCCCATCCTATATAGGACGGCAAAATATCCTCGTGTTATGGCACACCGAGATAACTTAAGGAATAACGTTCATTCTTCTATAATTATTATTAGTTGAATGTGAATACTCAAATGTAAGATTTTAAGTTGATTAAACTATTTTTTACTCTTTAGATCTCTGTTAAGACATTTATTCTTATTGGAATGACAAAAATAAATATTATTATCTGTGATAGAAACAGTGATTAGTTAAAAGGTACACAATATAATTATTCGTTGCATTACGTTAATCCTGGCACGAATTCTGCATGCACCATTAATTTTCAAAAATTATGTGCATAAAAGAATTTACTTTATCCCTCAATTCGGTGAAGAAAAGAATCTTGAGGAACAACACACCTGAAAGTGTTCCATGATGTGTTCAAAGGTCAATGTGAGGTCTGAAAATCCATACTTGGTGGTTTACTTTAAGAAGAGTACCAATTAATCAAAATTGGATTGAAAGAGTATTCTGATGCGGATTGTGGAAGCAAGTGGCCAAGGGAAATGTCTAAAGCTTTCTTGCCGCCTGAATGCCTCGGACATAAATTAATCACGGGTACCTGATAATAACATAATCGAATAAATGAAATGTATAGTTGGAAAATATTTGAGCTAATTAAACCTATACTTAAAACGAAACATTGTAAAAAGTTCAGTGACGTGTGCTAAATTTCCAGAAGACGTAGGAAATCATGAACGTCGAAGGGAAAAGATAAGCATATCTAACGCGTGTCCCCTGACAGCGGCGGAATAATCAGCAGCGCGAGGGTTGCCCGTCCACCCGTTAAACTTTACGCGATGCATTAATAAACGAAGAGCAAACTAAACGTAGGTAACTCTTTCATCGACGCACACCAGGCAGCTTCCCTTTGCGACGCCCGGCGCTCGCTTACTGGGGCCCGTGCCGCTTGTCGCTCGCACAAAGCCGAGCCCGCTGCAATCCCCACAGCACAAACCCGAATACACGACCTCATTAAAAAATGAAACCTCACAAACAATCCCCCCAGCCTACAAAACCCGCAGCTCGTCAAAGCGAAAAGCGCTACCTAGCGGAGAGTAGCGGAACTACGCCACTCGCGGAACCAACCTCTGTACTTTTTTAATTAGCCCCATACAGTGAGTGAATGCGTGAAATACGTTAGATTTTTTTCTCTCGTACGCGGTTAGTTTGGTAGCTTTGAGTAAAGTATGTTAATTCACAAGTAGCTTCACTCCTGTGCTTTTTGAACTCCGCATAGGGGCTTGCGGCGGAATAACGGTTAAACTTAACTCTGAGAGGTTATACACGGGTTAATTAGCAGCGAATTTACTGATATAGTTTTAATATTGAATGGCGGGTTATTATAATCGTTCCGCGGCCCCACGGGCGGGTCGGAGGGAAATATCGACGCGGGGTAAGATCGGAGCGTTGAAGTGAAGCGCAAGTTGGACGAACTTCTTTTATCTCCGTCTAGGTTGGTTCAAAAAGTGCAAACTCTGTACAAAGTTCACTTTCGCCTTGTGAACTAATTTTTCGCTCGGTGTCAAGTTCAGGGCTGCGGGGGGTGGCGCGGAGGGGGAGGCGAGCCCGCTATGATAAAATAAAATATTCATTATGATTGCTTCAAGCGGCAATGTTCGCGGGAACGTGATTATACTGCTCTTGAGTATTGGCTGTTGGGGCCGATGCCGAAAACGTATTACACCGAAACCGGTACTTACATGACATTTTTGTTAATATTGAATGGGTATTAAAAAAGCGGTTGATTTTTTTAACTTGTAGTCTATTTCAGGTTCAAAAATAAAAATACTCATATGCCTACATATAAGTATATAATACAACCTACTGTAAATTATATCTGACAACTAATATTTTAAAGAAAGCACATAATAGTTTTTTACATGTCATATATGCATAAAAAAAATCACAATAATACATCGATACAAATACTTACGGTAGTCATCGTAAACTAAAGCATTTAAACGTCCGTTTTACGTTTGAGGTGATAAAAGGGCAATTTCCGGCTTTTCATTTATTAATTATCTGCAAAAAACTCATTAATACCTATTAGAAGCGGTTTATTTTATTTGATGTATAAACAATTATTAAGTAGTTACACATTTAAAAACGTACTTACAAAATGTACATTAATACTTGTAATAAGCCAATAAGTCCAGTTGATCGATAAACCGTACTATCTTCGCCAAAAACAGTCTCTTTAACTGTTCAGATACATCATGTAGTACAAAAGTATACTGCCCAATTTCAACAGTACGCCCAATCATAATTAACAACCAAGACGGAACAAGTGTAGTTCTCCAAAGAAACCTGAAAAGTGACGTAAAAATCGTCCCGGACCTGCCCTAACAACCAAGTGTCGGCGTCTCAGAGTCTTATCGTTTCTTTTCCCCCCTAATTAGTCCATTAATCCGACGAACTGGCGGAAAACTCGATTCCGTATTCATTAGCGTTCGCCAATCGAAATATTTTGACGGGGTATTTCATTGTGCACTTGTTGAATTTTATAAATTGTTACTTTCTGTAAGCGGGTTTCTAGTATGCGATATAAAACTTGGGTTTAAGATAATTTCTGTTCACTTTGTTATACTCAGTAGATTCAGGTTGTTATTGTATTTTAGGAGAAGTTATAGCTCGTCGGATTAAATGTCGGTCTATCTCACGCGCACGTAGAACGAATCCCGTATACGCATATAAAGGTGTGCAGATTTCCAAAGGATATTTAAATTTAAGCCACTATTAATATAATTATGCAATTAATATTTGCAATGTTTGCAATCTATAAAATAAAAAATTTACGTAATTGTGACTCATGACTTTATGGTGATTTATACGTAGGCTCTAGGCCTCCACAGTTATGGTCACTTAAGTGGGTCATTAACGGACGGAAGCCTAACATAACTGATAATATTAATTCATAATTATATGTTTTTTTAATACCATAGGTAAAAATTCTCGTTGAGTAACAAAAACATTAAAATCTTAATGACTACGATAACCTCTTAAAAAGTTCTGGAGCCAAATGGTAAAAACGGAATGTTATGTCCGCCCGGATTTTTTGTTGTTTTTATGAGGCCCACTGTAACCAAATTGTTTAAATTGTTTTGCATGTAATAAGGATGTATAGGGCTTATACCTTAAGTCGGTGCAACTATGGCTACTATCTAGACTACACTAGTACTACTACTACTATACTAAGTATACATCTTATATATAAAATTCTCGTGTCACAATGTTAGTTACCATACTCCTCCGAAACGGGTCGACCGATTCTCATGAAATTTTGTGTGCATAACGAGTAGGTATGAGAATCGACCAACATCTATTTTTCATACCCCTAAATGTTAAGGGTTGTCCACCCTAAACATTTTTTTTGACACATTGTTTTTTGGTTATTTTTTTATGGTGTGGCATAAAAAAATACACATGATCCAAAATTTTCACTTACCTACCCCCGCCCCTCAAATTTAAATCGCGCTTTTTGTATCTAATATAAGGCGGAACAACGTTCGCGGGGTCAGCTAGTACTATATATTATATACTTTACTATATTATAAATTTGAATGTTTTTTTTTTGGTATAGAGATATAGCTGAATTGCTGAAAGTGATATAGGGTACGTTTTCTGGCGGAAATATCCCTAGTAAACATTTTTTTGAGTGTGGGCGGGAAGGCACAAGTTTCCGGAAGCGAAGTGTGGGTTTAATAGTATCATAATTATGTAAAGTTAAAAAATTAACTTTCCAATACGATATTGTACATTAATAGTTACATAATTCTTTTTGCCGAAGCACTTCAGAGCAATTTGCATTCGTGTTTGTGGCTGCGTCCCCTGAGAATGTACTACTCGAGGCCCTTAAAAAGTTATTTCTTGTTTTGCGTTCGATTTCAAAGGCAATTGGGAATGTTTTGACTGAGCGCGATTTTATCGGCACTTGTTGAGTTTGCAGCGATTGATTGGTTTGCAATTTGTGTTTTTATTACTTGTTTGGCAGCGAGTTCACCTGCCCGACTTGCCAGAGTGCTCTTCTAATGGGCCACATTACATAACATTTTAAATTTAGTTTCAACATCAACGAGACATTCCTTACCGGGAAATAATCTTCGCATCCGCCTCTCTGTTAGGTAGATAAATGTAGGTGTAAGGCTTCATCTCTGAGTGCAATGGTCGGTCTCGGTCCCCGAAGGAGCCGTAACGTGGTTGGTTGTGGCCCTGCCTGCAAAGCGAGGGGTCCCGGATTCGATTCTCGGCCGAAGCATATATTTTTGTGTCAGATAAATGTTTGTTTTCGGGTTAAATGGGTGTTAGAATTTATTTGTATAAGTTATTTGTGTTGTCCACGCCACCCGTGACATGGGGAATTCTAGTGAGGGGATAAATGTGTTAGCGTTTATTATAAAAATGTTATATCTATCCATAAACCTTAGTAAGTTACCTAGCAAATGTCAAAAAGTCGCTTACATTATAGTAGGTATTAGTTATTTTTATTTTATCTGCTAACATTGCCAGAGTACCGTAAATCAAGTCAGCTGTGTATGATGTGTAAATAAAAAAAATGTCAGTACCCTCTTATTAGAAGCCGCTGGGCTCTGAGCCACCTAGTTTAATCCTGACGGCCTTCGTGGTGCCCATGATGGTGACTTTTTAATAATACTCGACGACTTTTTATTTAATCCGTATAACATCCAGAGTTGCGTTCAACAAACATAGTGCAGACAGACACATCTCAAATCTTCCTTTGGTTACAGACTAAACATTTCCTAATTTTGAACCCCAAGCGTACAGAGGAACTACTTTGGGCAAATGAGACCCATACCGTAGGTATATTATGCCCATTTTAGAAAGACCTCTCAATTTGTTTTTCAATTTGTGAGGGACTAATCCCCGCTTACTTTTACGGGTACTTAAATCTTATGTTTACAAATTATGTGCGCATTCGAAATACCTTTTAAGTAAAATGAATTATATATTTAATGTCTACCCTATTGATATAGTGTTATTTTTATTCTTAAAATTAGGAACATAACACCGTGGCTGTTGTTGTATGCGGCAACGATGAGGTAACAACGCAGCAATGACAACGCAGCAACGACGCGGCAACAACGACGCGACAGCAATGCGTCAAAATGACGCAGCCGTTGCTGGGACCACAGGCTGCGACATATTGATGGTGCGGTGTCAATATTAAAATTATTGTCGATAATATTGCGCGTGTGTTGCTAATAGTTAAATTGGTATGTCATTATCACAAGCAAGCGAACCCAAGCCCCCCTGTTCCGAAATCCAACATTCAAACTACTCAGCTATAAGAACCGTATGTTTAGTAGTGATCAAATAAAAACTGTATACTTGATAGGTACTTAAATGTGCCGTCATGTAAAAGTGACTAGTCCGTTTTGGGCCTTACAAAGCGTCAGCATCGAGAGCGGGGTTGGCAGATCATGTTAAACTGGCGACGTCATGTACATACGTTGGTACATGCTGCTGACAGAGTTAACATCCAACTTATTAGACGTTTCGGAAATTCGGTTTTGCCCCGACAGCATCGCTGGCTTCGCTGACACTAGGGAGGGAATTGTACATTTTTGGTTGTCGATAATTTTAAAATGAATTGACTACGCTCATGATTAGCGATAGTAGGTAAGTAAATTTAAACTTTTATCATCGCGGAGACTAAACATTTTAACTTTAACGGGTACTCACGATTTTTATTATTTATACAGATATTTCGACCCAATAGCATGGCTCATGGTCACGGCGAGACTGCGGTGGCAGGGGAAATTATTGACAGCTGACACTTGACTAACACCTCACCGACGAGACATAAACGTTGACAGATAAGCCTGTCAACTTTACATCTTGTAAAATACTTTGACATTGCTTTGATATTGTGGTTTGGATTACGGTTAAGTATGAGTTTGATATACAGTCATAAATAGTGATTGGAGTCCTCTGAGACTGTAGGTAGTAAAAAAAATCTGGGACTTGCTGTACGCATTTTCTTCTTTTGATACAACTACTCTTGAAAGAAGTTTCTTAAAGCTCCAGCTTTGAATTTTGACTTTTGAAATGTGCCAGTAAAATCAACTTCGAGAAATAAAATTTCGTATCTGAATCATTGCTACTAATGTGTTAAGATATGAGTGTGAAAGATTTTTTGAATCGGTTTAATGATAATAGAACTTACAAAGTAAATAACCAATAACATAATTTACTTGTTTTTATATCATTAAGCGTTTAATATCACCTTGCATAATTAACTATATTTTTGTTAAAATCTCTATATAATTTACTGATAGTACACATAATCGTGACCTATTTAAGTCATCGATATCTCCCCGAACCGCTCTCCCTACGTGATATCCAGTTGGTAATGCAAACGTTTGTGCGCCGGTCCGGATCTGCTCAAACACGTGGTAAATACCCCTTTATGTACTGTACAGCGGTATATAAGAGTATATCCGTGGTTAGTACGCCGTTATCTAACCGGCTCACGGTATAGCGCAGTAGTAGCGGTGTGGATGGCGTTTTGATATCATAACGGCGAGTTTAACATGATAATAGGAAGACAGAAAATTTCGCATCATAAAGATAGGTAAAATTAAGTATACTAAAATTATTCATGAAGATTAAATCCATATGAGAGAAATAATACAGAGCCAAATATGCGGCATCTCCTGACACATTATATTTTTACAAACACAGAACAGTTTCCAATATTGAAATTTAATTCAATATCAAATCATTTATTTCGTCTTCGAAACCGACAAAGTCAAAATTTACCAAACATTAACAATTTAAATAAGGTTGTACATATTTAATTACACTTCAACAAATACCTTAAAACTAATGAGCTAATCATAATTATGGTATACGAGTATGTACTTAGACTAATGTCTCGATAGATAATACCTACTTAACATCGACTCATTACATCTTATTATCGGCTTTATAAAAAAACAATACAAGTAAGCTATGGCAGGCCAGCTAATCTAGCTAGTTTCTAAGTGTTTTGATCACAGTGTCAAAAAGCTTTATTTCGATAACGCGGGTCCTCCTCCCTTTTATTAAAACATCGGTAATTATTTTAATATAACTGTTGTCCATTGACGATGGTGACCATTTAACATAGGTTGTCAGCATAGTTAGTCGGCAACTTACATAAAAATAAACACTTAAATCGTCAAAAAGAATTAGTGGACTTCACACACCTTTGAGAACATAACTGTAGAACTCTCAAGTGTGCATGTTTTACCTTCACCGAAGAAAGGGATAATTTGATTCTAATATGCACGTTTTTGAAAACTAGAGTCCCCGAGACCAGCGTTTCAAACTACTAAGCTATCACTGCTGCTAAGTTTATACTTACTTATATGTGTAGAATATTCTTGAATACCCTCTAACTTCTAACAATAAAGTGGATTCTCATGAAACACATACAAGTTTATCTAGCATAGTAACGCGAGATCACAAGGTTCAATTTGATCCGTCGTGAGGTTTCAGTGGACGGAATGCGAAACGCCTCTGTTGTTTGTTTGTGGGTGGATGGATCTAGCGAAATTTCTCCTTTGTTGCTCTACTCCACCCACGGTGCTTGGTATAAGGCACGAGTGACGTCATTGAAGAATAACAAACATACGTACCTGGTATAAGTCAAGTCTTATGTTTCAAGGTACACTGTCAAATACGTAGAAATGTTTCGGTCTAATACAACCATGTCTATCAGAACCAATAATTTCAGGCATCTTCAAAGAAAGAGTGGGGTTCGCGCAGTACCTACACAGCATTGCTGTCAAAAATAACTGTTTTTTTACATGAGATAAGTTAATATTGACACTTGATGGTAAGTGGCGATAAAGTCGAAGATGTTGGTCGCCCTAACTTAATTAAAAGCCTATTCACTCTCCTCTTGAACACTTCCACATTATACGCAGGTGGGAACACCGACGGACGCAGGGAAGCAATTGTTGTCGAACCGAAGCGTTTTTACTTTTACTTAATAATAGTAGGGTAAGCAGGGGGAATGGCACCCACCGGGTAATGGCGCGCACCTCTATAAGTCTATGAAAATGGTACATAACAACGTGCCTCCATACGTAAAACGGAAGAGGGTTAGGGCCTCTAACACGTAGCGATGCACAGGGGCGGCCAGCTCGTGGCAAGCGACGGTGAAGTGCGTTTGTTTGTATGCGGCTGCGCAGAACTAATTTTAGTCGTGATCTTTTTTTCAGTAAGATCAGAATTAAGATATTTATTAAATTGTTAATATAGATTTCCTAGGTACTTATTCATTCCTTTTTATGATGAATTATTCAATTTTCAACAATTGCCTCTCAATGTCTGTTTAATTTAAAGTGAAATTCAAAACGATCGTTTGGGGTTATCCCGCTCACATGAGCGCGATTACCCCTAAGTGACTTTATTTTTTGTTGTGTATTATATACTTATTATAGATTGTTATAGACAAGCCCAGAAATCGCCAAAAAACAAACCCCAAAGCGGCTCGGAAAGAAGAAAACCAAGCGGATTGCTTAAACTGCGATTGAAAAAGGATGTCCAAGAGTCAAGCCGCAAAACAATATAACATCCCATTCACTACTTTATGATTATAGACTGTACTTTAATTATACACTTACTTTAATTAATTATCATAATTGGAAGGAAACAGGTTTGGGCATCGTTATCCCTTCGCCTGAGCGGCATTACCCAATGGCAGGGGCAATGCCGCTCAAACCTTCTTTTTTTTTAAATGGTTACTACGGCTAGTTAAAGTTTATGTTAATGTTCTTATTTTTAAAATAAGACCAATAATATAAAAAATATAGCATGTTTTCCTTAAGTGAACGCCATTCCCCCTACTTACCCTAACCATTACCAGTACTATAATATTACTAGTGGTCCCAGCGTACTTCGTACCGCTTTATAATTAAAAAATGTTTTAGTGATATATCGACAGCAACGCCACCTACCGGGTCCAATTGTGAATCTAAACCATTCTCGGATCCACCTGAAGACACACAAAAAATTTCAACCAAATCGGTCAAGCCGTTTAGGAGGAGTTCAGTCACATACACACGCACACAAGAAATATATATATTAAGATAAACACCAATTGGTACTCGCTACAGGATTGGTACCGTTTCGATACCGATACAAAACGCCAACGGCTTCTAACTTAACCAGTTCCCGAAGTTAGAATTTGGTGGGCATTATGTAGCAGCTTTGTTTCTCTTACATTATGTATTCTGTCGTGGACTTCTGTGTGTACCACTATATACGGAGCTTCGGTTCGTGTGTACTCACATGTGATTTGTGCCGGCTCCGCGTACTTAGCGCGTCATCGTGTTCGGAGGTAAGTGCTGGGAATGTGGGTAATTGGTTTCGAAATACAGAGAATTCGAATTATCGTTACTTGAGAGGTCTCATAGAAATTGTAGGAACAATATTTCAGGAATTGTTGTGGGTTGAGTGAAGGATGATTTGAATATAAATCCCAATTATTTATCGTTAACTGGCTGGTGCCCACGACCTTTAGTACTAACTTTCACCCTTCATTTCACGAGTTTAGAAGATAAATTTTCCAATATCCTTTCTTAGTGCTCTCCTACACAGTTAATGAAAAACCTGTAAAAATTTCATGTTTCTATGTCCACTGATTTAGTTACTTTGTATAACTTACCGATCCCACATGGTGGAAAGTACGGACGTAGCCCTTAGATGGTAAAGCACGCTTAGAAAAAACTGTTCGCTAATTGACCCGTTCGATCAAAATGTGTTGCGGTAATTCTAAAAAAGGGTGCTTAAAATTTAACGTAATTATCCATTACAAACCCAAAGTGTGGAATAACTTAGCGCACACCGTGTCCATACATTTCGAGTATTTTAAGATAATTTTGATTGCCATTTTTGAAATAATTATCGTGTAGAATTTTGACTTTATATTTTTAATCATTACCTATGACCATGTTCTTTAACATCCTCGAGTACTTATGTCAAGTAAAAAAAATCATCCAGTATAGAGGTAGTGTAATTGCGAACACAAAGACAAAGTGGGATTCAATAGCTAAAGACGTTGAAGCCAAAGTTAAAGTTAGACGCGAGAGAACTGAGAACAATTCCGCAAATTGAAGCCGCAATTCCCGGATACGTATCCGATTGCAATGAAATTAGCGCGATCGGAGCGTTACGGCTCATAATGTTATATGCCCATTATTCATTTTACAAGAATGAATTCCCATTCGGTGTCGAGACCCTTGGTCCGTGGGGTCCTAGTGCTATTAAGCTTTTTAAGGAAATAGCAAAAAGGTTAGTCGACATCACAGGAGACCGAAGAGCTGGCAGCTACCTCGGACAAAGAATTAGCCTAGCTATTCAAAGGGGGAACGCTGCCAGTATCTTCGGAACCTTGCCTAAAGGGACTCCTTTTAATAATATTTTTTAGTTATTATTTTTTTTTTTTAACTTTTTAGTTTTAGGTTTTGTGTATATTATTTAAGTTTATGAATATTTATAATTTTAGCTCTAATATAAGTTTATTAAGGCTTTTACAAGAGATATATAAAGCATCATCATCTTTTGATCATTCATTATCACCATCATGACGCAAACGATGGGCACCGCCATGTGCCATGGACAACACACAAGACAAGAACATACACCCAAACCTAGAACAGAAATTTAAACCCGTCAATCCAATTTTCTCCACGCTGGGAATCGAACCCAGGACTCTTACAAAAATACACTTGTCGTTAAAATTAAACACTAACACGTTTGTCGAAAGATGACGAAGTCGTTAAAATTAACGGATCATACCTGATGATACCTAGAGTACTCCAAGAGGCTGCTACGCACTGTAGCAGTAGAAATCTTGGAGGGGTTAGTGGCCAACATAAATGTCGGATTTTTTATATACAAATGATTATTATGGGGCCCATTACATTTATAAATACTCCCTGCTGTGGTTATTCTATTATTCTTAAATATAAAGAAGAAAAAAAGAATGAAAAAAATGTTTATTCGCAGTCTATGCCGCAGCTGAACATGATAAACACAGTTATATTCTACACCACAAATATCTTGCAAGTACAGATATTTTATAGTACACCTGCCTATCATTTATAATGATGTAGGAACAGATAATATTAAAAGCTAGATATAAAAGATTGCAATATCCTAAGCGCATGAATCAGTATTGAACACAGTTCTAGTTATTAATGAAAGCATAGCCCAGTCACTCAGGTTGACGAGCGCATGCTCGATTGATTCCCGGATGAGGTAACAATTTATTATATTGACGACCCGATCGAAGGGTCCTGGATTCGATTCCCAGCGAGGCGGCTCTTCTCGATCTGGAGGTGTGTGTTCTTGTCTTTGTGTGTTGTGCACCCACTACTCCTAGGATTCCCTATCCTAATGTGAGCCTATATACGTGTAGTGTAATTTATTTATTTTTATTTATTACAGAGAGGTATGAGATAAGAGAGAGGTGCATATAGTTTCATCTAATCACACGTCTTTTTTACGTCCATAACATAACATAATAATAATAATTTATTGGACCATTATTAGGGGGTAAGAATAATAAACGGAAATAAAAACCGAAACCCTGATACTCTTTCCGATATCAGTTTGCCACATAAAATAATCTCGATAGCTCCTAAACTCATTCTAAAGTGATGTATTTGTGTTTAGGGGAAGTTTAACTATGTATGCGACATCGGCCGCTCTCGCACTCGGAACTCATTTGCCGGGGAGGTTGGGGTGGCAGAGTGAACTTGCTTAGAATTAGAAGTATACTATATTGGCGTATCAGGATAAGATTACCTTATCAACTTGTATCATGCTGTATACAAACGGTATTTATATTTAAAACTGTATTTTATAACTTTAGGGATGTATGTTAACATTAAAAGAACCTAGCCGTAACATCACGCTCATCTGTCATGACAGGTGAGTGACAGGTGACATGATGACATAAGAGAGATGAGAATGACATTCCAGGTCGTCTCTGTGTCCAGTCAGTCAGTAAGGTCATAAAAATATCCCATTTAAGGGGGTTTTACAAAAATATATAAATTTTTGTTACTCTTATATTACTCAATGGATTTAAATTTAAAAAACAGGAGAGCCAGTTGATGGTAAGTGGTGACCGTCGCCCGTGGACGTGGGTAGACCAACAGACAACCAGACCCCTAAAGATTCCGCTTTTTTCGGAACTCAGAACAATAGCATGTTTGTATTCATAAATTAATATAGATAATAATATGACCCTACTATTAAAAAAAATAAGATATATAAGCTAAAATAAGGAAAGAATAATGTAAGTAAACCAAAAATAAAGAAGATACAAAAATAAATCGCTCACTAAATTATCTTAAGTTCAGTTTTCAGTGTGACCTATTTTAAGCTCCAATCCATACACAAAGCACGCTGAGATCACTTACACAATCGGAATAATATTTATAATTTGCCTTGTTTATGCGACATCGGTTCTGTCACAATCGCAACTCATTTGCGGGGGTGGGAGGAAGGGGAGCTCCCCCCCCCCAGGGTGGCGCAGGAACTTGCTTAGATAATGTGCATACATTAAACTAAGACCAAACTAACGCGCGCGTGTCTTGATGAAGGAACTTCGTACTGCGGTCTAATTACGGGGCGGGGCGGAACAGCCTTTGACGTGCTTGCTCGGGAATTTAATTTGCATAGAAAAAGTAGTGGGAATTTCTTGCATTTTCATTTTTGTGCAACAGATGGGAATCCGGGAATTTCCTTTTTATTTTATTGCAACGATAGCGATTTGCGATAATATTTTTGAAATGAGTCTTTTAGTAGACTTCGTTGACGGTGTGAGTCATGGGAGTGGAAAAGAAGGGTCGGGTTGCGTTAAACATCTAACGGCATTGCGGAGATAATTATGTAGTAATAATACACAATTAATAATGCTTTTGAATTCATAGTGTGAAGTTTAATTCATCTGCGCATTTACTCGCGTTTCACAGAATTATTCAATAGTGAACCTGACTGCCGAAGATCATGTATATACCGGGTTCGATTCCGGTTGGGACATATTTTGGTGTTGGCTTAGTATACATGTCACGTATAATACTTTTATGATCATCCTCTTGTCGGACGTGAGTGAGTAAAAATGTATCTTACTTCATTATCTACTATTTTGTTTAAATAAAATATCTATTAGAAAAGAAGTTACCTAGATGTATATTATATTAATTAAATTACAACACGAAATATATGTCAAAACTTTAAACAATATTGTAATTTAATTTACGGTGGAAATATTCCGAAGCATTTTTTACAGTCTGTATTTTACTAGATCTCCTAATTTATCCCCCCATCCTGTTCCAGTTTCACCCGGGTGGTGCCGTCAGTTCTCTGCGGGATCCGTCCAGCGTGTTTGCCCGGTTTATCCGGATTATGCCGGCATAAGACGGTTCCCTCAAGCTTTACCTACGTGCCTGGATTTCGTGTTTCAATATTTGATCTTACTAGCTTTTTCAGGAAGTCGTATCCGGATCGTGTAGGTACATACATTTATTATAGTGTAACTGATCGTTGTAGCCATTCCGAAGGTTACCTCGGACAAACAAACAAACAAAATATTATAATTAAATATAATTATAATACCTACTATCAACAAGGTAGGTACCTAGTTATTACTTAGGAATTATTCATATCAATATTACTATTGATACCTAAGATATACTTACAGACAAAAATTATAAAGCATTTGTATCAATTAAATATTGGAGTTTTATTTTATACTAATGACCCCACCTCACTTTGCTTACATATTTAATGGTAACTGAAAATTAAAGCTTTCCTCGTGAATGTGGCTATGAAATAAAAATAAAGACGTCTTGTAGTTCCAAAGATTAGCGCGTTCGTTACTACTTAATACGTACCTATTAATTGACTTCGATTACGTAGATGATGTTCTCATTTTATTACTTGTAAGTAGATGTTGAAGTCGGCTTTTTTGTTAAAGTTATTAACCATCCGCAAAATACCTTACCAGACGGTACAATTTCTGTGGGTGATAAAATATTACGTCGGTTTTGCAATGAAACTTCACTGCTGTTGGATTAATTAGGGCGCGAATCATGTACACTTTGCCTTAACCACCAAATGGGTAACACATTCTTGTTATAGCCAAAGTTTAGAATATACTTACGTAAAATAGGTATACTGATAGGTAAGATATACCTTCACGATATTTTTAACAAAAGTGTCTGAATTGACGCCGTAACGCGCGCGAATCTAATGTTAAATAAAAAAAACGGTTCAATAAATATTCTTTGTTTAAAATTTTAAAAAGTCAAAAAAAAAAGGATACGTATTTTTAAATCGAAAAAAATTAATTACCCTTGAACTTTCATTATGTGCCTCATCGTTAATGTAACTAGTAGGTATTATTAACTTACCTAAAACGTTTAAATATTATGATCTAAAATAACTTGTACAGCTAAGTATCTGTAGAGAATAATTTATTGCACATTAGTAAGAAAATAATTTTATTATAAAATGATAACGATAAAGATCTAACATACTGACTAAAATTTTGTATTTGAATCCATTCATAACGCCACCTACTTGCACAAGTCACACAACTTTTAAAATCATGCATGAATTAAAAGTTTTTCGTGAAGGAAGCAGTTTGATCTTATTAGCAAAGATAACACAAGTAGGAAAAGATAAAAAAATCCAATAGGATATTGGATTGGAATATTGAATTTTTGAGCGACATCTAACGGCGAGTAGAAAAGCTAACAACATGTCTTTGCGCTCCGATGACAGGTGGCAGCACTAGTGATGGCCAAAATGTAATCATGATTACAGATTATGATTTTCACCAAACATTTCTTCGTATTCTCAAACCCTAAGCCTGGATAATGCCAAAGGGGTTAAAATTTTCAGCAAACCAAATATCAGCTGTCTAGAACTTCGGGAGTACCCTAGGGGTTTTGTGAGGTGAGTGAGTCAGTGAGTCACTGACAAATTTCGACATAATATATTTTAAGTGCTAATGAAATCTAAAGTACAAAAGCTGGAGAAATGAAACTTATTAGTCTGGTTACTACAGCTGATTCTGAAAAAACAAAATATTTAGAAAAAAAGTAGACAGAGCGTTCTTGGCGGAGGCCTATCGTGCCTCCAGCCATAATTGTAATTTGTAATCAGTGATATTACGTAGGGACTTGGACCCATAGTTTCGTCCGTGGTCCAGCAGGATGCCCCACGAGCGGGGCAGGATGACTTGGAGTCAAGCATGAATGGAGTTACAACGGTATAATTATTCAAAAAAGTCATTATCTGGGCCAGAATTCCACCACCTAATAGGTTGCTAATCATAGTTAATTATTGTTTTTATTTTATTTTATTACCCAATCAAAATTTCCAACTAGATTACTTTGTGTTTAGCTCCGACTTCAGAGCCTTTACAACACCTAACAAAACTTAACAAAAAAGGACAATCAATTTTATTTAAATAGTTACGTAATGTTTATATGTAACATTAATTTGTAACTAGACATCATAATTTTTCAGAGCTCATACTTTTAGCGGTACGAGTTTTATAAAATTTAATTTACTACTATCTATTAATTCTGTTTAGGTATAGCAAAAACGAGTTAGAGTAAGATAACAAGAGTTTACGAATTCTGTTTTGTTTTTGTTTCAAAAACACATTACAATATCGTAAAAGGTAGCATAACTGGGGCCCATGTCTGCCGTGATTGATCAGTTTCTGCGATGAAGAGCTCGTGTAGAGAGGATAAGACATTCGATGTCGTACTAGTCGTAGAGCAAATAAAGAATTTGAATTTAAATTTGAATTTGATGCACCATAATAATTATGTAATACCTATACCAAGTCTAAGAGTTACGTGCAAAACCAAAGAAGATAAGGCAGCAGAGTCTTTGATATTCTTTGGTTTAAACGTGGTAATCCTGAACATGCGGGCCAAGGTTTGCATTCTGCACTTACTGCCAATAAAAAAACGGTTAATTACAAATTAATTATCACTTGTAAAAGGAAAATATTCTGAGGACACCTGCACACCTTCTTTTTTATAGACTTAACGTAGCGAACAAACAAACAAACAAGTATGCAGCTCTACCCTTCCACTGCCGCACATGACCCGTAACCGACACAGAACAAGACTTAAATCTGGACTAGGATGGTTAGTTAGCTAGAAGTTAGCAGAAGGTATAAATAATAATGTAACTAACATTCAGTTCAGATCAGTTCGTTTGTATGAGGAATGAGGAAGGGACTTTAGTGATAGTTAGTCCTGTCAGTTGTTAGTAATAGTCTAGTTAGTAATTGTTTCCTACGAGTCCTCCATAATATTGTCAAAGGTGTGTGAAATCTAATAAGGACATTAATACTAATAATATTGTTGTAGTATTAATACTCGTACATAATTATAATAAAGCTAAAGTTTATTGTTTACTTGAACGTGCTAGCAATCATTATACGAAGCTCTACCACCAAGGCGGTGGGCGAGCCGGCTTCGATCGCCTCCTTTACGACACCCTGCTTTGTCGACATGGCTTTAGGGTCAGTATTCTGGGCCCCAACATGGAAAAAGTTAAAAGATACGATCGCCAAAAAATAAACTCCCACAAAATAAACCAAAAAATCATAGTACGTATCTCTCAAGTCTAACCAACATTATTGATGGCTAAAACAACCCTCCCGAGCCACGGACCGAAATACGGAGTGGAGTCAAACGGTAACATTTAGACGTAGCTTCTACGTCCGAGATATCTCGATAAACACTCCCAAAATCCAACCCTAGCATTCTCAGACAAGGTTTAAATTCCCCTGCAGTCGTTCGGGCATCGCCTGCAAGTGGGTGTTAGAGGGTTAACCCCCCAGGTGGTTTAACCGTTTTACCACGTTAGACTGTGACGGTCGCCTGTAATTTTGGGCCTAATGCGACTATTCCTATTTCAAGAACCCCCCGGAGCTTAAGATGTGCCTGACGAGAGAGAGATAAGACGAGAACGGTAACGTCTATGTGTGTACGGAATGGGGTTATGGCCGTACGTAGATTTGATGGCGTCGTGTGACGCTTTGATAGTTTTGGAGATTCCGTCAGGTGAATGTTCAATACAGTATAATGTCAGTGTTCATAATATGGCTGGTTATGGAAGTTGTGGTTTGACAGAAAAAGAAATTTCCTGGCAATATTTGAAGCATCTGTCTTAGTTAGTATTAAAAGTAATCAATGAATTATGCTAGTGTCCTTTCCCATTACTTACGTATAATTAGCAAAATCCGGCAAACTGAATGAATGAATGACAGAAATGCAAGCTTCTATATGCTGTAGTTCGTTAGGTAGACAAAATGTAGAAAATAAGATATTCGTTTGAATGTCATTCGTTTACCCATGGTGTCATCTAGTGGTGACTTACTCGTATATGAAAAAGGATAGCAAATGTTAATCTCCATACTCCAGTGTACTAATAATTATGGCAGTCTGAAGAACTGAAGCACTCTGCTGAAGCCTCTTCTAGAGGTCGCTGGACCTGGAACTATCCATTTTAATCCCGAAGGTACTCGAAGCTTGGTGGTAGGGCTGAAGCCAGACTGGCTGACAAGGCATGGACAACACAAATAACACAACAACCATGACCCGAAAACAAAAAATTATTTGCTACATAAATATCCCGCCCCGGGAATCGAACCGAGGACCCATCGCTTCGCAAGGTCACTATAAACAATGCTACGGGGTTGTAGTTCTCGATAATTTACACCAAAGTAATCAAAATGTTTGAACAATTCCAAAAATTACATTTGCCATATTACAGTTTACAGAACGCTAAAACTTGGTCCTCTTAAACACCGGAGTCCGCGCACCATAAACTTTACCCCGGTCCAAATTACCCTAACCACGTCACGACACGAGACGGAGATAAAGGTGCACACAGATAAAGGTAAACAAAGGTGCGACCCGTCTCGAATATAAATCGGTGCAGTAAAAGTTGTCGCGGCTTAATTAATTGCGTTCGGATTACTGCGAGGGCGCTGCGGTGCTGCCCCGGAGCCCCTCCGTGAGTGTGGCGTGAATGTGACGTTTGGTTAAATCTTGGTACCTTAATTGGCGGTCGTTTACAATAACGCCTTCCTTTTTAAAAATCGCCCTCAGTTATATCCATTGTACTCGTTTTTTTAAAAAGGTGTTAACCTCAAAAGTACACTTATCATACAGGTAAAGCGTATCGAGTTCATTAAATAAACAAAAGCGTCTATTACAGTCTCATACCCTCGCATTTACATTTACGTCACGGGTCGCATGATACAAATAAGACATTAAAAACACCGAAAACAAACATTTATCTGTTACATAACGTCTGCCCCAGCTGGGAATCAAATAAATCTATTATATAAATGTTTAACCCAGCTTAGAACCCGGGACTTCATTCGGCAGGATCACAAAGAAAGCTACAAATTTCAATTTCCTTCTTTAAAAATAACACATTTTTACAATTTTCCAAGCCAATCATCAAACTCTGTAACAAAGAACGCGATGTAAAAACATGAATAAAAACATGTAAAAATTTGTAAGTGATGTGTTGCCAGCTCGTGTGGAGACTACGTGTACGGTGCGAACGAATCTGTTATCCGTAAGCACAATGGGCGTATTAAAAAACAATTGAACATTTTACAAAGCCATCAAACCGAACAATAACACCCACGTACGTGTTAATATACTCACAGCAACGAGGCTCACCTGAACAAAAACCAAAAATTAAACAACGTCCTTTGTTGGCGAAAACGCTAAATTGAGGAAATTTCCATCCATTCTCCAGCCAGGCGTCATCCGCGCCTAAACCCCGCTTCAATTTCAATACCACCCCTCCACACACCCTACACCCTTTAGGACGCCCCCACCCTGTACCCCTCTCGTTCGCTCACGCGGTTATCGCAACCGGTAAAACGAGAGGCAGCTACCTACAGGGCCGGTCCGAAAGTTAGACATGTATTATTGTATTATACGGTCGTAGGTGGCCCGGGGGCGAAGATTGATGCCACGGGCGGGGGGGTAGTTTCGGCAACCCTGTCGACGTAACGAAATTTGCGTCACGCACGCATGTGTGCGTGATCATATTTCACCTCAAGGAAATTAGGTGGAGGAATTAATTTTCAAGTTATCAATATAGACAGGAAAAATTGAAGGATACCAGTGGCTTCACAAGATTGGAAGCATGTATGGCCTCTCGGCAATCCAACGTTCTTACGCAAATTAGTTTTTTAAGTACCTTGTACGTACCAGTTCGCTGTTTCCATGGCTTTCAATGTATTGGGTTGGCCTTTAAGAAATTACTTATTTATTTGACGTTTCACTTAAATATGTAGGTAGGTTACCTGTATTTCATTTAAGTACCTAATTGGATTTAAATGGCCACTTCACGATTTACATTACCAAAAATGTGCGAACCGCTTTAAGCAACTCCTAGCCAACTTTGATGCAATATAAGTGCCAAATAAATTACAATTTCTGACAAGAATTTCATACCATGAAAACTTCATCTGAATATTTCCAATAATTCCGTAACAATCATAACAATAGATGCATAGGAAAAAATCTGATTTGAAACGTGTTAAAAATTAGGTAAAATCTAATAATATGAAGATGAACTTAAAAATTGTTCGCAAGGAAGTAATAATAGCTCATGACAATAATTTAGTCAAAATCATTCTATAAATATTATTTTAAGCACAGAACAGAGAAACGAGATTTCACGAGAAGTTAAAATAATAGCTGAATTTTGTAAAACTATTTATTATAAATAATCAATCCTATTATCGCGTATTGTTTATAAAGTTTATGTGTGGCTAAAATAAAAGAAAAAAACCGTTAATAAAATAATAATCAAACAGTCCCACCATCGCATTTCAAATTGAAAAGAAAAGCCATTCTCGAAACGACAAAAATAAATGAACAATGGACATCCAGATATTTTGTAGACAGTTAATAAATCTGCGGGCAACTTAACAAATTACGTTTTATTTGCTGTAGTAGTCAAGATCTACAGTTAAAGAAAGTTTTATCAAGTAAACAAATCTCAAGACGTCTTTGTTTCTTTGCTGTTCTTTCGTAGAAGGCACAACGCCTTTGATGGCCCTAGACGATCATGCGGCGTGCCATGCATTACGTGCTGTCATGCATGACCGTTTAACTGTATTGATTGATGCGAATGTCATGCCAATTCGCATCAATCAATACAATTCAATGGTTACAGATGACCATGGGCGCCGGTGACCACTTACCATCAAGTGTTAATTCGTTTGTAGGCGATTAGGTACATTAAAAAAATCAGAGCCCAAAGGTTGACAATTTTTCAGAGAGCAACACAAGTTGGATTGGTCTCAAGGATGGATGGATACTATCATAGGATACTATACTCATTTTCAGGACCATAGACGGTTTCTACAAGTTGAGTGCCACCGCAAACAGGAAACTCGTTCCAAAAATCACATGTAGAAATGAAGGCACATTCGTTCAGGAATCAGATTACATAATGGTCCAAGAGCTACTGGCAATTTTTGGGTAGGTATTTGAGGCAAGCTGAAAACTTGTCTGATAGCTCTCCTACTAAACCGCAACTCGGAGCTGCAGACCTGGCTGCTGAGTAGCGGGGCAATATGGACCCCTATAATTTTAAAAATATTATTTTTTTATTCCAAAAAAAATGTTTGAGGCTATATGCAATTTTTATAATGTTGTAGTTTAATGTTTACAGAATAGAAAAAAAAATAAGCCAGACGATTTAGTCGGGGCTTTGACATTGCCAGGCGCGTGCAAAAATTAAAAAAAAAAAGTTAAAAAAAAGTGTTTGAGGCAACTTGAAATTTTAATAGGGTGTAATTTATAGCTAAAAAATAAGATTCTCAAAAAGACAGATTATTTCGGTGGGGCTTTCTACCCGCCAGGTGATCTAACAAATTAGGGTAAAAAACGGTTTATCTCGATTTCAGGCAAAACTACAAGTCCGATGGAAAAAAGTTTAATGACAAAGTTGTAGGTAATAAAAAGATCTATAATCTTTGTCTTGACACTTTTTTCACATAACCTCAAAATGTATGTGAAAAATTTAAAAAACCAAATTTTTGATTTTTTATTTTTATCTCTTCCAAAAATAATTTTTTTTTCACTAAATTTGGTGAAAACCTACCTTTTTTTGTCTCAAACACACTGTAATTTTTTTGATTTAAAATATTTATTTTTGCACCTTATATTGACTTAATATCGAAAAAGCACCCTAATTTTCAATCTGTCTTCAATTCAATCAAAATTTCTTTTTTTCTAAGTCGGTGGGCTTTTTGTTCGTTGAAATCAACTTTCCGATGGTGTTAAAAAAATATATTATGTCGGCATCAGGTAGGCAGGGTGTTTGTATGGGTTTTCACTCGATTTTACTCTGTGTAGCATGTATTTTCATGCAAGTAGGTATTCTTCATCAAACATCCATTGTGGGATTGTTTCATGCCAGGACTTCAGATTAGGATTTCAAATAAAAGACAAGAGTCCGGACCAACACATAAACAACTCATTTATTCACTGATCACTGTCTGGCTCCGTTTTAACGCTCTTTTACTTTGTTTATTTGGTTATTTACGCGGATCTCCGATTCCGACCTGTTTAATTTACTCAGCGATACGCAATATTGATTTATCGATCGAACCACTCGCTCTATCCGCGGGTTATGTGATAGCACGTTTTATTAGAACTTTATTCACTTTCAGCGATTACTCGCCAGTTCTTCGGTTCTTAGCGACCGCGACGCGCGACTGCGTCCATCTCCATTCAACTACGCGACCATGGTTGCCTGTCGCGGGGCGACCCCTAGATTTCGTTGTCGTCGTGTTCGTTGTCGTTCTGTTGCAGTACGATATGTCGGACAATTTATCCGCAGCAAAGTAAAAGTTATCCATCAGCTATTGGTGGATGAAGATGATGATATTCTTATTATGTTATTATCTATGCCTCCGAAAGAAAGGAAGAAGATTGACTCAATTTTCACATCACCAGAAGTTGAGGGTTGCTTTCAAATACTCATAAAACGACATTTAAATTATAAATAAAGAAAAGTTCAGAAAATATTGTAGGTAAGTCATAAACAGTTTGATTTTGTAAACAGATTAATAAATAAAGACATCAGACCAAGAAGAAATGGCACATCAGTAACACGGCACTGCCTATTCAGTGGATGAGACGCGTGGAGCCGCGCGGTCGCGGGTCGTGGTCGCTAAGAACCGAATGCTACTTTTAAGATTACCTTTATAACTTCTCCCGAGAATTCCTTTTATGTGGAACGACATCTTAATGAACTGCATTTTGACAGATCACGCGTTGATCAATGGATCGGGAGTCCCGATCCATTGATAAACAATACCATCGATTAACGCGTATCACAGATTAATTCGTACCATCGATTTACCATCTCCGACATATATTCGAGTATTACTATGGTAAATTTTCTCAGAAAATGCGCCTTTACTGCGACTAAATCAGGCACATTTTGCACATTTCTGAGAAAATTTACCATAGTAATGTATATTTTTTACACCATCAGAAAGTCGAAATGTCAACGATAAAAAGTTCACCGACTTAAAAAAAAGAAATTTTGATTGAATTGAAGACTTAGATTAAAAATTATTGTGCTTTTTCGATATTAAGTCAATATAAGGTGCAAAAATAAATATTTTAAATCAAAAAAATTACAGTGTGTTTGAGACAAAAAAAAGGTAGGTTTTCACCAAATTTAGTGAAAAAAAAATTATTTTTGGAAGAGATAAAAATAAAAAATCAAAAATTTGGTTTTTTTAATTTTTCACATACATTTTGAGGTTATGTGAAAAAAGTGTCAAGACAAAGATTATAGATCTTTTTATTACCTACAACTTTGTCATTAAACTTTTTTCCATCGGACTTGTAGTTTTGCCTGAAATCGAGATAAACCGTTTTTTACCCTAATTTGTTAGATCACCTGGCGGGTAGAAAGCCCCACCGAAATGATCTGTCTTTTTGAGAATCTTATTTTTTAGCTATAAATTACACCCTATTAAAATTTCAAGTTGCCTCAAACACTTTTTTTAAACTTTTTTTTTTTAATTTTTGCACGCGCCTGGCAATGTCAAAGCCCCGACTAAATCGTCTGGCTTATTTTTTTTTCTATTCTTTAAACATTAAACTACAACATTATAAAAATTGCATATTGCCTCAAACATTTTTTTTGGAATAAAAAAATAACATTTTTAAAATTGTAGGGGTCCATAATGCCCCGCTACTCAGCAGCCAGGTCTGCAGCTCCGAGTTGGGGTTTAGTAGGAGAGCTATGAGACAAGTTTTCAGCTTGCCTCAAATACCTACCCAAAAATTGCCAGTAGCTCTCAATCTATAAGTATGGATAACACAATCACTTCACATTTACACGGAGTAGGTACATAATTTAGTACCAATATCAAGTATCACCTATTAAAAAATCAAAACATGTCTAGCCATTTTGAATTCTGAATTCGGAACCACCGATATACACGTTTACAAATTCTAAATTCAAAAAGTTACCAAGTTACCAGTTTATCAATTAAAAAGAATAAATCGTGACAGCAACGAATAAATTTTTAAAATCACCAAATTAGAATCACGACTGTTGAAGCAGAAGACGTCCGCGGCGGAGACAAAATTAAAAACAAAGAAATAGTATTCGAAGTTCAAAGTCGGGAAAGTCCATTGTACTAATTACGCGGGCAGACGGCGTGCTCTCACTCTCGCCGACGCTCGTTTTAATTATTTTTTTAGCGTCTCGGCGTCTGGCGGGACTCGGGAAAAATTGACGAACGAATATCAGAGATAAGACGTGGCACGCTCGCGTCGCCACGTTTGTTCTATTTTTGAATTGACAAGACCATTACTTTGGTTTTGACGTGAATACTTTTCGGAAATATCTTCTATAGTTGAACCCACTAAAAATAATTATAACAAAATCTCACTGATGCAGCAACACATCTACCACATAAATATGACTGTATAATATATGAAATTTAATTACACCAATCGATGACTTATAGAAAAACGAATACAATATGAAAATGGCTAATAATTTGTTATGAGTACCCAAGGTAGGTAACATTTACTTTAACGTTTAACTCGATTATTAAAAAAAAACTGTTTTTATTCTTTGTAATGTAAATAAGAAATAAAACTATCACCGCAAGGCGCAGCCACATAACTCTTTCGCGGGCTGTTAGCGAAGTTCGCGCTCTGCTCAATCTTTGATACTTTCTTCGTGCATTTTTTTAGCTCTCCTTATTAATGAAAAGTAGGTTAGTAACTTGGTTCACTTTAAGAATGAAAGTTATGGCTACGTTGCCGTAGGTCGACGAACTCACAGCTGTCTTTTGTTTCCGTGGCGGGCGACACCTCGCGGATCGCGGGGGAACTACGACCGGAATTAACCTTTGACATAACTTTCTTTAAGAAGTTAATAGCATTCATTCAGTATTACTGATCACCATACAGCCTCTTTTCCTAAATACAATGAACTGATGTTGACGAGCATTTATCTTTTTTATGGATTTATGATAGCAAACGAGCATGCAGCACCACCTTCCGCTACCACCCATCACTACTCTGACCGACACAGAACAATACTAGGGGACTAAGTTAGCAGATGGTGTTAGAACATTAGTTTATTGTAGTGTGTTAGTAAGAATCCTGTTTTTATTTGATCTCAGATGTGTTGCTGCCCTTGAGGACTTAGATGGTTACCTCTAAAAAGTGACACAAATGGTACTGGTACCGTGGCGGGCGGTGGTAGCTATTACCCCGGGCGACCTCTAGACTCTACCACCTATTGATAAAATGGATGGCACAGTCCAGCAATCTGTCTGTCTGTCTAAACGTGATAAGACGACTTGCATAATTATCAAAAAGAACACAACACAGCCTTGCTCTAGGTTTCCGATCTTGTTTGACATCAAAACGACACTGCGAAGAAACTTCTTGCATCGGGAGTCCTTCAAGAAGCAGGTCCACCGCTTCCGTCAAAGCTAGCAACGCGTTGGCCACTTTAATCACTTACGATCAGGTGACTCGTCTGCTAGTTTGCCTGCTTAGGACATTAAAAAATACCCCACATTAGTTTATAAAGGTGTTTGACAATAATAAAATTGGTAAAATTTCGAGACACTTGTAATGAGAGAAATATTATTTTATAGATAATTTATAAAAGCCAATAACCATCACGAAACGGTTTGTTAGCAACCAAACCATGACAACGTGGGATCATCATTAATTATCTATTAAAAAATAATCCTTTTAGATGTCAAAACCCATTGAGATCCGTGAGAGGACACGGGATTACCTGGACTAAACCCCATAAAAAACCAAACAAACACTACACAATAACCAACCCTCAATCGCTAAGGTGTGTTTATAAAAAAAAATAACGATCGTGACAGAATGAAATGAATGAATGAATCCGATCGCAGTGTTATTTTATGTCAAAAGCTGCGGGTTAATGCTTAATTTCCAATATTAATCGTTCATATATTTTACATATTACTTAATCATATTTTTTTTTACATAAGATAAGTTATTGCTTGACAACAATCCCACCTGATGGTAAGTGGCGGTAAAGTCAACGACGCTGGACGCCCTGACTTATTAAAAGCCTATTCAGTCTCATCTTAATTGATTTATTAGTTAATTATTTTTTTAACTAGTAACCGCTTTTAATGTTATTACAACTAGTACCTAACAGCTTTGGTACAGAAAACCATTGGTTTAGTAGCCAAACTGGAATGAATGCGTAGACGATATTCTATTAGTGTATATTTTTTTATTTGAGAAGCAATTTTTTAGAAACAAAACAAATTGAGCGGAGATATCTCAAGCGTTATTATCTACTATACATATAGGAAGGATAATTAATGTGAGTTTATAGTGTTTTTACTAATATTACACATGAGGAAAAATAATGGTGAATAAAGACTTCCCTTGGATGTAAATGATTCGTAATAAAGGAAATTAACAAAGTAATTAAATAATACTTAGTAATTACTGTAAGTTATACAGTCAGTCGTAACTGGATTATAACGATTTTATTGGATTAAGTTAGAATAATTGTTCCATCCATCCCCGTTATGAATTTCCGTTAACCATCATCTCATTCACGCCCCATAAATTTATGGATCTCAGGAAATACTTTCAGAATACTTCACATATGCCTCGGGCGATGTGTCGATTAAATCTTCCTGAGAATGCATGCATAATAATCATCTTGAAGTCTCCAATACACCCGATCTCGGATTACCCCTGCGTAAAAAACCCTTGGGGTCACCCTTTCTGTACCTGAGGGCTCACATTTTTTATTCACACTTCCGTCAAACGCATATGCAAAAAGGACTGTTATTTTCTTTGATATGAACAGTATCGGAAATAATAATTATATGCATAATAGAGTGGATTAAGGGTTAGACGCGTTTTGTTGGTGACGCTTTTGGTTCCTGTCACCTTGCCGATATCAGCTGTGAACTTTTTTCTTTTGTGCATTGCCAGTTCTAAAAAATACATTTGTATCAATGAAAGGTAGCGCAAAAACATTCTTGTTAAATAATTTGTACTTGGTATTAAAATATGTGCATAAATATTTCGACGGTTAACCCTTGAACGCTGTAGGTGTAAATCTGACGCGTTTCGAATTCGAACAATATAACACTTGAGCGAATGAGCGGGCCAAGGCGAGTATAACAATACAATCGACCGATATCTCGGCATGCCACTCTTAACTCCAATCAAATAATTACTGCCCCACGGTCGAAATTCGCCCTCACAGTTTGTGTATTCAAAATGGTGGAATTGTGGAATTTATTCGGTTAAATTCGTTTAAATCTTTGTTATGTAGTCTATCGATATCAGATAATAATATTTTTTACTAGTTATTGATCATGGCTTGTATTGATCATGTTTGAACTTGTAACAAAAGTGTATGGAAATATAATATTTTAATAATAATAGCTGGAATGCATAATAATAAAAATCAACGAACTATTGCGACAAAAACATTACACCCTTGACACACCGCACATCCCGAATAACAATAGGATGCAGATTCCGAATCTCTAAAGATAAATAATACATTTTGATTTATAATGGAAGTAAAAAATACTCTTCATTTATCGAGAATGCATAAATAGACCCTATTATTGGGCATCGGGAAGTGCAAAATATGGGTGTAACTTTTTTATGGCCACTGAATACATGTCAGTGAACGGGTTAACTTACGAGGGACTATTTTTTATGAGTAGCACAGACAGAAGGTACATTCAAAATAGTTCAAAAATATTTTACGGGTGCATTCAATAGTGATTTGATTTATTCCAGTGACATGCAGATGTAAGTGTCCTCGTTAGATTTATTTGACTGCTGTTTTTGCATTGATGTCGCGTTACGCATGATCGGTCATGTCTATTGGCAGTTAGTGTGTATTATTATACACATAACGCATCGTGAGCGTTAGGATATTAGAGTTAGAAATTCCATCGGCCCGCATCGCCGACATGGAACGAGGCTGAATTGCAAATGGGACAATATAACAGGAGTAACGGCCTAACTTTGCATGCGAATCAAAGGCTTAGAATCCCAAATGTGTTGCTATCTAAATCCGTAGCTGATAAAGCTTCTAATCTGCATAATAAAAAGAAGCGGCCGGAAATACAAATGCAGTGATAATGGTACAATAGACCGCGGCGCGCGAAGGGTTACTATTGTCTGAACTTACAACTCCAAATTAATGAGAGCCTGCAAAAAATATCGCACAATCGCGACATCCGATCTGAGACAGCGCCACCCAAACTGATATACAGGTAGATGTAGTAAGAAGTTGTAAAAAATATTTTTTTTTGTAATGAAATATCATTACACTTTTTGCTTAATGTTTGCAAAATGTTCCGAAATCATTTATCAATAGGTCAAAGTGATTAATTTTAACCTACTTTATTTATTAATTTATCACATTTAAATCTCTATTTAATAATATAATAGATCATTGCAAATTATTTGCGATTTAAAATTGTTTATTCAGTACATTTTTTTTAAATTATGAGAGTCCAAAGCACCTACATATAGTTGGTGGTTGACCAACTATAGTTAACAAGTTATGAATGACAACTATACCACATACAAATAACTGTCATACCAACATTACCTACACGCGTAAGAAAAGTAATTCTATGTTCTAATTCTAATTTCAAAATTCAATCCAGATCCGGATATTTTTTCTTTACGTGATGAAACTTTGAGAACCGCCCGCTCCGTAGCTACCTACTGATCTAATTTCCATGCGCTTACGCCGCCGGTACCGAAGGGGTTAACTTTTATTCACAGTTTCAAAAGCTATTGCATTTATTAACTCACAACACCAAACGCAGATTAGTGTGTTTCAGATGTTTGATATGTTTAGTCGGATTTTGTGTGACAGTGAGTGACAAGGAAAGTGAAAAGTTAACGGAAAACAATGACGCGAACTAGGCTGTTCACTAACTTTGTTGCGGAATATTAGGATGTCGACATCGAACCATCAAGAAAGTGAAAAAACATAAAAAGGAAATCTGTAAGTCATAGAAATAATAATTTAGAATTCCGTTATCTTACGTGTGTAGGTGCTGGTCTATAGTGACGGCAAACGTCTTGATAATGATGTGAGACGACCCTGTAGCCAAAGTGGTAGTGCGCCTGCAAGATTCCCGGGTTCGATATCCGGATGGAGCAGTTTTATTCAAAATCAAATGATATTTATTGTACACATACATAATAATATTTAAAATAAATACATTTTAACATAAACCTATAATATAATTAGTGGCTTTATCACTAAAACACCTAAAACGAATTTATGCATTTTTCATTCATTATGTTAATTATGGTATGTTTGTTCCGGTTCATGGGAATTATTTTGTGATGTGTTTGTGTCGTCCATGCCGCCCGCGACACAGGTAATCCTGTTGCGAGAGTATCAGTGTGCAAGCTTTTCATTGCTTCATAGGTACACAATGAAAATTGATCTGACACTTCGTACTTCGTATATGCATTAAATAAAAAAAAGAACCAGAGTTTACTTCAAATGTTAATTACTAATATTTCCGTAACACCAACTACTGATCGTAAGATAACAACAATCCCCTTTTCTATTAAGTTTCTAATCAAATCATCAAAACTAATTTACAAAGATCATAGATTCGCAGACTCCGGTAAATTGCTGCCAGTCAAAGTTGATCAAAGTTACACGAACTGCAGAAATTCCGAATGTTGAACAGACGTCATTGCGTTGAACTGCGCTAGACATGTCGAGTTATGTTCAACAGAAATTGCGCTGTTCAATAAACTTGGTTAATTGTGCTTGATTGAAACGTAGAAACACAAGCGACCATTATTTGTAAATATCTTATAGTATTAAGTAAATTAATTTTGCATGCCATAAGTAAGAAATGGCAAATGTGAGGAGGTACATACAGTCATAGAACATTACATAGAACTGACATCATCATATCATATAAATATGTAACCACATTTATGCAAATGTTATTGTTTGTGTGTTTTCAAAATTTAATTAATTTTTTTTTTTTGAGTCTGTTGTGCTGTTAGTGATTTCACTAACAGCAATGACTCAAAAATATAAAATAGTTACCGTTGTCTAGTCCTGTCTACTCCTGTCCGTGCCACCCGCGACACAGGGAATCCTAGTGTGGGTGTTAGCGTTAATTTTAGCTTTTATTAATTTATTCAACTACTAGTGGTCCCAGCGTACTTCGTACCGCAAAAAATGTTTTGGTGATATATCGACAGCAACGCCACCTACCGGGTCCAATTGTGAATCTAAACCATTCTCGGATCCACCTGAAGACACACAAAAAATTTCAACCAAATCGGTCAAGCCGTTTAGGAGGAGTTCAGTCACATACACACGAACACAAGAAATATATATATTAAGATTATTTTCTATGTTAAAATCACAATAAATTGTTAATTCGGAATGACTATTCAGTACATATTATTTACTGAATAGTCACAGTTACATTTATACGCCGAAGCCTTCCGCGTACATCGTGTTCTTACATTATGTTGCCAGAGTTAAACAAAAATCAGGAATACTTTTTGAAATATTTCAACTCGGAAGTAATTTAAAATCACGATGAAAGTTGTAAATGCATTTGTTTGAATAATGCAGCAAGATTTTTGTGACATTTAAAACTAGCTTACTTTTAAGTAATGCGTCTAAATCATGTCAGTTTTACAAGTAATTAAATGAAATTTATCGTAGTTTAATAGCTCTAGCAGTTGTATAAATAGGGCTTTCTGCATAGGGAAGTAACGAAATTATGGCGTCTATTTAAATTGGCCCTTAAACGTTTTGCACTAGCTTAAACGAGCTGTGTTGCTTTATGTATTTTTTGTACTCGTATCTGTACCAACAATGCTATTTACTTCTCTGTTAAAACCTAAAACACCTAATCCAACGTGGCCTAAGTCCCAACCAGAGACTAAAGTGTTGTTTTAATACAATGTAGAGAGCCGGAGTAAGTTAATTTTCCAACAAATCTCGATGGAAGCTTCGAAACAAGCTTCTATATCGCCTCCCAATCCCACAATTCAGCGCGGAGCTGGCAACACAGTGTATCGTATATAACCGTATCTGAGGCTTAGGACGCCATTTCGCCGGGGCACTTCCTGTTAACATAAATCCTCCCTATTTTGAAACGACGAGGGAAAGATATGAAGATGTCTTGTGCTCTATTTTGTATCAATTTTTTTACAAAGCTATGATTTATAACTGGGAGAAGGGTTAATTCCTGAAGCTGTGATCTAATTGTAACAGTCTTTATTGAATTGCGTGAAAGTTTCTAATTAATTATTGAATATCTGCTGTTTTCGGATGTTTACCTACATTAGAAAAAAATATAGTCGAAACCATTCAAAATTACCTTTTGTTCATATTACAGTCTTGTAAATTTACGTAACAATAAGTTAAAATTTAACCAACCCGTTCACCGTTTACCTACCGTCAAGTTCACCTCAACTTAATCTTACCGACAAGTAAAATACTTGGAGCAGAGTAAAAAAATATTAAAATCATTTAATTTAGGTACTAAGTAACTGTTTACTGAGCTATGTTACTGTGCTTGAATTGAGGTTCGATTAGAATAAGGTCAATCCTTGATCCACAGAGTTAATAACAGCGAGCGCTGTCGGTAGTTGGATGGCAATGGAGCGGAGTTATGAGGTCAGTTATGAGGAAGACACGGATCTGTGCACGGGTTCAGTCGTGGGCCGTTAAAGGGTTGAAACCAAGGTTAGTCTCATTAGTCCCACCAGGACTATATACCTGTTTAGTATTGGCTAATTAAATAGTTAGTTTAGTTAGCACATCGAGAAAAAATATTAAGTCTACATTCTACTCCACGGTTTTGTCCTAAATCGCCCCATGCATAAACCAAACAAGTGCGTGGTGGGATGACGCGCGCCAAAATATCCAATAACCATAGTTTTACGTCCCTTCAATATAAGAAATCGATCATCGCCCCCACCTTATGTAGGGCTGCCTTCCTACAATTCTTTAATTATTTATCTGTTAAGAAAATAAGCAAAAATTCGTTATTTCTCACAGAAGTCACTTGTTATAGAATCGTGTCACTAGGCCGCGATTCTACCGTCGCACACGCTGTGCGCGGGCACGCGGCGCATTTTAGCTTGTTTCAATTATTTAGGTACTTATATTTCAATTATAAATGCTAGAACACGACAGCACCACTCATCTTTATTATAATCTGCCATAAAATGCCTATTATGAGATTAAAATAAAATAAATAAGAAGAATGTTAAAATATAAATATTCAATATTTTATTAAAAAGAGCCAACCAGTAACTCTGGCAGCCCTATAATGATGGATGAAATAAAAAGAAAACATTAGAGCAAGGGGGAGCTAAGATGTTTCCCGAAGGGGCCCGTCACGGCTGATTTTCGTTTGGACGCTAATGGACCCTGCATATAGGCTTTTACGTGTGCACGTATACGACGTATACTGTCACAACGTGCCGTGGAACGGGACGGAGGGATGTGACAAGCTGAGATTACGAATCAATACCTTGCAATCAAATACTTATTTGTCACATATGGTTTGTACATTTTTAATATGTCAAGGTAAATAAATATGTTTATGTGTATTGTCAGTAAAGTGAAGTTCTCTCTAATAGGTCTAATGTTTAAAAGTCTTTTTGTAAGTCTTCATAATAACCTTTATGGAGACTTCTTACGTACTCAGGAGCTGGTGATGTTATGCTTATCGAGCAAACTGTGGAAAAGTCTCAAGCATTAGTTCAGGAAAATGTGTGTACATACACGTGTAGATAATATATTGTCACAACGCATCAAGGAACGGGACAGAGTGATGTGACAAACTGAGATTACGAATCAATATCTTGGAAAATAAATTATTTGTCACGAAGCAATTTTTAAAACATAATCTAAATATTGTAATGTCTCATTGCAATTCATAATTTTCTTTCTATTGAACTGAAGTTCTCTGGAATGATTGCCTGTATTTTATATTAACTAGTGAACCCGCCCCTCGCGTCGCTTCGGGAGACTTATTCTTTACGATGACAAATATTATATTTTCCTTAAATATTATCCGCTCCTATTCATCGTAGAATGATGTTGTATCACCTATAGCCGTCCTCGATAAATGGACTATCTAACACAAAAATATTTTTTCAATTCGAACCAATAGTTCCTGAGATTAGCCAGTTTAAACAAACTCTTCAGTTTTATAATATTAGTATAGACTAGTTAACTGAGCAGACGAGCCATTTGATCGTAGACGATCGCCGCCGCCCATTAACATCAGCAATACCAATAACTGAGCTGATCACGGACGCATTGCCGGTCAAGAACCAAGCAGGAGAGACCAGCTTTTATTTACTAATATAAAGTACATTATATACAAGACAATCACTAGCATTGTTTTGATAGTTACACGAAAATTAATATAATTATATATAAATAAATATAAATAACGCTACACACTCATAGCCCCACACTAGGATTCCCTGTGTCGTGGATGCCATGGACAACACACAAGACAAGAACACACACACCCAGACCAAGAACGGAAATTTAAACTCATCATACAAATTTCCGCCTCGCTGGGAATCGAACCCAGGACCCTCGGAACGGCGATCCGGCGTGTTAACCATTGCGCCATCCGGGTCGTCATATTCGTCATATTGCGGAAAACGGAATAGCAAGACGGCAAGTGCTCCTCTATCTGAGCGCCGCGGGCCACGGCAACCCTGAACGCAACCAATCCCCGAGGGGACTCAGTAATTTGAAATTCAGATTAACAAACACTACTAACCGAAATCAAATATTAATGTCTGTTTATTAATATCTAGTTGTGGGATTCTGTGGTTCGGGAAACCTATACCTTAGTACCCACTCTCGAGTAATTGCTTCAAAGCGATTCTATTAATTTGGCATTTATTTTGATTTGTTAGCTCATAGTGAGCTTACTATGAGTCCAATACATAAGTAAAAATCGTTTTAAAATCTGTTAAGATATTTTTGAGATTAGTGACAGCACAGGCAAACACAAAAATTCTAAAATTGATTTTTTAAATAGATACCAACAGAAATAGTTTTTCTCAAATTCATATTTCATGAAAACATTGTCGATGTGTGAATAGTTAGTTTTATTAGACAACATTATTATTGTATATAAGTTTTATAACAACGTTACAACATCAACATTAATTTTGCGTAACACAAACATAGACAAACATAGACATGAATCGATGAAATCGTACGTAAACTTCACCCAAATAGTTACATTACGGGCAATATAATTTTATATTTCCATCAAAGCCAAATCAGAAAAAGTCCGGAGTGGCTAAAACATTCCAATCACTCGCGACAAATACCAGGCGACTATAAACTGAACCGGCTCTTGATGTCCGTCCGTCCAATACATAGCGCACATAGCGGGGGCGCCCCCTGATAGTGGGTGATTTACCGAGGGCTCCGCGACCCTTGTCGCTGTGACCATGTGAGGGGCTCCGGGGGAGTATTGTGCGCTCCGTACGGCTACCCGGGGGCTGAGGGGGCGGTGGGTGGCTTTGAAGATCTCTCCCGGGCACTGCGAGGGACATTATGTTATTTTCGAATGGAATACGGAGTTTGCTACGTACGTGCTGTAGTGTTCCTTCGTGTTGATATTTTACGTAGGTTTTATTGGCGTAACAAAGGGTTGGGTGTTGATGAGTTGTTTTTATTTTATTTTTTTGTTCAGTCTCAGAAAAGTGGATTTTAATTAATAAAATTACAAAATATTATTAGAGTTGTGTACCTAACCGAGTTATTTTTGTCAGTTTAAAAATTGATGTGGTTTTTTTTTTAAGAAATTAAAAGCATGCAGCAATAATATGTTGCTTGATTTATCAATAACTAGTAAACCCGCCCTCGCTTCGCTTCGGGAAACCTGTCCCTTAGTACCCAAGTCCAAAATTGTTAAACGTTACCAGCGCACGAATTTATATTCACGCGCGTTATTTTTCATTTTGCGAAAAACTTTAATATATTATACATAATTATAAACTTTCCTCTTGAATCATTCTATCTATTAAAAAAAAACCCCATCAAAATCATTGCGTAGTTTTAAAGATCTAAGCATACATAGGGACAGAGAAAGCAACTTTGTTTTATACTAGGTATGTAGTGATGTTTAAACAAGTTCGTTAAAAAAGTCACATTTTGTCCATGTTATGAGTATGACTCTATCATAACTTTCCGATACTCTCGGTCTAGGACACAGGGTTGTTTCAATTATAGGTAGGTACGTAGACTTGATACTCCACCTCCAAAAAAACTCCATTCAAAATGAATCTCTCATATTATTCGTATCAGGGTATTTAGATAGAGAATTAAATTGAAAAGAACATTAATTTCATTATTTTTATGGTTATATCAAGTCCATCTGTAAGTACCTAAAGTTGTTTAAAGACGATTTTTTTAAATACCGAACAAAAAAAATAAAAAGTGTTCCTATATAGGTAGGTATAATATAATAAAGAATACCTACCGTACAGAAAAACCTTTTGCTTGATTATTCTTTACCTTCACTTTTCTTCTAAAAAAACATTCCAAAACGACTAATTTTTAACATTAGGCGGACATAAATATTTAATCTACAGAATGCCAGACATGTTTCGCAAACCATTGGACCCAGCAATAAAATTATATACGCCTACCAAATAAAATGACATCCCCTCGCCGGAGTTCTGCATGCAAAATTTAATTTTAGAATCCGAGCCGTTTCAATATAGGTAATATTCGGAATTTATGTTCCATGTTCAAATTTGAATGCTGGCCCCTGCGACATAAATTTCTTTTGTGCCTACTTGTTTGAAAATTTTAGTTTTAATGTTTTTAAATGTTTATTGTTGTTTAGTTTCTGGTAAATTCAAAAATGACTTATTAGAATAATTACACTATTCTAAGCTTATTTTATTCCTGTCCGACTACTCTACGACTCGTAGTAGAACTCGGAAACGTAAAGGTACGTAGTTACATTTAAAATACTGAAACAATCATTTTAAAAATAGAATTAGAAAGTGCAAATTATTTCTTGCACTAAATGAAATACAAATTTATCACTCCGCAATTGCTCCCTAACAAGAAAATAAACCGAAAGCACATCACACCACAATAATTAATACAATTATGGCCGCGAGGGAAGAAAACACCGCGCTAAAGTCGCGTTAAAAGCCAAAGTAATACAATTTTGCCGCCTTTTTCTCCCCCACCTAATTACGACTCATTTTATTATTAAAGATCTTCACAATTAGGGCGGTTACACTTAATGAACGATTCACTCAAAACACTGCTTTCTTAGTGTTTTTATTTCTAATTCTAATGAACTTCGCATAACGTTTGAACTAACGTAATCTGCACCATTTTTTCAATATTTTTTTAATTTCATAAGTACGTTATTCTCATATTTCATACCTCATTAGCTCCCAAGTTTGACTGGTTGAGAATTTTACCAGTCATTACGTTCGTCTCATTGTATTCCTATGACTTAATATTTGTTAAAAGTAGTAGTTAAGTATATTGCTAGCATGCGAAAACTGAAGCAGTCAATTCGTCTAATTGTAGTAATTTTCATTTAGCTATCTCTTTCTGTCACATACATTCCGTAATTATATTTCGCATCACGGTACCTAAAATGTCATCGAAGCGGATTAAAATGTGCAACTCGCGTAAGGTATCTATAGTTATAATATAGTGTAATTCTGTTTATAGAATTTAGTACCTACAACGCTAGAAATACGCAGCCTATTTAGACCCATTTTTAATTTTATACGTTTTAGAAAAAATACTATTAGGGACAAATAATTTTCTCCAATGCTTTGCGTATTAACGCGCCCACATTTATTAAGCTTGCCTCTAAGAAAGTGCTTTTAAATTGAGTACATTAAATATTACTTTGAACTTTTAACAAAAGTCACTATCAAATCAGTATTAATTGGCTTCAACCATTGACTACTCGTAGTAATAATAAGTCAATGACTTCAACCCATTAATCGCCCACTACTGCGCAAATTCGTTTTTCAAATTCCACGCGGCCGAAGTCATGACATATTATTATGCTAAAGATTCGAATAATCTTTCTAATTCTCTTCTAATTTTCTTTTTGTCACATTTTCAACTGGAGAGCAAAAATGTGCGGGCGTCTACATTGATACAATGTCTATTAAAATTCAAAAAATATATTTTTGGGATTTGACCTCATTAAATATTTATCTACTAAAATGCAAATCCTATATTAAAAATATTTTTCTGTATCTAATATATTTCTTAAATTAATTACGAAAACACAAATGAACAGTAAAGTTTTTCATTTCTGATAAAACGAAAAATAATACTCAAACAATACTGGCCATAAATCATCTTCACCACTGAAAGCTGCCCACTGACAATATTTAACGTTTAAATAGTCGCGTGGGCTCACGGGTCAACCATTCACTAAAAATATATTTGAATAACGAATGATATACGGCTTGTTTATTGGCGGGCCAGGCGGATCCTTTTTGAATTTCATTATAAACGCTGACCGGCGCGCGCGCAGGTCGCCGTTCGCCATACAGGGGGCGATTGGCCGAGTGACCCTTCCCGTGTTGCTACATTATGTAAGAAATTTTTAATATCCGGACCAAACCGGTTCGGGCTAGGGGTGGCAGTTGGGAATTTTACGAGTAATTTGTGAATCTGTGAGCGCACGCGCATTCGTTTATTAGGTTATGGTATGGCCAGAAAGTTCAGAAATCGTCTTAAGGGGAGCGGACTAATTCCCGGTTCCTATGTATGTTCGAAAAACTATTAGTTTTGTTTACGGATAGTAGAATTATGTACGAAGTGTAAAATATTTTAAGGAATTACTTTAACGACTCGTTACTGGTAACTCGTAAACTATCGGTTAAACGACTGGTCAAATATAAGAACATTGCAAGGCCATGGAAATTCTTTACAGCTTTGATTAATCAAAGCTTTACAGATTTCAAGGCGGTTTTGTACCTTTTGTTGTAAACTTTTGTATGTTCTCTTTATAGGTACTACCCCCGCATTAAGATGCGCTGTGTTGCAGGTGGTATAGACAACTCAAATAGCATATCAGTTACACCCACGACTCACGAACAAACATTTTATCTCTCACATAAATGTCTGTCCCGCCAAGTAATTGAACCCGGGACCCTTCGCGCAGGCAGATTCAACCTACTAAGCTACGAGGATGAGGAAAGATGCCTCAAACAATATTATATTTTAACCTGTTGTTCCTTAAAGCCAGCAAGGCAGCAAACGCCGCATTCCAGTTCAGTCGTAAGAGGCACAATAATTCTGTAACCGACTCAAGTAGGAATGCAATTTAGTAGAAGTAACTTACTGATATCCAAGTATGACTAAGAATAATACAATTACGAGTGTAACACAAGGTAATATAAAATATCAACATGTTGTTTCTATATAAAAATTAGACTTCAAAATGAATGTACCTTGATTTAGTTATAATATTATCGTGTGATTATTACAGACTAACTGTTACCCGTTATTAACTGTTACCCGCGGCATAACTCGTGCAGGTGAACTATTAACTGATTTCGAAAAATTTTCATCCCTTATTTTAACCCCTTAGAGATAAAATATCACAATTTTCAATCAAAGTCTTCCACCCATATACTACCTTCCTGCAAAATTTCATCTTCATAGGTGAAGTAGTTTACGAGACTTCGTGTTTAATCAGTGAGTGAGTGAGTGAATATCCTTTTACATGTAGACGACTGAACGACTGAATATAATCTCTTAAATTACAAGTAACATCATTATTTTCTTTTACTGATAAAAGGGGTGATATTTTAAATATATGCTTGAGTACTTTGAACAAATCCCCCGTGAAGACGCCACAGCGCGACGGAAGGGACCCGCGTGGTACCGTAACTAGCGCAAAGTAAACAGAGGCATGAGGGGACATCTTGGAGGGCTCGGGATCAAATACAGTACATAACAATCGTAAGGAGCGTTGTAACGACGCTGGATTCACCTCTCAGGTGAGGTTGTGGTATTTTGTTATTAATTTTAGTGGCAGGTTTCTTTTCTATACTTCTTATTCCTCATATAAACGTTTCTTTATCTTCTTTCTCTACTTTGGTCTCTACTCTACTCTACTCTACTCTACTCTACTCTACTCTACTCTACTCTACTCTACTCTACTCTACTCTACTCTACTCTACTCTACTCTACTCTACTCTACTCTACTCTACTCTACTCTACTCTACTCTACTAGCATCGGTGATGATTTTGGTGTAACTGATGTCCATAGGCGACGGTGATCACTTACTAGGGTGGCTCCATTTTTGAATCCTCGTATTTAAAATTGGAACTGTAATTATGTACGAGCAGAGTAAGTTGTATTATATTAATAATGTAAAAAATTAATGCTCATAAAAAGTCATGTTTTTCTAAACCAAAAAAGGTTTTTGTTGTTAATATCAAAGATAGTGACATAACTCGTTATACAGGGTGTCCCGTAAGTAGTGGACCAACGGGTTATGGGGGGTAGTTGGATCTTACGAAAATACTAAAATTTATAGTCCTAGGCTTTGTGGTTCCTGAGTTATGCTTTGTTTTCAAAATGTGATGAAAATATCATCCACGTAAGCTAAATATTAAATTTTACCATATCTGTTTTTTATTTTATTGTTATTTTTTGTTCAAGATAGTTAAGAGTACATAAGTCTTCCTAATTAAAATGATACTCAAGCATAATTAACAACAACAAGAAAATTAGACCAAATTGTATACCTATGTGTAAATTATGTAATTTCACAACTCATGGCGAAAATGAAAGACTTCAGTTTTTGAAGCTTACGCATGCTAACTTAATACATTTAGAAATCATTTGCGGTTCTTTTTTGTTTTTTTTTCGGTATTATAAGTTTTTTTTACTGCAATCATACCTGATGGTGAATGGGATCGTTGTATTGGGTGTAAAACGCACTACATAAAAGCCTATTCGCCCATGACTGCCTAATATGAAAAGGAAATTTTTGAAAAAAAATCCGTGCATCCCATCCGGTATTAATAAACAAAGCAATACGTCTGTTAGGTAACAACAGCTGATAATGAAATGAATGAAATTGAATTAACCCTACTTATAGGGCTGCCACTATATTACACAGTACCTACATTATTTTCCTATGTTTCAGTATAAATTATAATTAACTATAATTTATAATCTTTCTAAAATACATATTAATATATTTTACAAAGATTATATTATAGGCCAAAAATATTATATTTTCATCGCTAATTAGGTATCACGTTTTTTTATATGAACTGTAATCAAATGTCGTCGCGTCACTCAAACGGTCAATTTTGCAAAAAGGTGAATTAAATAAAATTAAATTTAAACAAATGTTTACCTTACTACTGTATTTTACCTAAAATTACTAAAAGTACCTGCAATACTTTTGGCCTTTTTTTAAATTCCTATGTAGGTACTATTTTTCTTCAATCAAAAAAATTCGACAACCCTACCTACATATCTACGTTCGGTATTCCGATATGACGTTGCCAACTGATAAACAAGATGTGAAATTCGCTTGCTTATTGTGTTTTCAGCACTGAAACACCGGCGACAATGCACACGGGGTTGTCTGTTCCGATAATTACAAATTTTAATCTTGTTAAAAGATTCTACAATACTGTTACTCATATTTCATTCAGGAAACAGATATTCTGTGAATTATTATACTTAATGTTGAGTAGAAAATGCCCTTGCTTCGCTTCGGCTAACTTTTGTTTTAGTACCTACCCACACTCAGAAAAATGTTCAGACGTAATTCCTTAAATTGCATACCCTTTTATTCGCGAACCGATTACCATAAAGAAACGCTCAATGTTACTCCAACTACTTACTACCACCTCCATAAGTGAAAACCGCATTAAAATCGGTTGAGCAGTTCCTGAGAACAGGAACAAACGCACAAACAAACCGAGAAACAGGAAAAAAACCTATAAATCATTTTGTGTTTAGACAGATAACTTGGTTTTATAATATCCGCACTATAATAGAGTACCGTAATGGTATTCAATACCTACTTAGTGTATTGCGTAATGTTGGCAAAGCAACTGCGCTTTCTCAACATTATTAGGATTAACATTCAGTCACCTGTATGATGTTTTAGTAAAGTGGTAGGCACGTACCTACTTTTTATGTTAAAACCGCCTACTCTCTAAGGCAATAGTAAAATGAAAACGAATTTTCTTTCCAGTATTCACAAACCTTTACGCAAAACAAATGAAACGTTAAAACCGTATTCACGCAGAGGCCTTACAGAAATTCAAAAACAAGGAAAAAACAAACAATGCTAACCCGTACGAGCGAAGACCACGACAAAAAGTTAAACGCCGACTTTTGTGCGCGTCAACATCACCTATGTCTGATACGAAGACAAAAATTGCGTAGGTATATAATATTCGGACCCCAACGCACACAGATGTAGGCACATACCCCACGCAAACGAACGAATCACATACGGGCCGTGTGTAGCGTGTGTGTCGTGCGAGAGAAACAGGTGTAGATGCCCGCGTGTGTGAGAGGGAGGGAATTTGCAGGACGAGCGATACAACAAATCAATACGAGCGGTGGTGACCGGTAGCCTGTGTCACTACCCCCTGCCGCCCCCGCGCCCCGCGGACCGCACGCCTCCACCTACATTGTCAACTAGCACAGAGTAGGTGAGCGAAATCGTACGTGTACTTTTGGCTTCCTTTGTTGGTACACGCCTTTCATCTCGAGCCAAATGGTGCTCCTCTGAGATTAATATAAGCGACTCCAGCGTCGATTACTCAATAATTATGTTTAATTGTATTGATCTGTATTGTATTTTCAGTTATTGTTGTTTTCCAGTCAAAATACAATACAATACAACATGGAACAGAACTCTTTGTAGTTCAGTACGTAAAATATGAAGGTGATTAATTAATACAAGGCATAGTATGATTACATCTGGCATTTTAAACAAATGGCGATCTTATCAAGTTATCACCAAGAGCGATCTTCAGATACCTCATCTCTATATAATGGAAAGGAAGTAAATTGATGGTAGATATATACCTAAAGGGCACACATCTGGGAAAAATATAAATGCATAAAATAAAAATGCATGTTCCTTAGTACATTATAACACAACATAATTAGGTCTTTAAGAGGAAAGGAATCTTATAATAAGAAAAAAAAGGAATAACTATATCTTTTTCTTTCTTTACGTTTTCATGCCATCACAGCTCTACATTTATAAATACTGTGGTTCTCTGTGCCGCTGAATAAGAACAGATAAATTCTCATGAGAACTCGCAACCATGATTGAAAAAACTGATAAATATAGGTCTTGCGAACAGGCGAAGACCTCTACTTATTCACGTTAGAAATTTCCACTCAATCAGCACAGCTATAAAATAAAAAGCTAAAAATGCGTATTTATTCGGTAGTTAACAATTGAAATTACTATTCTACTAAGATTTACAAGTACTACTTAACCAATACTATGACGATTTAATATTACTAGTTATGGAAATTGTATTAAAAAACCAGATACACTTAAGAAAACTTAGTAAAATATACTTTCTCATTGTTCGGTGCTCTGTGCAAAAAATCCGCTTGACCGCGCGTATGGAAAGCTCAGTGAAACTCCGGCTATGCGAACTTGATACTTTGCTAACTTTTTAAAAGAAGCTCAAGGCGCAAGTACCGCGACCGTTCGCGCCGCGCATTATATTTTGTTTTCTTTTCGTGGTCATAACTTTTGGAAAAGGATTCTTTATGTGAAATATAAAGTTTTAGCGGATTTATTGCTTCCTTTTTACTCAATGTCCGTACAGTTCGAACGCATAACGACACTCTTATTGCAGTTGTTTATAACTATGGACAAAAATTAATAAAAGTGCATAAGTAGCTTCTACAATCTTCGGGTGAGACCGGCCTAATGTAAAACTTCAAACATATTGATAGTCCATCACCAATACCTTGATTAATTTCTAAGATACTGCTTCTCCAGGTGTGGTTATTAAGAATTATAATGATATAAAATTGAAACAAGCCAATTTATTCTCTTGTTTCAAAATAATGGAGAATTGTGTTGACAAGTCCACATTCAAAGTTTCCTTATTCAGTTTGGCAAACTTCGTGATGAAAAATCAAATGATTAGATCACTTAGATATTATCAATAGTAATATAGTACCTAATCCTTTCTCGTAAAGAATGTTATCTAATAATAAAAAATATATTGAAATTCGTTTTTGAAATAACGCCTGTACAGTGAAATTCATTTACTATTTAGGTAAGGATAGGTCTTACAGACCAACATAACGATCTCATTTCCCAGCCGATCCCTTACAAAAAACTATGCAATTACATTAATAACATCTTACACTTAAGTTCTGCCTTTTATCACCAACACCACGCATTTCCTTATTCCAGAACAAAAGGCAAAGATTTGAAAGGTAAGAGAGCCATCACAGTGATTACTGCCTCGAGAGGCATTTTGAGTCCTTTTAGTGACGATGCAATAGGACCACTTGTGTCTAAATTACTGTGAAACACGGAGGTGGGGACGGAATATAAAACTAACTCGTTCACACTTATAGTAAGGCGTTTCTAATTATGTTCTAAGTGTACCTAACATAATTTAAACCGTAATTATGAAGTCAACTTTTACTGAAAAGGGACCGTTGGGTACCAATTCTTATTTTTGCTATGCTTTAATTTTTATATCATTCTATCTCATATTAATTTATTCTGTAATGATTGTTAAAGTGTCACGACCGTTTCTTCGTTACAACCCCTAACTATCCCACTGCTGGGCTGATTGGGGAATGGCTCCCAAAGCGGCTAAGGATCACGCTACGGTGGGCAAAAACTTGTATCTAACAAGTAACGGCACCACCACAGAAGGAGAAATTTTAAAGTAAGTACTTACTTCATATTGTTCAAACCATTGAATAAATTAAACATAAAACGTATCGCGTAGGTTTCAACATCTAAGATACATTTAATCCTTCTTTCTGTATTCCGTGGTTTAATCCAACGAAATGGATTTACTACCGCGGAAAAAAAAGTAAAAATTACATATTCGAAGTATGAAAATTCTGTTAAGAGGTTAGGAAATAAAATGAAGATGACTTCTCATGTAGTCAAGCATTTACTGAGGGATATGAAATTATGAATAGTGAGAGAAAACTGATCCGTAGATAAATAAATAAGACTACACACTCATAGCCCCCACTAGGATTCCCTGTGTCGTGGGTGCCATGGACGACACACATAGACAAACACACACCAGACCAAAAACAGAAATTTAATATCATCGTTCAAACCACCTCGCTGGGAATCGAACCTAGGATCCTTCTAACAGCAGTCCAAATTCGGTCTCCAAATAAATTATTCATACAGTATCAGTGATACACTTATATACGTTTTTTTTATTCAACTCCGGCATAGTGCCATAATCATTGTGCCATAGACGCGTGCAATTTATAGGCTCACAAAAATTAATAACAATACTTTTGATGTGGAATAAATACTCTGTAAACATAAGGGAATCGAGTCATCCCGAAGCGACATCTTTCTAGTATTACATAATAACCCGGATCGTCCGAATCTCACGCCATAAAACAGCCCGTATCTAGGCAACCATTGTGCAGACTGTCCGAATGAGGGGAAGTTTTCCTTGAGGGTACATTTCGCTGAGTAACATTCGTGTTCACTACCCTACCCCATACGGAGGGACGGTTAACTGTAAAACCGCGGGGGTGGGTGGAACCCAGATAAACAGCCCGTAATTTATGACACCTAAAACCCTTCTTCGGACGAGACCTCGCCGTTTCGTTTTTTGTGCTCGATTCAACTTGGAAAATATTTTCGGCTTTAACTTGTGACAAGTGGAGGGTTTTATAAACTGGCCGTAGTGTATTTATTTGGTTATTTTAAAAAACAATGTTACTTTTTTTAATAACATGTTTGTTTTTGGAACTTAATTAACTGGTTTCATGTTTAATAATAAACTGCTAATCATTTTTTCACGTTCAAGGAACATTGGCACCGTTACCAGCGTAGTGGACTATTGCCCGCACACCTCATACGGTGAGGAGACCCGCGCCCAGCAGTAGGACAGTTATGGGTTGCAAAGAAGTCCTACTAAGAATATTTCAAATATTTTATTAGCAAACTATAAAGAATAGCATGTAAGTATATACGTATAAATACTTCTCAAATCAATATAAAAAGTATTTTTTAATTACATTTACAACTAAATTGATGCTCACTTAACAAACTTTATCCAAATTTAGTATTTTGGATAAATTCCTAAAATACTTGCGAATAAAACAATTCAATAAAAGTAATAAAAATACATTTCCTGTTTATTAACATCTCAAACGGGACTTCAATGTGATGTTACAAGTCACAGATATCACTACCAAGACTAGGTTACAATGTGACAAGAGCGGTTGGCAAAACTTCAACAACTTTTAATTTCCCAAACATTTATCCAGCAGATATCATTACACAACTTTGGACTCAATCTCGTCGGAATAGAGGCCCGATTTCCAGAACTAATTGAGACTGTTAACGCTGAATAAAAGTAAAAAACAAATTTCACTGAACAACAAGTGTCAGTGTGATAATCTTGAAACCAATTACTTAATAGGTTAACAAAAACATCCATTGAACAGACATTCGTAAAATCTTATAATAATCAAAGTAATACCCAATATTGTTTTTCTCTTCAACCAAAAATCTATGAGTTCTAAAAAAGGCGTCTATCATTATTAAATTTGTAAATCGTTTTGAATAACTTAGGTAAGGCCTATAGTCTAAATAAGTCTAACATCCCTCACTTTTTTTGTTCATAGCCAATAAACGAGAAGCCACCCTTAGAATAATTAAACTATTATTCTAAGAAGCCACCTGATGGTAAGTGGTTATCGAAGGCATCTCTGATGCATTGTGGACTAAGAAAGAAAAAAGAAAGAAGAAACAAAAAGAAGAAAGAGAGATAACAGAGTTAATCATATCGTGAATCATACCATGTATTTTTTTTAAATAAAATAAAGATTTATAATTATTAAATTGGCTGTTAAGCAACTGAAGTCTTAAATATTACACAATATAGGTAGGCATTGCTTTGTTTTATTGAAATTAGTGCGTGCGATCTCAGCCAGCCATACATTGAGCCTACATCATCTATAATTCAATAAAACGTCTAACAAACCAAAACTCTGCACAAACTTAACCCTTTAAACCCAAAGGAAATGAAACAGAGCGTTGTTTCAAAATCGATAGCCCGATTCAGCCGGGTCCGTCTGACCAATATATACCCATAAATATATAAAGGTTCCTATTTTACCCTTATGGCCGGCACGGTCCGCGGCCATCTTGGAATTCACCCCCTCCCCTCGCCCGCCCACGCTCAATCTTACCCCGAGCCCCCCGATTCAAGGGGCCTCTGAAAGGCCGAAACCTACTAATACTAATGTCCTCTACGTATGAACGTGTGCACACAAACGTACGGTAAACCTGTTTGCGTTCAATTTGGTTCACGTGATGTATGTTTGCTATATGTATTTTAGATGGGTCCATTGTAACGGGTCGTATTGATTTGAAGACGTCAGTGTATAGAGGTTTGGATTTCGAACTCTTAAGTCTCTAATACTGAGTTCAATTCCTACGCTGATAGCAATGAATCTGTCTCTGCTCAAGGTCCCGAGTTCGAATCCTGCACGTACCTATCTACTTTATATTTATTTACTTTATTTTTATTTATTGGTATCGTATTTGATAGTTATCATCTCTCTATATCAAGACATTTTTCTTATGGTAAGAAGGAACTCTTTTGTCAAACAAGTATTGATTTTTAGCTCGACCACATTAAATATTTTTATCAATTTTTATACATACGGGTATTCATATTTGAATAAATAAAAATAAATGTATGTCCGTCCATCTAAACAACAATAATCCATCTGGTAAACAAAAGACAGAGGCGTACGAAATAATTTAATATTTGGAGTCAACATGAAAAAATGCCAAAAGCCTATTTAAGACGAGTGACACTTGTTTGCTATTCATACACAACATGATCCTCGTATCTCAGAGTGAGAGGGGAGATAATACTACTGCGAATAAATGAATTAACATTTTATTACGAAGTAGTAACCTATGCCTTAGAATTTAGAACCCACGTCCGAAAAAATAGATCATTTATTACTTGTAGTAGGTACCTACCTAATGTTACCCCAGACTTAAAATGAATACAATACTTTGAAAACCACATAAAAATTATTAAAGCCGTGTCGGGCATAAAAATTAAGACAACACAAACAAACAGAAATCTTAAATACCTTTGTTACTAATTATTGCACTAATTAACTATTATTAGAGGTAGGTAGGTATTAATTAACATTAATACATCTAATAATAGTCTCAAACATTTTCCATTTACAAACATCGATCAGTTACAATTTTATTATATAAGACTACAGACTAGCTGTCCCAGCGAAGTTCGTGGTACTCTCTAATAAATTATTGTTTTTACTCACCTTTTAAACCTTCCCTGGACTCCCACAAATAATTCAAAACCAAAATTAGCTATATCAGTCCAGCCGTTCTCGAGTTTTAGCGAGACTAACGAACAGCAATTGATTTTTATATATAGATACATAGAAATGTACTCTTCTGATCTTCTGGATAAATAAATCAAGTAATAAGTCAGTCCGCAGCTGAGCTCCAGCAGTTGATAAATTCTTCGCGAGTTGTTGAAGACTATGTTGGGAAACTTTGGATGACCAAAACAACCTGTACAACTGATGTAACCACTATTATGATTGATTTATGAAACATACATAAATATAAATATAAAACGCTTATGGAAGTAGGATAGCAGTATTTTTGTAGTTAAGTCGCAGTCCATAGTATTATTATAATAAATGCTTACAAACTCATCAATCGCATCAGGTTTCCCTGTGTCGCGGATGTAATTGACAACACAAATAACACACACTAACACCACGACCCGAGAAAGAACATTCGTCTGCCACATCTGTCTCGGGTGCGAATGAACCCGGGACCCCTAATTGCGCAGGCTGGGTCACTACCAAATAGGCTACAAAGTGGTCTATTAAATTTCAATTAAATTAAATATATGTACATAGCTTACCCTCTGATACTTATTCCGTATAATTTATCTTTAAGTAATTTACATCTCTCATCATAGCAACCCATAACTGTCCCACTGCTGGGCACGGGTGGAGACCCACAATGTGAGTGGTACAGGCCACCGCTCTAGCCAAGTGCGGATTGGCGGATTTCACATACCTTTGAGAACATTACGTAGAACTCAGGTGTGCAAGTTTCCTCACGATGTTTTCCTTAACCGAAGCACTATTATATACGAGTATATATAAATATAAATTATGTATAAATTATAATAAACAAATATATTTTTCAAATTACAGGTTGTGCGTGCTGAATTCGAACCCATGACCCCGGTTCCGGAGTACACCGTTTAAACTGTCCATCACTGGTTTTACTATCTTTCTTAGCTACTAACGTTTAAATAAAAATAAAAGGAAATTATATCTGGTCTTCCAATTCTCTACATCCATATACGACATAACGTTATTAATATAATAATAATAATAGTCCTTTATTTCAGTAATAGAGATTTGAGATGTTTTATTTACTTTTGTTCCAGGAACTTATTCAAATATATTTTTACAAGCTTTCATCTGTTTTGTAATGTTTGCAATATTCGGGTCAAATATTGCGAGCTGAAAGGCTACCTCTTACGATGACATTATCCGACCTGATAGACACTACCTACTCTCAGGATTAGCTCCAGACAAGGGAACTCAACGGTTATTAGCGCAGTGACTTAATTTATTGCTTTCCATTTATAATTCACTTAGTATTAAAAGCGTGTTTTTAATTTTAAGCGCTCGGCCAGGGGGCGAGAGTCGAATCGACATAATAATATCATTAATACTATAGTCGTTGCTCTATTCGTTAGAATTATCTATAACCGTTGAGTATACTCAGATCCTCAGACACGAATTCTCGATATAAATATTAATACGTGAAACATCAGACATTTTTAGACCCATATTAGGTTTAAACTGATATCATCGCGGACACCTTGACTTTTTTAATGTAAACGGGTACGTAACGGTAAAGTAGGTACCTACTCACGATTTTGAAATATTTTTGGTAAAACAATCCAAACTTGTGAGTACCCGTTTACATTCTTTTTAAATTTATTAGTTAAAAACTGATTTTTTTTTAAATTCATCCACGCTCACTGCGATACCAACGCCATCTATAAAATAATTCTTAACGTGGGCGATTTCGACCCTAAATAATGGCAATAAGGCAGTATTCTTACCCCTCAACGATTATTTCGTTCAACATGAAGGTAGTATAATGTGTCGGGTCGTATAAATATTTATAATAATTTAGTTATTACGTTATTTTACGATACATTTTACGGCGCGCCTTTACGACATGTTATGCATAAAAGGAGAGATTTGCCGTTAGCAGATTCAGTTTTGAATAACATAGTAGGTCTGATATTGTAGAATGAATTATCGCAGTACAAAAATATATTTGTACGCTCATAATTATCATCGCAACTTCGCAACCCATAACAGTCCCACTGCTGGGCTTGGGATTTAGTGTGAGGGACGCAGGCCATAGTCCACCACGCTGGCTAAGTGCACATTGGTTGACTTTTGAGAACATTATTATCGACGACTCAAGTGTGCAGGTCTGGTTTCCTCACGATGTTTTCCATCGCCAAGTAAGAGATAATACGCACATAATTTTTGAAAATTTGAAATTAGTTTATAAAACGCACATTATTTTTGAAAATTTGAAATCCATGCAGGATTGGAACTCAGGCCCTCCTACTCGCTATCCAAATGTTCAAACCACTTGCCTACTCGTCTTATATTATGTATTTGTACGCTCAGTTGGAATGAAATCTATATACCTATATAGAAATCTATATAGGTATATAGAATCTATATACCTATTGTTGGGGTCCAGAAATAACAACTTGGAAACTTGACTTTAGATACTTTTATTTCACTTGTTATAATATGTTATTGCTTGTACTGAACACACTTTTTCCAAAAATTTCGCCTATTTTTATGTAACTTAGCTCTAATACAAAGGGTCGGTGCTTAAACTAGGTGTTTTTGCCTTCAACCAATCCGGTGCCCGGAAGTTTGCACGCGGCACCAAAGTTTTTGCACACGGCACTAATTTTGTTGCGCACGGCCCTAATTTTCTACACATCTCTCTCTTGCTCGTAGCTTTATCCCTTTCGGTAAGTACTATTCTAACTTATAGCTACGTCCCTTTCGCTCTTACTTATAACTATCTATACTTAGTAATATGTATATTTCGTTCTCTTACAGACTAAGGGAAAATTCTTTATTATTATAATTATGACGGCCTTATTTTCTATATTATATCTATATACATTAAAATCAGTTTTCGCCGTCCGTAACATCCTCCCCCCGGCGTAGATTCTTCGCAGCCTCTTCCACGTGCAGGACGGCGAGCTTCACCGCGGGTCTTCTGAAAATTCCTCCCCTCGTTCTGACGTCTGCGGAGCGGATCACACCATCTGGGCCGGGATGTACTCGTTCGACGACGCCGCGCGGCCATGTGTTGCGGGGCAGCGTACCGTCGATCACCACTACCAGGTCCCCCACTTGTAGAGGTCGCGTCGCATTGGCTGATTCACCGCGAGGTATCAACGTTGGTAGGTATTCTTTTGTCCATTTTTTCCAAAATTGATCGGCGATGGCTTGCGCTTTCCTCCACGTTTGCCGATCTGCTTCTTCGCAGGGACCCGTCAGCGGCAGCCCAGTCGACGACCCGATGAGAAAGTGATTTGGCGTTATTGCTTCCTCGTCCTCTGGGTCCACGGACACATGTGTTAGCGGCCGAGCGTTGATACTGTACTCAGCCTCCGTCAACACGGTCTGTAATACCTCCTCTCTCGGCGATTTTTCTTTCAGTGTTGCGGTCAAGGCTGTCTTCACTGACCGCACGAGTCTCTCCCAAGCGCCGCCCATATGTGGCGCTCCGGGCGGGATAAATCGCCAGTCGGTCTCGTGCAGCAACCCGTAGTCTTTCAACGCCGGTCCCCATGCTGCATATGCGTCCCGTAATTCGTTGTCGGCTCCGCGAAAGTTCGTGGCGTTGTCCGAGTAGACGGTGTGCGGCCATCCTCTTCTGGCGGCCATGCGTCGAAACGCCATGATTGCCGAGTCTGTTGATAGCGACGCTACCAACTCCAAATGCACCGCTCTCGTTGTTAAGCAAGTGAACAACGCGCACCATCGCTTCTCATGCCGTCGCCCAATGGTGACGCTCACTGGTCCAAAATAGTCGACGCCGCAATAATTGAACGGCCGGTGTCCTGGGTCGACTCTTGCCTCAGGTAGGTCGCCTCGCGTCGGCATGTGTGGCGTGGCTTTTCTTATTTTACATAGCTGACATTCCTTCGCTATCCGACGCACTGTTGGCCGCAGTCGCAGTATTATGTATTTTTGTCGGAGTTCGTTGACTACGCGCTCGTTGTTTGCGTGTCCTGCGTTGCGATGATATTTCGCTATCAACAGCTGCGTGAAGGGATGTCTGCCGTCGAGTATTATTGGTCGATTCGTGTGGCTAGATAATGTTGACGCGCCGATCCTGCCTCGGGCCTTTATTATTCCCTCTTCGATTACAGGGTCCAGCTTCGCGAGTTTGCTTCGCGTTGACAGGGCGTGTCCGGACGTCAGCTTGTTGAAATCTTCCTGGAAGCAATCTTGTTGCGCTTGGCGATGCCATTGCGACTCCGCTTCTTTTATGTGCGAGACTTCTAATTGTAAATCCTTTCTCTTTGTTTTCAACTTTAGTATGAAGAGTCGAACACGTGCTGTGGTTCTTATTAGACTCTCATATCTTGAAAATCTGTGGATGTCTGGTAGGGCTTCGTTAGTGCATAGCTTGTTTTCTATTATATACACTAATTCTTCGACCGGCGTGTCGTCTGGCTCTTCACACGGCCACTCTTGAATTGGTGCCCTTAAAAATGCAGGCCCCAACGCCCAGCGATCCGAGCCACTAATCTTATTAGAATTAGATCGCGTGGCGTCGTCGGCTGCGTTCTCGCTCGTGGGTACCCATCGCCAGTCTGATTTCTGTGATAATTCGGCGATCTCGGCTAGCCGATGTGATACAAATGGTGTGTACTTTTTTGTATCGTTCCTTATCCACTGAATGACTGTTTTGGAGTCAGTCCAAAGATATGTGCGTTGCGGCTTCCAAGTGTGTTCGCTACGAATAGTGTTCGCTATTCGCGCTCCAATTAGAGCCGCTTGTAGCTCCATTCTCGGGATGGTGAGCATTTTCAATGGCGCCACCTTTGCCTTTCCCATCACTTGAATAGCCTCAATGGTCCCGTCTGGGTGAGAGATCCTCCAGTAGGCCGTTGTCGCGTACGCTTGCTCGCTGGCGTCGTTAAATACGTGTAGTTGCAGCTCTGATTGCGGCGACATGTTATAGCTGTAACATCGGGGTATCGCCAAGGCTGATATATCTTCTAGTCCGGCGACCCATGTCTTGAATTCTTCTGATTCGTCGGCCGGTAGCTCTTCATCCCAGCCAATTTTCTTCAACCATAACTTTTGTAATATGATTTTCCCTATGATTGTATAGTGACTTATAAGTCCCAGCGGGTCATATATGGACATGACCGCGCTTAGCGCTTCTCTCTTGGTCGGCGCTCTTTGCCGTTGTCTTACTTCGGTCGGCACCCGTTTGCACTCCGTATTGAACCCGATGGTGTCTGGTTTCGGACTCCATCTGAGGCCCAAAGTTTTTTCTGTTAGGCCCGTGGTCAATCGCACGTTCGCGTTCGTTGATCGTTTTGCTTCTGGAATAGCTTTGAGGACGGCTGCGCTATTCGAGTTCCAGCCGCGAAGATTGAAGTTTGCTTGTTCGTGTATATGCACGATGTCTTGGATCATTTGAACCGCTTGCTCTTCTGTATCAAAACTATCTAGATAATCGTCCATGTAGTGGCGTTCTCGTATCGCTTGCGCCGCTAACGGGTATCTTTCTTCGTGTTCTGTAGCGTTGTGATTTCGTACGCTGTGTGCGAGGTACGGCGAACTCGTCGCTCCGAATATCATCGACGTCATTTTCCATTTTTGCGGTTGTTCGTTGCTATTGTCTCTCCACAAAAACATTTGTGCCGGCTGATCTTCAGACCGTATCTTTACTCGTAGAAACATTTCTTCTATATCGGCGGTCACCGCGATTTTCCTTTCGCGGAAACCGAACAAGATTTTTGTAAGTGAAGCTAAAAGGTCCGGCCCCTCCAGTAGGCAGTCGTTCAGGCTGATTCCGTGTGCTTTGGCCGCTGCGTCGAACACCATTCTTAGCTTGCCCGGCTTGTTCACGTTGAACACGGCGAAGTGCGGTAGGTACCATTTAACGTGGCTTTTTTCTTCGCTACCATCGCATCTGACCGCGTAGCCCTTGTTAATAAGGTTGGCGACTTGAGCTTTGTATTCTGTCTGAAAAATGGGTTGTTTTGCCATTTTTCTTTCTAACGTTTCTAATCTCTTGTAGGCGTAGTCGTGGTTGTCGGGGAGCGCAGGGTTATTGCTCCGCCAGGGCAGCCCGACTTCAAAGTGCCTTCCGTTTTTCTTGATCGTTGCTTCAAATATGTGTTGGGCTCGTTGGTCGTCTTCGCTTATGCGGTGTTTCAAAGTAACGCCAAGCGAGTCAACTTCGAAATGCTTCTCAACTAGCTTGTCTAATTGCGTGTCGCAAATATACAATACTGAAGCTTCATTGGTCATCATTAATTTTCGCGGCGCAGACCCGTGTAACACCCATCCCAATTTTGTCCAGGACGCGGCTGGGTCGCTCTTCTTGCCGCTGCGCAGTTTCCTTGACACTATCAGGTGCCAATTGTCGGCCCCGATCAATATTTGAGGTCTCGCTTCTCCAGCGCATATATTGTATTCAATGTCGCGCAAGTGTGCATACCGCTTTAGGTCGCGCGGTATATTTTGTTTATGCAGCTGCAGTCCCTTCATCGTACGCGCCGTTATTTGAAATGTCTCGGGCTCGCGTAGTCCTTTTATCTGTATTTTGACTGCCTTGCTGTCGATTTCCTTTTGCTCGTTGATGCCTCTGATATTCAGCGGCTTGTTTGTTCCGCCGTCGGTGAGCTCGTTCGCCAATTCTTCTTCGATTAGCGTTACTGTTGAGCCTTCGTCCAGGAGGGCGTGAGTTTCTATCTCCCCCCGTGGACCCATGAGTTTCACCTTGCACGTTTTTAAGTACACGGTGTCGGACGTCTTTACGCTCATCACCGACGCAGTGCTATCTTCATTTTTCTTTTCCTTTGTATTATTTGCTTCTGTTCTGTTTTTATGAAGCAACGCGTGGTGATGATATCTGCATCCGTCGACGCCGCATGCCTTGGCCTTGCAAGTGAATCTGCTGTGTTTTTTGTTCAGGCATTTGAAGCATATTTTATTATCTTTGGCCCATTGCCATCGCTCGTTGATTTCCATTGCCTTCATTTTGTAACAATCAGGCGTGTAATGATTTCCCGATTGACATATGAAGCATTTTCTTTCTTCTGGCGTGACGTCCTCTGCTACGTATACGCCTCGGCTAGCTACTCTTTTTGTAGCCGCTTCTCTTCGGGGTATCGGAGCGTTACGTCGCGGTGTATGTGTATATCTCAGCATTAAATCTGCTTCGGACATCAAGAATTCCGCTAAGACTGTCATCTCGTTGTCTTCCATGATGCGCTGTTCATTGGCGGCTGCGTACTCCGCCCATTTGCTGATTAGGTGCGGGCTGAGCTTGTCCATGACATCCCTAACCATCATTGGGTTTCTCAGGTAACCCCGTCGGTCTATACTCTTGATTGTATAGACTATATTCTGTACTCTCACTGCGATTTCGTACAGATCCGTGTTCGTGCTTCCCAGTCTCGGAATCTTCTTTAATTCTTCTATTGCTCTGTCGATTATAAACTCCGGACGACCATACTTCATTTCTAGCGTCCTCATAATAACCTCTGGACTGGTAGCGGTGTACAGTTGAGACAGCACCGTCTCCCGCGCTTCCCCTCGAAGGCTATTTCTTAAGCGCAGTAGGTTTTCTGTCGGTGTGAATTTGTATAACCTTGTAGAATCTTCCATTGTGGCTTTGAATGGCAGCCACTCGGTGATTGCTCCTGTGAATATCGGCAGCTCCATTGTTTGACGAGGCGGCGGTCGCGAGGTAACCATTTTCTCCAGGACGTCCGCTAACTGTTGAATGCCCCGGTACTTTGGGTTGTCCCCCCATTGCTCATTAATGGGAGGACGAGCCTCCTGTGGCCCTTCCCTGTACCTCGACGGCCTCTCTTCGATGCTTTTTTCCACCCAGTCTCTCGTTCTGTCGTTTCCGCACGCGCTTTCTGCGTACTGCGACTCTGCCTCTATTGCTGACATCTCGGCAGCTAATCTCGATTTGACTAGCTTTTCTTTTATCTTCAGTCGTTTTTCCTCGAGCTCTGCCATCTCCTTGTCCGCCTCGTATTGTGCCAACTTCGCCCTGGCCTCGGCGCTCGCCCTTGATGTATTGGAGCGCACGGTGTGCGTCGGTGACGTAGGCCTGCGAGAAGGCGAAGCGTGGCTCGGTCCCGGCGTCGCCTCATGTACCGCTGGATGTGCCGGCGGCCCCATACTCGACGTTTCCGTTTGGAACCGTGGAGGCGATCTTCTAAGCTTCCTCCCTTGCGGTATCCCAATCGTAGACGGCGACTGTGGCGAATCTTCGAATATGCGGTGTAGCGGTCCCCCTGGCGCACCCTTAGCGCCCTCGGACTCGCTAAACCCCGATTCGGAGCGAACACGGCCTCTCGTGTTCATGGCGGCTGGCTGGCGGCGGCTGGCGGCGGTTGGCGGCGGCTGGCGGCGGCTGGCGGCGGCTGGCGGCGGCTGGCGGCGGCTGGCGGCGGCTGGCGGCGGCTGGCGGCGGCTGGCGGCGGCTGGCGGCGGCTGCTAGCTGGTGGCCAGGCTACTGGCTGGCTCCTGGCTGGCTCCTGGCTGGTGCTTTTTCTGGATCCGGCTCGAAGGACCAAAATGTTGGGGTCCAGAAATAACAACTTGGAAACTTGACTTTAGATACTTTTATTTCACTTGTTATAATATGTTATTGCTTGTACTGAACACACTTTTTCCAAAAATTTCGCCTATTTTTATGTAACTTAGCTCTAATACAAAGGGTCGGTGCTTAAACTAGGTGTTTTTGCCTTCAACCAATCCGGTGCCCGGAAGTTTGCACGCGGCACCAAAGTTTTTGCACACGGCACTAATTTTGTTGCGCACGGCCCTAATTTTCTACACATCTCTCTCTTGCTCGTAGCTTTATCCCTTTCGGTAAGTACTATTCTAACTTATAGCTACGTCCCTTTCGCTCTTACTTATAACTATCTATACTTAGTAATATGTATATTTCGTTCTCTTACAGACTAAGGGAAAATTCTTTATTATTATAATTATGACGGCCTTATTTTCTATATTATATCTATATACATTAAAATCAGTTTTCGCCGTCCGTAACACCTATATAGATTTCATTACTTAACTACTTAGCAAAGTCCTACAGCATACTTACTCCACCACGCTGCTACAGTGGGGATTGGTGGAGACTTTAGTGGCCAACTTCTAAGAGAATAATATTATTAATATAATTCAAAGAATTGTAAAACATGATTTTACAATTTATGAATACTATCTTCTGTAAAAACGTAACATAGTTATTTAGTTACTTATAGGTACTAATTTAGCGGCTACCAGAATCAAAGTTAAACTAGTTTTTTTTGTAGAATGTTTGTAATAAACGTTAAATACATCTACAACGAGTAATTTCTTAGCAACCCAAAGCATATTTGACACTTAATGGACATTTTGTATCAAACAAAACCATTGAAAAAATTGGACTATGTTAATGTCCTCCTATTCTAGTGAAATGTAGAAGTAGTTGAAGCAAATATCCTTAAATTATAGATATAAATTTACTACTGTTAAACAGTTAAACAGAACCAAAGCTGTTACACAAACCCAACAAAAGTATTTTAAGCAAAAAGAGATGAAACCAGCAATTTGAGGCCATCGGGCCAAATCGGGCCCTTAACAGCGCATAAAGTAACCCAGAATCCAATCAGTCACCTCAAAGAGCATTCGGAGATAATTGACGCAGCGCTCCAACCCCGACCCTGCATCAAAAATAAAAAATTCACCTCAACCTCCCCAAGAAATTTCCATCGCCGATACGGTGACTAAACACAAACGGTGCACACACGTAAAATATTCACTCGCCACTCGAATACATCATTCATTCGTCCGCCGAGAACGGTTCGACACCAATCTTCCATTTGGCAAGAAAATCGATACACGTCGTAGCCATATAAGCATTCCGGGGGAGGCAGACGGGGTGTCTTAAGGGGAGTTAAGGTTTAGTCCCGAATATTGAATTTCCCTTGGGACAAACCCGTTTCGCTTTGTCCCTTGGTCGGGGTCGTGAGATGCCCGGGATCGCCTACTCGCCCCCTACACGCACCGGCTATGTAGGGCGTATGTGGATGCGTGAGTGGAGGGCCGTGCGTAAGTGTTGGATAATAACATCGCGAGGCTACCACACGTGACTTTCAAAGCGTCTGACAGGCCCCGAGGCCGCCTTCTCTAACTATACCGTATATACGTTAGTGTAACGCGAGTGTTTGAGCCATTTCGCCCCGTATGTGATAGGGGCCGCTCGCTGCTTCAAAGCCTCTAAATTAGGTCTCTTTAAACAAGATGCCGTACGCACATTTTTATTAAAATTGGATTTTATTACGCTCTTTAATGTTAGCTCGGTTTGTATTGACATCACGGTAATTTGAAATTATATTGGTATGGATATTGAGTTTAGATAATTCTGAGGCTTATATTATATATCTACCTATTATAAATAAACCTTTAGTAGCGGTATAAAGACTAAACATACTGCATTAGGTTAAACTAAGTAGTTTTAAAAATATAAGATGCATGAAAATATGATGGGACATAAATTACTTATCCACATAAATAACCTACTGAACCGATTCAATTAACAAATTTATTTATTCTATGCTAATGACTCGCACCAGTTTCGCCTGGGTTGAACAATGCAACCTACACCGCATCGCTCACCGCTACCATAATCATTTTTGTCGAATCCCTTCTTAAATTATACAAATTTACAAAATTCGCACTCTCTTTATTACTAAGAATATATGCCACTTGCTCGGGATAAAACCCCGAAAAATCGTAATGCTTTATCGTATGTGTATATTTAAAGTTACTTGGCAGGGTCGAAATTCGAGTAATTCGACAGCCTTCGGCCAAAAGTAACAAAGTTAACAATCGAAGATTTATTTCCGAGAGGTTCGTCGGGAACCCTAGAGCGGGCTGTATAGAGTGGAACTGTGGAATTCGTGACAAACACTCGTCTCCCTCGCGCCACGTACCCCGAGCCGCTCCAACTATTTGCCGCTACATTTACTAGTTGAGAGGGGATAATGTATGGACCACCATCTCACCAAACGGTCTTTCTCGCGATATTTGAGAACATGCACGAACTCATCACATCTATTACTTTATTATTTTACGTAAGCATCGAGAAATATCTTGCAGATTACAACAGTCAGTTGGTAAGCGATAAGCTATGCATTTTGAGCTTGGAAATTAATAATCATGGTCCATACAATTATGTCCAGCCGTTATATTCTTCTTCCATCCACAATGTATAATTTCCTATTTTTTATTTTTCACTATTAAAGTATCTAAGCTTATATTATTTTGACAATAATCAATTTGCCTATCGCCAAATTAATTTTTTATTCCTCTATTATATTTAACTCTTTTTCTAACTGTTGAAGCATAACAAAAATCTATCTAATCTAAATACAATTTACAATTGCAAGAATATTTAGTAAACCTACCAAAACACACAAAAAAACTTATATCAAGAAATCTGGTCTAAGTTGACGTATCCTGCTCATAAACTACATCCTTGCCAAATTCATCTTGATAGCCCAAGTAGTTTTCGCAAATTCGTATTCAGTGAGTATTCTTTCACTTTTAAATGTATTGTAGATAGTTGAGAACGGCCTGGAATTGATACAAAATATACTAATAATAAAAACTAGGAAGTCGTCTTCTCGTCATTGTCTTGTTGTTCGACGTTTGGAGAGTGCGTTATTTATCAAACGTTGGAAAACTGAAAATTACGACACAGAGGGAACACGTAGCGAGGGTGCAACTATGTACAATTGTTCCCTTCCCTGTGACAGAGATGTATCGAGGCGCCCGGCGCTGCTGAACGCTACAGACAAAGTACGTCGTTCATCTCTGAGCAGGTATCTTATGCCCGGATCCTGTATTTAACCAATCGTTTTCGAGTTAACAGTAACGAGTCGTTAAAGTTCCTTATTCTCTCTCCTTATTAGAACTCTCATGTTACGCCCCGTAGATAGTTCTACTATCCGTCAGCAAAACGAATCGTTCTCGTCCATGTCTCACCACCTAATCCCGAGTGTCAATGAAATCGCGACTGTTAATTTAAATTTGTCACCTACGTTTTAAAATCAATGAAACATTAAAATGAGTGATGCGAGAGGTGAAAGAACAGAAATGAACCCCAAGTGCGGGATCTGTCTCCATCTCGTTGTGGCAGAGACTTATAGCGCCCGCTCCGGACTGTTGACTTCGTAAAACTGTCTTTGGGATATATACCGCTACAGGGTTGCCACGCACTTACAAGTACCTATTAGGGTTTCGTGAAGGTTTCTATATAAAAATTATAGTGCATTTGTAAAGAAGTTTTATGGCTGGAGTAGACTTGTCATCACTTATTTTTATTATTGGAAGCAAGATGGTGACAAATCTTAATCTTAATATATATATTTCTTCTGTGCGTGTGTATGTGACTGAACTCCTCCTAAACGGCTTGACCGATTTGGTTGAAATTTTTTGTGTGTCTTCAGGTGGATCCGAGAATGGTTTAGATTCACAATTGGACCCGGTAGGTGGCGTTGCTGTCGATATATCACTAAAACATTTTTTAATTATAAAGCGGTACGAAGTACGCTGGGACCACTAGTGTTTTATATTTCATCAATATTGGCTTCAATCCAATAAAGAGTGGAAGCCTTCAAGATTTTTTACCAGTAGCAGTCACCCATTCAACTACCAAATGCGCCTTCAGTTGCCTTGGTTGATCAGTCGTAATCCACACAAGCTGAAGGGGTAAAATATGAATTTGTAATTGTCCCCTAATAAGTTATCTTTTTGTTTCAGTTATGTTGCAGCCGTCATGTTGCATGCCTGTTAATTCACATAATAACCGGACAGGACCGGAGTCCAACTATCCGGGACTAATCCTTCCTCTTGTCACCCAAAACCGAGCCGTCAGCGGAAAATTTGGAATTCAAAGAACACCTTAATGTATTTGCTTCTCTCTTCTTCCTTGGCTGATAACGAATCGGTGATTTGTCGGGCATTTACATAAAAACCGAAGACTAGAAAGAAAGAAATATAAATAAAATATAAAGAGAAAGAATAGAAGCTTTAAATGATTAACAAAACCACATCCCGACTCGAACTTATCCTTTAGTTTAGCTGGGATATTAATGGGAGTAATCATCGTCATCATTCGATCTCATAACTGTCCTACAGCTGGCTCGGATCTCCTTTAACAATGTGAGGGATACAGGCCATTGTCCACCACGTCAAGTGAAGATTGGCAGACTTCACAACACCTTTAAAAACATTATGGAGAACTCTCAGTTGAGCAGGTTTCCTCACGATGCTTTCTCAAGCAAGTGATAATTAATTTGTAGAAATACGCGCAGGATTTGCACCCCAGCTCCCCCGTTCGGGAGTCCAATAGCCAAACCACTTGGAAATAGTACAGTATTAATACGTCACAGAAAAAGTGACGCAATCTTGATCACGATCCGAGTATGCAAGATGAATACGTCACGGCAGTCTCCAATCACCCTTTGTCCTTTTGTCCTCCGCTGAACTATTACTCGCGTGCTGCCACCTATCCTGTTTCAGCATATATACAACTTGAATGTTCTGTGTAGTCTGTGCACCTTGTAGAACTCTACATTTGGATGTTTCAATATTGTTGCATAAGTAAAACTGAAATAATTTTGCTGCGGAAGAATAACCTACTTCGGTTTTTATTATTTTTAAGTAAAACTGAAAGTGCTTATAGAACCTAATATGAAAAAATAGGCCAAGTGCGATTGGGCTCAAACAGGTAAGGGTTCCTTACCACCGAGCGACATTAGCTTTTTTATTATTTATTGTAATAGGGACCCCAAATACACTTTCTGTGAAAATTTGAGGTGTCTACATTGACTTATTGTTACTACTATTTACCTTCAAAAGTTAGAGCCCTTTGACAGACAGACCGACAGACATATTGTGCCAACTACTTAGCCACTTGTCGTCGGTTGAATAAAATAGTTTTATGTGAAAATCCAGTTCTGTTTCGTAAACATATGACTTAGAAACGCTCTTAACTTTTTGCGAAGAGGGGAACTTATGATCCCAGTCACGCGCCTACTTCAGATTATTTTATTTCACTGCCGTAGTTCATGAAAGCGTGACTTTTTTCAAAGGCAAAGGCAATCGTAATTGATTGATGTAAGTGGTTGATATCAAGACATACTCAGAAACTTTCACCTGCGATTCTCTCAAAGGGATTTTCGAAATAAATAAGGAAAAATGTAGTTTTATGTAACCCCTCGCCGCAGCCAATGGATTAAAGTAACACAGAAGGCAGTTTACGCGTTGCCAACCAAGAAGGAAACCGGGTACCCCCTTATAATTGATCAGCAGGACCACTCTCTTAATTGGATCTGCCATTAAACGATTCGTAGTCTTCTACCTGGATGCTTCAGAGCCATTACTTTCTTTCTCTCTCCTCTCTCCTCTCCTGGCCGGCAAAGCATTGATGAGCCTTTGAAGTTGCTGATGGCATTGTTAACATGTGTGGTTACTTTATTTCTTGTCACCACTATCCCCCTTTTTAACTTCTTATTCTTTGTACATAACGTTGCCTGGAAGATATCTGCCTTTTTTGTATACGTATTATTAGGTTAAATCTTTATTTGAATTTATTTCTGGTGCACAAATAAAGAGTTTATCTATCTATCTATGGCCATGGGTGACGATAATCACTTGGTGGTCTTACCATTGCGAATCGTCTGCTAAATTGTTAGCTATTACATAAAAATACCAACAGTAAGTTGTCTCGGCAGACTGTTAACCTGAACGGTACAAAAAATACTTATAGTATCTGTGGATGGTAGCGCTGATACGGCTTGGTGGTCGTGGCAATCCTATTCAACCATATCTGTAATTTACATCAATATATTGTGTACACGTAATGTATTGAATCGGTAAACACAGGGGCCGGAGCCAACCTTAAATGATTGATTACCACTCAAGACGAAAATAATCTCATGTGCGGCTATGTGTATATTATGAATCATACATGATCATAGATTAACAGAACCACCCACCCTCCCCCTCGCCCCACACGTTAAAAACAAGTGCGTATATGAGTAGAGTAGAGTAGAGTAAATTGACGCCGTCCGATGAGAAACAGAATATTATAGAATGATATTGTGGCCCTGAAAAGGGCCTTTTCTCTTTTGCGCGACCGACATCGACATTGTCATGTTGTCGGACGGACGGGTGTTCAGACACCATCACGAGATCACTTCGAGCTGGTGTACTTGGTGACGGCCTTGGTGCCCTCACTGACGGCGTGCTTCGCCAGCTCACCGGGCAGCAGAAGTCTCACCGAAGTCTGATCGGAGTGAATAGCGAGTCGTATCAATATTTCGACCAATCAACGATTAGCTTGGTGCGAACGAAACAGCACTAGTGTAGAGTAGGACGGAAGATTTATGACGCCAAGTTATTGAGGGGGGGTGCGGGGGTGACTTGATTATTATTATTTGACGGACTAACATTCCCCCGCGGCTACGCCCGACAATTTCCAAAAAATTTGGTTATCCCCCTTTATTTTCCCTTAGGGGGGAATTTCCAAAAATCCTCTCTTAGTGCTCCCCTACACTCCCCAAGGAACATACATAATTATATGCCAAATATCAGCTTCTTGCGTTTTCTACTTTCGGCTGTGCGTTGTCTGTCAGTCACTCAGTAACGGAAGAGTTTTATATACTTAATAGATAATCGAACTTGTATTTTTTATGAAAACAGTAAACACGGAAATCGCATGATGGTAGCTACCACCTGCCTGCCGGGCTAGCTACTGCCACTCACTTGCTTCTCAGCCAAACGACTCGTCGTATTCCAGCTGAGGCCTGAAGGTCCATTACTTTTTTGTCTGGCCATCATGATGCCTTATAAGCTACCGATTGTGGCTGGCTACACAGTGGCTGGTCTGTTGTCGACTATTTATATAAAAAGTAATTTCTGGTGCGTAAGCTGTCTGAATACTAATTAAGAGGAATTCATTATTCGTAGCTAAAAAATTGAAAAAAAAAAATATTATTATTAAAAAAATGTTTTAATGTTTCTCATTTATGTTGAACGGACGTTTCGTAAACCAGTTCGTTTGGTTCAGTAACAATAGCAAATGCAATATACAAAACAAAAACTCTGACGCATAAATTGTTACTTAAATTAATTAACGACCCCGTAGCCTAATTGGTAGTGACCCCGCCTGCGAAGCGAGTAGTCCCGGGTTCGATTCCCCGCTGGGGCAGATGTTTATATGACAGATAAATTTAATGGGTGTTCTCGGGTCATGGTTGATGGGAGAGGTTAGTGATGTGTAATTTGTGTTGTCCATGCCACCCGCGACACAGGGAATTCTAGTGCGGGGGTATGAGTGTGTTAAGGTTTATGTTTAATGTGACGGCTAAGACCTAAGGCTCGAATCGTTAAAAAACCATCAGGTTCAACAAGAAATCGAACCTAGGATCCACTAATCGAGGTATGTGAGCAGGGTAAGATCGACCAATCGTTAAAATACCATACTTCTCCACATCACATATATCACACATAAATATATGTATCTACTACATATTTCACTCGCTTGTGAAAAAATATTTATTTTCGAATAAGGATTATAAGCATAATTCTCACTGAGCCAGATTCGATCAGTAGAGGAGGAAAATTAAAAAATAAACAAGAACCGAGCATTATATTAAAATGGCAATTTTATTTTTTCTTTACCGAGTCGTGGGACTTGAAAATGTTAACCAGAGCGGAATATCCAGTCGGTTCGTCAAATGTTAATCAGAGAGCGGGATTATACGTCATGGTTCAAATATCAAAAGTTCTGTGCCATGAAATTCTGCTGCCGAAAGAGATGTATACGTGTAGTGTTATTGACGTGTTGTGTTTATGTGGAGGGCACTGAAAACGGCGCAAGATGTTTTATTTAAAAACCACAGTGAACATTATTCGCGTACAAATAATTTTACTAGTTCTCACATTAGTTAGTCTTCTAATTAATACTTATGACCAAAACACGTACCTATTTCGTAGAAAACAGAATTTTGATACTTAAAAATGATTATTCAAATGTGTGCTGTGATAAGCGTATGAGAAAAAATTAATCGCCATTCACTGATTAGATTTTATTTCCACCTAGGTTGAATTCTGCACTGATTGGGTTGATAGGTACATTTTGAAACTTGTTTGAACCTTTAAATTCTATCTCCTTCTTCACAACCCATAACCGCCCGCTAGTAGGCATTAGTGGTAGTAGTAGGTATTAGTGTAAAGAAAATGTTTTTTTTTACATGATATAAGTTAATGCTTCACAACTATCCCACCTGATGGTAAGTGGCGATGAAGTCGAAGATGATGGTCGCACTAACATATTAAAAGCCTATTCATGAAGACTTCCATATTATACGCAGGTGGGAACACCGACGCAGGCAACCTATTCCAGTCCTTCACACTGCGGATGATGAACGACGATGCAAACAATTTCGTTATGTCCTAGTTAAAACCTATTCAAGTACCTATTTTAACTGGTTTTTGCTGCTCAAACAACCCAACGAACGTCAGAGCAGTTACCGAATCTGCGATTATAATAAACATTTGATTGCATTGTTTGCCCTGGTCGGCTTATCGTCTGAAAGTCCACAGTGTCCCAGCGCGTACAACAAAGCTGGACGAATTCAGAAATAACGGGCATACAATAAATTAATGCTACCATTGTTCCTGGGTCACAATCGTGTTAAAACAATAGGGTTGGAGTGACATGCAGAGTTTTAGTCTAAGCTTTTGTGTAACCCTTTCTATAACTGCTCTGGTCTTTATTTCAAAGGGCGCAAATTAATCTCTGGTTATTTCTTTGATCGTCATGTTTGGAATAAAGGGAGAGCCTGACAGCCTCGACTGACGGATATGTAAATGGAAGAGGCGAGTCTTTGTTTAGCAGACGGTTTAATAGTTTCTCGAATTGAGGTCTGCAGTTTGAGTTTAATGAGTTAATAGAATTGTAAGATATAATTGTTAGTGCGGAGTATTGTCTCTGGAAAAAATATTTAGTAAATTTTACAAACGAAATACGTATGGTATATTTTATTTCTACTATCTATCTTCTGATCTCAAAAGAGAGAAACTTGAGTTGGATCGAATCACATTTTATTACCTTTGGTGTTACACGACTCGACTCAAGTGTGTGTGTAAATCCAACGGCAATAATGTCACGAATGACTATTTACATTAAAAAATCATAGCGTTTTATGTTTTACACAACACAAAAATCCGAGAGTAGGTATGCTCATTTATTAACGACTAGCGACCCGCCCTCGCTTCGCTTCGGGAAACTTATTAGTTTCATGGTTCTTTAAGAGATGGCGCTAGGCGTTCTTATTCTTTAAGTTAGGAAGGTTCACCTAGATGGCGCTGTGCTTAAAATCCGAAGAAATCCCATACAAACTTTCAACCTTTATTTCAACCTCTTCATCCCTTTTTGTCGCAATAAAAGGTAGCCTATGTCCTTTCTCAGGGTCTAAAGATTGTCTGTGTCAAATTTCATCAAAATCGGTTGAGAGGTTTAAGCGGGAAAGCGACACAGACAGACAGACAGACAGACAGACAGACAGACAGACAGACAGAGTTACTTTCGCATTTATAATATTAGTAGGGATTAGTAAATGTTAGTAAAAAACATTAATAAGTCGCCAATTAAACAACAAGCAGACACGCCGCGGTTGCCATTGTAGGCACCTCAGCGACTTCAGCTCTCGTAACAATTACGCCCGAACGATCTCTCAAAGGCTTTGAAACTCTAAAGGTTCAGAGGCCAAAGTAATATCCGCCCCACATTACAGAGCGTCAGTTATTTATGCGCGAGCATGTGGAGATTTCCAGCTAACTCGGCTACTTAAATGAGTAATGGAGTTTGGATCTCTGCAATGTTACACCTAATGTTGGCACCCGTTTCTTAATCACTACTTACGATGGAAGAAATGTTAACGACGACCATAAACACGTCAACGATATTCATCTAAAAAATGTATCAGACCCAGATCCTTTTCGAAGACTTCTATAAACCAAACCTAATAAGACTATCAAAAGATGTTCGCTGTACGAATCGAATCGAGATCACGACTGCAATACAGCTCGAACTCAATTCACCGCAACAGGCACGAAATGCTCATTTACTCGCAGACTAATTTATCTCCTAATTCACCCTTAACAAGCGGCTGTCCGTATCGTACATAAGTTGTATTCGGTTCGCGTATATAGTCAGTTAAGCCTTCCGAAAGTATATCCCGACACACACGGGCGAGTAACACACACATCGAGAGAAAAGCCGCAAGGCACGTAACATAAGGAGCTTTGAAATTAATTTAGCTCGGAACTAGCTGGCAAATGGATAGACGTGAGCCCGGCGAAGGGGGTTTAGGTTGCCCCCTCGGGTGGGGGTGGGAGCGTGCGAGGCCGTGTGTCGGGTAAATTCGGCGTTTAGGCGAACCTTTGTGGCGAGACCGGTTGCGCTTAGGAGTAATTGTGTTCCTTCGAGTTGTAAGTGTTTCATTACGGCGCTAGTGAAATGAAATTATAATTGTTTGCGTCGATTATAAATAGGATTATGTTGTCCTTTATCAAACCTTATCCGATTATATTTAAATATGTACAAAATTAACCCTCCTATCGACGAAGATAACTGCCGTAAGAGTAAAATTTTAGTATTCGTAGAGCAGATGGTTCGGATTCGAATCCCTTCCAGCTTTCATGGACAAATCAGTGTCATCGTATCTTGAATGTCTTACATCTTCGTATAAGTTTTTCTAGGTGTAGGTAACTCACGTCTCATGCAATAAGATCTTAATTTATAATTTTTAAAATGGAGGATATCCTCCGTCCTCTTCACAACATTGAAAGGTACAATTGGCCGACAGGTGACCTAGAACCTTCGAGAACCTTTCAATACCAATGGTTACCATTAAATTCTTACAGCTTACACATCAACGCAACGCCCATATCATATACCCAAGTTACACTAATAAAATTATCTTCTGTCCTGATCTTATAGAATCCTATTAGCAGCGATCACGGCACAATGATAAGAACGCCGTATTCAGACAAAATGTGAAAGAAAATCGCGAATGTAGTGGGGAACATCAAAAAGGCTTTGACGTGAAAGGTTTATAATATCCTTCTTGGAACACCAAAGGCCTGACAATATCCGCCGAACGTGGCTTTATACATCCGCGTAGCTGTGTATGTATGTCACATTGTCACACACACGCCCCGGGCGATCACCGGATAATCCGGATAGTAATATCCGGCCATACGCTGTGATATGGAATAAAATGCGTAGTTTTATTGGGATTTTAAGGAGTGAAGAGAGTCTGGTGGTTTTGGAGCAACGATACGCTTTTTAGCATTTCGGCTCCATTGCATAATTAATTCTACATGTTCCTTAATTCCTATTATCTCTATGTATTCTAGCAAAATATACTGGCGTCTCGCGGTTTTGGTTTACCAGTTTTTCTAATAGAATATTTTATTCCACACACGTTTGAAAATTATATTAAGAACTTTCAGATCAGGTTACTAAATTACGTTTTCTTATATCGATTTAAATGTCTTGTGATTTAAAATGTTAAAATATTTTTTTTATTTAATTTGGTACCTACTATCTTTAATTAGTAGATATAAATTAGAATTTATAATTCTACCAAATTGATAAGTCATTATGTTGGTTAGAACACTGGTTCCGTAACTACTATGATTATTATTCTCTACATAAAACCAAATCAGACGGCGCCAACTGATACTAAGGTTACCTCTACCATAGCATATCTTTTATATATGTCAATAAAATTGTTCAGATATCAGAACCGTGCAGAAGTGTTAAAGTTATTCATTTAACCTACCTTTACAAATATCCTTGCCTCCCACGGTACCTGCGAGTCTTCAGATGCGCAATTCGTGGAGGCGAGTCTTAAAAACAAACTTTATGATCTCTCTATTCCTTTTAAACTAAAGTTACCAGCACACTGAGGGCAAGTTTATTAAAATTTTGCTAACTCAACATACTTAACTGGTATATTAATGTCAACAAAGTTAACTTCAAAACCCTGTTGATTAGGATGTAGTTAATTAATGCAATAATAAATAACAAACTTCACGTACAAATGACGAATGCAATATTCTTTCGTTAAATAACATGCTTAAAAAATTAATAGGTACATGACATTTTGTGTGGATAAATAAAGTCAGATTTTATTTATTTTGACTTAGGAGGCCTTTGGAGTTTAAATTAAAACTTAAAAAAAGTATAAATCGTAAGTGCTAAACTTTCTCTAGAGATAAATGGTTCTATAGATGAATGATTTCTATAGATAATGAGAATTGAATGTTGGAAATTGGCTGGTATTTATAATTGCAGTACTTAAACATAATAAAACAGAAATAAAGTTCCCACTCTCTGTCCGCCCCACCGAATCTCTGTCGCCACGTCACAGGTCGACATTAAACTGGTTTACGAGGAACTCTACTCAATGTCGACAGTTACAGGCACACACTGCGTTTATAGCGACTTACAATAAATATGGTTCTTACGGCTCTTATCGCTCTGGCTGATAATTTTACGCAACACCCAACGTATGCACTAATAATAAATAAATAAATAACGCTACACACTCATAGCCCCACACTAGGATTCCCTGTGTCGTGGGTGCCATGGACAACACACAAGACAAGAACACGCACACCCAGACCAAGAACGGAAATTTAAATTCATCATTCAAATTTCCGCCTCGCTGGGAATCGAATGTTAATCATTGCGCCATCCGGGTCGCCACTGAATGTAATTTGGGTATACGGCAAGGTTTAAATTTGAAATTGATTGTTTAAATTTGGAATTTGGGGTTTAAAAATTCGGGGGTATACAATATTGAAGTACTAATGGGGAGTTCAGTTCCGGAAGCGAGTCCGGAAGGAGGTCAAGAAGAAGATAAAGAAAAAGAAGAAAAATAAGGAAGCAGTAAAATGAACTTCAGTGAACAGTATCGTGTCGCCGTATCAGTGTCGCGAGTGTTACTCTGTGGTTTCAATAAAACATCTTCCATTGGAACCGTCCTTATTCCTTTCCTATCCCTTCCCTTACCCACTCCTGTGACAGTAACGTATACACCAAGTGCTTCGTACACTACTCTCTAAATGAAGCGAGGTCCCCTTAAAAACCAATGAGTTACACTTTTCAAGTATTCTACATAGATACGGTTAAAATTAGAAGTAGTTACTTAGAAGTTTCAATCTAATACGACTATAGCCGTTTAATTCCAACCGATTAATTCCAAACAACTAACCCTTAACTACTTCAGTCTTAACGTTAAATAATACGTAAATTCTAAGATATACATGTATATTATAACATAGGTAGATAGATAGTAATACATATACGGTCAGAGATAATCTAGCATGCAAGGCTTCTCCCTGAGAGGTGTTTAAATTGAAGGGTATTAGATCGAGGCGCCTTCGCTACACTTATCTAAGGAACTCTTATTAAATCCTCCTTAACTAATCCTTCAGCAGCGGGTACGGTCTGCAAATAAATAGAGATAGGATATTTGGTGTTGCTTAATTTTCCAATGTCACATCCATTCATGACTTTTGTATTTGTGACTTTTGTATTTGTATCAACGTGTTACATTTCGACCCCCTAAATAGACTCAAGTCATTATAACAATATTATCAGTAATCACAGTCCAAATTTGGTTACTTTGAATTTCAGCACAACTTTAAACTTGTGATTCCTATATCTTTTTAACTCAATTTAACATGACCCAAAAATAATCGTTCTCAAAGTTACACGGAAATTCATAGTTACCAGGGTTGAACGCAACCAATTTTTACTCTGCAACTTCTGGTGGGGGTTCACATTCAGAAATAAGACACAATCTCATGCTTCAAATAACGTTTAAGCATGACGACGTTTCCTGTTACCGAGGCTTGAGGCTTTGAGGCCAGTTCTTTCTTCTTTCTTGATCGGCAATGCATTGGTGACAATTTACTATCAGGTGGCTGCAGGTACTGCCTGCTCGTTTGAAACAATAAAACTGAACCGTCGCTGCTGACGCTACCAGTAATTAGTGAGGCCGTCGCACATAGCTCGCTGTACATAATGTAATTCTGCACGTTCCTCCATACACTCTCAAATACTCGCGGAACAATTTGGAACTAGAGGCGAACTTGGAAACCGCATAGACGTCGGCCATCTTGCCGTTGCCTGGCAACCGGCAATTGTCTGTTCACTACCTGGAATGTAAATAACTTCGGGTTGTTGTTTACGAGTGTAACGAAAGTTTTCATGTAGGTTCTCAAGTGGGAAAGTATTCGTGTACGAGTCGCACATTTGGAAAACTTTAGCTGTGCTGTGCAACCCAGTTGAGTACTTTCTGAGAACTGGGAGGTAATTAAAGTCCTAACTTGTTAACGCGCTGAGTTTGACGCCTTTAATCTGCGAGGACCTTTGTAGGATTCAGCCTAGATTAGCATTATAGTAAAATCATCTATGACCACATACGGTGTTTTAGTGTGAATAGCCTTTTAGTCCGATGTCAGTATTAGCAAACAATTATTCTTAAATTATCCTCAACAACAATGAACATTTCATATAGCATTAGCTAATCCAGAGAGCCTGGGAAAATATCTAGTTCAATGTTTATATTCATAGTATCGACTAAGTTTTATTTTTCACATAGGTATCATATAGGTACTATTCGCTGATACGCAACAACAAAAAAACATGACAATAACATCGGCAGCAATGCAAGCAGTGATAGCCGTGTGGTTGAACGTTGGATTGCCGAACCGGAGGTTCCGGGTTCAAACCCCGCACGCACCACTAATTTTCAAAAATTATGTGCGTATTAAAATTTAATTATCACTTGCTTCGGTGAAGGAAAACATCGTGAGGAAACCTGCACACCTGAGAGTTCTCCATAATGTTCTCAAAGGTGTGTGAAGTCCGCCAATCCGCACTTGGCCAGCGTGGTGGACTATGGCCTATACCCCTCTCATTGTGAGAGGAGACCCGTGCCCAGCAGTGGGACAGTTATGGGTTGTGATGATGATGATGATGAACATCGGCATAAAATCTTGAAACAGTTCTGAAAATTAAATATAGTATAAGTCAGATTGAATGAACAAGCAAATCCTAAGATGTATATTCGGATCTCGTACAAAGAACTTTCTGTACAACCTTATTAAAAATACCTCCACATTCACGTGCTGTCATTCTCATAAGCGCATACCGTCCGCTGTAGATTCGGCGAGCATTTCAATTTAAATGCTGTCCGCCCGCCGCCGTGCTACGGGGTAGAGAAACGCACTAACAGACTCGGCTACCTACACACCGATAGCTACCGTGAAATAAAACCGGGTGGACAAAATGAAAAAAACAATTGAGTCACGGGTGTTAATGAAGTCTTCTAAGTCGTCCACGCTATCCGCGACATGGGGAAACTTAGTACGGAATCATACAACACACTGTTTTCAGTAGCAAAATTTGACATCCAATTTTTTTACAACCGATTTTGCTATTCTGTTCCGGGCCAGCAACCAACGCCTCTAACACGTTTGATATCAAAGATGACGACAAATAAAACTCTATTCGGACAGAGCGTGTTTTAATCTGAAGCTGTACGCTGTTGTTTAGCAGCTTACGGTAAACAAAGAGGCACACAAAGCATAGGTAAGAAGCAATCTCTCGGCTCACAATCGAAGAGAGCGGCACACAGGCGGGCAGACAGCCTGTCGAGCACTCTTCATTGCGACGCCTGTCCGCGCCCCGCGAGTACACCCTAACTGCGGAACGAGGTACGAACCGTGGATCTGGTAGCAAAAGCTGACATGAACAATGACCTACAAGATTTAGAGGGTTACCCGAATGGACAGTTTTGTATTAATATGTATGATAATATGTCAATCATCTCCAACTGTTACTCATGACCCGTCAGGTGTTATTTCCCCTGGTATTATATCGTCTATTGACCTTCAGATCCTCAGATCAACGGACAAGATAATACCAGGATCTTTATGTTAAAGATTACTGACCTATCCTGATCTGTAACATTCAGCATAATCCCCATAGTAGTCGTAATATTAAGTTTCTTTAATTGTAAGGTAACTTTATTCTAATTTTAACTTACAATTACATCGGTCAATTTGTAAGTAACATCAACCACGACCTGCTAGAAAATGACTCGACTGCAGAACTGCAATCCAGTTAGTAACATCAACCACGACCTGCTAGAAAATGACTCGACTGCAGAACTGCAATCCAGTTTATAAAAATGCTAACTGTTTCCTTCTTGACGACGCTTTTAGTGTTTCGGATGACGATAAAGTAATACATCTTATCATAACATTACCCATCTATTCTTCTTCTTCTTGATAGAAAAATACACCTGAAACTGCCACATCCAACAAGCATCTCTCCACGGATAGTTATGCCCTTCGCTCCTTGCGAGTGATGAAAGGACGTGTGATGCCGATGTGTGCTATTGTGGTTTGTCTCCGACCGAACACGGCGCCATTACGAAGCCCTCCCACCTGAGTTAGTGGAATGGCGAACAAATAGAACGGGCTTAATACACACCTACACAGCCGCGAGTAGGTACTTACCTCGTAGATATAAGTAATTGTTTTAGTGCGGAGTAGCTCGTATATATTTTTTCCTATTTAGAGAGGAATTTATTTGCCACATGCCATAAAGCGCTAAGTATTCTAACTTTGCTTCGGTGTTGTACCTTTTGCCTGCGTTGTTTCACAATATCAAAGTAATGAATCGATGAATTTAAGCTTTTCTTGAATGTATTTTCACTGTTTACTACGCCAAAATCTCTTATTCTTAAAATTTCATAAAACCAGATGTCTTGTATGTCATACTTAAGAAATGAAAATTGCTTAGGATTTTATTTTCAAGCGGTCATGGTGCGGTTTAAGGTAATGTATATGGCTAGGTCATGTCATGTAGTATCATGGAATGTGCTGCCCAGTATGAGTCCAATATTTTCTGCTTTACATACTCACAGTACTAGTACAGCCCTGTATACAATATCATTAACGAACACACATCCAGTCAACAACCAATCTAAACTTCTATTAATTTATTGAATTGGTTTGCTGAAAGCCCATTTTCAATACGCGATGTATTGAAAATGGGTTATAACTCTCGACAAACTTAAATGGAAGTATGTATCGAATTATGAAAGCGAATAAATTGGATATTTTATTAATTGAAATAACAGAATAGAACTAACGATTCGAGGGCACTTGATCTATGTTTGGACACACTTGTGGTCTGATGCCATCAGAAACGTAATTGGGACGCTGGAATTTGAAAATGTTAGAGAGCTTCATACTCCAGTACCGAGTGTCATTGAGCTTAGGAATGATTGAAAAATTTCATGTTTTGTTTTAGAAACACTCAAATTAGTTCTAATTATTTATACAGTTGTTCACGTGTTTTATGTCATACTTGAAAATATTTTTCAAATCTGTATGAATAGGAATACTGGCAATTGGATAACTATAACTATTTGCTTATATTATACTTTATGACAGATACAAAGAGAAATTAAAGCCGGAGTTAAGAACGAAAATGTCAAAATACTTTTTCAACAAACTTGACAACATAAAAATCTAGAGACACCCTTTCGACATTCATCCTACAGGACAAACCAAGCTTCCCTTCATTGTCCCGAAGGCACCCTCGTTAACATTTAGCCCAGGGCCCAGACTCCCAACATATTCCCTCAACTATATCCCTAATCATTAGTTAAGTGACACGTAAACACGGAGCGCAAGCAGACAGACTTCGCATTCAGTCTGCTTGAGACCTCTCGATCAGGAATCGTGCAGGACGAGCGTTAGCGGGGTAAGATGACTTCCCAAAACTTTATTTACGTTCCCGGAGAATCTTTGAAAGGCCGTTGTTAAATTATACACACATACTATACTATAATACTATACTACTAATATAGTATTAATATTATAGTATCTCTGTAGTATAGTCTAGTACTATAGGTATACTGCAGAGATACTATGGGGTATCACAGAGTTGGTCTACCATATCTCCCTTGTCCAATGAAGTGGATTATAGCCTCTTAGAGCATAGGTAATCTTCTGTATTTGAAGTTTCGGTAGTGCTGGAAAGTCAGTTTCGTAGCAGATTCTTTATTCTTAATCAACACTTTAGTAACTGATACTTATGGGTGATCTGGCAATGTACTTACCAACTTTGCCAAATTTGCGTTGTTCCCGGCTATAATAGACGCGAGAATAAACACAAGTTATACATTGATGAACATAGAATCGCTGATGTAATTTCGTGTATAGTACGAACTCAAAAGCCAATCGCGTAAGTACTAAGATAGATCGACTAGCTGAGATTGAATTGGGAATCCGCGTAATATATCAAAGGTAATCCGTTTAAGTTTAAGGAGCACTATATATCATGCGATGGTACATAGCCCACCCCGCTGTTTGGTCGCCTAAGCAGGGTGGCTCGTGAGCTTAGATTTAAGGGACGGGAGATTAGCGGGTAGCAATATTATATTAATAAACATAAACGAACATAATCGAACACGATGAGCGCTTCTAATAATTTATCCGCTTCATGAATAACAATAAAATAAATGTCTAAGACAAAACTCGCGATCAAATACTGTTATAAGCTTAGAGGTTAAAAATATTACCTACTAAAGTCGTTGCGAATATTTTAGTTGTCATATCACTCGTCATTTTAAATATCGATATTTATAATCAGCTCACAGCAAAAGCGCGAAAGGTAAAACGAAATATACATAAAAGTTTAAAACAAATCTTCAAAATTCGTTGCGGGCCAGATATAATTATGTTTTTCTTCTTGGTTGTTTACAATAAGCTTATCATTAAATACAATTAACGTAACAGCTCCTATTAACGACCCCCAAAAATGTGACTCTATTACCGATCTAATTTTTAAATCACTCATATTAGACATAATATAGGGTTCCAGAAAAGTCATACCTTAAAAATTAGTTACGTATTTTTGTTGGACAACAAATAGAGTAAAGTTTGTGTGTTTAAACAGCCAGTGAAAGATATAATTTGAAAGTGAGTGGTACGCGCCCGAAGCGGACGCATGTTTCATAGTGTTGCGACTCCGGCCACGTAAGTAGACCTAAATATTACTTAAGGAAAATAACACACTAAAAATGGATTTGTCTTCTTGCTATCACATTACAAATGTAACGTATATATTAGTTTTCTAAACTAACTCTTAATATAATACTTTTTATTGGGTTTTGTGTTATAAAATCATGTTTTAATTTAAGGCGGTAATAGAATCCATATTTCAAAACTTGATTCTAATAACGACCCATGGCGTTGTTTAAATTTTGAGAACATTTAGTATATTAAAATAATATCTATTATATACTACCTCATTTGATTTAATTTTTTTCTTGTTCAATTCTTAAAATTATTTTACTTCGTTAGATCTATTAACGACAAAGCTATTTCTTAAAGTTTTTGTGTAAAACTCGATTCAACGTTAGACAATATCCCTATTATTATAAGGATATTATACTGTAAATAACCTTTATTATCTGAATTAAAGACTAACTGTCATTAAAAGAAATAATATAGCAATGAGATCGAATTTAACAGTATCCCATAAAGTGGATATTTTATCTGTTTATTATTAATTTTATTGGTCGCTAATAGAATATTGTAACCTTCATACTTGATTCTATTACCGACTCACAGCTGTAACGATATTATTTTTTGGTAATATTACAGTACAAAAATACAAAATGTATATTTTTGAACAAATTGGCTGATTTCTTGCATACGTGACGTTTTGATAGATTTTGTCACAGGCCATAATTATTATTAATGTAAATAATATTTGCTATCCAGTTACATTCATGGCTTCATGGCTTCATGGCATTGGCTATATTTCATATGTTTTCAAATAAAAATGGCGGGACGGAATGGGGCCAATGTAACTTTTTAAAGCTTCTTTGGAAGAATTAAATTCTACAGGGTATTAGGGGCTCCACCAGAAACCTCGTAACCACGCTTTCGGACCGTGATTCTAAGTAATACTACATCGAGAAAAAAAAATTCAGTGCCCTTTTTTATTCCATATAATTTTTTTTTTATGGCCTAAGCAGGCAAGCGAGCAGACGGGTCACCTGATGGTAAGTGATCACCATCGCCCATGGACAATGGCAACACCAGGGGCGTCACCATCGCGTTGCCGGCCACGAAGGAAGCGAAAGACCCGCTTCTTGAAGGACCCCATGTCATAGCACTGTGGGAACACCTTTGTAGGAAGTTCGTTCCACAGTTTACACGTACGTGGCAGGAAGTGACGTGTGAACCGAACTGTGGACGAACGCCAGGTATCTAGGTGGTGTGGTGGAACCTGACTTTATTTCGTGATTATTATCGTATTAGGTTAAACAGTTCATTAGAACATTCCCCATTATACAGACGCGTAGACGGTAGAAAACACACAGAGAGCCCACATCTCTCCGCAGCTCGAGTGATTCTAAACCGTCTGTGAGCATGGGATCGTCGACAAGACGAATAGCTCGCCGTTGGATTCGGTTGAAAGGATCCACTTGGCAAGCTGGGGCCCCGGCCCAAAGGTGGGAGCAGTACTCCATGTGAGGTCGGACTTGTGCTTTATAAAGCAACATCCTATGCTCAGGCATGAAGTACCGCTTAGCTCTGTAGAGCACTCCCAACTTCTTTGAAGCCAGTTTAGCCTTACCCACCAAGTGGTCCCGAAACTGAACTTCATTCGAAATGTCGACACCTAGGATCCCAATGCTCTTAGAGATGTTAAGGGGAATGTTCTGAAACTGTGGTGCTATGACAAAGGGGGTTTTTTTAGCGGTTAACGCGCAAACTTGTGTCTTCTCGGGGTTGAATTGGACTAAATTTAGTCGGCCCCATTCTGAGACCCGCTCCAGAGATGTCTCGACTTCAGACACAAGTTTTTTCCTCCTCTCCTCAATCTGCATCCGGGACATATTGGCATGGCCTGTATACTGGGCATCGCCCGTACTGTCATCAGCATAGCAATGAATATTCTTGATATCAAGCATATCATTGATATGCATGATCAACAGTGTGGGCGACAGCACAGAGCCTTGTGGGACGCCAGCATTTATGGGCTTAGTGTCCGAGCATGTTCCGTCGACAACGACCCTGATGCTCCGCTCCGATAAAAAGCTGGCAACCCAATTGCACAACTTCTTGGGTACTCCGTAGGAAGGCAGCTTAGACAGCAAAGCCTTGTGCCACACCCTGTCGAAGACCTTCGCGACATCCAAACTTACAGCCAATGCTTCTCCCTTGCTCTCAATTGCTTCTGCCCAGCAATGAGTTAGGTATACCAAAAGATCGCCAACCGATCTGCCGTGGCGGAAACCGTATTGACGGTCACTAATCAACTGGCGATCTTCTAGATACTGGAGCAGTTGGGTATTTATTATTCGCTCCATTAGTTTGGAGAGCAGGGAGGTTATAGCAATCGGTCTGTAGTTGGATGGATTAGACCTATCTCCTTTTTTGGGAATAGGGTGGACCAGAGCCACCATCCAGGAAGACGGCACGATGCCGGCAGAGTAAGAGAGTTGGAATCGGCGCGTTAAAACCGGGGTCAACTCCGGAGCGCACGTTTTTAGCACAACAGCAGGTATACCGTCCGGCCCACTCGACTTGTTGATGTCGAGGGAGAAGAGAGCTTGACGCACAGCAGTTTGGTTAAAACGCACGTCAGGCATCAGCTCGTCACACCGCAAGATGGTGGGTGGTGCCTTCCCCTCGTCATCTACAGTCGAGTTCGACGCAAAGAGTTTGCCTAATATATCGGCTTTCTCTTTAGCGGTATGGGCCAGGGTATTGTCTGCTCTGCGCAACGGTGGAAGGGACGATTCACAGAAATTGCCCTGTATGGCTTTGGCTAGAGACCAAAAGGCCCGACTACCACAAGGATAGCCCAGAAGTCTCTTGCCTGTTCTGTGAATGTGCTTGAACTTTGCCTTGGTGATTTGCTTTTTTGAGGACCAGGAGGCAGCATTGAATTTCTTCTTCAGCTGAGATGCGTCTGTAGAAACGAGCTTGCGCGCCTTTACCCAATCCTGATAAGCAGATTGCTTCAGGCTACTAGCCTTACAGCAGTTTCTGTCGAACCAGGCTTGGGTTTTCCCACCAACGGGCACCACAGAGTTTGGAATGTAACATTCCATACTCCACATAATGTAATGGAATGTAACATTACATACATAATAAAAAAAATTCTTAAATATCGAAATATGACACTATTCTTACGGCCCATCCGAACTACAGCGAATGAAAATTACTATTCCCATTCAGTCCTACACGTAGACCTCAAGCACACCTCAAGGTAGCGCTCTAATTTGTCACGGTTCGAATTGTCTTGGTACTTGATTTTAAATCAATCTTATTCTGCGATGAAAATGTTAGAATTATTTAATCTTAATCTTAATCTTCGTAGTGAACATTACGATTAATGTTATACCTACAACCTTAAAATGATTAGACATAAGTTATGGTAGAATTTGATACCTAACGAAACACACTGCCCAGCTCAAATGTACTCTGACAACAAATTAATCTGAATTCTACACTGTCAGAATGTGGCTTGGCAATAACAACACTATTAAAGAATAATTTACCTACCAATACCGAATTATCTAAGTTAACATACCTACATTGAAAAGAGAAAATACATAATTAAAAAACGTCATTAATAAGGAATTTGTCAATATTTATCTAAAGCATTAGAAATAAATAAAAGTTTCACTTTAAAAATAACACCTACGTAGCTGTACTCATGAAAATACAAACTAGGTAATCGTACACTGCTTACAATATTAAAATCGTTTGGTCGCGGTATAAATTCAAAAATAAAATCTTCAAAGTCATAAACCCACACAGACAACGCAGAAACGCACACTAATAGTTTGCAACGTTATAGGTACCTATCAGGCATCAGCTTTGCCGCCGCGCATCAAAAGAGGCCGCCATGTTCGCTCTTGCCATTCAGGCGCTTCCCAGTTTTCGAGCATTTGTTGTTATTGATAATTTGATTTACACTGTTGAGAATGCAATCGATTAATCGTAAATTAATCGATGTGTGTTAACATGAAAAGTACGTATGTATTTATTATCCAACATAGCTAAACAGTCAATTAATTATTAATAATTGTAATGGTCGGCATTATGAGTAAATAAATAAATAAATAAATTAGAATAAAAACGATTCCGCCTATCTACTTAGCGCTTACTGTATCTAGAAATAAAATATTAAAAACTCGTCGATTATTCAATGAAGAATTCGTCTTAAATAATATCATTAATTTCTAAATAATAAAATTTAACTTACATTTCAATTGTGAAATAGGATAATGTAAAAAAGATAAATAAATAATATGCCTTGTGTCACTTGTGTGCAGTTTGCATATAAACATAACTTAAAGATAAAACATAATGTTAATAATAAATACATTTATTTATTATTATTTTGTAGCACATCAGTTTATCGAATAAATCGATTTTACAAAGATACTTCTTCTACTTCTGAACCGTAAACGTAACCTAATCGATTAACGTTACACAAGCACTTGAAGTTATCTTTATCTAAATAAAATAATAAATGTAAGTAGGTTTATTTGGTTTGCCAACTTCGTAGCGGTCGGTAATAGAAGTAGAAAAATCGTTAATAGAATTTACCGCATTGTATGGGTCGGTAATAGAATTAACTACTCTTTTGGATTTAATAATTATTTAGTAACTAATGTGCTATTAAATATTGAATTTAAGTACTGTATTGCAAAGAATACTTCGTTGAGATTAATTATAAATTATAACATCTTTCCTAGCAATACAGCTTATATCTATTTTTTTAAAGTGAATCCTAAGACAGCTAAAACTGGCGGTAATAGGAGCTGTTACGTTATAGGGAAAGCTAGTGCATTGATGTGAATATGTGAGCGTTTAGCTCGGAATATTCATTATTCGTAATCCGCTACTGCTCATGGCTCGCTCCCCGAGTTCTGTTCGTCAAGTAAGCAGGGTGGGGGAGGGCGCGTTTTCCTGTTTGAAGGCACACGTCGCAAAGGGAAATCCTGTACAGGACAGAGCTTTAAAATTGCCCGCTTGTGCCAGGACGCAGGTATCTGCCTATTGTTGTACCGATAGCAGATTCAACACATTTTTTTAGTACTAGGTCATACGACAATTACTTTGTGTTTGTCTCGAAGGGTACAGGTATTAAGAAATTAGTCTTTCTCCAGTTTATTGTCCCATAAATCAATGTAGACAGATAGACAGGAAGGAAAGATGTCTACCTAGATAATGTATGTATGTTATTAAGCAGATAGAATGTTCTGGAAATAGCGAAAATCTTGCAAATAATTGACGAAAACATTCGATGTGATGGAAAATTTACATAACACTGATTAGTACTCGTAGGTATACTGATAAGTGTATGTGTGAACAATGAAATATAGCGTAACTGAATCTAATGAAGCGAGTACCTGTTAGAAATAATTCGTTCGTAAACTAAAATCCTGACATGGAAAAATGGATTAGATACATGGTTCTGACAATAATATTTAAACCAAATGAAAAAATCAACTTAAAATGATAAGCCTGCAATGTTTCCTATCTACATTATGCTAACTAATCGTTCATTAATGCCAAGCCATGGCTAAGCAGCTGTTGTGAAATTTTGTAAGCGCATTTATATATGACGCGAGCGGCCAAAACTTGATGCTGGAGCATGTCATTAACATAGCACTGATTAATAGTTCTATAATTATGCATTGACGCTTCGTTGGAAGCAGAACCAATTTAGATGTTTGTTTATAATATATGTCGAAGCAGGCAATCCTTATGAGTTTACTGCTGTATATAACTATCCTCCCCTGACGTGCGCCAGTCTGACCTGACCTTTTTCAGATCAAAAGTCCATGGATTATAAGGGACTCTATTTGTATCGAGTCGAAGCAAACCTCCCCTGCTCGTGGCAGACTAGACCATTACGCCAGGTCCCACCAGTTTGGGTCACTGGGCTGTATCCCAGTAGGTACTAATGCGTGGTGACACCACCTTCCTTCTGAAATGGCCGTGATTATTTACTCTACGGTGGTGCGGTCGCAGTGACGAAGAAGGCTGAAAAGATACAGATCATTTGGTGTTACTGAGAAACACTTGCCATCGGGCTCGTTCATAGGCTATTTAATAAAAGAAATAATATTAAAAAATCTGCTGGGGGGTTATATAACAATTATCAATCCTTAGAAATATGTGTCCAAACAACCAAATATTGTGTGTGTGCAAAAGTGACTTTTTTGCGAACTGTACTCTAAGTAAACCACAGGCATACGTAACCTATCTGCGCGTACTGATTGCAAACGGCGTCGCCATGTTTATCTTTACTTTTAGCATCGGAGCCTCGCAGCCGCCAGCACCGATGGCTATCTTGATATTGTACCTGAATTACTGTAATTAAAGACCCGATTAGATATTCTACAAGGTTGAGAAAGGTACTGCGTCTGTACCTTGGTTAAAAAGTATATTTACAAACACACATTTCGCAACACATACCCGCCCATTAGGGGGGTATGTGTTGTATTACCAACACATACCCGTTACGTCACCATTAGATCCATTTTTTTCGGGTGGCCTGGTGGCCTTACGGTACCATGCAACCTGTCACATAATTTAACACGTCTCGTTTCTCTTTTATGTCTAAGTAACCTCACTAGAAAAAAGTTTTGGGCGTCATTATACAAACTGACGTAAATATTTTATGTGAACACAGGCAAATCGGTTGTCTTGGATTAGCGGAAACTAACTGACTAACTGACATAGCAAACAAAAACCATTGTTATGGGAAGCGTGTCTCTTGCGCTATTAAATACTTCTAGTAATAGTTCTTCGCAAATAAGTTCTATTATACAGACAATGATCAGTTGCAGTTTTATTATATGTATATGTATTATAGAGGCCGAGCCCAGCAGTGGGGCAATTATGGGTTGTGATGATAATGATGAATAAATTAATTGCAATTAAATTGCACACAATCAGAACGTAATACGAATTAGTTTTTTTTTACTTTGTCACTTGACTAATGACCTAAAGTCGAGTGGAATATTCGACATACCTACATGAGAAACTACAAATCGATAAACAATCGACACAAAACTCCGACACGTCAATGTCAAACAGCGCTAACATCTTTTGTCGGGACGGTGGGAAACTACCACCAGCTCAACCCTTTACACTTTTTCACTATAGAACTCATTTAAATCTCTCGATGCATCCCTTTTGCGTGCGATGCACCTTGTTGCAAATTAAGGATTCAACCCCATTAAAAACGTGACCCCAAAGGATCGTGGGTAAAAAAGTTTTATCTTTTTTTTTATTACACTTTATTGAAACGAGACACCGGGTCTGCATACAAAATTGGTCTTTTTATGCATTGAAAGGGTTAGACACGTCGGATCTGTATTGATGTTTTTTTAGTTAATATAGTCATGGGTACGCTACTGTGGTTCGCAATGGCTCGTCAGTTTTGGGTTAGGTAGGGTAAAATTAGGTTAGGAAATACTTCTACATCGTCAGTTTACAATCTTTTTTAACCGACTTCTAAAAGGAGGTTCTCAATTCGATTGGTATTTTTTTATAGTCAAAAATGAGCTGACTTAACTTCCGATTTATCGAAGGCAATACCCACAAATTGCCGGCCACGACTTAAAAAGCAAACAACTTGATATTTGACTACATCTCCATTAATCGGAGCAATACATTTCACTGTTAATTTCATAAAGTAGAAGCCAGACAAGTAAAAATCTCTGGTAACCTACACGAACACCATCAGAAACAGAGTTCAGGTGCGAAGGCAGCGCCTTCCAACGGAGAAACCAAGCCCCATTGCCTCCTAACTCTACTCTACCGTTGCCTCAGTAAAGTGCATCAAAAGTAAAAGCATTTGTCTAGGCTTCAAAAATTGAGACCTTCACCCACCAACAAATCACCTCAATGACAACTAAATGAAAACGAAAAGGACAATTTTTAATATCTAAACTTTTTATTTTAAGAGTTTTGAAGGTCTTCCTAAACAAAACAGGACAGACAATAGCATCAGAATAGATAAGATCACCAATTTCACACTTTATGCCTCGCAGTATCGCAAAATATAGGTCCTGTGCTCTGTGATTTCTATAAGCCCTTTATTTGGCGATAACTATCGCTCCCGATTCCATCTGATGTCGTAATTCAAGAGTGCTTGTCGTTGTTGACTTTTGTGCACGATTGTACGACTCAGATGATTTCATACTTGAAATTGTTTAAATAGATTGGGTTGAAGAGTAGTAGCGAGTGAACGAGTGATATTTAAGATTAACGTTGCAAATTTGAATGAGGTTTTTAACAAAAAAAACGTTATGAACATTTGCTATTAGAGAGATGTCGTGCTTTAGAAGACATTTAAGTTTCGACCCAAGTAGTTTCCTATAGTTTTTTACTTTATCAAGGCTATAAACAATAATGCTTAGGTAGATCATACAAATTAAAAATTCTACTTCTTGGCAAAACAGTGCCAGCTTAAAATCAGTACGATTTTAGTAGTAAATTGGAGTAGGTACCTACTATTTTGCATCAACATAATTCATAGAAATAAGAATCAAACAGTGGCGGCATTAACCAACTGTCAGGAACCAAGGCCTAATAGACAGAAATTTAAATGTATTTTTAAACGCAAAATAAAACCTGCCATTACGTAAACTATGCAGTGATTTATAGCCGCACGTCGCCGTCGGGTTTCAATAGAACAAGTGTAACACACCCACAAAACAACTCGTAGCGCCAACAGATTGCGCGAAAACACATAAATTTCTCCTAACCCGTCATCGCGACATGTTTTCTAAACTTTACCACCGCGTCACTCCCCTGGCATTGGTGGGGCATCCGCTATTTACTAGCCCTTGCTGACCCTTGAACCCTCTGCCTAAATATGACCTCTCGGACCTACGGGCTCGTGGTCATTGTGTAGCGAATTAATCGGCCCGTCCGGCCATTGTGCTTGCGCCGGACTCTGCCCATCGGCTCTCGGGCGAGCCCATTGTGTTTGTATTAAAGGTTTTTAAGTGTCCCTCGGCAGTTTAGGGTTGGTTCTGGAACTGGTTTGCGAATTTCCGGGGCCCGCGAGTGGCTGTTGTACGCAATTTTTATATTATTATGTATTTAAATCAGCACACCGGAGTTCGACACGTTGTTAATAATAATTTTGAACTCATACCTACAATGATTTTTAATTTGCTGTAGGTATGTATTTGATTTATACTGCACTATTAAATATATATATAAGTTCAGTATAAATTTAGCCTTTCAGGAATTTTAGTTTAGTATTACACTTTACAGGTAACTTTGCTTTTTACTAAGTGCTTTTAATTCTGTTTCAATTTTATTTAGTTGAAAACACTAACTTAGCTCGTCAATACCCAAATCATATCGAAAATAAAGAAAACCTTTTGACCTAGAAGAGAAAACGGAACTGTTATAACTAAGCCTTTAGAGATAAGTAAAAAAAAAATTAATATTTTATTAAAACAAACATTCGCGTCTACATTTTAGTAAATTTGTAACTTTCAAAATATTGTTTGTTAATAGATATTTTTCAAAATATTTATGCTTACACACCAAAACCTTCCTCGTCGATATCTCTTTCTAACAGCAAAAACTACATGAAAATTCATGCAATAGTTTTTGAGAATATCGGGATCAACTCTTTGGATACTACAAAGTTTACTGTCTTGTAAACCCTAATTGAGACAGTCAGAGGATATACTTACACCCTCTTCCAAATGGACTAACCATCCTAGTCCCGATTTAAGTCTTTTCTCTGTCACAGTTGTCACGGGCGGCAGTGGATGGCTGTTGCTACACGCTCGTTTGCTTTCTTTATTACATAAAAAAGGCAATTTCAAGGATGAACGTAACTCCTAAGGCCCATTTTTTGCAAAGTTACTCCACTCATTATAAGCATATTTATTAAACTAGGTTCCTAACGCCTATTTGCCGAACTCGTTCATCACCTGGCACTACCTCGAGCGGTTCACGATCGTTACATAATATGAATGCAAGCTGCAATTTGATTAATCTCCTATTTTGCATATCACCCCTTCAGTAACGCAGCCGATTGTTGCAAACCAATTGCTTCGGGAGCAAACCCGGAAACGGAAACGAGGCCTCAACTTTTTATTTTTATTATTGCATTGCAATTGTATTTTATTGTAGACTGTGTAAAGTTACCTTTTTAAGATTTACCTAGTGTCATACGTTTGCTGTTTACCTTTGAGTATGTATGTAGCTATTTGTTAACCTATTTAAAAATGTACCTATTTTCCTTTTTGTTATGTTAAAATAGGGATTTAATGTCTGGTCAGCAAGCTATAGGTATAGATATTATGTATCCGAATTCGGGCTCCCTCTAATATATTGAAACCTCCTTTGAGGGCCTTGCTTGAAATATAAGTAATGCTTTACTTATCTACTTTGTGGTAATGTGCAATAATTGAATAACTAAATAAATGATTAAGAATCATTGACATATTATAAGTCAATGTTAAGAATCTACATTGCAGACTTGCAAGCTCTACGTTGTAGAATACTATGAAGTTAAAAAGTTTTGCTCTGTTTTATGTACCTAAGTAGGTAAATAGCTAATAAACGAGCATGAACCATTTTATGATAAGTGGTCACCGTCAGTCGTCACCCACGGTCATCATTTAAACCGAAGCCATTACTGATGTGTTGCCAATCTAAAATGGAGCAGTAAACAGCATTAGGAGGCTTGTCTGCTCGATTGGATATGACTTTCATTAAAATTATTATCTTCAGCGAGACGTGTGATAATAATAAATTAGTTTATAATACATACATAGAGGTCCCGTTGCCATGCCGGACTGCCGTTTCAAGGGTCCTGGGTTCAATTCCCAGTGGGGCAGAAATTTGAATGATGAGTTTGAATTTCTATTCTATTTCTGGGTGTATGCGTTCTTATCTTGTGTGTTGTCCATGGCAACCACGACAAAAGTAGTTAATACTTAGGCTGAGATGCATAGACGATACTTAGCCTTAGCTCAGACTTTACCTACGAAATACTTGACTTTGCAAAGACTGCGATTTGGAATTTATAGACATGTCACGTTGAGATGTGCTCAGCCCGCTAATGTCATAATTGATTGCTGCCATCTATCTGTTTGTTAATACGAAAAAATTTAATGTCCTAGAAACCGACTAATATCAAGGTTCATTTGGGACCATTATTTTTGTTCGGATAATAGCCAAAGTTTATGGTAAGCCGTCTATTTCATGAACTTATTAGACTTTGCTCAGCTCGTACTCAGCCAAGTCAAAGATCGCTTTATAAATACGAACGCTGTCTTAAGTCAGAGTAAAGTCTGAGCTAAGGCTAAGTATCGTCTATATTACATCTCAGCCTCAGTATATAAAAATGTCAAATATATCGGCAGGTTAGGTTGAAACAGATGAATGAAAGTACATAACGCCTTCTTATCCACGATTTAAATTTCATTCAACCTAAACCCTGTCAGTCAAACTGCCATAGAAAGGATCAACGGGAAAGGTGTGCGATGCTTATGCAAATTTTTCTTCTTTTACAAATATTCGAATTCAGACCTTAAGTTAATGATATAAAGCTCAGATTTCACTGCAACCATTTCGAATAAAAATAATATTTGCATTGAATTACACCTCAAACAAATATGACCACTTTAGTATCAGATATAACGGTGATATTAGCGAATCGTTTTCGCGCCTTTACGACCTTGTACTGCACATTCCTTTCTAATTTGCATGGCGTATTGTCAAGGGAAGTTTTACTTTTTAAATGCCCACAAAAGATTTTTTTTAATAAACAACATTGCGAATGCATGCAAAGTTGGAATAGAACATCTGCCGTGCAAACCCTCCGATGGACGCCAATTTGAATATTGCATCGATATTGTGTTGCGTTTTATAAATAGTGATTAATAAAGTAATTCAAACGAAAATCCAGCTATTTATGCAGTGTATAGTGTTCCTTATTTAATTTTTTTTTTAATTTAATTTTGTAGTGTTTACGATTCATTCCATTGCGGTTTTTAAAAGAAATCAAGAATAGTACCTAGTGTCGTCTAAGCAGGGGGACTCCCTTGGTAGATGGTGGAAAGGACACTATCTACGTCTTTCATTGACTTCAATATTTTTAATAAATTCTGTATTAAATTATAAATTATGAAATCAGATTAGATAAATTAGAAAATTAGTTGATAATAAAGTTCGAAGTAGTTACAAAGTAGGTACCTATCAATTAGAGAGATAGTAGATTTTGATGAATTTCAATTTTAAGTAGGCAGGTACTAGTAAATAATAAGTTAGCTAAGACCGCATCCTGTACACTTTTCATGTGACTGATAACATTGAAAATTTTATATTAATTTAAAAAAATTTGGTAAATGAAAATTATAAGCTATAATTATTTTGAATATTTTTCCTATAATAGACAAGTAAGTAATGATTTCAAAACAAATCTCACCAATTCAACACCTGCCTGATTCTCCACCGTATGTATTTATTTATTTACAATCAAAAACCGAACGAAAACTGGAACAAACAATAGCAACATACTTTTTGTGTTTGCAAAATCCGTGCAAAATAAAGCACGCTTCAAACAAGTAATAGCATAAACCAGTAATTCTAGTCCGATGCCAAAAACTGGTCCGACCACGCGCCTCTTTTAAATTTGGAAGTTTATTCAACGAATCAGAGGGTAAAATTGTCCAAAGGCTGGTCATACTGGCTTGTCATAAAGGAACACATTGTCCGGAATGACCTACGCTGTTAGCGAATTATTGAATTAGTTAATAATTACTACGGTTTGTCGTAAATTATTGAAAATGTATGAATCGCATGTTATTTATTGCTCGGAATTAATGTTCGCGGTATTTTATGATTTATTCGTATGTTTATTATGTTTTATATTGTGTTCCTGTTGTAGTGGTGTTTAGAAAGGTTTCCCGGTTTCTATGCAAATATTTTAGCTTATCAAAGTTAAGCAACGTACCTACTTAAGTATATCAAAGTTTACATGTCATGATATTTTTCTATCCTGGCCTGTTTTGTACTGATAAGGTAAGTATAATATTATAATAATATGGCCGTTATAATTAGGGTTGCCAACCGTACTACCTATAGTCTACATACTTACTTACATGAAGCAAAAATGTGTACCCCTTTTTACGAAAATTTGGCACACTCTAAGTTTCTATCATTGAGTAGGTATTGTATTATTAGGTAGATATATTCTTCATACGAATTCTATATAATGTATCTACATAACGTCGTTGCCAACACAAGACCTGATTTGCAAAGATGCAAGTTTTGTAAAAACTAAAAAAACTTCCTAGTGAAAAAAATGTATGTACCTAAGCATTCCAATTTTTATTTTTCTTATTTATGTATCTATATTTCAGACATTTTTTATACTTAATGCGATATCGATACCTGGTCAATATACCTCGTTTTCATTTTTTTTATTACTGCTGCTGCACATGAGAGGTTTTGATTGCTAATTTAAAAGACTTCTGTACGAAATCAGCCTCTTTAATCTCACGTTCATCACGCACATGAGATATTTTTATTGTCAATTATTATTGAGTGTCACATGGAAGTTTTTTTCGTCACCTGTATCTCTGCGAATATATTAGATATTGACATGTGAGTTTTTGTACAAGGTGGAGAATTTAATTCTCTACAATATGGTGTAAAAAAGTCATATTCGTCCAGACCGTCACATAAGAGGTCTAGAGGCAACGGCCAACGACAATAAGTATCCTACGCTTCACTAACTTCTTATTGAAGCTTGCATGTAATGCGGTGTTGAACTTTTTTGGTATTTTTTACACGATTAAGTTTATGCTTGACAGCAATCTCATCTGATGGTTATGTAAGCAAAAGCAATTAAGTCCAAAATGTTAGCTAGTCACCATCTTTATGAAAACTGCCAAAGGTAAGTACCTACCTACGTACCTAAAGGAATTAGTTAAGTATCTACCTTTCTGGTTATTAAACTTACCTTCATTATTTACATAGATTTAGTAGTTGCTAAATCTATGTAAGTATGGATAGTTATCCATTTAATTAAATGCCTAGGTATTGGTAGCTAGTAGCTATGTACCTAAATACCTACCTACTATTGATCTAATTAATTACCTACTGTCATAAAAACCTAATGTCAATGGTAGGTAACTATTAAGTATCTACCAACCTAATTACCTAATTAAATAGCCATCAAATAATATAATCGTTATGAATTTTATTAAATGAAATAAAAAGTATAATTAGGTATGTCACTAATAAGCTATCTATTACTTAGATAGGGTTTTTCTTATTTTATAGGTAGGTACCTACCTACCTAGTAACAATCAAATTAATAAAGGAGGCTTAACAACCTTACAAGTTTAGTCATATTTTTAGCCATCAATAAATTATTAAATGACTTGGTATTTGGCACAGATTAATTAAACTAAGCTAGAAGTGCTACAGTGTTTTGGCGCCAAAACCGCAGTCCGCACCGACCGCCTCACACACTCGCCGCGCTCGCCCCGCCCCACACACGGCGGCCAATCGCGCGACTCTAAACACCCTCGCGCAACGCATATCGATCTGACCGCTCAAACCGTTTACATTTCGACATATCACGCGCGAAACACTGACAAACAATAACATGTGTGGAACTTGCAATGGATTTTAAACCTTACTGGTACAATTTAAAGTTTAGTTTAAGTTACGCAAAAGCGTGTCGGTTGCGACGCCTTTTGTGTTGATTGGACTATAATTTAAGAGTATGGATGCAAATTCGTCCACGTTTCTTTGTACCTTGAAAATGGAATCCAGTTGTTTTAAAATAGGCGTTAATATGATAATGTTCTAATGCTTTGGGTACAATTTGGATTGCTGAAATGGTACAGCTACCTCTCTCTATTCAATCTATCTATTCGACGGCTAACATGCACCTCGAAAAATTTTAGACGCTCTAGTTTATACTAGAGTAATTATTCGATTTTTATATTAGCAGTGATTTTTAGATACACTGAAATTCGATTAGGTAGACGTACCTACCTACTAAGTACCAAATTAAGTACCTAGTTGTAGATTAATCTTCGGACTTAAAAAAATCAGAGCGCTGTAAAATATGATTGGGGGCAGTATACAATTTAGGTAGGAGTATTAATTTTAACACAAAATACATATTTAAGGTCTACCCTGTCTAAATGATTCTAGTACCTAATTTAATGTTGCCAGCAGTGACTTGTGATTGTTATTTTTATTGAAATAATACAATGACTACAATGGGGTAGGGTTAATTTAGGTACCTACTACTTACACAACAATACATGAATGTAACCAGAATTATGCTTCCTACAATACATCAGTGAAAATATCATTAAAATTAGTCAGTAACAATACATAGGTAAGTATTAGGTATAAAAAATGCTAAGTTTCTCAGTTTTATGAGACCTAATTATAAATTGTTAATTAATAAATATCTACCTACCCCTTAACAGTTTTTCATTACCTATATAATTAAGGAATCTAGGAAATCGATCAGTTACTTTTATAAATTTTAGCTTTATGCAATTCTCTCCGTAGGCTTTTTACCTGTACCAACTGTCTACCTTTTATGTGCCTACAAAAGCATAAGGGTAAGTACAGACTACAGTTTTCATTTCACTTTACTTTAGGTTCAACGCCATCTAGTGAGAACACTTTAAACTACCTGCCAAAATACCAACATAAGAATCGTGAGTATCCTATCCTAAAATTCCTAACGCGCAGTTTCAACAAGTTCTGCAATCATCCGTGATGACAAATACTCGTAACGCCATCTATCGCAATGGCGTGGCAAGTTGTTTTTTAGTGGTTTGTCATGTCCATCAGACTGCGCTAAGTAATAGCATTCTGTGATCAGACTTCTGAATTGGCAATATGGGCCCATTGGCATATTACTTAATCTGTGCCATTGGCCGGTAAGGTAACGCATCATATCTTGAGCGTTAATGATATCCCTGAGCGATGGTGACCACTTGCTGTTAGGGAAGCTCATTTGCGAGATTATCGGTTATCTTAATAACTCCTCCTGAACAGCTGGACCGATTTGGTTGAAATTATTGTCTCTGCAGGTGGATCCGAGAATAGTTTAGATTCACAATTGTACCCGATAGGTGGCGCTGCTGTCGGTATGTCATTGCATAATTTTGAGCGACACTTTTTATTGCCTAACTATGTAGAAACTTAGAAAGAATATAAATTGGAAGTTACCCATATTTTTTTAAATTAATTCTAAGGCGATACGAAGTTCGTTAGGATAGCTAGTATGAACATATACCTAATAGTTAATAAGAAAGAAAAGAATTTGTGTGTGAAATTATAAATTTATTTTTCTGTCGTTAAAAATACCCACTTCCAGTAATTCAATACAATAGTGTTTTTTATTATTGCACAATAATAGTTAATAATTATGATTACCTTTATATCTAAGCTTAAATTCTTTTTTATTTTAGTTGTTAATCCTATGACTGGGTCATTCCATAAAATTAACTTATTAGGTTTATCACAAACAGTGTTAGATAAAAGTTAGTTAATTTAAACATATTATTCAATGGGATAAATATTTGGTTAAACCAAAAAATAAATTTAATTACAATTGTGTTGAACAATATACCATTTGATAATAATTATGTTAAAAAAATTAGTCACTATTATTATACACACAAGCAAATGTTACAAATTATGAAAATGTTGTTTGTTGTAAACAATGATTCAATATTCCAAGAAAATTTAAAGTATACCTACTTGCAATAATTCTTGTGTAGCTCTTTAAACATTTCCCACGGCACCCCAACAGCATTACAAAAAACAGTCATCTGAATATATGAATAATGTCTCAGAACTTCAGTCATACCATGTTCCCACGGTAACATACTAGGTATGTTTAGTGAAATTGGTATAACATAACTTTAACACCATGTTATTGGTTTTGACATGAGATCAAAAATTTATTACACATGACTAGTTTAGCTACTTTCGTTATCCTTTTGATATCATTTGGGATGACTGCACAAACAATTCTTAACAAGTTTGCTGCGGCGATCGTAATTTCAATAATGTCTTAAATCAATAATTTCATAATCGCTGATATCTGTATTGACCAAAGGTTGACTGGTAGAGAATGCTTTTAGCAATAAGTCCACCTTTTGTACCACATTGATTTTGGTATAATAAAGTTTTATAAATAAATAATTTTCTATGGAAAAAGCACCATGTAAAACACCATGCTCAGCAGCTAACATGTTAACTTATAAAAGGCTTGCTGTATTTTTTCCCTTATACCAGATGTATACTTACAAAAGAATTGTGTACCAACCAAGTTAGAACTTACAGTGTGCTATAATCACCGACCACACAGCCACTATACTCCTAATAACAGGCGAATGGTTTCAAACAACACATCGGGCTTATAGTACTGATATAAATTCGTGCCGTTGCATTCTTTCCCGTTGCTTAAATTAATCTATTTCTTTCCAACTTTTCGTGTGGCCTTGAAAATGAAAAAGCCAATCACAGCGTTGAATTAGCCAGTCCCCCGGCTCGTCTCACCTCAGCTAGTGGTCTGAATATTCTACATACTGAAAATCAAACATTAGGAGTCTAGTGGCTGTGTGGTCGGTGGCTATAATAATTAAGAAAGTAGTTTCTTTATATTATTAGTTAGTAAAAATTAAATGTCAATGTATCAATTATTTTCCTGACTCATTTTCAGTTCTAACAATATTGTTAACAGGTTCATTCAAGACAAGTGGGATGTCCCCTCCAGTGTTTCTCGGAACCCAGCCTACGGCATCTTCATCCATTTTCCTCTTTTCCTCCTTGACTCTTTCATACTCATCTATCTCAATCTGGTACTTGGGTGTGGTTATTCCAAAAAAATTTGCTAATGACTCCCCGGCATAATCAACTGCATATAAAACCTTGGAGCCAGATTTCCAAGCGTAATGCGAAAACCATGGCCCCCAAGTCAAGGTTTTCTGGAAACAAAATAGGTTAGTAATTTAGTGTTTACTACTTCATCATAAGAAAATAATCTTTATCAAATATTTTTAGTATCTTGGGTCAGTACATAGGCAGTTTGATTTGCTAATTAAAGTAAGTTGCTTTTAGGGTTGTTTCTTCTTGAAATGTATAAAACTATTATAGATAAACCGTTAGGAAGCAGATAAATCGATTAGTCTTTATCCTTCGTCTCTATTTATCCAAGTAATAATTATAAAAGGGTATCGGGATACAAACAAAAGGGTATCGAAACACATATTACAATAATAATTATGTTACCGGATCTACGTCTTCCGTAACTGTAGGAGAACTTTCCAGTGCATCTACTTTGTCCTCCTCAAATTCCTCTTCGACTCCGTCACTGAAGTGTATCACCCGGATCGGCCTGTTTACCGTCACTTGTACTTCAGGATCGACTGTTATCTGTTTATTATCCATTTTGCTTTGATTTCTAATATTCATAAAACCATAACATGTAAAAGAAACAGATATTTATTAATAACGATTCGTCACTCATATGGCAAAACGTTTTGTTTTGTAAATAAATTGTTTACTTTAATGTCTTTGTTTATTGACTTTGACCGACTCGACTGACAATCAATACTGACATTGACATAATGACATCACTGTCAAATCTGTCAATATATGTTCCACAGACTATAATTAAGTTCCTTGCTGCACTTGACATAGGTAGGTAGGTATTGAGATTTGAGAATTAGCTGTTTATCTCACTACGGACCCTGCCGCGCTGGCGCAAGGTGTGGCGTACTGGCCTCGTAATAGTGTTCTGTGGTCTACTGTGTTTCCGTATTATAAAGTACTCTGTGGGTCTGTGGTAACTGGTACCAGGGCGTACCGGTTATTATATCTCTTGATTCTCTTGTTGCTCTGTGGAACTCTACGGGTGTTTTACGTACTCTATGCTCTGTCTGTGTTACTTTGATTGATAATTTGTTTTTGTTTGATTGTATAGATATTGATCGGATTCCAATTTCTATTCCAGCTCCAACTCCAGCTGAGTTTATTGATTATATGATAATGATTTTGATTATTATTGAGCAGCTGCAGTGAGCTGAGTATTCAAGTTTTTCAGTTTCTTTCATAAGTTAAAGGAGATAAAATTCATTTAATTGTGGTTTAAGTATCTTTAAAAAATTCTTTGTTTAATGTTGGTGTAGCTTTATGCTTTATTACGCTAAGAGCTATAATATTATGTGTACCCTAGTGAGATTGAGAATGTAAGATAGAGAGCCGGTATCCCATCCCATGCAATGGACGGGTTTTGCAGAGGATGTCTCAATAAATTCGACGACCCGCTTGAATTACTGCAATACAATGAAGAAAGACGAAGATTATTCGTTTATTCGACTGGCTTACAGGTAACGTGTAAGATTAACACATAAAAAATTAATAATGATGTGGTGTCGTGGGACACCAGGTAGGAACGAAGTTCCTTCGGCTAATGTAGAATCGACACAAATTGCAAAAAAATCGTGCTCAATTTTACGTAGGTTTTCTTGATTTTTCTCTTAAATTTTGCTGATTAGTTTTTATTTAAGTACAAGAAATGAAATAATAAATTACTTAAAATAAAAAAACATCGTAATTCAAATTATCAACTAAAATAACAAAATATGTCTCTTTATTTTTGTTTGACAACATAAAATTACATAGAAATAGAAAAATAGAAATAACAAAGTTCACTCAAAACTATATGCTGTTACATTGATGGTTGATTAAGATGAAGAAAAAGTGATATCAATTGAATGCCATGATTGTGTTATTAAATTTTGGAAAACCCATGTGTATCCATTGTTATATAAAAGTATAGAATAGAAAATAAAAATGCATAAATTTCATTTGTGTTTTATTTAATTAGAGAATCTTGTATATTAATCAAACCTCAAGCTATAGTAAAAATATGGTTAAATGGTATATTTGTCTGTTCTTGAATCAAGTTAACTAAATAATAACAAGTTAAAGGATTGCCAATATAAGAACGGGGGCTTTTTTTAATTTTATTTAAGGTACACTCTAAGGCATTTAAATTTTCTCGTCTTTTGTCATCCTGTATCATCACTACAATCTGAAGAAGACTCCATTTGAAAAGATATTGATGATTCTGTGAAAGTTACAGAGGGAGTATAAGATGTATCACTATCTGATTGTTCTATTTTTTAACAATTTTACTCAAATAATGTTTAATTAAGTTTTTTCCAAAACAACTAATTTATTCTCAAAATAAGTTAGCTTTTCTCAAACAAGTTGGCTTTTCTCAAAATGAGTAAACTTTTCCAAAACGAATAGTCTCATCGAACGTCACTCAATTAAATGTCTCTTAAAACAAGACTAAGAATAATTACATCTAACTGTATACATAGCTCTCATATGTATCGTCCATCCAGATACAACTGTCCATTGGCACTCTCCAATAACAGAACTGAGCACCTCTCTCTAGTGTCTTATCAGGGCTATGCATTGTACAAAAATAACAATGATCAAATAATAATTTCAAAATGAGTTATGTTCGACAAGATGGCTGAATTTTATTAAATTTTCAAAAACAAAAGAAATCTCATTAAAGTGAATCAATCATCAATCAGTCTGGCTAACTTACTAAGCCATATCATAAATAACTCCATATGTTACAACCCCATTTTCTTTTTAACTATTAACTAACCATTTAACTGTAACTGTCAATAATTAATTATGTGACCGTCTCTAAGTATCAGACTAATCTGCTACCTATATCACCAGTAAACCCTGTGTGATAAAACCAAAGATGGGTAGGTACTTCAAATGTTATACTCCTAATACCATATTACCACAAAATTACCAAAAAGTTATTAACTTTATCAATGTCATAATTAGAACTCAATATTTAACTTCAAAAACTCATTTTCTTGATAATTTAGTTCCATTGTGTCTAGATTATCATTTTATTATTTTGATGTTATTCTATTTCATAACTAATGAATAACAACTCAAACTCAAGAAGTACTTGGTCATACCTGACAAATCCTTCAGCGTGGACTTGTGGATAGCGACTCCTGGATACAGGTGATCCAGACTAATGTAACTCTCAGATAAGCAGCTCTCTTTGGCCTCATGTAACATCCTCACTCAATACTTGTAGGTATACCATGATATCCAGATGACATCTTGTACTTATAGTCATCTCAAAGCATCGCAGCCTTGCTTGCCAGTTCATATTGACATCCAAGCTTTCTCAGTAGCTAGTTTCTTACGGATTCTTTATCCCAGCTTCTGATATCGGCGTCAGGTAGGCCGGGTGTGGGTGTTTGTATGGTTTTCCAGTCGATTCTACTCTGTTTAGCATGTATTTTCATGAAAGTAGGTATTCTTCACATAACCTCCGTTGTGGGCTTATTTCATGTCAGGACTTCAGCTTAGGATTTCAAATAAAATACAGGATTCGGGACCAACACATGAAGAACCATTTATTCTCTGATTACTGTCCCGTATAAACGCTCTTACTTTGGTTATTTACGCGAAACTCGCGAATATTGATTTAAACGTTTTAACACTTTTAACCACTCGCTCTATCCGCGATATCACATTTTATTATAACTTCATCAACAACTTTAAGAGACTCCGCGGCTTAAGACAACTTTGATAAGTTTTTCCGCGGGAACTCAACATAATCATAATCTCCGTTTTCTGACAGATCTCGCAAACTCCACTTACTTAACCAATGTAAAATATATTATATTTATAATATAAATATATATTTATTAATAAAGAATAAACTAATACTTACGTATTTAATTCTTTTGCACTGAATAAATATAGTAATAATTTCCCACTATTAGCACTGTCACTTTCACTTGCCATTTTCTTTTACTATATTTATTTACTAAGTATATTATTATTTTATATTACTATATTTTATTATTAGTTTATGAAATTATATGATATGAAAACTAATTAAGGCAACGGCGAACGAAATGAAACAGGGAGAAAGAGAAAGGTAATATACACTACTCGCTCGCGACTGTCGCGCATGCGCACGTCTCATTATTCCACGCATTCTTCCTTACGGTTTTACTATCATATATTTTTCAGTTCGGTCGCCGTAGCAAAACCTATCCCCTCCAAGCCTGCCGTAAGGAACTTCGTTCCAAAAATATATATAACATAGGTACTCGTTGTAATGTATGTATGAAATTTGCTTTTGTTAGAATGCGGAATGGGGGGTATACGTTGGTATTGGGAGTGGTAACAAACTATTAATACAATATGGTATATCCACAGGTAAAAAGAAATGATGTGTTTACATTTCAATTATGTAAAGAGTGCTACTACAGCATGAAAACGTCATGTAAATTCAAAAAAATGTGTAGGACTTCTGATAAAAAAATCAAAAATTATCTAAGTCTCAAGGATGTTGATGACAGTATGGACTTCAATACCTTCTTGAAGAGGAATGAGGAGTCTTCCATGTTCAGGTATGAGTTGAGTTTCGTTAGTAATTACAGTTGGGCATTTTTTTTATTAATAGCTGATAATCAAGATAACTTAACTGCCTGGCCTCAGTGAAAAATAATTCCTAGAAGTGTAACTACCGATCAAAAATAGAGTAATGAATACTAGGCTACAGCCTAGTAGGCAACGTCAGCCCATTCGTCATTACATGTTTTGTTTTTTACTTCTCGTTCTTTTGAATTTCTCTTCAAATACACCTAATTAATTTTCAGATTGCCCATATTAAGTGGATCCAGTACCCCTGCTAACCAAAAAGCCAAAGATGATGACAATGGTATGCTGTTTAATTATTATGTTAATTTCTGTTTGTGCATATTTTTTTTGTTTCATCTTTTTTAAACCTTACACACTTATCCACCACACACAACACACAAGTTCCCTATCGTACATTACTAACACTCATGACCTGAGCACAGACATTTATCTATCATATCTGCCCGTTCAGAAATCGAACCACAGACCTCTTGCTTCACAGGAAGAGCCATTACCAACTAGACTAGGGGTCGTTGTCGCAAATTACTTTGAAACTGTAATTTTTGATCTTAATATAATTGCCTTACCTGACAAACTTTGCACACAGTTGGTGACAACTTGTTTAAAATAAAATGTGTTTTCAGAATCAACATGTACAAGTATCCAGAACTTTATGACTGACATATTAAGAGCTGATGAGATAGAAGACACGGAAGCTAGGATTATCAGGGAAGTGATAGAGGAAGAAGCAGATGTTCTAGAGGATTCTTTGGATTCACATTGGCTTGAGGAAGATGCTGTTGATGAATATCGACTTGATCTTAGGTAATGATTCCTATGTTTGGTATTATAATATGTAATATGAGTCAATGAGATTTATATAGCTACGAGCAGGATTGGTTAATTAAATGTAATGCATATAGATGTACCTCAAACTATAAATGCATTACATTCATATAATGTGAGTCACATGTTTTGATCCTGCAATGATATTACTGTAACTATGAATGTGAATGATAGTTACGGAACGTATGAAACAGACAGAGATAGCTAAATGAAAATTACATTAATTAGGGGAATTTGACTGCGTCACTTTCGGCATGCTATTGACATATCTATGTTTATAATATGATGTACCTACTCTTAGTTTAATCTTAACTATGGTTTTATTGCAGCTTGAGCCGATTTTCAACTCCCAGATTCACAAACCAAGATCGCATGATTAGTCCTGGGCACAGGGAGAATAATACGTCTGATATTACTTCAGGAGAAGACTATGACAATATTCCAATAGATATTTCCCTGATGAAATTGACAGATCCTGTGGATAGTGTTTGTGTGCAACAAAATTTAGTTGAGATAATTGCTCCCAGTGATACAAAGAATAATAAATGTTCTATAGATAAGAACCTAGAAAAAGCGCTAAAAGATGAAAACAATCAGGAGTTTTCACTTCAAGAACTATTGGCTTCGCCAGGTATTTTATATGTTGATTTATGTTAATATACATTACTGATGATATACATAATATACGTTAATATACATAATACCGATAAACGTGCAGACGAGCCGAGCCACTCGATGGTGACTGGTCACCATCGCCCATGGACATCAGTAACACCAAAGGCATCACCAATTCGTTGAGGGCCAGAAAGAAGGAAGTAGTAATACAGACTGACTTACAAGCTCCTAGCCGTAACACAACAAGTAACTTGCTTGCTGATAATAAAATATCAATTACACTTATTACTTAATATTACTGAGCTTTTGTTTATTTCAGTATTCCCTTCCAAATCTGGAGCTTCAACCCCTACAATAAAGCACATTATTTTTGGGGATAATGGACAAAATGCTAAAAAATCGAAATCTCCCAAATTTGAATCAGATCTAGATCTACTCATGGGAAAATTAGATAAAGGGATCAAGTCCCAAGAACAATTTAAAAAAGGAAAGCTTAAAACAGTGGTTCGGAAAGAAAAACGATTAGATGGAAAATATGAATTAGGAAAGAAAAATAACATGAAACTTGGAAAAGGCAACATAGATCCTGGGAAGGTCGCTGAAGAAAAGAAAAAAATAGACATAAGACAGTTCAGTGCGGGGAAGGTGCTACAAGAAAAGTTAGACTTGAGCAAAGTAAAAATAAATAAAGAAAAAAAACTATTTAAAGGGAAATTCTTAAAGTTTTATGAAAATAACTTCAATTTAGATGAAAATTTTAATTTAGATGATTTTGACATAGAGAACACAGAAGAACCACAACCTAATTTAGACAATGTAAATGCAGATAATCAACACGATGGTAAACTGGATCTAAATATGGAAGAATTACTTCAAGATAACAATAGAAACTTGGTTCCCGATAATGGCAACAATGAAGAAAATTTAGAAATAGAACTGTTGAGAGAGCCTCTTGTAGAATACATTGAAGATGACAGCGACGATGGTATATTAGAAGAATTTCTGAATTCAGAAAAAGAAAAATTGGTTAATATCGAGATGAAGAAGAGAGCTGTTACCAATTTAGCTAATGCTGCACATGTAAATAATGCCAAGATAGCCGAATTGCTACAGGAGGCTTATGATCACAAGGTTGAAATTATAAAGGCCAAGAACTGGATAGACACTCGGAGCCCGAATAGGGAAACGAATTTTGCAAAGAAAATTATTTCGCCGCCAGAAAGCAAGTATTGTTTAACAAATTTGATCTGCAAAATGTGTGACATAACATTCAAATCGTTGAAGGCTTTGAAGATTCACTTTGCACGTGGCCATCGGTATAACATTAAAACCCCAGCGAAACCTCGGATGGCAAGAGCGAAGATGTGCGATCTTTGTGGTAAAGCATTCACCAACAGCAAGTCTCTGGTGCGACATTTGAGCAATCACGATGTAAGAATTGACATTTTGTTTGATAGAGTAATGTTATAGTTATTCATTCACAGGCGATAGGGTTCTACACCAGCATACACCTTAAAATTGCTGAAGCAAATTAGAAATTGACTGTCACATAATATGTTGCTTTCTTTTCTTTTTAATATAGAATAGTAATTTCCAAAGTATAGGTGATATTTAATTATAATGTAATTTTTGGGTAAAATAAAAAATAATTTAACTGCAATTACTGTATCCAATACTCTCCATTAATTTCAGAAACCCAAGGAGTACTTCTGTGATAAATGTCCACTGAGTTTTAAGACTGAACACTGCCTCAACCATCACAAGATTACTCACAGCACGACAAAACTTAGAACGGTGAAACTAGACAACATTCTGAATGGATTGGGTCAGGTTTGTAACGTAAATTATGATAAGTGGAATAATTTTTTTTATGGAAATAAAGTAGCAAATGAGCATGCATGGGTGGCACCACCTTCCGCTGCCACCCATGGCAACTGTGACCGACTTAGAATAAGACTCATATGGGGACTGGGATAGTTAGTCCGGTTAGGTGACGGTGTTAGAACATTAGTTGGTTAGTTTGTAAGTATTAGGACTGGGACAGGGACTGTTAGTGATAGTTAGTACTGTTAGTTGTTGTTAGTAATAGTCCAGTTAGTAATTGTTAGTAAGAGTCTTGTTACAATTCGGCCACAGATGCGTTGCTACCCTTGAGGACTGAGATGGTCGCCTCTAAAAAAAAGTAGCCGGCTCCACACCTTTCTATCCAGAACAAACATAATTTATTGTACCTGAACCACAAATTTCACTACCGAATTATATTAATGCCAAGCAATACTAATAGTATTTATTTTATTCAATGTGCTGTTAACTGTTGAGGAGGTCCCTTGTGTGGAGCCTATCCTGAGCGTTGTATCTGCTTTTGTTGGTCATGAAATTGCATTGTCATCGGAACTAAAGCTGTATGCAACATTTTAAGTTTATAGAGCAGTAGGATGGGATAGTAGTCCTAATTCAGCTTGTAGAGATTTCACCGGTGCATACATTAATGTACATAAAAGTTAAATTAAATCTTGACATAATTGTGGCTACATCGCACACACGTCACACGGTGACGTCACGACAAGCCTGAATCACGCTATCGAAGTTTTCTACATCACACATATAAACAAGTTCCGACCGTGAACAGTCGGAGCTCGGCCGCTTCCCAGGCAAGACGCCACGCCTGGCGGGAGACCGCCCTGTGACAATCATAAAATTGATGACTAACGGATGTATTCCAGAAATACGTGTGCAAGATCTGCGGTATGGTTAGCTCTTCATCATCCAACCAAATCACTCACGAGCGCCGCCACTTCAAGAGCTACACGATGCACTGCGAGCTCTGCGGGAGGGGCTTCTACCGGCGGAGCGAGCTCATCACGCATAACAGGTGTGACGCCTCATTTAGATCAGCATTTGGGTTAAAAAAGAAAGAAAATAAGAAAGTAATTAATAATTTATTTCGTCTTAAGTCACACTAACAATAATCTTGTTTAAAAGAAAAAAACATCATTATAGTAGGTTGAAGAGAATATAAGAAATACTACAGTGACGGAAGAAATAGCAGAGGCCGCTGGTTTTGTCCTAGAAAATATCTTTGGGAAACAAACGTACGCACCTGCAGGATTTTCATAATGTTCTCAAACATGTTGATGATATACTCTGCCAATCCGATTTCCGGTTTTATGATTATTTTTCATTGTATACAATGTTATCAATAAAATAAAATACATCTATATTCCAGGCAACACACAGGAGAAAAACCATTCCCATGTGTGTTTTGCGACCAAAGCTTTTCCCGGCGCGACACACTCAACAGGCACCTGAAGCGCCATACAGGTACATTGTTATTTATACATACACTAGCTGACCCTACCACGCGTTGCTGTGGCTCAGGATGACAAATCAACCAACAGCGCCATCTATGAGAAATCCATAGAACTAAACAATAAATGAAAATTATTAATGTTTAATAAACATTTAACTTCCAATAAAAAACTCCTATTTTTCAAGTTGGATCAAACTGCACACTGTGTGCAAATTTAATTACAATCGGTTAAGTAATTTAGGAGTCCATCGCGGACAAACAACGTGACACGTAATTTATTATATTAAGATATACAGGGTGTTGGCTCAAACAGAAACCTTGTAACCACGCTTTCGGACCGTGATTCTAAGTAATACTACATCGAAAAAAAAAAATCGGTGCATTTTTTTTGTACCAAATAAAAAAATTAACCATTTTGTAATATGACATATTTATTCCGGCCCCGCCTAGCTACAGTGAAAGAATTTTACTATTCCATACAGTCCTACACATAGATCTCAAGGTCAGCACCCTAATTATTGCACTGTTACTGAATAGAAATAAGAAAAAAATTGTTAAAAAATTTATATGGTATAAAAAAATGCACCGATTTTTTTTCGATGTAGTATTACTTACAATCACGGTCCGAAAGCGTATTCTGTTTGAGCGCCTAACACCCTGTATACTTCTCATGTACGTGTGTATGTAATTGAACTCCTAAACGGCTGTACTGATTTGGTTAAAATCTTTAACAAATTTGGACTCGGTAGGTGGCGCTGCTGTCGATATGTCACCGAATTCGTTTTTTCATTGGTAATCATCTGTATTTATTTTGAATTCTAACCTCCATTCTTGACTTTTAAATTGACTGTATCGGATTTTCACGAATCTCACGATATGTATTTGGTAAGTTCTTGAAAATTTTGTTATATTAAACTTCCTGTTTCAGATGAAAGGATATATTCATGCCAGTTCTGCAACAAAACATTCGCTAAGAACTACGATGTGAAACTACATCAGTCGAGAAACAAGCAATGTCTGCTAATGCGGGGGACATAAATGTGGCCAAAGAATTTGATATAATTAATAATTAATATGCCCTCATTTTCTGTCTGTCACAGGTGTCTATTTGAACGGAAATAGGTAGAGAACTGTTTATACAGAATGCGTTGTAATGTGACCACTGGCAACAAAGGCAAAGGCAAAAAAGGCTTACAAAAACTTGTTACATATATTATACAAGGTGATTTTTTAGTCAGTTAGAATATTAATAGGGGGTACTCAGTATTTGATTTTCGTTCCAAATATGTAATAAGAAAGGTTGCTTAAATATTGACGTAATTATCCATTACAAACCGATAATGTAGACATACTCGACCGCGCGGTATAAACAAGGTCATTAACCCGGCCGCTGAGCCGCCGGCGCACAGTGGGACGAAAATCGGGTCTTCATAGACTTAGGGTTCTTATGTTATAAATGTTTGATTTTCCTTCGGAAACTAACGTAGAATCGTATAGGAAGCCACAACATTATCATATTTATGCATCTCTGGCGATAATAACACGTTTTTTTTTTTTTAATTAAATTTGTATGGAACAAAACAGAAAAATCCAATTTATTCGAGACTCGAGAGAGTGCCCCTTATTTCCTCTCGTACGATTATTGCCACTATTTTTCTCAATTTTTTGACATGTCGCACATAGCGGGCACTGGTGCGACTTCAGGTGAAAAAAAATGAAATGTGTTTTTGAATTAAATTTGTATGGAACAAAACAGAAAAAGCCATTTTATTCGAGCGTAGATAACATTCAGAGTGGCAAGTACCTTTTAAAAACCCTTACGCACCAAAAATAACGTGCACAAAATGAAATAATGATAAAAAACACATTCAATTTTTTTCACCCCAAGTCCATCGAGTGTGCGTAATTTGCGATATGTCAAAAAATAGGGAAAAATAGTGCCAATAATCGTATGAGAGGAAATAACGGACACTCTCTCGAGTCTTGTGTTTTTAATTAAATTTGTATGGAACAAAACAGAAAAATCCATTTTATTCGAGACTCGAGAGAGTGCCCGTTATTTCCTCTCGTACGATTACTGGCACTATTTTTCTCCATTTTTTGACATATCGCACATAGCGGGCACTGGTGCGACTTCAGGTGAAAAAAAAATGAATGTGTTTTTTATCATTATTTCATTTTGTGCACGTTATTTTTGGTGCGTAAGGCTTTTTAAAAGGTACTTGCCACTCTGAATGTTATATATGCTCGAATAAAATGGCTTTTACTGTTTTGTTCCATACAAATTTAATTGAAAAACACATTTCATTTTTTTTCACCTGAAGTCGCACCAGTGCCAGCTATGTGCGATATGTCAAAAAATGGAGAAAAATAGTGGCAATAATCGTACGAGAGGAAATAAGGGGCACTCTCTCGAGTCTCGAATAAATTGGATTTTTCTGTTTTGTTCCATACAAATTTGATTAAAAAAAATAAAAACGTGTTATTATCGCCAGAGATGCGTAAATATGATAATGTTGTGGCTTCCTATACGATTCTACGTTAGTTTTCGAAGGAAAATCAAACATTTATAACATAAGTACCCTAAGTCTATGAAGACCCCATTTTCGTCCCACTGTGCGGCGGGCCGGTTTAGTACCTACACAGCTGTTCGCCATACATTCTTCATGCGTATTTTTAGATAATCTTCATTGCCACTTATTTTTTTTTATCATTACCTATGACCATGTTCTTTCATGTCCTCGAGTATAGCAAGTGAATTAAAAATCACCTTGTATACACAATTTAGTATCAATAATGGGCATACAATTATGCTATAATAAATATTTTACTGTATGTTACTGTCCAAAAACGATCATATAAAAGAATGTCTACATTGATATTCTCTCACTAAGATTTCTTATCGTGAGTATTATGACTCTACATTATCATCCCCAGACATGACAAATACGCACAAGCACGATCTTACCTGTGAAGTGAAGGGTCCCAGGTTCAATTCCCAGCCAGGGCTATTTATGCGACGTATAAACGTTTGTTCTAACTTCGTAGGCGTTTGTGATGTGTTATTCATATTGTCTATGTGTATGGTGTATGCCACCTGCGACACGGGGGCACGGGGGGCATGTGATATGGTGTTTGTAAACGTTTATTCGTGCAAGCATGGTGCAAGCGTTTAGTTAAGACATTGAGAATTAGTGGCAAGAGAGTTGTTTAATTTTTCCAATTACTTATTGCAGAATAATGGTCTGCAGAGTTCTATAATAAAGGATCTAAGTCATAGACTAAGCGAGTTAGTGCCATGTCTTTTTAATACGCTTTTATTTCGTATTATGTCTTTATCCTATGTGTTGTTGTCATATATTTAATTCGCTGTTTACCGATAGAGGGGTTTTGCACAAAAATACGTGTATTTTTACCTGTATGTACGTCTATGTTAGTACACACAAGATCTTGTATTGTACCTATATTGTAATTTGTTTTGTAATAATTATGTGATTTGTCTGATAACTGTGTTAAAAGTTTATGCATTTGTTGTTCAGTAGAGAGGTATAAGAATCTCGCCACAATGCATTATATATTATATCTGTAGTATCTTGGCTCATCTGTATCTCGTCTGTGATCTTTTGAAAGAGCTGATCCGGGTTCGATTCCCGGCTGGATGTGACACATATATGTGTGTTTATAGGTTAGAGGTATTTGTGTATTTTTTATATCTGATCTGATCTAAATCGTGGATGGGCCGTAAAGCATATTTTTATCAATACTAGCCGAACTGGGACATTAACACTGTAATATGAATCATAAGTATGAATTAATTTTATTGGAACGAAGTTCCTTACGGCAGGCTTGGAGGGGATAGGTTTTGCTGCGGCGACCGAACTGAAAAATATGTGATAGTAAAACCGTAAGAAAAAATGCGTGGAATAAAAGCGTGCGCAGGCGCGACAGTCGCCGAAGGAACTTCGTTCCTACCTGGTGTCCCACGACACCAAATCAGTTAGTTTATGTAATAGAGGTGGCGCTGAAAGTGACTACAACTAAATAGATGTCGCTGATCGCATTTGATTTGTGTAAGATGGCGTTAGTGTTTCGTATTACTTTTTTAACTGTCCCCCGTTTAAGTTGTGCGTAATCTGTAAGCTTCAAAGTCACTCTTATGTAAATACCTATGTTTAAGTAGTCATACTTTTGAATAATCAATGAAAAAATATGATTTTATGTATGTTCGTAAAGTAATAAGTAGTAATCAGTAAATATGATAAAATATTTTAGAAGTTATTGGACAATTTGACTTGCACAATACAATATCCTTTACATTCTGTCAGTCTCATAAGTCATAAACCAAGTTTAAGCAACATTGACTTATTATTGCCATAGGTGAAATAGTTTTCTAAACTGCGTTATTAATGCGTTCGCTTTAACAAATAATGGCGTAACTAGTTTGACTGTTGAAAAGTATTTTTAAACTTAAGTAAGACTTAAATTATGCAATTGATGTATTTGAAATGGCCATGACTTTTTAAAGTGTGTATCTAGGAGTAACGATATAAATTCGTGCCGTTTCATTCTTTCCCGTTGCTTAAATTAATCTATTTCTTTCCAACGTTTCGTGTGGCCTTGAGTTAGCCAATCACAGCGTTGAATTAGCCAGTCCGCCCGCTCGTCTTACCTCAGCTAGTGGTCTGAATGTTCTCCATACGGAGTCTAGTGGCTGTGCGGTCGGTGGTCCACGCCGATGACCCTAGAGTCACTAATGGTACACAAGGCTGATTTTTGGTGTTGTTCAAGACCAAATGTACCGGAATCTACTGAAATTCCAAAGGGACTGGGTTTGTGGGCTATGGAAAGGTGCCACGGAAAGGTGTTCAGATTGTATTACCGAAAATGAACTGGAAGCAAAATGTGCATGAGCACCTGAGTATTTGTATTGAAGTTGATTCCCACACACAAGTGTAAACCAACACTATGTTCATTTTCCACTCATGTGAGTGTGACTCAACAGGAACAATCCTGTAGCGTTGTGTCACCACGGACCATGGTATGTTCCATCGTGTAACAGTATTGCTCATTGGAGTGACTCATCGGAAACAAAACTTAAATAGGTACAGCGTTTTATTTATTTTGCCATTCAATTCTACCCCCAAGCATGTCATATTGTCTAAGGATGCGGAGCTGCGGTATATTCCCGCTTCACTCCGCCTATGGTTATAATTGTTTTCATTGATTATTCGGTTTCCGAAATATCGGAGGTGATATTATTTTTATAAATAAATGATTATTTTAGGTCGTATAAATATCTATTTTACCTACCTATTTTTATGGCCATAGGTATGATACAAATTAACTACTAAATTATTTTAAATTTATCATGAACAATCGATTAATGTAAATTTTTAAAAGTCTATGACTAAGATATTAAAATTATGCTTACACACAAGATTATTGATTCTATGTGTATTTCCTTTTCATGTTATCGATGTTATAGAAAATTGTACTTTTGAAAAGCAGAGAATATTAAAGCAAATGAGGAAACAATTAAAACAAAATCCATTTTGATTTATACCCCTCCCATCCCAACATTTTTTACTACCGACGATACTTGGTTTTATGTTTTTTTTAGGTGGCATTTAAAAAACAGATCATCCTACGGTATAATATTTTATTACATTTTCTTCTATACAAAAATTTAACAACAATCGTAACTTATTAATAGTTTAAGTGCCTCAATAACAATAAATCACAGACACCATATATTATAATTATGTTTAAACATTTATACAGTCCCAAATGTTCAACAGGGTATTTGGACTTGCTAGTAGTATAAAACGTAAATATAATGCGATAATACTTTAACCTTTCATTATATACCAACGAGCGCCACGCGTCGGCCATACAAGAAAAATGTCCAAACTAATATAAGCTTGTGTGCGTGAGCTTACGCACACAAGCTTGATAGTTTTGTTTTACGCTCGCGTTACGTCATTTAGAGGCTAACAGTTAGTGACTCTTTTTCGTACGCTTTTTTTCAGTAACTCTCTTTGTAGAAAGTATATACTCAACCCTTTTATCTTTATAATGCAAATGTATTAAGTGTAAGATGCTATCCTGCTATCAACAGTCCTTTAAAATATTTTGGCAAGTGATCACTTTTATAAACACAATAATTTAAACAATCAGAAGCAATGATTTAATTTATAATTTTAACATTTTTCGTCATATAATTAATTCTACTTTTGGTATCATAACAAAACTTAATAGTTAACAAAGTAACATGATACTCACATAATAAAAAATATATAAAACAATATATTAACTGATAAAATACTTTTGACAATTTTCCAAAGGAATGCTATAAGATCATCATTTATCATCGCAATATGAAGTTGGCTCAGCCCCAAAAAACATTTTAAACTTGATTTGGTTTCCTAATTATCAAATTTAAATCACCATAATTTCACACCTATTCTAAATTCAAATCAAGCTTCTATTTAATCTTTTATCCATACAGACTGTAATACGAATTATCTCACTTAAACATGTTAATCATAGATATTATGCCATAAAGTCTCTAGACTCTATAAAATGCTACATTAGTAAACTCAATGCGAGCCAATTTTCATTGAATAAAGCACAGCTTCATTGTAATTTTTACAAGTAACATGGAAATTATGATATTTCTATATAAAACATGAAAAATATGATAAATATTAATTAATCAATAGGGTATTTGGATGCAGTAACCACTTAGTTTCCCTAAAGGACGGTATTCCTGCAACAACATTATACTCTTCAACCCAAACACGAGAAAATAAAAAAAAAATTAATTTCATGCTACCTTTTATACAATTCAACCATACAATTAAGAATAATTCTGCTACACTTATAGAAATTCATATTCATACTATAATTCCTCTCAAAGGTCATGTTTATATCAATTGGGCAATAGCTAGTGGTACATAATTAGTTTCCCTATCTTCAGAGGGCTTAGGAAACGAATCCCTCTTGTATTTAGAGAAATTTCTAACCCCTGAAAAATCAATTGATTAGCAACTAACACCCCAATTAAATGTACATTTTCTTCATCTGTATTAAAACTACTTTTTGCGTGACACCTATAGATATCCATGTATATCTTCCCCACATAACCAACATCTTTGTTAAAATATAGATTGATCATAACATTATTTTAATACTTGCATTGCACTCACTGATCTGTATAAGTAAAACAATAAACTAAGTTTAATTGAGACTATTCAATTTTCCATCAGCAAAATGTCGGGGAATGGATGAGATACCAAAAACCACAGTAATGTAACCATATTTAATACTCTAGCTAGTGTAATGCTAATCACTAGAGAACTAAATATTACATGAGCAAATGGCAACCGCTGCACTTGAAAGGATTTGCAAATTGCCTTAATTTGTTTATCGAGTCATGACAAATGAAAAGCAAAATACTTCATACCATATCATGTATCATAAAAGACAGTTATTGCCCAAATTTCATGTTTCTAGGTTCAGTGGTAAGGTGAAATCTGTGAAATCAGTCAGTCGGTCAGGATAAGTCTTTTCATTTGTATAGATTAAAGAGATCAGTGACTGCATTATGGTTGTGTCTATCATGCTGCTTATTCAATATTACTGTGATATATCAATATTGCTTACCGGAATTCCTGTTTACCCATTATCATATTATCGCACACACAACAGCACCTTCAACAGTTTCACAAACACACATAGTCTTTAATCAGTCTGTGCCAGCGCAGTCGAAGCTAAGACTTCTGGCCCTTTGTTCTATTGTTTGGCATATTACTCACTAAGCAGTTATCTGTGAGTTGATTACGCATGGAAGAGTTCTCCTTACGTAACTCGGCCAGTTCTTGATTAAGCCTCAATATTTCTAGCACAAGTTTGTCATTGTCCACTTCCAATTTCTCTAACCTGAAAAGATTATATTGTCATGTCAATATGATACAAAATCTTTTGATAGAGAAGAGTTAAAAAAATTATATGATAATTTTGTTTTCACCGATCTTGCCTATGTGTAAACATGCATCCTCAACCACTGAAAAATAGCCCAAAATATTAAGCAGCAATTCAATAACCCAAAACTTAAAACCATACCCAATAATATATGGATCACACACACCTACAAAGCCACACAAACCGACCGACGACCTTACGAGCCCTCCGAAACACGGAAACATTCCAAAAAAATTTTCCATTAGCAGTCGCCCGTTCTGCCTAACTCGGTCGATCACTTATGATCGACGCAAGCCGCCGGCCTATGAGCGCTTCAACTTTCGCTTCTGTTACTAAAGATATAATTATTTCAATTACCTCTTCTGCTTCTGTGTAAGTTCAGTAATATGGTCACACGCTTTAGCTAATATCCCACCCTTGCTCGCAGTGTCAGGGAGCCCCGAGTTAGGTACTAAAGCAGCTAATTTGGTTATCCAGCTGTTTATTTTATCCCGACGTCTTCTCTCCACCTCATTGTGAGTAGCTCGTCTCTTATCATCCCTCTGGAAATTATCATAACGGTCACATGGAAACAGTCGATTTAATACATATTATTCTGAGCATTCAAATTTTACAAAAATAACTACACATGATATGTGCGGTAATACCGTAATACTAATATACTGTAAGAAATACTTTAAAGTTGAGTAACAGTAGCCGTATTGGGGCAGCCTAGAATGCCTCAATCCCATGACATAGGACCAGGGTGTCGAAAGAGGCGTTAGAAGCCGACCCTCTGCCTGGTGGTAGGGCTGAAGCCTGGCCAACTGGCTACCACCCTCTTCTTTAGTCTGCCGCCTACCGACATCTATTGCTCCAGCTGCGAGCCTGAGAGCAAGTATGTTTTTTCTATCCTCTTCCTTATTTCTTGGCCAGCTATAAATCGGTGATGGTGATGATAATGATGATGATAGTGATTGGGGACCGTAATAGTGTTACATACGATGGTGGTGTTAACGATGTCCATGAGCAATGGTGACCCTTTACCTAGGTAGGTTACCTGCTCGTTAATTGGTTGCTAATACTTTAAATAAATGTTAACAACACACGCAAACTCACCTTCTTAGCAGTGATAGCTTTAGCCCTTGGCTGTCGCCTCACAACTTTCTTCTGTGCGGTGCCACTACTGAACATCTCTACTGGATTGCTGATCACATAGAACTCGCCGCTGGGAAGCACTAGAAACAGATATAGTTTTATCTTTGAATATTAAGTACCTTTTCAAACCTCACCTATTTTTGACCACCTTAAATATTTGTTGCAGAAGATTTAATGTAAATATTATGTCACAGAAGTATGAGTGGGCCACACTGGGGTAACTGGGCACTACCGCCTGATACCAATATATCATTGGTTAGACAAGAAGCATTTCTTTCTGATTCTTATTTACTGCAATTGTAATGCTTCAAAAACATTTAAGTGTTATTTTTTTGGAGTACGGCCGCTAGCCAGGGAGGTAATACACATGTAAGCAAAAAATAACTGCTTTACTATAATTACAATATGATTTTTTATTACAATCCCAAAAATAAATCATTACCAGTTAACTTAGGTGCTTTACATTACGTGTTTATTATATCATCGACAGTAATTGATAAATATAATTATGGAGGTAATATAAAAGTACTTCAACTCACCATGAGTGGAAGAATGTTCTGAGATGTTGGTAGTGGACTCCTCACCAGTCATTTGAACTAGTTTATATGTCACTCCGCTAGCTGTCAATAATAACAATGAACATATGTACACAACAAAAAAAATGCAGTAATATAATATGTGAAGCTATATTTGCCTATGTTTGCCAAGTCCCAATACTTCTCAGATAACCATTTGGTAAATAATAAGTGGATATGAGGAAATCAGGAAAATGGAACCGGGATTGGATTTATACCCACAATAGATAATGATAATGAGTAATGATAAGTTTAGTAAACAGCCATTGCATTCTGGTTTTTGTTGGCATTTTTTTGGAGGTGACCATCTTAGAACCGAATTAGAACAAGACTCTTACTAGCAACAACTAACTGGACTATTACTAACTATGCCTCAAACCTGCCCCACCCACTTACGAACTCACCAACTAACATTCTTAGTTACACCCTCTGCTCACCGGACTGACCATCCCAGTCCCGTTTTGAGTCTTGTTCTCGTTCGGTCTAAGTTGTCATGGGCAGCAGCGGAAGGGTGGTGCTACTATGCTCGTCTACTATGTTGAATCGGTAAAAAAGGTACTTACGCAAGTCCCTAAAGTTATAAGACAGGTCTTCTTCGTTAGAGTCCAAGATTGACTGGGACACTAATTGAGGCCTGTCACATTCAGCTCTCACACCTGGAATTAAGCATAATTCAATTTATCCTTCAGTCTAATTCAATAACCGGCACTATGAGATTATCTACGAAAGCCGTAAGTAGTATAATTAAATTTTAGCTACATTAGTAAACAAATACATGTGTGATACGATACCATGTAGATTTTAAATTGTATTATCTCAGAATTAACTATCACTACAGAATTAAGTAAGGAACTCACCGAAAGAATCTTCTTCTACCATGCCCAGGTATTCACTATCGGCACTGGAAAACGATAGAGCGATATGAAAATTATTATTTTTTCTAAAAAAAAATCGCAAGGTATTCAATCATTAGCCAAATTGCAAAACTAATGTTGACCTTCGACGCCACTTAACAATTATGTAATATTATATCAAACCTAAGAGATCCACAATAAAAACAATTTACCTATTATCAAGTGAATTTTCATGAATGTCTATATCGTCTATGTCAATTTTTACTTTGGCCATTGCGCGTAATTATTTTTGAATTTCACACAACTTGATCACGGGGACAAAATAAAGAGGTCATGTGATGATACCATAGACTATTTTTTTGCACAGATAACTTATTATAATATCCTAGCTCTGTTATTAATGTTGCTCTATGGTAACAACCTACTATAGAAAATAATTATCACAAAATATCAAATGTAGTATGTTGACTGAGAATATCGGTTAGCGGACACTTATCAGTTCTGAAACCATTTAGCATAGTTTTGCCTGGACAGAGACGTGAGCAGCGTGAGCTTGTTCCGAGGTGAAGTGAAGTGAAGATCTTCCTTACGGGGCGCCGATAGTATTATGAATCACACGTTATTACGTTTCTATACAGAATAAATAGGAGTGGCTCGTAGCGAGGCGATGCCGAATCGTTTCCGAGTACATAGTGTGCACCATCCTTATTGCATTTAATTTGGCCTATCCAATTAAGTTTGCAATGGTGATATTATCGGTTTAAACAGAAAATTACCTGAAAAATCTAAATATGGCTATGACATAAAGATTATAAAAAAAATTAAATGTGGCACTCGGAGACTGCCGCGGTAAAGCTATTGCATAGCATTTTTTATCAACATAAGCAATTATAATTAATATAAGTTATATCAGAACAGCGCCATCTAGTTTGTAGAAAACATACGTACCATACCTTAGTATTAAGGTACTAAATGGCGCTGATTGGGGGTGGTGCATTATTATCCCCTACCAGCGCCATCTACGTACTGTGCAGTGAACAATTATTCATTAGGTTAGATGGGTCCATTTATCGATGGAGGAAGGCTGGCTGAGACCGGCTGAGTTGGTAGTTCACTCGCAGTATGTATGGCGCTGAGTAGTAAAACGCTGTAATTCTGAATCACGCTGGTGAGGTTTTTTGTAATATCTTTATGTATCCAGCATTAACATTCAATAAATGACTTGACTTGACTTGACTTGTACTGAAGAAGTGTTTCTTTAATCTTTATTGTGCTTGCCTACTCGTTCAACGAAACTACTCTTGGGACCGCCGAGTGGTCGGTAATTTATTCAGGGGGTGTTAGGTTTTTTTCGTTACGGAATTTCTGGATTCGGTCCCCACGCTCAAGGCCCGCGATAAAAGCTATGCAATAGCTTAAAAAGATTATCTTTTTAAATGTTGCTATTAGTGCGCCCACAGTAACGAAATAGTTAAGTAAGTTAGTTCGCTCATCCAAGGACAAGTAAAGGACGGGAAAACGAAATTAAAAGAGTTCAAGAAGAAGAAGATGAATGAATATATTCGGATAAAGCTTGGAGAAAAAGGTCAGGAAAGTAAGATACTTCTTCTATCTGCTTCTTCATGACGTTATAAATTGATAATAAAAGTTGTCAAGAAAAAGTTAATTTTAAATAACACTAATTTAGCATTTACTTACGATGTAACGTTATAGTAATAGATCTCAATGTTCATACAAGTTGTTTCTCGTAGGTATAATATAGCATTTAGTTCTTATATGTAACGTTAGATGTCACTGTTCATACAAGTTGTTTGTTGTTTCATGATTTAAGATGACATAAACGTTAGTAAATTGTTACTATCCAATAGCTACTCCATGCATTTATAATAAGGTTCTTTTTAAACTGTCAGTGGTAGCGTATTATCAACTATAATTTTCTAGATTTTAGATCCATAATTATTTTCCTTAGGTAAAAAAATACTGCCATCTATTAATGAGTTTGGGAACTATTAAGCACACTGATCGTTATTTTGTAGATTTTAAATTTATTGATAGATACTTAACACTTTTATTAGATATATCCACAGTCGTTATCGCCACGCCAAAAACAGGTTTACCCCTCGCCTATAGATGTTTCACATCAAAAATAATATTTGCGGAGGCGACGTAAGGTCGGGCTAACTACGAATGTAGGTAAGTACTTACTTCAATAGAAATTACATAACTTTTTTTTCAACATTATTGTGAGCGGTATCACTAACACTCAACTAACAAACACAAACAAAGCGATGCAAGTACGTAATGCAAGTACTGCAACTCATCTGCGAGCGACGCAAAAATAACTGCCGATTATTATATACTTTGTTTAGTTATTCTAATAATTAAAAGCTCATAACATACTTCCTACTTACAGGCGTTGTAAGTCTATGCTGTACAACAAAATATTCGGCAAGTCATTCGTGAAATCCCTTCCTTGAGTAATCAACAGAAAAATTACTCAGCAGAGGTGTAGGTACTTAATATTATGGTGTAGGTAGGGAAAGGAAATGCGAAAAGTGCTAACTGCGACATACAAATGTAGCCACGAAATTTCATCCAGTGAATTGCAATATTACCTACGCATCTTTGGTGTAAAAGGGAGCTAGGAAAATAGGTAGTACTTACCTACTTATTATTTCTAGGTACTAAGTGTCATAGGTGCCAAATTTAATACAGTGATCAGTTCGACACACGTGGGTAATTTAGGTAATTAAGAAATGTTTTAACGTTAACCAGTTTAATCCCAATGGTTGCCTTTTGGAGACTGGTAGAGTTTAGGTACCTATTTGGACACCTAACTTATCTTGGTAGATGATCCGCCTGTTATATGGGACCCCTTCTTTTAACCAGTTACTCGTTGGATAAGCTTCAAAATAATCTTTACGTTGTTGAATCAAAGACTAGTAAGCATTCTGATTTTATCACTCTCCGCGGCTACGTAGCGTAGCGTAGTAGAGTATGAGACAGCTCATACTCTACTACGCTACGTATGTAGCTACTATCGCGCAATCTACACATTATTGCTCCAGATTTTAAACATTAAGGTCACCCCGATAACTTCTGAACACACCCGAACTTGTACACTCGATCGATCACTTAAACAATTGACAATGACATGGCTTCAATGTATGAAGTCCTCAATATAATTCTACTTGAATGACGAGCTCAAAATGAAAGATTACTCTAGGTAATCTTTCATTTTCTTCATACTAAGTATATTCTATTAAACTTTTATTTGTTTTAAGTAACAACCTATTGTTACTTAAAACAAATAAAAGTTTAATAGAATATACTTAGTATACTTACCTAATGAGGGTTTATAAACAAATTGTCGGTTGCTGACGAACGACGAATTCTAAAACTTTTAAGTGGCTATTTGAAGTTACGTTCGGGTGAAAAGTTGTATAACCTTTAAAAGTGATCCTTATGCCCTCCAAGTTAGATTGTTATTCAGTTAACTTTCGAGTATAATTAGACGATATTTATTTACTAGGTCCGTTCGTTCTGTTGAGCCTTGGCTAATTTTCCTGCGGAGCGAGTTGTGTAAACAACTTGGGTAACGGTTCGGAGGATGTTTGGGCTAGTTACAGGAGCTCCTTTCAATCCTTAGGACATCTTGATTTGTTTGTTCTCAGATTGAACATAAAAGATGTACCTATGTACATCTTTTATATTCAATCTTTTATAAATTAACTAGCTTTTCGGCCGCCAATTTCCAAAAATCCTTTCTTAGTTAATTATTTCTTGCTTGCGTCACTTGAGGAACCTATATACCTACTTACAAAGTTTAAAGTGAATCCATTTAAGTAATAAAAAGTTTCAGTCTATCCCCTTTTTATCCTCTAATCTTGATAACCTCTTGATTATTGTTGCCATTGTTACACGTGTAGGTATTTATTTTAAGTTCAAATTATTCTTTATTTTTGTATTGTATTGTATTATAGGTAGGTAGGTACTTAGTCACATAGCGCACGCCGTGGAATTTCCCAAGATGCACAAATTTTTCCGACTTTAATACCTACTTGGCGAAAGTCTCTAGCCTCTAGAACTTTTCAAATTATTACCATACCATCCAACCAAACTCACAGAATTGGCACTCTCTTTTTATAATGTTAGTAGTTTCGTACATCGTACCTATACCCTAATATATTGTGTTGCTACGTGCTAACCTGTGTGAGGTCAACCACGGAACTTTTAATAAGAGGCTTTGTGCTCGGCCTTTGTTCTGATTGGAATCCATTTAGAGATTACGACACCACAATATACCCGCTAAGTTTATTCATAAAAAACAACAGGAGATTAATTCCTACTTTTCAAAAATGGTTATAACTATTTCCACCTTTATTTGCACTAGGTTTAATTTTTAGATTATTTGATATCCTTAATCTAAAACATAATCAATGCCTAATCTATATTCATCCTATATTCAGTTAAATTTAATAAAGAATGTTACAAAAGTTGGCAATTCTGTTATCACCCAAAGAAAGTGATCTATTCGTTACGGAAATAGAAAGTGAATTTTTAGGAAGGCGGCCCTCTGAGTGTGAACTAAATGATTAATCTCACTGACGCGGGAATAAATCGCAGACAAGTTGTACGTGTGATTGATGAAAACATTTTTTACCGGGGAATCTCCTCTCCTCCCCAATCCACCTACCTATCATTCTATACAATGCTAGCGGGTGTCCGCAACTTCAGTCCAGATAATAATATTTCAATAGATTTGAGTACTCTTTTAAGAAAGTTCATCGCATCCATTTTTATTTCATCTCTACGTTAAGTACCTATATTATTTATAACTATAGGGTTTTCCATTAAGGGCGGGTCGATTTTAAAATTGAATAAAACAAGTTGTATGTGAGATATCAATAAGGTTTTATCTTTATTTGAGAGCTCTATCAATGACATTTTGGGTGAATATAACATCGTTCAAATAGCCGCTGCGGCTTCGCTGGGTGGCGTGCATTCGAAAAGTCCAGTTTTCGATGTGTTTGGCGCATAAATCAGGCCGAATTTGACCGATGGCATCGATTATGTTGTCTTTGAAGGCCGCGGTGGTTTGCGGCTTATTCCCATAGACCTGCGACTTAAGAAAGCCCCACAAGAAGTAGCCAATTGATTTCATACATGATTTGTGTGTTGAAAGAAAATAGGAGCAGAAAGAGGTGAGTTCTTGTCTCATGATAAGGAGGGTGGTGTGCAAACGTTACTACCGTCTAATCAGATAAATAGGTATTTCTAAGCAGTAAATGCTCTTAGTCTACGAGACACACGACGTGTGTCGTTTTAGAACCAAATGCAATGTAAGAGTAATGTAGTTCAATATTGCCATATTTCATTCATACATTATAATTATCGTATTGGAATTTATTGGGTTTTAACTACTCAGTTTAATCCCAACGGTAATCATTTATTCAGTTGTGAGGCGTGCTACAAATACCAAATGACCACGACCATTCTGCCAAGAGTGCAGCGACTTGGAAGACTCATTCACAGTGGTAAGGTTTTTTACCCACCTGGTCTCAGTTGTGGCGTCAAAGAGCCAAAAATATTATTGGTCCCGCTTTCCTTTTTGGGTGATATGAACAACGTGGGCGACGATGACCGCTTAGGATCAGATGGCGCCTCGTCTTTTGTTTTGTCAATTATTTGATCTCCGTCAATGCATGAGTAGGTAGGTATAGTCATAATAAGGATAGTATAGAACCAGTGCACTCAGTTAGTTACAAATTTATCTTTTAAGTCGCACCAAATATTCGATTTTATTTCCGCAATTTCAGGCCTGTTATAAATCGCTTCGCAATCTGTCTCTAATGGTGATTCCGCAGCCAATCGGGTATTGACAAAAGAAATTGACCTCAAAGAGAAAGTTTCTCGTGCAATCTTCTGAAACTTATTGGTGGGGCAATAGTTGAGAGGAGAATATTGTGTAGTCGACAGCCGACAGCCAGCGTTTATGTTGTGAATTATTCAGGGTAGTCTGTCCGTTAATTTTGTTTACTGCGTGCCCTTCGACCCAAAGGTCACGGAGTACCGCTGATACAAAAACACTTTGTTGTTATAAATATTATGAAGGTACTAGTTTTTGCGCGCGGCGTCGTCCTCAAGGGAGTTGGTTAAGGATAAAATACCGTTAAAATGATCCCAAGGGAACATATTACCGGGGAAAAACTGTCCATCACTGGATTTCAAACTTATATCCATACCATTTCATCTAAATCGGTTTAGCGGATTAGGCGTAAAGCTGGCGGTTCGCAGCCGAGACCGAGACAGGAGACCGCGACCGGCACTTGACCATAGGCAATGTATAAGCGACAACCCGCGACCGAGACCGAGACCTCTGTCGCGCCTATACAAAGTGACGGTCGCGGTCTCCTGTCTCGGTCGCTTGTCTCGGTCTCGGCCGCGAACTGCCAGCTTTAGAAGGTAATAGACCGACAGAGTCACTTTTGCTTTTATAATATTAGTATGGATAGTGATTATGTACCATATTAGGTACCTAATAGTGACATACGTTTTAACTTACAACCCATCGCAACCGTTTTGTTAGGTGATTTCTTCTTTACATACTAAAGACTCTTTTGTGGGTTAACTGTGATAAATTTCTTTTGCATGAGACAAAATTCATTCACCGGAACAGCATAACAATAACAACAGCCAACATTGACTTTAGGAATAATAAGTCAATAACAGCCAAATATATTTAACATTTCTATATAGGTGGTTTATATTTTTTATATAAAAAATATGTTTAAAAACCTAATGAACGAAACAATATTGGTAGAATGGTAGGTACCTGAACTAAGGACAAAGCTCGTGAAGTTTCAAGCACTGTTATACATTGTTCCACATTGACCCACAATATTGTAAGGGACTTAATGTTCCTATATATTATTGAGAAGTTTGTTCAACAAAAGGTTTCAGCGCATGACCATTACTAAAATCGCTTAAACAAGGCGTAAGTTTTATATATTTTACCATTCTTTGTTAATAAACTTATATTTATTTAAGATTTCATTCTGTTGGTTACTAGTTTCCAAAAGTAAATTTTGCAGAGATTTCGCATTGGTTAGGATGCTTCACGGTATGGCACTGATCTTCTCGTGTCACTGGCGGCATTGAAGAGATTGGATAGTGCTTGTTTAAATTATGTGCCTATTTGAATTGTGAGGAAACCTCAACGCCACCACCAGACGCTCACAAAACGAGTGTGAATGTGTACAATATGAACTTGAAGCACTTGCCAAGCGTGGCAGATTATGGACTGCAAGAATGATGAAAACTTACTTATATAGCAAAATCTAATTTAAATAACCTACTAGGTGTCTTCAAGAGGAGGGTGACTAAGCTTTTATAAGAAGTGCGTTAAACATTTGGATATCATCGCCCGCTCATAGCCCGGCGGCAGGCGTCGATTCTAAAGTGATTTACCGAGTTAAGTAACAGCGGGCACGGTCGGTAGTTAAATGCATGACTGCTATCGCCAATTTCTTGATCGTTTCCGTGCTTCGGAGGGCACGTAGAGCCGTTGCTCCAAGTTGTCATCGTAAGATAGCAGTCGTTAAGCAGAGGTCCTCGGGCGGCATAAAAACTTCCGATACAACGTGGCCGTGGCCAACCCAAGTTGGTGGAGACTAATCCGCACTGGAGCAGTGTGGTGGAGACTGGAGATATCCTCAACGATGAGGAGAGACCAGTGCTCAATAGTAGGCCATTAATGGTTTGGAGCCGAAATCATCGCCACTTACAATTAAGTGACATTTTTGGCAAAAATCCTGTCTTTGAAATCTACTTATAAAGTTGTAATAAGTGGGAGCAAGCGACATCACACACTGAATAATTCAGGCATGGTCCAAGGACATCAAGGCTACTCTATTTATTTGGCGATGGCACCGCCCGCCTGTCTTCTTTCTCATATAAATGGGATAAAAATGTTTTGGCAAAAGTAGGAAATGTCATTTTATATACAGCATTGCCCAGACATAAGAGTGAAAATAATTATGATTTTATTTTGTGTGAGTTTAGTCAATGTATGTTAACTTCAGTTTAATGTTACAGATAGTAAATTATAGTTAGAAAGTTCTACGCTGTGTATTTGTTTATAGCATAAGAAAATATTATAATGACAAAAAAACATGATGTCAAAAATCTATGAATTTATGATACGCTTACTAAAAAGTAAAAAAATACTAGGAATGAATATGGAAACCTATAGAAAATATTGACTTATTAAGATAGGACGCAGTATATACACAGTAGAGCTCCCAATTTGCATTTAAATACAATTTTATTCTTTCCGATAACAGAAACAACTCCGTAAACATAGACGACTGAAGATTTATATCTAAGTGGGAACCTAATGTTCTTTGGTATTACATTATATTTACAGAAAAATGGAGTAGGAAGAAGTGAAGCGGTAACTTAAATTAAGTTACAAAAATAAAAAAGATTCAATTTCGAATGATATGAATTATAAACTTTTATATATTTAGGGATTTTATATAGAGGGATATAGAAGTTGTTAAAATCAGGGAACTTTCATACTAACTTTGCGCCCCCCTTTTACCAGCGTAAGGAATGATTTTCGAAAAAATATTTTATACGTGTTTCGTAACGTTCAATGAAATACCTTCATTCTGAATTTCATTCGACTACCTTCAAAAACGGCAAAACGGCAAAACCGCTAACCTTCAGTTAAATATAATGAAAAATAAATGCGCTCTGTTTTTTCAAATTATAATCTGAAAGGCACTCGCTCAGTTGACTTCAACGTAATTTATGATATCATCACGTTGCTTATTATGTTAATGTAACTCTGTGAATGCGGCGACTTTGAGCTGCTAATTTCATTATGTCCTTTGTACTTACGATCTCACAAATTGCTTCATTTTCGACCCCGCCATCCAGGCGCCAAACCGGTGCCCTCAAGTCTGGAAGCTTACTACAAACAAGCCAACTCGGTCCACACCATTCTAGCCTTTACTGCGTGGACTGTATTGCCAATTTCCCTTAAAATATACCTTCTACCCCATGGGATCTGCAGGATTACGTCACGCTTATATCGAATCTTGCCAACTCCCCACCTCGAACACCACTCTTCGCAGACCCTAGTTAATACCACGATCCGTTTGAATTCCAGTTCTTTTTAAATAGTCGCTAGTAATCCTAGATGTTGAGAACATCGATTCAAGGTTGTGGTCTAGTTAAACCTAATAATGTCAGGGGTCTGTGTCAAAACAAGACCTAGGTTGTGGCATAAACTTGATCTAGTTCCGCCGACATGTTCTAATATCTCGCCGGGTGTGCTTTAAAATTTATAGCAGTGCTGAGCTGCGGGGAATGAGAGAAACTTTGTAGTCGTTGTGAGTCTCACTTTACAGTTTACGGTGCAACCACGGAAAATATAAAAGTAGGTAGGTATTGAGGAGTATAATTAACTTAGGGTTTATAAGGAAGGGTACTCCGATTGACGCCACTTTCAATGAAAATAGGCGTAAGATGTAATTAAGTAGGTACTTTAGTTTGATGGCACTGATGGCCACTAACCATTAGGCTCGTCTGCTCGTTTGCCGGATAATTAAAAAGCTTGACACTTTAACATGTGGTATGTAGGTACGACAGACGTCAAAGCAAATAATGCTACTAAAATTCTACTGCATTCAGCTAAAATTGAGTATTTGAGGGTACCTGCAATGTTTTAATAGCACTGTGATGAAATTTTGACGATGATTTATGAAATTACTTTCAGGAGATTCTTATTACAAAATACATACTGCACTATAATGAAAGATAATAGATATTTTCATTTCACTTTTAATAGAGTGGACAGGTTATTTCTACTTCCCAATTGTATAATATTATTCGCTATTATTAGAATTTAATTATCACTTGCTTCGGTGAAGGAATACATGATTGTAATGATGATCCGCATGCTTGAATCTTGCAGCATAATAAATAAGACATGGCCAACGCCTACATTAAATTTAGTATACTTCTCACAAATATCCGCATTGTACGATAACGACTGCTTACGGGAGATCAGCAAATAGAAGAAAAAATATTACACAAAGTTAACCTTTCAGTGAAAGCTCCTCTGAGGCTTCGCGCGCTGCAGCCGGCATACGTAACGACGGCACGGGAGCTTTTCACCTAGAATGAAATATAAGTTTATTTATGTTCCAGTATTATTATATCTTGTATACATTTTACGTTAAAATATTATACTCGTTCAAGATGTCCTTAATAAGGACGTGAAATCATTTTAGATTAGGTTTTTCTTGGCTTATCTTAATTTACCTATATTATGGGTTGGTAATTTATTTGCTCTTTTATCTGAAACTGTTAGTGGTCACTGGTCACTGTCATTGAACGACATCCCAAAGACACCACGGAAGCGTTGCTGGCCAAGACAAAAGAGAGAAGAAGAAAGTAACTTACGACAGATTGACTGATGTATGTGTGAACTGCGTGAAACATAATTATGTAGATGTATTATACGAGATAGTTACGCCCTTAATGAGAATGCCAGTCAATTTTTCAGGATGCAGCAAAAGCTGTTCCCGCTTAACCTATGGTCAATCAGCTGCTATCTTACGTTGACAGTGAGGTGTAAGTTCCTTTTAATTATCGTTGTGTATTCAGGCAAGTTATCTATTTAGTATTTAGATACTTTTCGTTTTCGTTCCTTTTAGATGAAAAATAACTACAATAATAATATGACAAATGGTGTGGTGAAATTGGCGACTTTGAGACGCCTTTTCCCAGCTGAAGGACGCCTGGGCGCCGGCAAGTCTAGACGGCAGTCTTCCAAGCTAGAACGAGATACGTGTTCCAGTTGCTTCGAAATTCAAACGGATGTGACCGTGAATGTTAGACCTGGTTCACGGACTTACGACAGCGACAACATTCGGAAATCTCAAACTGTAGTTTTTGGACAACAAGTTACACTTATCACAATCACAATCTACTTACTTATTATTTTTTTAAGTAAGTGAATAAATAATTTTTGAATAGGCATTCCTTTGCATGTATAGCATAAAAACATTGGATCCAATACTTGGGTTGGCCACTAGCCCCTCCACCAATCCAGAGAGATCCACCAATCTAGAGACCATGTTAGAGACTGGGAAAAAGAAAGTTACACTGTGTATTACTGTACCCTTAAAGATGTATGACGAGTGTCTACATTACCATACTAAACTTATAATGTTAATCCTGGAGTGAGAAAATCTTCGCATAGTAAATAACGTGCCGCATTCATGAATGATTTAATCTACAGCTACTTGTGCTTTTCAAAGTGCTCCGATCTGACAAGCGAGGAGTAAATATTCATAGGGGTTCGTCTCGGTACGGAGTTCACATGGTTGCCCGTTCACTCGTCACGATTAAGATGGCGACGACTGCGATCGCACATTTATATTCTCACAAGTGTTCTAGGTCGGTCACAGTTGTCATGCGCAGCAGCGGAAGGGCGGTGCTGAATGCAAGTTTGCTACATTAATTTCACAAAAAAAAACAGGATATTTATTTAATCTAGCAAACGTTTCTTCTTTGTGAACTATATACCTTCAAATAGGAACAGTATCCATACAGTGCGAATTGGTGGAACAATCCGCACTGGAGCAGTGCGGTGCAGTATGTTCTAGGCCTCTTCAATGACGAGGAGAGACCCGTGCTCAGTAGTGGGCCATTAATGGGTTGAAGCCAATAAAATATAAAATTGTATTAAGCTGTTAAATAAATAAATTATGAGAAAAAGTAATAGCGTAATGACATGTATTTATTTATTTTACTCAAGTCATGATAAAAGGCACGAGAGACAGAGTGGTATAGGCATAATTTTTACAATATTGAGTTCTTGAAATAAATCAGTTAAATACTTAAATATGATTATTTTTATGCAATTGCGGCTATCTAAAAGTAATTTCCATGATTATTCAATATATAGAAATATAAAGCAGATTGTTAAATCCTCATTGAACAAAACAGTTAAGGTTAATAATCAATTATTTAAATTTTGAGGTGCCGTACCGGCTTTAGCAGAAAAGCCACTATGGCTGTCCTGGCCTCAGTTGTCACGATTCGTATATCGTGTCGTAATCATTAAAAGAACCCCTTACGTATAATCAGCACGGAAGCCTTGTTAAAACGAGTTTTAAATTCATCACACCCACGCAAAATTTCTATCCGAACACCCTTCAGACGGTCGGTCGGTCGCCTTTTATGAACTCTACCCTCATTCGAAACTTTAACATGAATTTCTCTTTGTGCAATCTACGTAGTAGTTCATTTTAATCCGATATTACGATACGTGTTTCAGCTCCAATTTCAAAAAGCCTAACTGCCTGTTCTCAGTATTCTATCGATACATAATCCTTGACAGTAAGTAGGTATCCTGGCAACAAAAATTAACAATGAATGTCGCTATAGTGTCAGTTTTTATTTTATCCAGATATTATGAATAGCTAGATCAAAATTGCACATGTCATGGTTTGTTTATTAATGTGTCCATAATTATCTTTTAATATCAATAATTGACAAACGAGTAAACGTGTAAAAGAAATAACAACTACTTATTTCACTTTACAATTTCAAATTACACATAAGTAAATATCAAGTACACACTATACACCGCGCCAAGATACCTCAGTGCAATCCAATCCCCTTTAGACATAATCGAGAGGTTACGTATGCGTCGATTTTGACTAAAACCAAAACGCATCAGAGTGGATTGCACAGTATTGTTTGTAAAAACGGGGGTAGTTTCCCGAGCAGAGATCACAAGACATTCCCCTCATCAGGCGCAGTAGATCCACTGGGTTACCTTTTGTATTGTGGTTATATAGAAGTAATTTTTTCCACCGCAGGTACGTGTAAACTGTGGAACGAACTTCCTACGTCAATGTTCATGGGGTACTTCAACAAGCGGCTCCATCGCTTCTTTCTTGGCCGGGCACGCCGTGGTGATGCTCCTGGTATCCATGGGTGATGGTGATCACTTATCATCAGATGACCCGTCTGCTTGTTTGCCGGGTTACGGCATAAAAGAAAAGGCGTTTATGTGAATTTGCGGATAAAAAGTCTAAAATATTCTCTCATTCATTAGAAATTGTATGATACGAGATGCATGAACTAGTCGTTTTAAATAAATAATGCCGGGTTTCTATAATCGAGAAACGATTCGTTTTGGTTACAGATTGGAGAACTACGTGGCGTAACTATAATGTGCTCTAAGAAAAAAATAAATGGAACGACTTTAATGACGTCGTTACTGGTAACTCGAAAACGATCGGTTAAACTATTGGTTAAATAGGAACCGGCTTTTATTGGTAATCACCACGTTGAAAGGAAATAAATAAAAATAAATAGACTTGGATTTAATTAAATTCCTGGTCCAGTTCCACTCTCTACGTATTCTTTTAACTAGATCAGTCGATCTGTCAGCGACTCGGGCGGAGCCTGATCTGGTTTAATTGTGATATTGGACTTCAATTCCGCTGGGCTTTGGTGTAAAGTTTAGTCGTCCTTCAACACCAACCTTCCAATTTAGTTATCTTTTTAGACCGCGGCGAATAACTAAATTTAAGTTATGATTTCTGCTCGTATTTTGTATTTTGAAGTAAACTACGCGGAATATTTTCTTTATGTGATAAGTACCAAAAATGCCAGGACAACCTTGCTTTGTGAGTGCGAGATGTCTGCGTAAAAAACCAAAAACGTTTTTTTTATGCAAACTCAATTATAAATGAAATGCATTAAATTGTCTCTCTGTGCTGTTAACCGTTGAGGAGTTCTTTTGTTTGATGCCAATCCAAAGAGTAATATCCAGTCATGCTTGTCATAGAATTGGATTTTCATTGGTACTAAAGCAATATGTAACATTTCAAGTCCGTAGAGTAAAAGGAACGTCGTCCTAGGCTTGCAACATTGACCCAAAGAAATATAAAACAGATATTACATACAAGTATTCCAAGTTAAATAAAAGCTTGTAAAAAGTAAAGAGAAACGTACGAGCCTACAATTTCATTACAATTGTATTATAAAATCCAAATGAGCGACGTCATAAAAATTAATCCGATCAGAAAATAATCCGCCGACCACAATACGGATTATGCTCGCAGCCTGATATAATATTATATTATTGGTTTTCAATTCGGGCTCGCCGCGGCGCTCCTCCGAGGACTGTCCCGGCCTGACACAGGACGGTATATTAATTTATGGATGATGTACATAACGCATTTATCCTCGTCATACATGTAATAAAATTCTAACTGATAGTATGTGAATATATTTGAGAAAACTTATCATTAGGGGTATGTGGTATGTATTAGGGGATAAGTGTTCATAGCCCGGCTTGCGTCGCTCATAAGTGATTGACTAAGTTAACCAACAGCGGGCGCGGTCAGTAGTTTGATGGATGACTGCTAGTGGCCAAAACTTCTTAAACGCTTCCGTGCTTCGGAGGGCGCGTAAAGCCGTCGGTGTTGTTATCGATAGATAACAGTCGTTAAGCCATGTAGGAGGCCTTCGGGCGGCCTAAAATATTCCGATACTTGGACCGATCCGCACTAATGCAGCCTCGTATGCTCTAGACCTCCTCATAATACCCTCATAAGACTCCTCATAAGACCTCATAAGACCTCGTCATCAATAATGAGGAGAGAGATGTGCTCTGTAGTTGTCCATTAGTGGGTTGAAGCCAGCAATCCACACAGCCTCGATAAACTTTTACAATACCGTTGAAAATATTATGTAGTTGATCGATCTTTCAATACGGAGCGTGCAAGGTTTGAATGTTAAAGAGTACAACGAGATTGAATAAGTATAAGAGATTCTATACACAAATTATATTATTTCGTTTAGATGAACAGTTTCTTTTGAAGAATACTAAATTTTTATATAGGTACTTAAAAATATTTTAAACGGAAGCTGATGTCTAGCCAGGCAGGACAATACTCTACCACCATGCTTAAATTCTGTCACATATAGATGAGAGAGAGAGAGATTATAGATAGAATCATATATAGATTTTTTATAAGCAGTATCTCGTACTTGTTACCTCTAATTTTCAAAACTTTTGTGCTTATTACTTAGAATTCATTAAATTTGTCACTTGGTTCGGTGAAAGAAAACATTGTGAGGAAACCTGCACACCTGAGAGTTCTCCATAATGTTCTCAAAGGTGTGTGAAGTCCGTCAAGCCGCACTTGTGTACGCACGCCTGTTGTGCACGCCTGTACATTCCCCTAACATTGTGAGAGGAGACCCGTGCCCAGCTGTGGGACAGTTGCGGGTTGCGATGATGATGAGGAAAACAGTACAGTAACAGTACAAGTTCCTTAGACATTTGCGTCGTGCACAGTGAAATTGTTTTAACCTTGAAAACTTTCCGTGAAAAGCTCGACGTGAGCCCATACCCTTGCTTGAATAGCGAGCTAGAAGAACTAGAACATACCCTTAAAGTGATGGAGTACTTGCCTTGTTTACTTTCCATTCGTTCGCTAATTTGATACGCCTTTAGATTGAAAGTAAATGTTATGATAATCGATTTACACACTCATGAAGGGATAAATATATTTACACGCTGTTAACATGATACGTTCCGATATTAGTAGGGGGTACGAGCGTGTGCCTTAACAGTATCGTAAATCGTAATGTTTTAGATTGTTGGTTGAAGTATTTGAAGTTAGCATTGTTAGGTGTCCCAGTTTTCTGGGGACTGTTCTGGGGACTGTTCCGGGGACGGGACACGTCCCAATTTACTTTTGACGGACGTTGACTGTCTCAATTTTTCATAATCCTTAGTCAGTACTTTCGTCGAGAATTTTTACAAAATAGTATTGTTTTTTTTATTTTTTATTATCTTTCTTTCTGGCCTTGGTTGTTTCTGCCCTTCTTTAATTTTTTAGAAATATTCAACCATGTTTTTTGTAACAATAAGCCTTGCTTTCAATAAGAGGTCATATTACGAAAGCTGGAATTACTTTTTTGGGTTTCGATAACTAAGAATTCAGTCACTTCTCTCCCTATCTATCTTTCCCTTTTTTCAATTACTTCTACGAGTAATACACGTCCACAATCGACATATAGCTTCTCGGGCCTATTGCTTATGTAGAAAGGAATAAGTACCTAATACAATAATAATTAAGACAATATAAGAAAGAAAACAAAACGTTAATCGTAATATACGATTGAAATGTCACAGGAGTACGTGTTGTATAAAATAAAATCTTTAATTTATTTACTGATAATTCTGCACGAAACAAGGCATCTTTTTGGTAACGATAAAGTGACACGAAAATGACGTACGTGCGTGATAATAAATTTACCCAACGTTAGCTCATCAAGATCCCGCATCGCCACATCCCTACCAGCTAGTGTAGCCAGGCCTCCTGATTTGCGCAGGACGTTCTGATTTTCAGTTATCTGCTGAAACTTCGTACTAAACTAACGTAGTTTAGTACGACGGGGATAATCTGCCGATTTTACTTTACTTACTTTTACGTTACGTACCTTTTCATAAAGAACCTGTGAACATTAAAAGTAAGCTATTTTGGATTATAATTCCATTTCTATTCATTAGTACGCACGGATCGTCGCACTTATCAGTCGCCCCGCATCTCCAATTCCTTACCATTGGGAGGGTCAAGTTAACAAGTTTACCTATACTTAAATGATGTTTCGTAGCTGTCGAGATTACTTAAACTTTGCGTTCCGAAATTAGCAACACAGAACCTGGTAACTCTACGGGTCGGTCTCACGCCGTCACCCCGGGAGCGAACGACGACGTCGCCACGACGGCGCGACGCCGCGTCGCGGCGCCCATGTATGAACCAGTATCACTAATACATAGTGTTTTACGATGGTCTAATACTTACAATACATACAGTATTATAGTCTACCTGTCGTGAACTATCTTCTTATATATAAAATTCTCGTGTCACAATGTTAGTTACCATACTCCGAAACCGCTCGACCGATGCTTATGAAATTTTTCATGCATATCGAGTAGGTCTGAGAATTGGCCAACATCTATTTTTCGTACCCTTAAGTGATAAGGGTTGTCCACTCCTAACATTTATTTATTTATTTTTTGGGACAAAATTTTTTTGCAAATTTTTTTAAGGTGTGGCATAAAAAAATACACATAATTTCAAATCACTTCCCTACTCCCAACCCTCAAATTTAAATCTATAATTATGGCGAAACAACGTTCGCGGGGTCAGCTAGCAACGATATAATTTGATGATTTGTCGATAACTTTATCTACACATATAGGCTTGATGAAGCCGAGTCTCTACGTCGCCTGGGAGGCCCCTGGGTTCGATTCCCTGCGACGCGGAAATTTGATTGATGACTTTACATTTCTGTTATCGGACTGGATCACACACCCAATTCTGGTCTGTGTGTGTTGCCCGTGGCACTGACAACAGAGGTATTCCTTGTGGGCTATTATGCATAGCGTTTATACTCGTAGTGATTTTCATTTTCGCATCCAAAGTGATTCCAATGTCATCGAGCGGATTTTAAAGTGCACCTCGCGTTGTATTATGAACGTAACGCTATAAAAATAAAAATATTTTTTTGTTGGGAAAATCTTAACATTAAGTATAAGTAAATACATAGTAATTTTTCTTCAACAGCGGGTCAGTAATCAAGATCGTACAAAAGAAAGGGCCCCGCGGCACTTAGTTCATCAACTGAAGCATGAAATGTGACCAACCGTGAAATATTCTTTACATTTTCGATTTGCAGTACCGGAGAGACAATATTAAGTGAGTCCCTCATTACCGTAGCCCGCAAAGACCTCTAACATCAGTGCAACATCTACCATCTTGCCATCTTCATCGTTCTATTATTAGGTAAATAGGTGCCTACCTACCTATGTACCAAAATTTTAATTTTAATTTCAGTTGCTTTAAGAATAGAAAAAATATAATTTCAATTTATTAGTAACCGGATTATTAACCGAGGTTTTGGTGTGCTTACCGCCGCGCGCTCGGCGGCACATCAAAGGCTCGGCCGCTTTGATCCCGGCGCGGCTCACCACCCCGCGCCCGCGCCCTTACGCACCCCCGCGCCACAGCGCCAGCCACCATCGCTCTCATAAACTAATAAATAATAAAAAACAGATAGGTACTTTTATTTTATTTTATAGAATTAAGGTACAAAAGGAGAACGCAACACAACCCTTCCGCTGCCGCCCGTGACAACTGTGACCGACCTGGAACAAGACTCAAATGAGGACTAGGATAGTTAGTCCGGTTAGGAGAATAAAGATACCTTACTCTTGCGACAGCGACCATACGAGTGTATCGGTGGTGACCATTTACTATCAAGTTGATTGTCTGCTTGTTTGTCGGTAATTTACATAAAAAAGTGTGATCGTTTTACTATCGTTCTCAATTTTCGTATTTCAGGTGAAAAGCGGTGTTTAGCGGGCTCTATAATTACATAGGTATTTACTACTCGTAAAGTAGGTATTTGCCTAGCATTATTAAGCTGTGATTTTAGCTTACAAGTTCTTTTAAAATTTAATTGTGATTACCTGGTAAGTAATACAGTTGGATAGTAGCCAAAACGTAGTATCTTAGAATTTAAGTTCTGTATCTTAAGTTATTAATCTATCAAAATAAATAAACAAATACCAGTGTAGTAACTACACAGAGCGTAAGTTTACTTATTTAAAAAGAAATAAATATTAGTAACATAAGTTAGTTTAGCAGTACACGTTACGAGTATTCATTCAGTTGGGGTTCTCCTAATAAGATATGCGAATAATTGGGTTTGTGATCTAAAATCAAGTTGATAAAGCTTTATAAACTGAAACTTTATTCAGAGGGGTAACTGAAAATAATCTCAGCTCACAAACATAATTACAAACTTGGTTTCCATTACGTATCGAACCCCTACATTCCCGCGCGGTCGTGTCCTATCGTAGTCCTTAGTAGGGTTATTATTCTGGGACATAATGAACGTTCCACAAAACCCGGCCAGTCATCAAATTAAAACCGTCTCGAGACAACCGCATCCACTGCATTGCAAAGTGTTTGACCTAATTGCCTGATTTCCAGCCGGGAAATGCAGATAGTACAAGCAGGCGAAGGCGTGAATGCTAGAGATATCTTGACTTGTACTCTAGGAAGTCTGGGAAAGATGCTCATTCAATATCTTGCACTTGTTAAGGAGATTTATCTTACGTCGTCTTGAACTGAAATGGTAACTTATAGAATATTATATTATATTAGATTAGAATAAATTCTGTTTCTTACGATGGAACAACTGACGCCAATATTTTTGTTCCAGAAGTCCCATTTCTGACCGCACGCAATACGGATACAAGTTTGTCACACTCTTTGATATTAAAATTAATTATGCTGCGAGACACAGGTACTAACCGTACTAACAATAGTAGAAAAAGTAATAAGGTCGTGGACTCCAGTGTATCTACTCCTATACTTAGGTCCCGTTGAATAGTTGTCCAGTTGATAGTGATCAACGACAGGTCTTTTGTCGGTTATTGACTTATAAATAGACAATTTTGTAGTCAAAGGAGTGAGACTGGCAACTTTGGCATCAAGTAGTTCAACCACGTATTGCACTGAGTAATAGCAGTGAGCCTCTTCAATGTCTTTCACATTGGCTAGACCTTTCTCAAACGGTTACTTTTGTCGGAGTTTGTAAGGTAAATACCTATCTCAAAGGTAATTACTTCAACTTCGAAGAGAAAGTTCGGTTCGCTGATAGTTCAGTTACAGAAGTTTCTTAACTGTTAATTTTCTAAACCTTTGCGGTTCTTTTTGAAAAATAAAGGATTTAGGAGTACCTATATAGTCGCCCTATATATTGCCCTATATATCGCTTCACCCACAGCCACATTTTATACATTTATTGGCTGTGCCCGCGACGTGGTCCGTGTGGAATTTAATTTAAAAATTTCTAAAATAAAAGTAGCCTAAGTTACTCCTTATTACATCAGCTATCTGCTAGTGAAAGACCCGTCATAATCGATCCAGGGGTTCCAGAGATTAGCTCAAACAAACAGTCCGACAGACAAAAATTGCAAAACTTTTAAACTTTTAAATGTTATTTTGGCATATGTACGGGTATGTGTATACGGGATACGTCCATAATATCCATTAAAAAAGCGGTTATTTTAATATTACAAACGGACACTCCATAGGTATAGATTTAGTTAGTAGTTTCTTAGTACATATCAACGTACTAGTAGTACATACGTCACTTCACTTACATTATACTTATCACGATAAATAAAAATAAAAATAAATGAAATAAATATTCAACCATCATCTATCACTAACCTCAAGTTGTTGCTTCTTCCAATCATAATCCAATTAATCATCGAAAATTAAAAGAAATATTATTCGATATTGCTCAATGGAAAGCTTACAACAATTTAAGCATTTACGATAATAACTGGTCCCGTTAGACTAAATGTAACTTTGATGAACTCAGTCCAATTCTCATAATTGAACACGGTTCGATCATTTGGATGGCCGGAATTGTGGCTTCCGAGTATAATTTAGTTGGAATTAAACCACTTTGACCTTTTTGATAGTATTTTGTGAATTATTAATTTTATTTTACATATTATGATAAGTTAATGCTTGACAACAATCCCACCTGATGGTGAGTGGCGATGAAGTCGAGGATGTTGGACGCATTAAACGCAGATGGGAACACCGACGCAGGCAAGCTATTCCAGTCCTATTATTATCATTCTAGTATTTAGATCCAATGCTTTCAATATTTTCCCTCTTTGATCAACAACGCATTGGTGATGAAGCAATGATTTGGTGTTACTGTTGTCCACGGGAGATGGTGAACACTTACGATCCGATGGCTACGTTTGTTTACTATTCACTAAAAACATGAGCAATGATGAATAGCAATTTGAGAAACGTAACAATAATACAAAGGTATTTAATTATACGAGCACAAATGAAAATCGTTTATTGTTCACAAAAAATAAATTGAAAACGTTTACTTCGCCTCCATTTTCTTGCTTAGGAAATCTCGTATTCTGCGAAAAACTAACTCGACGACTACAGCACGAAGAAAAACGAACAGTGCCGATAGCATCGATGTTATTTCATGTCACGTCTTCATTTTTCAAAGGAACACTTTGAAAGGAAACATGACTACCATTGATCTGCGCATATATTAAAAAGTTAAGTTTATGTTAATTCATTATGACGACCTTATAGCCTAGTTGGTAATGCCTGCGAAGCGAGGGGTCCCGGGTTCGATTCCCGGCCGGGGCAAATGTTTATGTGACAGATAAATGTTTGTTCTCGGGTCATGGGTGTTAGTGATGTCTAATTTATCTTGTCCATGCCACCGGGAAAACATCAGAAGGACGATTTTTCCACAATTTAAAAAAGTGGCAAAAAGGATCGTGAGAATTTAATTTCTAATGCGGATATAATTTTAAAGAATTAGTGGTGCAAGCAGGATTCGAATCTAGGCCCCCGGTTCGTGAGTCAAACTTTAAAGGAAACCTCTTGGCTATTTTTATAAGTGTTGAAATTCATTATTACGAAACATCAATTCGTTAGTCACAAGCAGACTTAATCATTTTGTGTTCCACGATCTTAGAAGACAAGAGTATCATTGTTTTGTTTGTACATATCTGATTGAAGGAGCCAAGTTCTTCTGTGGGTAACAATAAAAAACGAAACCGTAATTTTTTGGCAAAGATTCAATCTAGACGCAGTTCAATTTTTTTGTTCTCATTATGAACATCTATTCCCATGGCTTTGTAAGATAACAACAATAAAAATCCTTTTCATCTTGACAAGATTCGATTTATATTTATATTTTCCTATTTCATATAATATGCTATTTCATATATCTATCTCACAAACGTTTATGACCCGATAATAAACGTTAACTTTATCTGTCAGTTAAACGTGTTAACTTGTACTAGCTGATATCGTAGGGGTGTCTTATCAAAATAATGTTGTTTCCTTTTTCATATCATACGCATTATACCGATTACTTAGTGGTTATGAAAATGGGGTGAAAGTGCCATCCGTGCTTTCCCATGCCAAATCTCGTCTAAACATATTTTTGAGTGTGAGTACCGCATACGTTTCCCGAAGGAAAGACTCTTGGCGATTACTAAGTAGTTACTAAAATAAATGGCCAAAACATCATTACAGTTGACCCGAGGCTCGTCGATGTTGTCCAATTAGTTTGCTGGCAGCAGTAATATTTCTCCCAGTGAGTGCCAGTGACCGCTGCGCCAACCGTTACGATTGTCCGGATAGAGACATCGTTAGTATCATTACTTAAGTTGTATTTATACTTCTTTGCAACAATCCGCACAGATGGAACTTGTTTTGGTATGCCACCACCCTCCCTTATCTCCAGGTAGGTATATACCATCACAACTTATTCCAATAGTACACGACGTGTTTCGCCCTAAAACAGAGCATCATCAGGTGATGTGGACTCTACAACGGTTGGTCGTCCAGTATCATTACAACACGTACTTACGCATCGTACGCAAAATGTTATCTTGTTCGGAATGTTACCTACAATTATTAACAAACAATTAACAAAACTGACCCTTTTGAATAAGAATGAACAATGGATCCCAGAATCTGTATATAAATATGTATATAAATCCGAGGAAACAGTTATAATCTAACCCGTTTTCTTATCAGGTTTTCGACCGATTTTCTTTTATTTTATGTCATTGTGTTGTGTTATCAATAAAACATTTTGGAAATGGCATAAGAAATAATTTTCGAAATACTTGAATTCCAAACTTAATGATACGAATTGAATTTTGGTTAGTAAAGCTCGGGAATGTTAATTTTTTCATATAAATAACGGATAAACGAGTGGACCTGATGGAAAGTAATCAGGTATCCAGCGTCGCCCACAGATACCAGTTACTCAGTCACCACTAACACCAAAAGCATCACCAACTCGTTGCCTGCAGCGGGAAACTCGCACTATATTTCTCTCCGACACTGCGGCCGAAACACGTACCTAAAAAACATTTCACAGTCGATTTAAGACAGAGGGTGGTTTGAGGGTGGTGGGTGGTTGTCGTAACAATAAAAAACAATCAAGTATCGCGTGTTCCAACTCATTCTTCACTATAAAACGCAATTTACAGATCTTGTAAACATTAGATGTCAGTTAAACGAAAATTGTAATTAAATCTGTTGAGGGCAGGCAAATAATTGGATTATTGGAAACGAGAGCCGAGGGCCCCTCGAATTTATATAACGAGCCCTCAGTTCGGTACCTACCAAGTGTTTGTATGGAACTTGGAGAAGTTACTTCAAAACGATTGCTAACAAACGGAGTGCCTGAGATTTTCGAGTCAAGTGTCCATAATATAAAACATAAGAAGAGTTTCATGGTATATTGTATAATTGATATGACATTTTTAACTCATTTACAGCAGCAATAAATAATGCAGTCTACTAGATAAAATCAACTGAAAAAACTGTCTATTAGTGTTTAGTGACCAATTTAACTAACCTTAACCCTTTAAGATATGAATTTTCAAATGCCAATATTTAGAGTATTTTAGACAGTTAATTAAATTCCAAGTTTTAAATAAATAGCACGAAATTCATTTTTACACTCATAAAAATTGTTACCGCCCATTTTACCTCTTTAGGGGATTAATTTTGAAAAATCCATTCTAAGTACTACCTCTATCTATCTATATAATTATCTATCTATAAGCAACCATTGTATAAAGTTTCAAACTTCAAGACTTGAGGTTGTTCGTTGTCAGACCGTGAACATTTTATTAAGTTGATGGAACTTGTAGCCCAAGTACATAATATGTACGGTATCTACTACAGTATACTACTACGGTAGTATGCTATGGAAAAGTTAAATTCTAGTAAATAATATTAAAAGCTCATCAGCAATTTAACATAATCTTCTTTAGATCAAATGTATTATTGGGGGTAATTAATAACGATAGTGTTTCCGCCACAATGATTTTCAGTTTTTTTCTGTTTATCTATGCGTTCTTAGTAAGCTCACAAACGGCTTAACTGATTTGAATTCGGTTTTCCCTCGAGTATTGTAGTTTAATGTCAATGTTGTAAGCTAACCTTAATTGAATCAGTTCACAAAAAAAAATCTATCTAAATAATTTTTCAAGGCGTAGTCCTAATTGGCAGCGATCGTACGATGGCGCGATGCGTTCTCGTCGTGCGATGGGTTCAAACATACAGATTTCATCAGTGTCCTATTTTAACCTCGCAAGTAATTGTAATGAAATACCCATCGCATGACGTGAACGCATCGCGCCATCGTACGATCGCTGCCAATTAGGACGACGCCTAGGCGTCGGCGTCGTCCCAATTGGCAGCGATCGTACGAGCGAGATCGTTGGTTGGCTTAGTCGCACGACGAAATTAAACACGTCTGCTCGCTCGCGACCCGGCGTCACTTATTATTACTAGCGTTTTGTGTTCATTGTGTACGTTAACTGTTTTTGTAAGATGACGTTCGAAGAAGATTTAATTATTGAAATACGCACACATCCTGTTGTTTGGAATAAACAGAGTGAAGATTACAAAAACAGGCTGAAAAGTGAAAGAGCATGGGATATGATTGCGAGGAACTTAAATAAAACAAGTAAGTAGGTAGTAATTTAAGTTTAGTTTTAATCAGAATCAGAGTTTCTTGCATAGGTGTACTTATACATATTATACTTATACATATTATAGGTATTCATTATTAAAATTTTGAACGCAAATTAGCCGCTATTTAGAAATTATGAAGTACTGGAAAAGTAAGTAGTAAATAAGTAGTTCTCTAGTATTCATTGCTGTTGTTGTTGCACGATTATTACCTCTATTACGTCGAATA